>CM057098.1:10940000-11617500 GCA_029959045.1 Taenioides sp. WSHXM2023 | reverse complement strand
GATGGGCCTTTGGTTATTAGGGCTGAGGAAATATTACAGATAGTACTGTTCTCACTGACAATGGTTTAAGTAAGAGAGAGGATTTAGATAACTCCCACTTAGCCATTCAAAGGATACTCATCTGGTTTTATAGGCCAGCTCAAGGCAGGTTACATGGTTTATGCTTTTTATGCAAGGACAATTTTAATAAAAATAACCTTTGTTCAGTCTATGAAAATGAAAAAAAAATCTGTGTTGAGGTGGTGCAGTAGCTCACCTGGTGCACATGACGCAAGTGTCCTAGATGTTGTAAGTAATCCAACTCCTAGCCTCCTTATTTACTCGCTATGCTCTGCCTCAGTCTATAATGTAAAACAAAAGACTTTCTGATCTATGATCATCACAAACATACCTGTTGTGTTTTGTTTTATTCACATAAATCCTGCATATTTAGGCTGAGTTCTTCTCTCAAGAAGAAAACACTCTGTTCCACCTTGTGATGTCATGTGGTGATGCAGAAAGTGCTCACCTGAGTTTTCAGACTCCATACATCTTTCCTAGAATCATTTTGACAATTTCAGCTCTGGAATTTCCAATCTCTTCTAAACAAAAGGTAAACGGAAGCTGTTAACTTGAAAACTACAGCTTCACATCACATCACAAAGTGGAACAGAGCATTTTGAGCTTTTGAGTAATAATAAACGGTTATTTAAACATGTGTGAATGAAACAAATCAAAAACATACCTGGAGTTGTGTTAAGACAACAACATTCTAACATGGATTAAAGCTCACAAGAGTCAATTTAGCGTAATATAGGACCTTTAAAATATGATGGTTAACTGTGGTCTAGTTTGTAGACCCACAAAAAAGGTGAGTATCTTTCTTAACAAAATCTAAGCAATAGAAACAAAAAAAAAAATCTATTATGTGAGGGCTTTGTGTATTTGTTAATAACAGCAAAGTCCCCATATGCATACTGAAAATGCATTGACCCAGATTGACAATAACCATCAACCATCAAAGCTTTACTGAGATTGTTCTTTGAAAATATGTCTTGCCCCACTAATGAAATATCCAGTCAAAACATCTCGACAAAATCAATCAGAATAGCACAGAATAGCCAACAAATTGAATATCTGAAAGCCTGTGTCTAGTCTTTGCTTTATTTTACTGCACCAGCCCATTAGAGATTTTATATATATATATATATATATATATATATATATATATATATATATATATATATATATATATATATAAAAAAGAGAGAGTGTTTTTTCATGGCCATTCCAGTTTATAGCCAGTTAATAGCCTAATCAAAGGTTTTCAATATTAATTCCCTGAATTTAAAGGGTCCATATTATGATATTTTCTGATCTATGTTATAATGTTGTTACCCCATCGCAAACATACCTGAAGTTGCGTTTTGTTTAACACACAAACTCTGTATATTTAGGCTGAGTTCTTCTCTGAAACAGAAAACACTGTTTTTAAACTCCATACACCTTCACTAGATTTATTTGGATAACTTCAGCCCTGGAAGTGCCAATCTCTACCGAAGCAAAGGTTTTTTTTAACTTGAAAACTACAGCTTCATGACATCACAAGGTGAAACAGAGCATTTTGAGATATCAAGATGTAGACAGCCTAATAATAAAGGATTACTCAGATATGTTTTTGAGCAGGTAACAGCATTATAACATGGCTTAAAGCGCACAAGAGCCAATTTTGTGTAATATAAGACCTTTAAACAATACTGACTGACTGTTAACATTTGCCATTTAGCACAAAATAGACTTCCTCCATATCTGAACTCTGCTCCAAACCACATGCTTTTACTGACAGACAATTGTTAAAAAGCCCCTGGCCATTCATTAACAATAACAAATGAGTGAATCTTGCTAAAACAATCAATCGCCCAGCCCTACATGACACCAGAGTCCTATATACTGAAATACCACCCATTAAAGTGAGTAGATATATAGACTAATACAAAGTTACACAATAGCCTTATTTTCTTGCATCTCGTCACCCACAGACACAGGCAGAGCTCTCCTTGGTGCTTTGGACACCTTCATAAATAAGACGTGATGGGCCTGAGGCATATACGAGTCTACCAGTGCCAAAGCCCCACACAGACGGCTGGTGGAGACGCCAACAGGCAGACGTGGTTAGGGCTGGAGCTATCAGAGCAGTGCACCCAACAATGTCAAGTGCTTAATTTAAATGCTTTTTATCAACACGGAAGCATGCTGTACATTTTTGTCCCTGTAGTGGAGCAAAAGAACAGATAGGTTGTAATTTTATGCAGCTATTGTCAAAGTGACCGCCGCTGTGTAGGCCGAAATCCAGTAAGTACGCTGTTAGCAGGCTAGTTGTTAGCTTTACAGTGGGACTTCCAAATGTTGTGAAAAGAGCTTGTAAACTGATTGCAGTGAATAATTAGGATGCTTAGAATGTATTAGGAAAGTAAGGGGCACTGCAAACTGTTTAAAATGAACTAGTTCTGTTTTTTCACATTTTCAAAGGTCCTATATTTATACTTTAAGATAGAAAAAGTTTAAATTCTACACTAACGTTTTTGTTATCGAGGGTTCGGTAATCAGAAAGCTCTCTTTAGTTTAAGAGTCAGTTGAAAAAGTATTAGTTTAAATTAAAATGTAAAGTATCTTTTAACTATGCCCTTGGTCTGTAATTAGCATGCAGTTAAAAACACAACATTTTTAAAAATAGTCCAACACAAAGCGCAATTGGCCATAACTTAAATAATGGAACAGATTTGTATAAAACATACGAGGGATGTAAACACCATACAGTGTAAACACCATACAGAGTTTTCTCTACGATAAACAAGGCCCTTTTATTCAGTATTGATGCATTATGTGTTTACAGTTTAAACATGTGGACAGAGCAGAGACAGAATGTTGTTGGATCAGTTATAGTTTTTATGAGAGATCCAGTTGGTAAAAATATGTGCAATTGGAGCATAATACCAGTAAATGAATGTTATAAAAAGTTCTCTAGAATGCTGAGGCCATGAATGCAAGACGTGCAACCTATACTATGTAGTTTATTAGTTATTATTTCCTTCTTAATGGATCCAACTTGACCCTCATTAGGCCTTTAAATAATATGACATTCAAAGTGCACTATATTTTACACAGAGTAAATCAGTTGTATTCCAGGACTGTTTGATGTATAAGTACCTATAATGTATAACTGGTTTTCATTGTGACAAGGCAAAGATATAAATTGGAGTGAATGTTACTGGGCCCATATTAGTCTATTTGTTTGTTTGTATGTGTCTTGTTTCATTCACACACGTTCAACACACAAACCCTGCATATTTAGGCTGAGTTTGTGTCTCAAACAGAAAACACTCCATGTTCCATCTAGTGGGGTCATGTGGCAATAGGAACAGGAAGTGCTCCTCTGTGTTTTTAAACTCCATACACCTTCACTAGAATCATTTGGATAATTTCTGCCCTGGAATTGCCAATCTCTACTAAACTAAACGTAAAATGTAGCTGTTAACAAGAAAACTGTTAAACTGAAAACTACCACTACATGACATCATAAGGTGGAATAGAGCATTTTGAGTTTTGGAGATGTAGACCGACTAATATTACAGGGTTACTCAAACATGTGTGAATGAAACATAACACAACTGCACATATGTTTTTGATAAGATAACAACATTATAACATGGCTTAACGCTCACAAGAGAGTCAATTTTGCATAATATAAGACCTTTAGGCGCAAAACTTCTTCCACAAGAACTATTTCCCAAAATTCCAATATCATTCACCCCATAAACAAACAATTGTGATTTCAGACAACCAACTGCAGTTCACTCACAAACCCCCCTTCATCTCACAACAGCAAAATATACATTGTCAGCCATTTGACTTAAAGCGACAATGAATAACCCTAATATGCCAATGACAGGGACAGCCCATCGTTAACAGCATCCCTGTGTCTAGCCAAGATTGATGTGCGGGTGATTCTTCCAGCTGACAGACCAAATGGGCAAAAGCTGCTTTAAGTAACACTGACAATGCAATCTTCAGGTTGTCAGAGAACTGTAGCAGCACAGTGATACATGGGACTGAGATATGCAGAGAACCATATGTTGAATACAAACTAAAGGGGTGATAAGGAGGAGATGAGAGTGCTATTACCTTGTAGCCCGGGCCAAGCTGGTGGATAGCAAAGATCTGAGCGGGATTTAGAGCTTCGCTGAAAACGTAGATGGCTCCGAGTTGACCACAAAATACTCTGTTAGCGTCTGCAGTCTCTGAAGAACCCAGGAAACACTTGTCGTAGCTCTGAAGAAAAGAATAAAAAATAGAAATACATTTAATATCAACTTCTTATTTATTCCTGTAGTAGAATCTATACAAGCAACAATGTGGATCGTAATAGAATAAGAATTGCTAGATTACTATTGGTAAAATCATAACTAGCACTGAGTGACAACCAGTCTGTCTCACTTTCACATAATATCCATGGGATTCAGAATGATGAAAAATTAGGACTGTTGCCATAGCGATTAACAATTTAAAAACGCAATATTATATCTTTTGAATGGGAGGAAGTCTTAATGTTGCATATTACAGTAAGCTTAAAGTCATAAATACGTCTGTTTGGGTGAATATACACTACATAAAAAAAATTAACTGGGAATAGACTTGAAACCTGAATTTAGCCAGAACTAAACTAACCAACTCGAATATAAATACACCGGCTCTATACAAGTGCTAAACTGTGTGAACTTCGACTCATCAAATCATACTGTGCAGCCATGTCATGTGGTACGAGCTAATGAGCTCAGAAAAATACACACTAACATTTGTCACTTTAGGCAAGTGTAATGAGATTGAGGATCAGACAATCAATCTAATTAGTTTTCCTGTCCTGGCCATCTGACGGCTGGCCTCCATCCACTGTCCAAAGGATTTCACTACGGACAAGTTACCCAAGTTAACCTATATTTGCCACATGTCTTCTTTAGTCAAATTCATCTACAAGATACGTAAAAGTTGATCATGAAAAACAAGTACAATTTGCCAATGTCGCAGATTACACTGCTCGGGTCCTGACTCGAACCAGGAAATATGAGCACATACGTACTATGCTCAAACATTGGCTTTTATGACTCGGAGAATAGACTCTAAAGCAGCTCTGCTTGTGTACAAGTCTCTCCATGTCCTAGTACATCTGACATGTTAGTGCCATATGAACCATCTCACACTCTGAGGAGCTCAGGGACTGGCCTCCTGCTGGTGCCCAGAGTCAGGACTAAACATGGAGAAGCAGCATTTCAGGTTTAAAACCTGGAAGAGTCTTCCTGAACATGTGAGACAGGCCTCAACTTACGACTATGATTAAATCCAGGCTCTAAACGGTTCTGTTTAGCTGTGCATACGACTGAAAGGTTTTTATTCTGCACTCTTCTTTCTTCTCTTTTAATGTTAATTTGATGATGCTTTATGTTTTGATTTATTTGTATTGTGATTTTATTGTCTTACTTATTCTGTAAAGCACTTCCAATTGCTTTGTGTATGAATTGTGCTATAGAAATAAACTTACCTTGCCACTACACGTCTGTTTTTGAGGACATTTTTATAAACATCTCAAACATCTCAAATTTTGCATATTTCCATTTTTTATTCTATACATCTGCCCATACCACCTCTATATGTTAGTTACATGCTTTAACATGTCTTTCCATAATTTTCCATAATTTACACTAGACATGAAACACACCAGATGTATTGACACTTGTTGGTAGATTTTAATCTTTGCCACCTCCCTGTATTATTTCCTGTGTCTGCCCCATACGCTCACTGATAACCTTTATCTCAGCAGGATCTGGACTTCTTTAAAGTGATAAAACACGGCAAAGCTTCAGGAAAAACAAGCTCTGATACCATCGATCCATTTAGCAATCTCACGCAGTTCACAACTTTTGAACAAATTTTTTTAACAACACTGCCAGGTATTTAACCCAAAAAGTCTATGGGAGAATGCAGAGCGAATGCAGTGAGGACTTGTGTAATTGCGGAGCTGTCAGGAGCCAAACGAGAACACAGAGGAGATAAGGGCCTGGCTGCTGGACTCAACGTGTCTGCTCTGAACACGGAAAGTTTAGGGCGAAAGTTGTTTTATTTTTTTTCTTCTGTTGGTGAAGTGAGCTGGAATGAGGATCAAGGGCGCCCACAGCAGAGGGTAACTCTCTAAACTCTGCCAATATTTCAGAGGCAGTTCCAGACCAGTACCAGGCGCCTCACTCAGGGACAACAGCAGCAGCAGTGTGTCTTGGAATGTCTTTGCTTTGATGAAAGAGACATTTAAAAGTCCTTGTTTGACTTTTGCTAAGGGACACATCATATCATAGAAAGTCCTTTTTTGGTTTCTGATAGGATAATTAGCTTGAGAATGAAAACACAAAAAGTAAACGACTATTACACAAAGAATAAATCAACATTAATATAAGCCTGTGATTTTAAATTTCCACATCTGAGATACACACTGCCAGTCAAAAGTTTGGACTCACCCTCTCATTCGGTGTTTTTTTTTTTTTTCTATATGTTGTTTACTACTTTCTACATTTGATATACATAAAGAGGATATCAAATATATTAATTAAGATGTATGGAATTATGTAGCAAAGGAAAAGTGAAAATTTTTTTCTCAAAAACTCAAATTACCCACTTTTTACTTTGTTAATGTTAATGTATTCCTCAAACTAAGATTATAAACTATTCAGGTCTTCCTTAATGAGTCCTTCCTTAACAAGTCTTCAAAAACAAACACTACTACAACAGATCAAATAAACAAAGCAATGTCTCCTATTTCCACAGCCACCCCTTTATTTTAGCTTAATTATTGACCAATTTTAACACTTCTTTTCGAAATACTTTCATTACTTGCTGCTCTCTGTGTGACCTCACTGCAGTCGGCGCCTTGTTTCAGATAAAATAGTGCTTCTAATAAAGAGCTCTTACATCGTTGGTGTTGACGTGCCAGGCCATGTCGCCATAGGAAACCAGCTGACCGTTCACATAGCAACGGATCTCTGAGTTCCTCCAGCGATTGTAGATGTGCACGATGCTGATCATGTACCACTGGAAAAAACACAAGCACAAAAAACAAGATGTTATTTCTAATTTGGGATTTGCAATTTAGACGTTGTTGTTTGTTTTTTTTCAGTTTGTGCCGTCTGGAGATCAATTACAAAAAAAGTCCTTGCTTAATATTAAAAATAGACATTTGTAAGCATCAGCAAAATTTTAATAGATAAGATGAAGGCTGAGGCTACGTCACTTTACTGACTCATCTTGAAATTGTTATAATACATGAAGCAGTGTTTCCCACAGACCAAGTATCATTTAACTTTTTTTTGGTAAAACAAAAGGTAACAATTATATAATACAAATTAAATAAATAAAAGTACTATAATTAGACATAATAATCTACTAAAGGTACAACAAGGCAACTAAATTAAATAATGAAACAGCATTAGCCTATTTGGTGCATAGCTTGCCTATCAGAATACCTAATTTTACGTGGTTTTCTGAAAAATACCTCAAGTGCTAAATCATAAGGGATCTCCTTGGGTTTTGGCCTATTTATTGCGGACGGGCGCAGAGCTCCACGCCGCATGGGGCTAAGCGCAGCCGTAGCCCGATCGCACTTTGTGGACACCCTGCTCCATGGGCTTGTGGTCCCGTCCCCGGAGGCGCGGGAGGAACAGTTTCTCATCCGCCCGGCTGTTGCTCTCTCTCTCATTGCTCTGACATTGCAACAATTAGGTATCCAATAAATATGAAGTAAAATATGAATATTATTTTATGCAACTAATTTCAAACAACTATGTATTATAGTGTTTCCTATAGATTCTGCTGAGGTGGCACAAGCACTTCTTATTTAATTTTCTTTATAAATGTATTTATTTATTTGTTTGTTTTTATGTTTACATTATTGTTTTCACTTTTTATGTACTTGATATAAAACTTAAGCATTGTTATTTCTCATACCCATGTATTATTCAGGCGATTTTTGGCCACCAGAGTCTCCATGTTTTATGACACTGGGTTTATGGAATTAATTTTACTTAGAGTTGTAGAAAAGCTATATTTGGTCACTCTCTCTCACTAATACAAATTCCATCTCTTAAATTAGGAAGCAGTATCTGTAAAGTGAACAAAGTGACATGTGCGTTCAAGCTAAAAAAAATCACATATAAACACAGTGAGAAAACTGTAGAATGTGGCACATCCGATAAACAAACTGATGAAATGGAAGGCTGAGGGACTTCGTCAGGCAGATTTCCCTGGGTCAGCGAATACAGAGGAAGGCCTTCTCATCAGCTGAATGAGGCGGCCATGGCAGTGTGCGAATGCTGACAATGCTATAGAGGGTGGTGTACAGACCTAATTGAAAATCTTATCTACACTCATCAACACTGTCGGTAAGCACAAGGGAGCACTACAAGGCAAACCCCAACACACTTTACCAAACAGGTGTCCCTGTAAGAACTCTGAGATTTCACGTTTTATTCTCTCACCTTACGAGGCTGGAAATCATATTTGACACAGTGTTGGAAGCCTTTTCCTTTGGACTTCAGTGACGTCACGATGAGGCAGTTCCCCACAAAGTGAGCAGAGTAACCAATGCCTTTACTGGTCCGAAAACTGGAAGAGAGAAACAGAAAATATTATGTAGTCAGTTGTTTAAAATGGGAATATTTACACATCCTTTTGTATGTTGAAGTCTTAATGGTTGTACCTTGTAAAACATGAATAAGAACATTCATATATAAGAAATCAATATTTTGACTTCATCTCAAAACATCACAAAACTGACCCATATGTGTTATTTTATTATTACATACTTGAAATAACTATGGGAAATGATTGTATGAATAAAAGTGCCAATATTATCCATACATAAAAGTCTTACTGAATTACTAGTCTCACCCTAAACCGATATCAAAGAACTAATACCCAGTTATGAAAATTTTCATAACATAGCATATCTTAAAGGGAATATATTACGCCATTTCCTGTTCCACGTTATGTTGTTTCCTCATCAAAAACATGCCTGGAGTTGTGTTTTGTTTCATTCACACATAAACATGTTTAACATGTTGTGGGGTAGATTAAATCTACATTATAGTACAGATAAGAACCACAAAAAGACACAAAACACACAGAAAAGTCAAAACCCAAAACGCAAAATGCAGTTCAAGGAAGAAGAAACTAAACTGTTATTCTGATCTGCCAGAGTGACAATAAACAGAATATTTAACAGCTCGGTGGCAGCAGCATCAGGGGGTCCGGCTTTGGTAAAAACTGCTCTCATTTACCTCACTGTATTCTGACGACACTGTCTACAGCACATACAATTCAAGATTATCCCAAACATTTCCCTTGTAAAGCGGCCATCAAAATGCTCTTCCACACTCTGCGGCTGGTCCTAAATCAGATGTGAACCTCTGGAGTGAATGCTTGGGTCTGTGTGAAGAGGCTCACAGTGTTTTATCACAGGCCACAGAGCTGCGCAGTACCACGCTTGAGACCAGGTCTGGGGGAGGGTGATAAGGACCGGACCAGAGCATCCCTCCCCTCTATTCTGCCCCCTTCACCCTCTACCCTACCCTCCTCCTCCTCTCCCCTGCTCCCAAAGCACATCACATGACCAGCTGGCTTATAATTGACTAACACATTATAAGATCAGGCTTCTTCTGGATCAGAGCTGGTTTAGTCTTGGTTTGGTTCTGATTTAAGCGTTAAAGTTCTCACTACATATTTTAGATCTGACTCCTGGTTAACGCCGTTTTTCCCAACTAATAAACCACAAAATGAGGGCAAGATATAAGAAGTCCAGTGAATCCAAAAATAAGCAATGAGGTCAGTAAATTGATAAAATAATTAAACTAGTAATGAGAGGTCTATAAAAGAAATATAGAATAAACCAGTATTCACTTTTACATAGATTTACAGAGGGAACAATACTTGGTGATTGTCAATATTGCAAAAATCACATCAAATCGAACAGGGGGGAAAGAAAAAACAATGAATCCATAACCATCCACTGTCTGCCTCCTTTAGCATCACATGACCAGGCAGTTACCATGGAAACGCTGTAATACATGTGCAGCTCTTATCTCTGTAATGGGATCCAAAGACTGATGTATGTATGCCATGTCAGCCCTCCTGTAGATGATGTACTAACCATATCTAGAATCTTGAGTCAACAATGCCAAAAAAACAAAGGAATCACTGCAAAATAAAGAGATTGAGGATTATAATATTACGGAACCTGGAACTACCCTTATGGGATGAATATGTGATGTGAAGCGCCAACTGGTTTACATTAGCTATAGCAGCTGTGTAAATTAAGATATGGCTTGACTAAATATAGATTTAACAGGAATATGCCAACCAGGCCAAGACTAAACCAGTATTAGACTGTATGTTACTTATGTATGTCCTCTATGGTTACATACATTTCCTGAAGACCTTAACCTAAATCAACCCATATCATAACATAAAATCATGTCATGAATCTAATATTAAAGAATTTACATCATGGGGACCTGATTTCTGTTCTTATAAGGAAGGCGTGCCCTAAAGAAGTGACTGTACAGATTTACGTCCCCACAATCTTATCAATCTATCTTATCAAACCTGCCCAAACACCAAATCAAAATTGAGAACTAAACCCAGAACTAAACCAGGACTGGAACAGGACTAAACCAAAGTGAGCGCCCCAGTGTAAATACAACACCAACTGATAATAAAGCAGTCTAAAACAGGGCAAAAGTAGGGTTGAGTCAGGATTTAACAGGTCATGTCCAAACATTAGTGATGTTATGACTCTATGGGTGAAGAATTGTGAGGGGAAAGGTGAGCGGAAAACTCTCCACAGCTCAGTAGAGCCATGTTTTAATAAAAGGTCAATTATAATGATGCTTTATGGCTAACGGCTAGCACTTACAGTGCTAACACAGTGGCCAGAAAGGTCCTGAGAAGAACAGTTACACAGGAGGGCTCATAAAGGACAGTAGTGGCATTTAAAGGTATGCCCTGGTTCATTAGGCGTTTGTTCACCAACTGACTGTTCAAAGTAGGGCTGTGAATTTTCAAAGTATTGCAAATGAAATTTGATATAGGATTCTGTTCAGGTTTGATATTGTAAACAACTCCAGGAGAATTTACATTTGAGAGAAGACATAGAATATGAACTGATAAACTAAAACAAGAATCCCATGAATGAAAAATGCAGGTTTATTTTGTTCTTTGTCCAGGACATTCTATTGTCTGAATAATTGGAGATTGTACCTCGGTGCAAACTGTGATTTAATTTCGACTGCAGTAAACTGTGCAGCCCCAGTTCAAACGCCGAGTACTGCCCGTCTCTGCCTTGGCTTGAAAGATTTAAGATTTCTCTAATCTTAAATAAACATCTGGGTGCAGGTGCACTGGGAGCTCTGAATTGTTCAAGTTAAACGTTGTACCACTTTTGTATTGTGTATTTTACTATTATGTCATAAACTACTTCTATTAGTACTGCAACTCTAGCCACACCTGTGTAGTCAAATAAATTAAAGACAACCAAAGTGGGTCACACAGGTGAAAACCCAGACTCCGATCTTTATTCTAAAAGCCCCATCATAAAAAAAAAATCTGCAGTATTAGAGGATGTTTTCATTGCAAATTGGTGATGTACAAAAAAAAGACTGTACATTTTTAAAACTATTCTTTATTTGTCAATTTCTAACCAAGATGAGCTGCAATTTAGTCCAATAACTCCTGTGCCAATATAGATGGTTTATTGTGTTTGTATGTTTTGACCTTTCAGTATCTGGGTCAGTGACATTTTGCCATTTTCAAAAATAATGCAAAATGTGTACATTTTCTGGTATATAAGTGTATATTTAATCATTTTGTATATGCCCCTTGAAAAAAATGTTGATAAAAAACATGTTTCTGCATTTAAAGCCAGGGGCGTCTTAAATATGCAATTCGGTGCAAGGGACATATTGTTAAAATTAAATTAAATTTTAATATTATATTATTGAAAATGATAGAAAACACAAACTGAGATTTACAAATAAACAGTGAGCTATTAAAAAGTTATTTTTTTAAAGTTAAAGTTTTGAAGAATTTCACAATTTGCCCCAATACAGCATTAAATCTCAACTCTGGTACCAAAAGAGTAAAACACTTCAAAATTGGATAAAACTTAAGCATGTTAGTGCTTTTCCTTTAAATTGAAGTTTTTATCTAAAAAAAAATATTTATGTCAAAACAAACTTTTTCGGATACAGTTATAGTTGATAAAACTCTACCAAATCGCACATTTATGTAACTACCTTTCATATATTTATTGTCCAATTGCATTTTTAGTAATTACTAATTAATCGACCAAAAAAAGGCATTGCATTATAAAAGAAATGCAGATATTTTTGAGTTAAATGCTTAATGTCATCATCAACAGGCACAGGTCTCTTTCACCAAATGACAAATTCAGTTTCACCAAATGACATATTTTGTGTTACCGAATCTTACAGAATTGTTACGTTGTATCAAATGACATCCAAAATTGTGACATTTGTACTTCTCGTGACACCATACATGAGGAAAGATCTGGTGCAAAATGACCCTTTAACTTTGTTTTAATGAATGACATTGATGAAATAGGCTTTTTACGGACAACTTCATTTAAGACATTAAAAGTAGTTCTTTTCTGTTAATTTTGAAAATAGTTTATATGTTCATGCCAAGGCTTCTAAAATTAGTTTAGTTAGTTTATGATTTTGTCAATTTTTATAATTGTTGCAAGGAAAAGTTATCTCTGATTCTATGTGTGACCCGTGTCACCAAATTACATTTTAATACGTATAATATTCTATAATATTATTTCAAACTTGATTTCTTCCAAATGTGTATTGGTACAACTAAAGTGATGTAAAACAAACAAATTTAAACAATTTAAACCTTTAGAAATTAATAACTAGAAAAGTTGTGGCTTCTGGACACAAAAATGCCTACATCACGTCACTGACCCATACACACATAACTCCACCATCCCCGCTTCCTCTTGAACTTATATAGCCAAATGTAAATTGTTTAGTTATGCATGTTATTGTATAAGGTTGAAAAAAATAATAAAATTAAAACCAACATAGTAACTTAAAAGGCCCATATTGCTCTATTTTCTGATCTATGTTATAATGTTGTTTCCTCATCACAAACAGACCTGGAGGAGTTGTGTTTTGTTTCATTCCCACATGTTTAACACACAAACTCTGCATATTTAGGCTGAGTTCTTTTCTCAAACAAACAGAGAACACTCTGTTCCACCTTGTGATGTCATGTGGTAATACAGGAAGTGCACCATTGTGTTTTTAAACCCCATACACCTTCAAAAGAATCATTTGGATAATTTCAGCTCTGGAATTGCCCATCTCTACTGAACTAAAGGTAAAAGGTAGCTGTGAACTTGAAAACTACCACTATATGACATCACAAGGTGGAACAGAGCATTTTGAGCTTTGGCTTAAACCTCACAAGAGTCAATTTTGTGTAATATAGGACCTTTAAAATATAGGGATCCAGTTTAATAATAGTGAAGCCAGTGCTGTAACCTACGCCTATGCCAAGTCTTGTACTATCTCTTATTATACTGCATTCAAAATTCTGCTCATACATTTTTCAAATAACATCTCGGTCGACACAGATGCACCTTTGGCAGCACATGCAGGTACTTACAGAAGAATCTTGTACATTATTGACTACGTTTCAGAGTAGAGAATGAGGGTGAAGCTACAGTGTGCTGGGGCCTGTCTCTCTGTGATTAAATGAGCCAAACCCAGCTTTAAACTGCATCATTTATGTTCACTTCAGTGGGTTCCCTCCAACTCTGGGCAGAAACACTGTACCCAACTCTACACTTTACTACTGGTGTTTTTCAGTATGGATCAATATGGAGCCTAATGGGACAGTTATAGTGAAGCAAAGGTACCGTACAACAAGTACTTTAGATTTATTGATTGATATTTGGCATAATGATGATGTAATGATGTAAGGATGTGAATATGTTTTGTAGCAGTTGTTTGGAAAATATGTACAGACCATTTTTTCCCAAAGTTAAACAGAAGATGGTTCACTACAAAATATAGGAGCAGGAGATTGCCAGTCTCCTCCAGCACATAGTAGTACTGTACTGTGTTTCATTGGCTGACTAGAATATTCAGTATAACTTCATTGTGGATATTGTGGTATTTTATTTATTAATCTAAAAATATTTCTCCTATATTAGACAAAACTGACTCTTGTGAGCTTTAGGCCATGTTATAATGTTGTTAACTCATCAAAAACATACCTGGAGTTGTGTTTAGTTTCATTCACACGTGTTTGAGTAATCCTGTATTATTAGTTCCACATTGTTATGTCATGTACTGGTAGTTTTCAAGATAACAACTATCTTTTATCAGTAGAAATGGGCAGTTCCAGGGTAGAAATCATCCAAATGATTCTAATGAAGGTGTATGGAGTTTGAAAACACAGTGGAGCACTTCCTGTATTACCACATGACATCACAAGGTGGAACAGAGTGTTTTCAGTTTGAGAGAAGAACACAGCCTAAATGTGCAGGGTTTGTGTGTTAAACATGTGTGAATGAAACAAAACACGACTCCAGGTGTGTTTGTGATGAGGAAACAACATTATAACGCGCTTTGTCCTTTAATGGTCATTTAATGTAGCCATACACTAAATGCATTCTCATGTTGTACTCACCAGTATAGGTAGGGTTTATCTTTGTCCACATTGATGTTGTTGAGTGGGTCTTGCCTGAACCACGTGTTGATAGTAAATCCGTTCTGGTAAGGCCATTTGGCGATTGGTGGCAACGCTATGGCCTGGAGGCATAACAGACAAAAGTCACAGTAATTAACACCAAATATGTTTTAATGCACCTTAAGCTTCAGGTGATAATGAAGTGCTGGCAACTATCTGTGTAAAATGGGATTAACCTGGACTAATTGGACATTGTGGATAAAAAATAAAACATAGTCAGAACATATTGCAATATACTACTACAGAATTTTATGTAAGCCATAATAACTTTAAAATTAAAATTAAAAACTCTTTCAGTAGTGGCTGCACCATTAATTCATCCATTACTAACCTGTTCTAACATATGAAGCAAAATCTTTGTTTTAGTTAGTCAACGCTAGATTAATAAACAACTGAATAAAATCGATAGAACAGACACTAAACCATGACGAAAGCACGGCATCACTTCCCAATTCAAGGCATTTTGACATGAAAAAGGGAAATATGACATCAATTGCAATAGTAGTTTATGTGTGGTGATTACTAATTCATACTTAATACCCTAACCCGTTAGTTAAGTAGTTATTTAGCCTGAATTATTCTTAATCAACTATTTGTTTTGTAAAGTGGTAGTGAATGTAATTTTGTCTTTCCTTACAAACTAAACGTGTTAAATGTGTGTATATTTTATTCTCACCGCTGCGCTGCGTCCTGGGAAGTTGAAGAAGGTATCAGGGCCATGTCTCTGGGGCATCTGGTTGAGCACTGACAGCAGTTTGATGGCATGTCTCGGCTACAAACACAGAAGAAGAAACGTCCCTGTCATCTCATGTGCTACTGTTGGCACCGATTACAAAACACACAAGCAGAGCGCTACACAGAAAGGAACAGGCATGACACCATCTCTGCGACAGCCTCACACAATCAATAAGTCTTCAATCACCTCTATCCTCCCCCTGACATCACCCCATCAATACCATGGCAACCCCTAATCGATCTGTCTCTAGAGGAGGCCGCGGGGTGAATGGGAGGGACAGCTGGACTAGAACAGACAAGGTAAGGGAGTAGACCTAAAAATGTTATATACAGTGAAACACTCTCATAAGATAAGCAGGCAATGAGATTAACATTTTAGAGTAGCCTATTATAACTGGGAAAGGCTATAAAATGTATTGATGAATGATATTTCAATAGTACGCTTAGGTATGCACTGATCCAGCTTTTTCTGTTCCAATACCGATTTCGATACTACGGATTTAAGTATCTGTCGATTCCTGATATCAGCTGATACCAGCGCAAACACTGAAAACATAATTTCCTTTAAACTCAAACATATGGTAAAAGATCAGCCAAATGTGTTTTGTAACGGTTAGTTATGATTTATTTAAGTCATTATAGTAATTACATGAACAGCTTTGTAAAAATACAAGTTTAATTCTAAGACATTATAGCTTAACATTAGGGCAAATCGTCTTATTACACCAGTTTATAGACCAAAATGGGATATCAGCTGAACCAAAATTTGGAACCACCAAATTTTTCAATATCGGTGCTGATATCTGATACCAGTATTGTATCGGTATATCCCTAATTACACGTAGCGAAATAATGTAATAAAGCAGGCCCCTGTATGCTGCAGTTTAAGTCATGAATACCAAGAAATCATCAGCAGCAATTCATATCTTATGTTTTTTACAACAAAAAAGCCTGCACAACACAAATGATTAAATTTATGAATCAAGGTGACTCACAATGGCTTATCTACAATAGAGGTGACCTTAGCAAGGCTACGCCAATAATATCACTATTATTTGATTGGAAATGATTATTAACTAACTGTCAGCTAAAATGTCAGATGCTTTCTCTGTATACTTGAAGTGTGCAGAATCAGTATCATGGGACAATATCACTGAAAGCAGTAGTGATCGCTATGGAGATAGATAGGCTCTGGTTGAGTATGGACCAGTGATCTGCAGTAGTAGATGTGAGCTGTTTCAGAGCAGATGGGAGATTGAGAGAAGGAAAAAGGACACATTGACCTCTCAGTGACTGCCAATACTTCACATACTCTCCTCTTTCTATCATCCCTCTCTCCCTCTCGCCCTCTCTCGCATCTCTCTCTTTTCAACCTACACAGGCCAAAACATAAATCTCTCCCCTCGTAAAACGCATCCATAATTTCCACAGTTGCGTTTTAATACATCCCCTTTAAATAAAAATGAACCGCATTGTACATGAGATGGACCAATCAGAAAACTGCGGCGGGCAGTTAGGCAAATGACAACAACCACCACTGTAATTGGATGGGCGACTAATTACCAACTTGTTGCCTGTTAACTGGTATATTAACCTCATTAACAAGAACATAATGGATTAAAAGACAGTGTGGTACAGAAGGATGCATTTATCAAGAAATCTGTACAGTCTCTTTGTTAAGGACGTAGAGACTGTTTACACACTGTTTTACAACACCAATTTGTACCAATTTGGTACAATTTTAGCAATGAAAACGTTGCAATGCCGTAATGGTGCGACATGTAATGCTACTTAATTAGCCATTCGCTAAGGTGTATTCTCGAGAAGCCATAGGGATGCTTGTTAGTTTGGTAGCGTGGCATCCCAGATATATTTTAATGGCCATCTTGTGTGTGATCAATGAGCCATTTGTTGTTCTATTTAGAGGTAAAATAAACAGGAACAAAAAGCCACACTAGAGTTAAAAGTACGGGCCCCTGGAAAACTGTTGCAGTGGCAGCAGCTGATGTCGATCTATAAAAACAAATAAAGAGTCACAGGCCTGCATGCTTTCAATTTCTCATGTCTGGATATGATATCAGTGGTGGAAAATAAATACTGAAGTACTGATAAGATTAAACAAAATGTTTTGAAGATGTGTAGAATTAGAAAAAAGAAAAAAAAAAACTAAAAATCACTATCACAATAATTTAAATTAATGAAATGCTATGCTTATGCTGCAAATATATTTTGTTTTGTTCATATCACCCACCCACTCCTCGTTTTAAGTATTACAATTGCTGTTGTAACCAAATCCCTAACAAACTAATGATTAATCAAACAAAGATAGCTATAATAGTACTCTTGTCTGACTATTTTCTGTCTCTAATGTATAAGTGAAAAGTGTTTGTTTTAAAAACAGATTTCACAAAGCATTTAGTTAAAGGTGCACGGTGTAACTTTTCTGGTATCAATCTTGCATACACAATAACGTGGATTATTGACTATAACATGGGGTTTTTATTGAGCCACAGATCTGACATCTAAATTGGCCCAATGGCATCATCTGTTATCTCCATAGAGATAAAGTCATACTATGGAACATTGCAGGCAACATCTCTCTGGAGAGATGCTGGTGACAGACTCTGCACCAGACAAGTTGCACAGTGCATCTT
The DNA here is from genome assembly GCA_029959045.1 of Taenioides sp. WSHXM2023. Taxonomy (NCBI): domain Eukaryota; kingdom Metazoa; phylum Chordata; class Actinopteri; order Gobiiformes; family Gobiidae; genus Taenioides; species Taenioides sp. WSHXM2023. The sequence continues at coordinate 11,599,258 of CM057098.1, read as the reverse complement.
TAAAGGGCCAGTACCTGATTTTAATGTATTCATGTCAAGATATGATCTGATCTTTATGTCTGTGGGAAATAGTTTATTAATTTTATGCAATAACTAATAGAGACATTCCTGAAAACTGCCTGACAAGACACGATTCTCTGTCATGGTGCAGTATCACAGCGGCAGAAACGACTAAGTGGATGGGGTTAAAAGTTTAAACTGAAACACATTCCTCACTCGTGGTTTAAAATCAGGTACATGCCCTTTAAGCCTTTTGATACAGTTAAACATATAAATATTGGCATTTTCAAATGATCAAACGGCCTCCACAGCTTGCTCTGAAGTGAGACTTGTTGATCAGACTAGAGTCCACAGAGTACAACAGGCCCATAGCCATTACCAACAACCTTGTTCAAGCAAATACCTATTAAGCCCTGCCAGACCACTGTAATCTGAGGGAACGTTTGGCTCTCCACACTCCACGTGGTGGAGGAGGAGGAAATGCACAGTCGAGAAAATAGGGCCTTTCAGTGAGTTTTTGTGATGAACGACAAATTGAAAAGTGCACCGCCGACTGTAACGACTCCTGTGTGTACTATACAATACTTGTGTGTGAACAATATGGCTGTGACTGTACTATGAACTTACACAGAGTATAATACATCTTCTGTGGGGAGATTAGTTTAATATTACCAAATAAATACCACAAACTGCATGAGCAACCAGGATTATTTCAGCAAATGAAAATTAATCTGCGACTTGATGGTAATTTCAGAGTTATATTAGAACACATGTTAAAGAACCAGTGTATAGCCTGTTTATACACTGATCTATTTAATGTGTCAATATAGAACCAAAAATAAGCATGATTATTTTAGCATCTACATTCAACATGCTATAATGCCAAATGTTTGGTACTTTTCAACACTGGAATCTGTAGAAGTAACTAGTACACTGTTGGCTGTGGCTGACATGAATTCAAAACACATCCCCTGTGCATTCATTGGTTTATTAAAAAGGGGTGTGGCATTAGTGAAAGCTCAGCTCTCAATGATTTGACCGTATGTGATGGTGCGTTTTATTATCCATCCATCTCGGAGGTCCGAGGACGTTGCCTAGCAACACGCACTGACACATCCCTTTTCCTCGGACGGTGAACTTGCCTGTTCGAAAGAACTCAAAGGAGACCAAGCAAGGATTCTGAGAGAATCTAAGATGTTAATCGTAAGTATGAACTGTTTTCATTGTGTCTGGCCCACTTTGGTGGTTTAAATGACAATTTCAAATTTAAATGACAATTTCGTATTACTGCAGTTCCTTACTGCGTCCGTATCACTGCCTATGGGTATGGTAGTCGGCGTTGTGGTGAGGCCAATATTGAACAAAGACTTGTTTTAAACGGGTTTTGCTAAACATTGTTGTTGCTTTCCGGGTGCCATCCATGTTTTTCTCCAAGTTGGATATGCAAAACATACTAAAATGCTTTAAGTGTGGACGTGACGTCATATCCGAGATCCGAGTTAATTGACTTAAAAAATAAAGCCTTACAGCCAAAGAGAGTCAATCAACAACAATGTACTAGTATTATTTCCATTATAACATTCTAATCTCAGTTGTGGCATCTTTTAATTTAAATGGGTCTGGAGCAGGATGTGGTGTGTACCTAAATCCTAAATACTCTGGCACATTTAAAGCTTTCTCCTCTTGGTCTTTCTATACAAGCAAACAAATAACATTTGAAGCCTGTGTCACACTAATGATGACAGTTGCAGTCGACAAAGCACTAAGTTAAATTGCCCTTGTTTTGACATGAGCCCGCAAATCAATCCCAGCACTTGTATTATGCTGCTACTATTACAGAGCCCTGTCCAATGCACTAATAACTGACAGCCAAGTTAATGACAATGACAAACCAACTTCTGCTGTACAGTTAGCCCAGTGTTATGTATACTGTAGTACTTTACTTAATTACAGGAAACCACCTCACCAATTATAAACAATCATATCTGATATGCCCATAATCTAAGATAATTAATCACTAACAAAGCATTGCACTTAACATAAGAAATATTGTCTATGAGTTGAAAGCTCTGACACTAATGCCAATGTGTGAAGCTTAATTGAGTAAGAACTTTAATGTGTATAGGTCCAGAGGTGGAATACATTAGGGCTATGCTTGTCAGTTGTTAGCGTCTAAACTGCATATATATCTTAGCTTTAAGCCATGGTATAATGCTGTTACCTCATCAGAAACATACATGGAGTTGTGTTTTGTTTCATACACGCATGTTTGAGTAGTCGCTTATTGTTAGTCTGTCTACATCTACAAGCTCAAAGTGCTCTGTTCCACCTTGTGATGTCATGCGGTGATAGTTTTCACGTTACCATCTACCTTTTACCTTTTGTTCAGTAGAGCCTGGCAATTCCAGGGCAGAAATTATCCAAATGATTCTAGTGAAGGTTCTTCTTGTATATGACATCACAAGGTCACAAGGTCACAAGGTGAGTCTCTCAAACAATGTTTCTTGTTCTGCCTAAATATGCAGGATTTGTATGTTTAACATGTGTGAATGAAAAAAACAGGTATGTTTTTGATAAGGAAACAACATTATAAAATAGATCCGGAAATAGTGTAATATGTTCTATAATATTCTTTTTACACATAAATACACAGTTTACTACTACTACTACTTCTCTGTTTGCATATTCATCACATGCAATCCTGTGTACTTGGTCTTGTGAATGCAGTTTAGCTCAGATACGTGATCAGATTATTGAAATATTTGAGGACTTTTATTAGCCTCATGCATGCTTCTTTTCAGTCACTCCTCAGGGCTTGTCTTTGGTCAAGCTAGACCTTTTTGGTTTGGTTGAACATAAGGCAATACACATTTTATTTGAGCCGTTTGAGGGCCCCTTCCGGCACTGTTAAATACTTCATACATCAACTTTTCATCTCAAATATTTTATCATCATATGAAAAGTCTTACCCAGATGCCGTTGTCTCCTCGCAGCATACTGAAGAGCAGCTTCAGCTCCTTCACTGTGATGCTGTAACTGGCCATGACTCCCAGCATGTCCACCAGCAAGTCTGAAAGGGACAAAAACACATCTAAAACATGGGCTGGAGTCTCAGAATTCATTCATTTTGTGATTACAATTATTGCTTAAATTTTTAAAACAAAATGTTGTGTAATTTAAAAGAAGGGTTAATGTAATGTGCATTGAGTGCATTGAAAGTGAAAATGCACTGTATAAATATATGGTCTTTTATTTGGGAATGGGCGATATGCAAAAAATTATAATAGTTTTCTAAAACCTTTACAATTGTACTTATATAATGATTTATGTACACAAAATAGGTTCTAATAGGGATGCGTACACAAGATCTCATGCCACAAGATCTCATGAAACAAAAATCGCCTCAAGACTGAGCACATATGATTTTTTATCTGTGTTAACCCTTTTTTGTCCAATCAAAATGTAAAGTGCTAGTTACATCTCCTTGAGAAGCTGTAGTCCCAAAACACAGTGATAAAACAACAGTGACAACAAAAATATTGAATAAAATGCAAAAAAAAAATTGTGAACTAGTCTTGTCTTGTGGGAATTGTGTCTTAAAGTGAAATCTAAAGCTAACGTCTTCTGAGAATTTAGTTTAGAGCAGCATTTTTTAAATTCCATTATCAGACAGTCTATTTGGCTTGGTTCCACAAAGAAGCACGCAAAAAAAGAAATATCATGGTAGAGGCTGAGATTAAACATGTACGAACACAGAAAAATGCTGTTTGCAGGTACAATATCTGAGCATGTCCAGCAGGTCTGAGGAATCACACATAATCCAATACGAGCAGTCGGGACATCGTCACATGAGTCAGCGTTTGGCCACATCGCAGATTACATATGGAGGAGTCATCAAAACTGGGCCGATTTTGACTTATAAAGTGTAGTGCCATCCATTATTTATTTTTTGGTATTTTATATTTTGTATTTTATATTTTTGCTCCACCAAAACAAAATTAGAGTCTATCTTTAAGTCTATTTCTAAATTATTCTTTTTTTTAGCTATTATCTATTATCTTGTTTTATTGCATGTTCCATTTTCCTGCTGTTCTTGAACTGTGCGTTGCAACACTGGAATTTCCCCACTGTGGGACTAATAAAGGCATATCTTATCTTATCTTATCTTCTGTAAAAATTACAGAGTCCTTTGGTTATGAAGGAAAAGCTGTTTAATCTGAGTAAGCAAAATGAGCCTTGAATCTTGACCCATGTACGGTGATATTACTGCACTATTTTTGAACCAAGAACATACAAATACAGCTTTGCCACCAGTGCTTAACTTGAATGGTTTCTTATGTAAATGCAGGAATGAAATGTGTCATTCAAAGTGAAAAAACAGAGGCGGAAACTAATTACCAAGTGAATAGTTTGCAGCCTTGAGATTTCAAAAGTAACAAAAGACTGACAAAACATTATTTAAATGTGGCCACCAATTATTAACATGAGTGCAAAAGGCTAATTTTTTTTGTCATTTTTATAGAAAATCAATGAAAGCTCTTTCTCTTGGATTCGAGCTAACATTTCCAAATGATTTCTATAGCAGCTTATCATCTTCTGTCTATAAATTCACTTAAATAATTCACGCTGTTTTGACAATTATAGCAATTTTTTATTGCTAATGAATAAATTACAAGACAGCACTGAATGTCTCTTAGCCCCTTGTTCACACATATTTGGTTATTTGACTTGCTGGTTGACTAGGACAAGAGTTGTTTTCTAAAGAAGTGAAACAGAAACCTGATCTTTTTCAGTTCTGATACCGATATCAACTTCTTTCTGCCGATACCCAATATTAACCGATACCAGTGTATGGACAAAAAAAGGTACTTATATCCTTAAAAGACAGTTAACTTAATACACAAGAGAGCAAACTGTTATTTATCATTCAAATAACTACTGAACAGCTTTGTATGAATAAAAGTTCAAACGTTCTAGACCAATTAAAGGCCAATTATGACATCCAATTTAAATGCCCAACCAGGGTATCGACTCAACCGCTTTCATGGACCAATAACCGATCTGGCTAATTTTTCAGTAATGGCACCAATATTCAATACTAGTATCAGTATTATCCCTAATCAGGACAGTACTCGTAAACACAGTGAGTATTTCAAAATCTCTGCAGCACTTTTACTGTTATCTAATGCGCTTGACCACCACTTTCCCATTAGGGCCTATGTCGATATGAAGAGTCTTCTGACAGTATTTCATTACAGAGCTCTGAGATAGGAGTCCTAGTTTTGAATCCCTTGTTCTCATCCATGTAGGTCGACGTCTTATAGCTTTAGTGGGGATTGAGTTCTGGTTAAGGCGGCACTATTTGAATATTAGCATTAAATTGATTTAAGTGCCGTATGCTCCGCCATAGTGAGCAGTAATAAGTCATACAAGTTATAAAGCAGAGCGTCCCGGGGCGGTAGCTAGGACACAGAGGACGCGGTGGGGAGGAGCGAGGGAGAGGACGCACTCAGAGGCGGCATAAAAGAGGAGTCAAGGTCAATACCATGCAGTGGAGGAATGGGATGCGGCCGGGTATGGAATGTTTGGTAATCAGGCCCCCCGATACAAATGGCAGAGCACAGAGGGGGACTGGGGCGGTCACTGCAGAGGCGTGTGCTGCACCAGTGGGTTCAGAGAGGAACTGCTGCAATGCTAAAATGGAGATAAGGCTTGTGTAATAATAGTGAGGATAATAGGAAGCTTTTGTTGTATTGAATTTACATAAGGCCGCGGAGTAAGCAATGTACAGCACTGCCTTATGGATTTATAAGATCAACATAATACCAGGAAATGTGTTTACTATTTATAGAAAAATTGGCACAAACCGTATAGACAAATAATAATCACAGACAGATTAAAGATTTAAGTCTATAGTATGTCACAACTATAAAGCCTACGTTGCTGTACATCATTAGGTGTTCTCCAACAAATAAAATATTATTACTTAATGTTTTAATTAAATTGGGCCCCTTAAAAAACTCCATCCATTTACAGGATGCATGGAAAATTATTAATAGTAATACTTAGCAAGCAAACATGATATTTCTATGCTCAGAAATATGGCTAGACACAACTGTTGAGCTGAATTTAACAATGTTGTCTCTAATTGAGCACTGAAACGATCACGATTGTAAGTAGAAAAGTCCTGAATTGCCACCTAATGACATCATCGTGAATACACAACTAGTTTTTTGATAATGAAACAACTTTCTAGTCATGGTAGTCAATTTAAAGGACATTTTATTTCTATAGGAGGGGAGAAAGGGGAAGTCTGGGTATCCCTGCTCAGACTACTGCCTTTACGACCTGGCCTGAGTTAAGCACTACAAGATGGATGTTGTTTCCCAGTCATCTGCTTGTGTGACTTTAACCTCCTTTAACCTTGTTATCCTCAAATCTCCCTCACAAATAAAAAACCCCCTAAATCTATGGTTACCACCTCCTCCGTCGAGCCTTGAGGGAGATTCAAACAGCTCCATGCAATCATCATGCTTTGCTCACTGATTCTGCAGTAATGTACAAAAATTGTTGGCGATTATAACTATATAAAACCATTATTGCCTATCCTTTTTGTCTCAGTAAACGATATTATTGATAATTGTCCCATCCCTACCCAGTGTGCTTTGCGGGCCCTCACCTGCGATCATGTCATCCACACTGCTCATCTTCAGCAGCACCTGTTGGATGAGCCCAACCTCCGTGCTGGTCTGCAGGTTGCGTACACTCTTGCGGAGAATGGCGGTGAACATACTCCAGATTTCGGCCTGACACGTGACCTCGCAGTGGGACAGAAGCTCCACCATGCACCCAATGCTCTCCGCCTCCTGGATGATAAAGTTCATCTCCAGGTCAAACTCGCCCCCCACCAGCTGAAAGAGAAAGAGGAGAGAAACAATATTAGAGAAGAAGAAGGTGGAAATAGTAGGTGGTAATGAGGTGAGTGGGAGAGGAGTGAACAAAAAGAGGAAAGTGATTTAGAGCTAGCATTCTCAAAGTTTTCACGCTAAGTAAAACATCACATAACATTTGGAATTCAAAGTACCATCACTAATGAAACTAAATTAGACCAATTCATTCTGCATCTCAACGCAAGTGTTAAATTCTGAAAAACAAAACTAAACCAGGATCAAGAGGGATCTAAAACATATTAAACCAGGCCACTCCACTTGAGAAAACAGGTTTAAATAAGGGAAAATAAAGGTCAGACAAAAGTGCGGGTGTGTCGCATATTAAACAAGATTAAACAACCACTAAGCCAAGCTGGAAAAGGCTACAGATCTATTCAGGGACATGATGAAATGAAAGATTAAGATTAAGCAAATTCTAAATAGCATTAAATCAAAACTGAACCCACATTGATCAGGAAAACACCTTTTATCCCTTACAAGATATTGCAAACAGATTTGTGAGAAAAATGACCTGAAAAAAAATTGCCTGTACATTTTAAAAGCATTTATTGGATGAGAACCATGTGGAAACATCTGCCCATAAATGCCCATTTGTTTCTGTCACGGTTCAGCAGAGTGAGTGACTGAGTGGGGAGGAAGAAAAGTTTATTCTGCAACATGTTTTTCACTTATGGTTGAAAAGTATGTAGGACTAGGAAAGCTCCTGTCCTTATGTTGATGTATTTTAATACTGTAGGCTATTCAGCGTCCTTCCTGTGAGCAAGGGCGCTCTCACCCTCTCCTCCTCCGCCCCCTCTTTGTGAACTACAACCACACCAAAAATGGCATGAAATGGTTGCTCTGACGCCTCAGAAGCACACACCAGTCACTGCATAGACTGGTGAAACAGGTTTTAGCCGTGCTTCCCTCAGGTTAGCATGTACTATATGATTTTATTACAGACCCATGTGTTGTAAAAGATGTGAAATTCATTGTATTAAACATCCATCATACAAGCATAATGTTGTTGCATTTAGTGAATGTGAGCAAACCCAAACAAACCCAGCACTTTCATCAGTAGTGCTGCAACTAATTCTTGTGCTATTTTGCTACTCATCCAACTATTGATCAATATATGTATCAATATATAGTGGAGGAAATAAGTTTTCGATCCCTTGCTGATTTTGTAGTTTTGCCCACTGACAAACAAATGAACAGTCTATAATTTTAATGGCATTAACATTGAGAGATGGAGTATCAAAAAAAAAAAAATCCAGAAAATCACATTATAGAAAATATATTAACTGATTTGCATTTCATTGTGTGAAATAAGTATTTGATCCTCTACCAACCATTAAGAGTTCTGGCTCCCACAGACCAGTTAGACACTCCTAACAAACTCGTCACCTGAATTAGACTCCTGTTTTAACGAATCACCTGTATAAAAGACCCTTGACCACAGAATCAGTCAATCAGACTCCAAACTCTCCAACATGGGAAAGACCAAAGAGCTGTCAAAGGATGTCAGGGATAAGATTGTAGACCTGCACAAGGCTGGAATGGGCTACAAAACCATAAGCAACCTCATGTGGTTTCAGTGATCATGAGAACAGTGAGAAATCAGCCTAGAATTACACGGGAGGAGCTAGTCAATGCCCCCAAGGCAGCTGGGACCACAGTCACTAAGAAAACCATTGGACCATTGGTAACATAATTCTGTCTAATATCTGCGCAAACCTGGTCAACTACAAGAAACGTCCGACCTCTGTGCTTGCAAACAAGGGTCAAACAAGGGTTTTGCCACCTACTACTACTGCAACAAGTACTACTATTGTTTTATCCTTGCAGTTTTGATGCAACTGCATAGAAGTAGCCTCGAGAACAATCTAATCCAGGGGTCTCTACAACCTGTAGCTCAGGAGCCACCAGTAGCTCTCCACCCCCTTCCAAGTAGTAGCAGTAGTGATTTCTGAATTCCATGTATTGTGCTAAAAAGTAAAATTGGATTAATTAAATGCCTACTACCATTGTACATTTGGATACCTAACTTTGTACACTAATAAATGGATAATGGTCTATAGTCATCTAAATGTACCTCATCTAAGGCTTTCCGGGCTCCTTCGACTCCTTCGTCTTCAACTCTACCTGATCCTGGTGTTTTTATTTCACTACTTTGTCTGTAAATAAATTCCTATTCCCAACAGTCTTTGGTTCAGACAATGAATATACTGTGTTTCAGGTTGTCAGCAAAAACAGAACAATATGCAATATCAAAAGTTGCAAATATTGTCTGATTGTCGGTGCTCTCTGCTGTAATGTGAAGTATAAATAGACATTAAAGCAACCCAGGGTGAAGATGGCCCTCGCCCTGGTGCACACAGCCCTCCCACGCGACCGCCCGGCATGCTATTGTCCCTTCCCAACAGCTGCCCAGACCCACAGATCCTCCATCAGAAAAATTACAGTGTATCTTTAATTTTTTATTTTATTTTTTTTAATCTTTGCACCCCTGCTGATCAATCATGAAAAATGCCCCATGGTACAAGTCTGATAATATTGAGGTTTTATGTCTATGGTAGGGGGCGCTACAGTGTACACTTGTCATACACTTTATAGTACATTATATTCAGGCCAAGATCATGCATTAGTGATTCAAATTTCAACACGATCGGACTAAGATTTTATTTTATTTTTGGGGGGAGGGTGTTTGTGCACCTGCTGGCCAACCGTGTCTCTAGATGTGACGTGCCAAATGTGAGCTCATCTGAGCCAAAAACCAGGTGTCAAAATGGTGGCGAATTTTTGATCCAATATGGCCAAGTTTCTGTTCTTCTGTTCTGTTTTATCAAATTTTCACCAGACCGGTCAATCTCATACCCGGTTTGGAGACTTTTCGTCGACGTTTTGGCCTCAAAATTGCAATCGTTTCCAAGGAAAAATAATAAGAGAAGAAGAAACTGGCAAAGAACAATAGTCCTTGCCAATTACTCTATTACTGGCTCGGGCCTTACATTTGGTTACTTACAATAGCATTTTATGGAATTTGAAATGCATTGTTCACACAGGTCTTGTTTGTTCTTACACTTGGTGAACCTGAGCATACCCACACAATCCAGGAAGTGTAACTATGACAACCATCATGAAGCCAGGAGATCGAGCAGTGGGTTTTATTAAATCATACCAAACAGAAACGCGCTGCAGCTCTCACATCTTTCCTGGTAAATAGTGTAAATAAACAGAGAGATAAGAATCGTGACCAGCAGGCTATGACCAAGCCAATGTGGAAAATCAAAACAGTCTATAAATACAGCAGAGTTAAAGTGGAAGATGGCAGCCTGTGGAGCCCCATGTCAAGTGCTGTGGCTCTGGTTAGACATCATTTAGCACTGGACTCGTAAGAAGTAGTAAGAAAACACCAGGGAATGTAGACAATATAATATTTCATTTCATATGCAGTAGAAGGTCATCTGTTACTATTATCTTTAGTAATCTATAGTGAGATATCCCAAACTATGAAACTATGAGACAAAAAATATTAACATTATATAGAGAACATAATTTGGACTCAACACTCACTGACTCAACAATTAATTTTAAATCATGATCAAGATTCCTATTAACTTATATAAAAGCAATGGCTCAAATGAATATGAAAGAAATAAACCATGATGCTCTTATTTTGCTTTGACAAAGGTTGCTGTCCAGAACTGCAATAACTGTTCATTTATTTGGGAGTGTGGCTTACATTAGCATTACTCCATTTGTGTGAGCTGGCCAGCCAGAACCACACGCTCAAGGTATGCATGGTCTGTTCGTGTCAAAAACAAACATGGCTGCTTACATAAGGAGAAAAACAACACAAAAGAGAAACAGCATGGATTTTCTCAGAATCAACAACATGTCACTTAAAAGAAGTTATATAGTTTGTTCTGAATGTTAAAAGAATTTTCAAGAGAGACACGTGGTACAAATTAGCGGCTGTGGTTTGAACATTTGGACAGGGTTTTTCACACTCTATTGTCCTATTTAAGTCCCTTCTGGATTCAAACATAATGTAGAAGTTGCTGGCTGGTCAGACAACCATTTGTGACCTCTTGTAGAGTTTGAGAAGAATTGTCAAAAACGGTGTGATGTGACAAATGTCCATAGAGATGTTGGCAAAAACAATATAAAAGTATCACTGAAAGGGCCATGGAACAGCCCAGTGGTTGCTGCTGGATTACTACTGGTACATTTATTAAAAAAATAAAATAAAATTCTATGAGGTGTGATGACACAATGCTTAACTCTATACCTATCAAAGGCTGCCCAGTTCATAATAATGATCCACTCTCCAATGTCCTTATTAGCAGCAGATTAGCACATGCTGCTCGGCTGGTCCACTGAGATCTGTAACATGATCTCTCTGTCATTATAATGTATAGACTGTTGCTCTCGATAGCCTCCTATTATTAGCTGTACCATTAAAACCTGTCCGATCTTGTTCTGCTATATATTTCATTATTGGCTCTTCCTGCTCTCTGGCTCGGCCCCGTCTCTCTGCCTGTGGACAAATTGATCCAGTGACAGTGTGGCTGCATTAGAGCAGATTAGACAGTACAGCACAAAAAGAGGGACAATTCATTTATATGCCATTTGATTCTCCACTCTCATTACACAGAGCTGTAAAAGGATGTGGTAATAGGAGTGGTACTTCAAATACAGCATGTTAGTAGAAGTATGGTGGTCTAGTCAACAAAAGTATTAAGTCAAGTATTAATATATAGGCTGATCAATAAATTAGTCAGCCAATATAGCTACATTTGTCAATATGATGAATATCAAATACTTACTTTTTGTGAAACTATAAATGTAATAATACTATTTCCTCTCATGAAGTCAGGCAGGACAGTGAAGAGCTGCACAATTTTGAAAGAAAAATCATACTGCAATTACACTATATTAGGTTTAAAAAGTAGGATTTTGCACATTGTAAACAACTCCAGCAGAATTAAAATTTAAGAGGAGATTGAAATTTCAGAACACAAGAGTTTTACTACACTAGAACACTAGAATATTTGTTCTATAAAAACAAGACAGTTTGTTGTTTGCAGAGGACATTCCATTAGAAATAACTGCAGCCTTTGCCATGTTAAAATTGCACCAACTCAAACTGCAGCCCTGGTAAAGTGCACAGCTTTGTGATCTTATCTAGCTGCCTGTACACTAATACAGACTCACACACTTCCCTGGGGCATATTACCTACACATGTACAGCTCAAATACTGGCTGATACATGTCCCACCACACCACCAGATCACAGGCTGATGCAAACCACAGCAACTACCTATGAGCCCAATGCAAACCTGGCAGGAGCACGAGGCAGAGTGGATGCAGAAAATGCTAGAAGAGCCCACATAAAAACGCAACAAGCAACATCTGGAACAACAGCTCAATCTCCACGCTGCCAAAACCTTCAGGGGCTCAAGCATACATCACCAAGACAGATATAGCAAGTAACGTCACTGTTTCTAGGTGTGAGAGATTTATGCTACTTTTAGGGTTAAAAAAAATGCTATTAACCTAAAGTGGTTTTATCTAATCAGAATTTTTGTTAAGCTGTAGTGATTGTAGAGAGCCAAGAATATGTCAGAATTTGTCATTCTGGTGTGAATTATGTTAATATTTGATTCTGTGGTCCAAGGACACTACTTAACTTAACTAAAAACAAACATGAATGGTGAGTCTCATTAGATCGGTACACTATGGATAACAGGTTAAGCTCTTGCCCACCAACTGAAGAGTTTGTGGTTTGATTTAAATATCTAATCAAGCAAGCACTTCACTTCTGCCTTGTGCTTTAGTTTATCCTTGGCAAGACACTTTATCTGCATTGTCTCTTTAGTGTATCTTTAGTAAATTAGATCTGGGTACTTCTTTTCCAAAATTGTGAGGTATTTATATATTTAATTCTTCAAAAATCCAGCCTTTTATAACTGTATAGATAAGACAGAGCATGCAGATGGGGAAGAGTGATCTCACTGAACACATTTAAGATGATTCACCTAAAAAATCTGCCAGATGATTACTCCAAACTAGAGCCAATGAGGTTACATGATTATGCTGTTTGTCTGTGTCTGTACCAACACTCAGCAAGACTGACCCACAAATTCAGCACATTAAAATAACTACGGACTCAAAAATATATCTTGGAGTAAATTGGTCTTCTGGTAATTGGTATTTTTGGGTCATAAAATCAGCACTGGCTTCTGTCATGTCAATCACTATTTCATCTTTGCACTGTTTCTCCTTACAACCTCATATTGCTGAGATATACTTGTATTAATACATTTACATAATTATGCCTTATTTGACACCAGTCCATTGTTATTTTTGCTACTTATTTTTGGAATTTATTATTACCATTTATATTTTTGTCCTTTGTTATAATATATTGGGATGTGTGAGTTACTGTGTCCAAATCATTTTAGCATTCTAGTATTGTCCAGTAAAAACCTGCATATACTACCACCACTAACACCACTACCTCTATTGCAATCTACGTACTTTGTTGTACAACTTAATGACAAATAATGAATTTAACTTTCGACTACCACTACTTCTATTAATGGGCAACAAGAAAACTCTTTTGTTCATCCCAAAGCCTGGACAAATGGACAGTGCTGACAGTGCGTACAGGGGCATCTAATGTACATGGATGAAGCTTATCCACTAATCACTGTATGTCTGTGATATCTGTGATTTAACTGAACCACAATGGATAAACAGGAAGCTAGTCTGTGATCTGTAAATTTTGATGAACCACTTCAGTTAAATTGATATGGATTGCCTGTTCATCGAAGCAGATCATAACACATGATTTAGAGTCCTTACCACATTGGCTGACTGTGCTACTTTTTCTCAACCTCGCTTTAACCTTACACATTTCAGTTCAGACCTGTTTTCAAGCTGCATCCTGACAATAATGTAGTTTGCTCTCTTGTCTGTGCCTGTCCCCATCTACAAATACAAAAAAAAAAAAAAAAAAGAGTGGAGGAAACCAGCAGCCGGTGACTCAAACTCCGTCGCTAAGCAGTTGCTAAGGAAGTGACACGCTCTTTCCCACCATCGCTGCTCCTCCGGGCTTAGACACATCCAACAGGTAAAAACAGGGCTGCATATCAATGTGCCTATGCTACACTCAGCAAGGCTCTCTATGGCTTCATTTGAGTTCAAGAGCGTGGAGCACATTACAGTTAACCTTGGCACAGTCTTAGCAGCGGTCTGACTTCTAACACCTTCTCCCAAAGGATCCACCGCTGATGACTAATCTTTTATACAGCGGGCTGGTGTCTCTTCAAGCATACAATTATTAACAACCATTCACCCATCTATGTAGATCTAATGATGAATACAATTATGGAAATACTGTGGAACTACAGTACTAAACTAATGACCTATGCTGGTAATGATTTTCGGTGAATTAATGTCTAATATTTGTATTACTTTAATTTTAAGATTTCTGTAACTACTGTTTTAAGTATGAATAATTTGTGCACAGGGCTTCCATAGTTAAAGGTCCTGTATTATGCAAAATTGGTTGTTGGGAGCTTTAAGTCGTGTTAGAGTGTTGTTAGCTCATCAAAAACATATCTTGAGTTGTGTTTGTCATTCAAACATGATTGAGTAACCCTTTATTATCAGTCTGTCTACATCTCAAAGCTCAAATGTCATGAAGCGGTAGTTTTCAAGTTAAGAGCTACCCTTCGCCATTTGTTCAGTAGAGATAGGCAGTTCCAGAGCTGAAATTATCCAAATGATTCTAGTGAAGGTGTTGTTTAAAAACACAGTGGAGCACTTCCTGTATTACCTTATAACATCACAAGGTGGAACAGTGTGTGTTTTCCATTTGAGAGAAGAACACAACCTAAATATGCAGGGTTTGTGTGTTAAACATGTGTGAATGAAACAAACACAACTCCAGGTAAGTTTGTGATGAAGAAACAACAGAAAATAGTATAATATGGGCCCTTTAAAATATTTACATTTTGATCACTAAGCAGGTATTTATCTGGGCTTGATGCAATTTGCGAAAAGAAAAAAAATGACTTGTTTCAAGTTGTAATATTGCACACTCTACACAGTATCACCTATGTATAACCTCTATTCACACTATTTCAGGTCACTTGGTTTCATCCTGGTTTAGTTCTGGGTTTAGCCCCAGTTAGATGCCACTTCAATTTAAACCCAAACAATAAAATAGCATCTGTGGCCAAAATAACAAGCTTTACTTTCGAGTTTCCAGATGATGCATGAGTCAGTCTACAGCCTCTGTGCCCGCTTGATTCACAGCGAACAGGGGTTGGCAGAGGGTCCGGCCTGGCTTTGAGCAGGACCAGAGGGAGAGAGAGAGGGAGGGGTGGAGAGGGGTGAGGGGGAGCCAGGACTGTCCCACACACACAAAGAGCTTATGCTACGACCAGCCAAAACCAGATCTCATAAGAGGCCGCTAACACAAACAGCCCCAGTGTCCAGCAACTGTTCAGCTCCTGCCCCGGGACACAGACAGACGGGCTCTCACCTCTAGAGGGGCACGACCTGGACTGCACAATGCACAATACATTAAGGGTTTCCTTAATGTTATTGTAATAAATATGACAAAAACATACACATTTTGACACAGTTTGCAAGGTTAATCATGTGTGTACATAAATACAGTTAGCTATTGCAACCAATAAGATACAAAAAACACACTAGAAACACTTTCCGGCATTACATATGATTACACACTTGGTTTGCAAGATTATAATAAGCATTCTAATACTAGCTATAAATATACCATATGTTTATTCCATCTGGCTATACAAGGTAATGTATAGTATGTTCATTGCATTAGAAACAGTTCTGACCTTTTGTACTGACACATTCTAAAGGAAATAGTATCTAACAGTATAGGTTTAAAAATATGCGGTTTTAACAAGATGCTTTGACAAGGTAGTGTCACAGGAGGGCAAGCTTTGTGCTTACAACTGGCAACACAGAAGAAGAGAAATGCCAACCGCAGGCACTTTCTTTACAAGGCCTCCTCTTTACGGTCACCTCAGCTAATCCATCGCTGTGAACTTGTCTACTTTTATGTTGAATTTTGGAACCTTACTACAGAACTCTACTTTTACTGCTGTAAAGAGTATTCATCACACTTTTCCTGGTTTAAACTCAATTTACTCCTGATGTGAACTTGGCCTTTGGTTACTGATTTGGTTGTAGTTCTGGTTTAGTTCATCCATAATGAACAGGCTCATTGGTCAAACTTCTCTCTGAGCACATTTATTGCTTCACCCACTCATTCTTCAGAATTTCTCTGTGTTTTTGTTGTTTTTTTTTACTCATAAGGCACCATGTTTGTTTATACAGACCAGGCATTTCTCGGACTAGATTTCATACTACACCACAACAACAGCAACAAATTTGATTAAAACGTGTATTTAACACTGCCAAACACAACATACAGGCCAATAATATTGAATACAGATGACTAAAATATTGTTAAAATGCTGATTTTTGTTCATATATAGCAAGTTCTAGGGTCCAGTCAATGATTCAAATGATCATGCTCAACATTTGTATTCTAGTTTATTCAATTTCGAATCTGAAAACCCCAAATAAATATCTGTCATTACATTTTCAACACTCTCCTTGTTTTTGTAGTCATAGTTTCAATTATTTTGGTTAACAAACTGATTTAAATGGTCTGCAATCCCAGTCCAAACCCTTTGTCCACTCATTAGCAGCGCTTATGAGACATCAAACACACATTGCTCCGCCTGATCGCTATTGGAGCCACTGTTCCACACTGAGAGGGGACAGGCTAGCACACAGCACCGCCACCTGTTAGCCATTAGCCCCATCAAACATGACAGGGAGCCCGGCCGAGTGACGGTCAATAGGCCTTTACCTCCTCCACTACCTCCCCTGTTGTAATGCGCCTTTCTAGTCCCCATCATTAATATGCAACTTCAAAGCGCGAGTGGGAGAGCGCTGGAGAGGAGAGGTGGCTGTTTGTTGATTCATTATGCGCTTATGTCCCGCGAGTAAGCAAGCGTTGCCGGCGACGACCATTCAACAGTCCCCATTGTGTGGCGCGCGCGGAGAGAGGGGAGAGGAGGAGACGAGGGCCCCATCTACATGTGAGATCACAGATTACACACTTGACGCTTCGCCAGAGGGGGCTTGATGCTGGTAATGCGGTGAGATGGAAGCCAGAGACAAAGAGGGGAAGAATAAACAACGAGCAGCAAGGTGGTAGTGTCAAATGTAGTAAAAAAAAAATGAAAAGAGGGGAGAGTTTTGGAGAGGGCGAGTGCGCAGTAGCAGTGAGTCCTCTTGAACTGAACAGGGAGATTTCAGAGCATTTGTAGCAGAGGGGGGTTGGTGATGATGACCATAGCAAATCTCAACAAAGATATGGATTAGACTATACGAATAAACTGGCCACTCAGTAATCCACGTGACCTCATTTCTCACAAAGAGCGTTGATAAGAGCAGTGTGGTTAACCTTATCATAGTCATTTTGGGGATAGAGTTCACTTAATCTGAGTTTTACAAAGTGTGACGTTCAAAGGGCCAAAGGGATTTTAAGATGGAGCAAAATTGAGAGAAATTTGCACAAGACGAAATTATTTTTTGACATTGCCTGATACTGCGGAGTGATATCGGAGGCAGACAGGAAATTAATCAAAACAATTATGATAACTAGTTCAGGTCATTTATCATTTTAGCAATTTCATCTTCTTTGTTTGTTATCTAGATGTATAGTTCAATTTCACGCTCTTGAGCAGTTTGTCAAGCAAATAAGTTTTTCATTATTTTAATATGAATATTATCAGTGATTTTCCACAGGCTTGCTTTAACAAAGTTGATGTTAAACATGTTTTCCATTGATGAGACAGACATAAAAAGGGGCTAATACATGCATCATAAGGCTAATGTGACCTCTTCTGTTCAGTTTTAGCCTGTTGTTCCATATGAATAAACCTACACAATAAGAAAACTGACACCAGAAGATGGCAGCTTCTACAGAAACATGTACTAATGCTCCCCCTTGGTTTATGACCCTGGTTTAAATCTGTGGAAACCCATCTCCCACAGCTTGACCCAGTGGCACTGAGGAATGGTTCAAATGCAAACAGACATTCTCTGTGAGATTATTTACCCCAACATCATTGGAATGACTTGTATCACCTCGTATTAACAAACCCCTAGTGGCTGAAGATAGTGTCATTGGTCACATCTCACAACAATTCCACAGAATCCTTAAGTACACAACAAATAAACAATAGTTAAATCTGCATATAAATAAAATAAAAAATATATTATTAAGCCAATATTTTCTAACAAAAATACAGAACATAAACCAAAAAAATCAAATAAATACAAACAGTAAAAGCTTTGGATGCTCTGAATATCTGAATGAGTGAGTGTGTGATTGTAATCAGCTTTGATTGTAGCCTGGAGAAATGTATGGAGACAGAGGAGAGGGGACGGGGCTAACCCCTCATCCCACTGAACTGCATTTCCCATGGGGCTTTGTACCAGCGTCTACACAGATGGCACCCACAACAAACCCCCCCTCCTCATTCAGAGTGCATAATGCAGAGCTAAATAAACCTCAGTGTGATAGTTCTTCTAGCTGTGCTAACTCGAGTTTGTAGCTTTCCTGCACAGGAGCATTCAGAGGTCAAGAGTAGCCACAGCAGTTTCGCTCGTTTAGGAACGAGTGGAACACGAGGCATACACTGTTATTACATAAATCCACTCCTGGAGGAACTGAGTGGTCAGGCGTTATATATTTATACATGTGGGCTTTAGCTTCAGCACTATATGAAAAACAATGTGATAACTACTTTTGATACAGTATCTGTTTGTCAAATCAAAAATGTAAGTTTAACTAAACCCTACCCAAAACAAAAAGTGTCAATTTAATAATAAATTAATCATAAAATATTAAACATGTATTAATAAAAAATGTATTAATAGCAGCATTTAATCTTTTTCCAACTACCGTATTTTCCGGACTATTGAGCGCACCTGAATATAAGCCGCATCAACTAAATTTTCAAAGAATTTTATTTTTGTACATATATAGGCCGCACCTGTCTATAAGCCGCAGGTGTCCACGTCTTCAAGAAGTTTTCAAGTTCCGAGCATCTGCTTGTATTGCCTCTAAAGCTTTTGTCGTCTTTTTGCATTGAGTCAGTTCGTCACGCGCGAGAGTCGCTCTGGCGCTCTACTGCGCATGTCTCGAGCAGAAAGAGCCGCTGTCCTGTCTGGGATCATGTCAGTGTCTTGTATCATGTCAGTGTCTTGTAGGATTTCAACAGGATTTCAGGCTCTCCCGGGGGTCGGGGTTATTTGTATCGATCATGTATGAGTGGATGTCCAGCTACTGAAGTTTGAGACGTTTCGTCTCGTCATTTACGCCTCACCTGCATTTAACACATACGGGTCATTAAGACGTATCCCACTCACTAATGTTCATTTAGCAGCAGAACTTATTTTATCACGCAGCGATAAACTGTTTTAGTGCTGACAACAGCGCTAGCGAGTGTTCTAACTAACCCTAACCCATGTTCACCGCACAGACAGCGGCGCTTTCTGCACTCAAGCTGCGCGCGCATCCGCTGTGTTCATAGACGAATAATCCGTCCATATATGAGCCGCATCGGTGTATAAGCCGCAGGGTTCAAAGTGTGAGAAAAAAGTAGCGGCTTATAGTCCGGAAAATACGGTAATTATATTTTTTACATGCAGTACAGCTATGTCTTTCCATTTTACTGCGCCAAGTCTCTATTTCACCCTTTCACAAAACATTCTCCAGCCTTAAGGCCCCATATAGCATCTGAAAAGGTTTCAAGGCAGACGTGAGTGTTTTTCCGTGTGGACCTTGATGAAGCTAAAGGATGATGTGAAGTGTCAGGCTGTGGTCTGTCACTCAGGCTGATCGGAGCCAATCTGACAGCTCATTTATTGTCTTCTCCTCCGCTGTGTCCTTCCATAGCCTTTATTAGGAGCTATCAAAACCATTACAGAGGTTAAAACTACCATTAAAACTTCAGAGCTCAAAAGAAGAGGTGACCTGTTCACACATCATCCCACTGACTTATTTCAAGAGGAAGTCTGCTTTTTGGCATCAATTAAAAAAACTCAATGTCATCATGCATTATTTTTTGAAAAGGTTGAAGTGAAAGGTAATGAACAGAATCATCACAGATCTTTCTTAATGGTACAATAATTTTCATTTCAGTTCTTAAAATCTTAATATTTTAGATTTTTCTGTTAGATGCTTCAGGTCAAACTTCAGAATAGCACTATACAATTTATCAAAGTACTTCACTCTAATGTCATGATTCTATAATTTCCTTGATACTAAGGAAAAGGCTGGAGACCACAATAAAATACATTTTTAATAAAGAATAGAATGTAATTTCTTTTAATATTACCATGTTGTCTTACTAGTTCTGACAAGGCTTAAAAAGTCCTATATTACACAAAATTGACTCTTTTGAGCTTTAAGCCAAGTAAGACTGTTGTTGCCTTATCAAAAACACACCTGGAGTTGTGTTTTGTTTCATTCACACATGTTTGAGTAACCTTTTATCATTAGTCTGTCTATTTCTCCAAAGCTCAAAATGCCATGAAGCAGTAGATTTCAAGTTAACAGCACCTTTTACCTTTTGTTCTGTAGAGATTTGATAAGATAAGATAATCCTTTATTCGTCCCACAGTGGGGAAATTTCAATGTCACAACGCAAGTTTCAGAAAAAGTAGGAAAACAAGAGCACACATCAAAAACAAGATAAATAATAATAAGTATTTACAATCACAATATTGTGTACAGTGCAGTGATGGACTACTGGATGATAATACTGGAATTACAAAATGATTCAAGTGTAAGCACTTTCTGTATTACTACATGACATCACAAGGTGCTTTCTGTCTGAGAGAAGAACACAGCCTAAATATGCAGGGTTTGTGTGAAGGTGTGTGAATGACAAAACACAACTCCAGGTATGTTTGTGATGAGGAAACCGCATTATAACGTAGATCAGAAAATCATGTAATATGGGCCCTTTGAGATGATTCTAAAACTATTCAAGAAAGGTCTAATTTTGAAAATTGAAAGAACCCATAATAGTAAGAATGATTAACAGTAGACCCACAACCTGCTGGCTCTATCCACTGGCTTAGTCCTCTACATCTTGAAACACAGTGGCAAATATATTGATGCTTTTCTGTTTATATTTAGATGCTACAACAGGGTCAGTTGGCAGGAGGAGAAGTGGCTCCTTTAGCTGAAGCCAAGAGCACTTCTTCAGACACATTCTGCAGGTTTGTACGGATGATCTCACAGGCCTCCTTTGACATCACTCTGCTCCCATCTCCGTGGAAACATAAAACATCCTCTCACCACAAAAACAGAAGACAGAGGTACGGGCTTGGGTTACTTGCACTATTGCTGCTACAAATAATGCATGCAGCTATATAAGTCACAGATATTAATTCAATATTAGTAAATGCTGTAGCTGTATCGTAATTATGGTGGTCTCCGTCTGACTGGTGTTTTTATAGTGTCTTGAACGTTGCTTTGAAGATACTCAAAATTTGAACACTGAGTCATTTAAAATAGACATGCTGCAAAAATAAATTGAAAGTGAAAAAATGTGTGCAAACTTCCAATTTCAATGAACAGTATTATAAAAGTCGAAATTTAGCTGTACACCCCTTGGTTTAGTTTTCATTTAAATGTGTTAAAACAAGTTTTGTCTCCAAGATTTCATTTCAATGATTTTTCAGTGTGTAAATAAATAAATAAATAAATACATGCTGCTTAACTTAAATAAATTGGTTTTCTCGCATATCAAGAATCGGCCTTAAATCTTGAGCACTGGCTGATATTTAGTTTGGGTTAAAAACCTGACTTAAGGTGATACATGGTGTTTTCTTTGAAAACTTAAGCATTAACTTCAGCCCTATAAGAAGAGAGCACTGCACATTTACCACTGGTCTGCTCAGGTTTGCGGTGAGATATGTTTGCAATCATTGCTGTAGAAATGTATATTTTTATGTGGAGCAGCGTCCTTTATAGCATGAGTTTATAGTTATTACGAATGAAAACATAGGAAAATAAACGAAATCTGCCCTATCAGTCTCAAAATATCGGCAGAACTTATTGGAAAGCAGCTGATCTAGAGTCAATAACATCGGTATCAGCAATGAAAAATCCCATATCAGTTGATATGGCGTCAAATTCCAAACAGCAGTTATATTCAATGAGGTTTTGATGTATTTGACTGCAGCCCTATGGCTCCACACTTTGCATATGATTTTCTATTCTCAGAACTAAACCATCTATTGACATAAATGTAGATGAAATACTCATTCTTAACCATACCGAAATACATCTGGAGAAAGCTCTGGGGAAACATTTGTAAAATAAACACAAATTGAATTGCAAATTGTGGGACAAATCATGTGTTCATCATGTAAAGAACTATGATTCACACTGAATAAAAAAGTGTTATTTTGAGCCCAGGAAGTGTCAGAGAAAAGTCATGTATGCATAAACATGAAGAAGGCCTGTGGCTAAATGAGCCTGTTTTCAATCAGCTGCTGTGATTAAGTCAAGGACAAAGCTCCGAGAAGGTGACCAGTGGCAAACAATGACAATTAGGGAACAGCTATCTGCAATTTCACCAAGACAAGCAAGGCCAACGCATGTTTTTGATCAGTAGTAACACAAATCCAGTGGTTCTTTTAGGTTTTTTCCCCAGCTCCAAGTGATTTAAGTGTGAGTCATCGGTGGTGGTTGGAAGGGCTGTTGGTGCAGATTGGTAGCCACGTTTCGGCTAGGGCGGCGTTTTTGCCAACTTCGCTTCAAACTGGCACAATATCCAATTAGTTTCAGTTTAGATTACAGCTAAAGACACATGGAAGCAAAATTTGATGTAATGCATATGTTTTCCATATTCTCTGGCTAGAGGTGAAACATTAAAAATATTGTGAATGTTTTTTTTGGGAATATGCAAAATTTGAGCAACCTCAACAAATTAATTTAAAGACACAATTTGGCATATTTCTGATGGATTGCCAAATGATATTCTGAATAACGTAATCAGCATACTTTTATATTTGATCAGTTTTGTCAATATCAACCATCCCTATTTCCGACACAATCCTGCATAGGCCGGTTATGATAACACATTTAGAAGTGCCATATATTGCTGAAGTAAATAGAGACAATAAAGGATCATAATTGAAACCAAACCATAAACCATATAAAAAAGCAATAAATAAATTCCATAAATAGGAATGAAACACTTTTTTGTTTGTATCGATAATGAGTCATAGAAGTTATTTATTCAATCCTCTACAGCTCAGATCTAATCGTAGAAGGGCTGGGGATCGCAGGGTCCCACACGATTCAATATAATAATATATGGCTCACAATATGATATTATCATGATATGGTGATATTTTGCACATGATGTTTTTTAAGAACCAAAACAGACGAGTATGTCAAGTGTACTGCATTAACAAGTTTCCTTCCACTAAATAAGCAGTCAAAAAATGCAAACAAAAAGTACTCATGACGATATATCTGTATCACCAAATTTAGTATCATGATATATAGGCATTTCTATATTTTTGCACACCCCTAACTTGTAGTACAGAAAAATAGCCAAAAGGTAAGTAATTATCATGACAGGCCAAATCCTGTGTTTGTTCAGACTTGGCACTGGCACAAACTGCAATGACATACTTTGATCTTGTTTGACTGAAAAAGAGAAGGTGAAAGTTTGTGCAGCACAGTGACTAGCAGCCCACAGCCTGTGATCTCCGCACATAACAAATCCCAGAGTATCATTTTGTGTGATCGCCGCAAGACATCGAGATAAGTCACAGAACCTGCTGAGACGGTGCTTCGAGAAGACTCCAGTTCAGTCCAGACCAGTTTACTCCCTCCTTCAACTCTGCCCCTATCTCAGAGTTTGTCAAGAGCAGCTTAAAAAGAAGATCATATCATCCAATCACAATCGTTTGTAGTGTTTCCCATAGATTTTGTTAAAGGTGCATTGTGTAACTTTTCTGGTGGAGGGTCCGTCAAGTGCTTTTTTGAGCTATAAAACCCCCTGTAATTGAATAAATATAAAGTAGAACATTTTAACGTCATACTGTGGAATAATTCAGACAGAGCAGTGACATATCCATAGAAACAAACAAGTGACAGACCCCTAAACAAAAAGTTACATAGTACACCTTTAAGACTATGGTGGCACAAATCATGCTACACACATGCTACACACATGCTACACACACACGCTGCTCAAAAGGCCAAAGCCTTTAAACTACTGGGTGTGAAAGGTTGTAGGTGGTACTCAGTGGTGCATACAGTCTCACTCTGCTCACTGCTGATACCAGTGAGTGACAGAGCAGAGAGAACAGGGCCAGGCAGAGAAGAATGCTCAAAATAAACTAATAAATAATGAGCAAAAGCTTCATTTGAATGAAAACTGCTCCATAAGACAGAAAATAAACAAAGAATTTTCAAAGTGTGTTTACGCAGTGGGAAGGAGTAGGTTTCAAAAACAGTAAAGCCTTTGACATTATTGCTTTTCCGGTGGGCATATTATAGAAAATATTTAGCATGTCATGAAATATTTCTAAATGAAAAAAGTACTTGGCTGGGAAAAAAGTTAACCATTACACAATAATTGCCTATAAAAAAAAATAAAATTAAATAGGATAAAAAATAAAAATAAATAAGACGATAGATAATTTCTGTTCTTGTAATTTCCCCATTGTGGTGCAAATAAAGGTTAACTTACTTTATATTATGATACAATTAGCAAAATCATATTTGACTATATACAAATATTATAAAAATATTGCCTTTTTAAGTCGAAATAACCATGAAAATTCATTCAAGCAACACTGACACTTGCACAAATTAGCAACAATCTTTTGCCGCAGTCAGAAAGTATTGTATCCACAGAAAAATCTCCCAAAATGTGTTTTGTGGAGTTTGCCAGAGCTTCTAAAAGAGCAGAGCTGAGGCGGAGATTAGTGGGGCAGCAGCAGTGGGGCGGGTGAGGGTCAGACGTCACCAACGGCAACGGGAGAGACAGGAAGTTCACAGAAACTGAGAGAAACAGTGTGAAAAAACACCACTGCAGCAGATAACAGAAACACAGAGAGGGCAGTTTCAGCACTCTGGACAGCTCCTCCTACATCAGCTGATGCACTGACAAGCTGCAGACTGGGCTTATTACTGCCATAACAGCTTTAATTATGTAGTTTCTGTAAGCAAAATGCTAATGCAAGGAAATGAAGGGGTATACACACCATAGTTAGTACTATACTAAAATTTCAAACTCGATTTTGATACTAGATACTAGCAGACTCAATACTCAATACCGATTCTGATCCCACGATGGTAATAAAAAAAACTCTTTGAACAATAGAATATGATTTTCAACATTAAATAATAGTACTTTCTTTGATATTACCATGTAGTGTATATCTATTTAATCCCTCAGTCGTCCAGGTGGTTTCCATAGTGGTCCATGGGCGTATAGTCTATGTGGAATTATGCTTGGTCTTATACAGCTCAAGATCTTTCTATTTAGGAAAGGAAAGGTTCATTTCTGTCCTCAGTTGTATCGGATTTTCTATACTTTGAACAACCTTCAATCACACAAGTAAAATGTTTCTCAATGTGAGGTACAGTCATCTGCAGTTCAAAAGGTGGATTCATGTTTGCATAAGAAAATGTTGTAATCCTGTGTTATTTCTACCATTTCTTGTATGAACTTGGAGGAATCCATGCCCAGAACTAGTCCTTCAAAGTTCCCAATTTAGTCTGGAGAAAATCCTGGTTTTGTCCGTTTTTTATTCTAAATGCATTTGCTATGGGTTAATCCCTTTTTATATTCCCATATCCAGCCATGAGCTCAACACCGTGAGTTTAGCGAGTGCACGCTGCATTGAAAAGAAAGAAAAACAACAGTGATTTCAAACAATAACTGTTCAAAATGTCTGCCACCTGATTGGCCAAAGAGGCTTAGTGGCGGTAAGCCCCTTCACATGCTGTTGGGAAAAAACAAATATGCAATCCTACACAGTCCTGTTTACAGCACCACTCCTGCTCAAATGTGACACGCTAGCTACACTCTTACCTAAAAATACACTAAAATCCTGTCTCAGAAGAAAATATAAATTACCAAAACAAAACCTCTTCTTATAATCAAAAAGATTATGCAGTTTTTTTTATATATAAACTATACAACAATTTACCATTACAACTTAGTGCCAAACACCTGTACAATCTTGGGACTGTCAGCTGTCTGCATAAAATCAAGGCCCCAAGCTATAATAATAATCCAATGCACTTTCTCATGAATAAATTGACATCGTTCTTGAACAAGCCCAAACCTACTCAGACCCCCACTTCAAATGCTCAACTCATTTGGCATCTGCAGGACTCAAGGCGTCAAGATTGTACAACATAATTTAATAATAGTCTGAACTGGAGTAGCAGAACACGCTGCTGTTTGGTTTTTAAAATAAGTGACTTTGAGTCATTTGAACCTGTTTAGAGAATAGAAAGTGAAGTAGTGTTATTGGATGTTAAGCTCAAATTCACAGCCTGTAAAGCTTGTGGTATTTGTCAAGTCTATAGTCCTGCTAAGATGGATTCAACAATTTTAAATGAAGAATATTGAAATAAGAGAAAACAGAATATATACACGGGTGAAACATATCAAACTTCATGTACTTTATCAAATGGGATGAGGTTCAGTGACAAATATGCATCATTTTGTGAACATAGCATGGTAACAAGTGCAGAACTAATAAGTAACCATAACATTATATGAAGACTTTGACCAACTGATGATAATATGTCACAATATCACATTTCAGTGTTACAATTATTGACTCCAAGACCAAACATCTGTGAAATCCTTAAGTTTCTTCCAGTCACAGTGTCTAATAGATCTCCATTCCTCTAGTATGTGAGCATCTTTGGGAAATCAAACCTTCTGAATGATAGTGAAGTCAATGTAACATAAATGAACAGATAAAAAAATGAAATTAAATGGCGTATGATTAAAGCTAAAGTATGTAACCTTTTAGCCAAAAAATAGACAAAATTAAAAACATGTGGGTGTAATCCCTCATTTGGCGGGTGATGTGCCACTGCTAGAAAGTTACATACTGTACCTTTAACCAATCGTCTTGACATCACTATCATGCATACCACCCTATCATTCAGATATTGCCACAACTACAGCGGTGCTAAAAATGTCAGCAAGTTGACACAGAAATACTGGAGCAGTAGAGCGTACAATAGCCTGTGTATGAGGTCATTTTCTCTCCCCTGGTCTGTTTCGTTGACTTGGGCAGTTTTCCCTTTGATTTGTCCCTTCAGACTGGCAGAGAGGAGGCCGTGCTCTATGTTATGCCAGAGGCGCGCATCCAGATCTTAACAAGGTCGTGTCTTTAGCTTGTCGCCGCGATCCAATCCCAGTGTTTGCGTTTTTAAAGAATTTGACAGGAAGTGGCGTCCTAGCGCGCATCCTGCAGCAGCTCAGGGGAAAGAGAGAGGGAAGGAGAAAGAGGGAGACAGAGAGAGGGAAACAGAGGGGAAAGGGAGAGAGAAAGTGGGGATGGAGAGTGCGTTGTACTCACTGAGGGACTGAGGAAAAGGGTCATGATTACAATTTATATTCAGTTCTTTGCTTAGTTATTTGATATTGACACAGTATAATTTCCTATGATATACATTAGCTCATTGTTTTCCAAGCAGTGGTATGGGACTCCTGGGGGTACTTTAATTCATTTCTGATTTTAAAAGAGGGTGAAATTGAAACTTTTTGCCTATTCCACAAGCATTCTCTATCTGTTTGAACAATTGGTGCTAGTGTGGCTGCACTCATCTACAGCTGAAGGGGATAAGAAGGAAACAGGCCAGTAATCTGTCACCAAACGCCACAGTGGGGGGTGCACAGAAAGTACAGTACAGCAGGGATGATTTATTGTGTAGCATTGTACCAGGAGACATCAAAATAATGTTATCAGAACACTACATGACTTCACAATGGATTTCATCTGCTATACTGATAAACACACACTGTACTGTCACTCTATGTATGTCACTACAGGTAAATTATAGGTATAGACAAACCCATATTCTTTGTGTATATTTGACTGTATGTTTGGCTGGCAACATGAATGGACCTGTAAACTGGCAGCACCTTGAATGAAAACTATCGGTTGTAAAACAAAGAAAATTACGTCAACTGAACTATTTGCTATAAAAAGTAGTACAACAGAGTTAGTGTATTAGCCCACTGTATTCATCATCATTAGTCCCCTGGCCAAACGAGGGATTACACTGATCCTATTTTACAACCTATGAATACAAACTTGGACTACTCACTAACCCCTGCATCTCTGGACAAGCCCCATCCTACCAACATGAACTCCTCACATCGCAAATATCTACACGAAACTGTCTTATCCAATCAGAACCAAACTAAAAACAATGGGCAACTGATCCACTGCAGCACCCGTACGGAACACCTGACAAACACAGTAATAAACGCATGTCTTTTAAAACAAGCCTATTTAAAAACAAAAAAAAAACTTTGCAGTGGGGGTGTTCTACATGTATCTCTATTTGCGGAATGTTCAACAGTTACCATGGTGACACAATGCATACACAAAAAAAAGTTTTAAGATACAGCACATTTTCAAGAGTCTGTCATCAAATTGAGCGTTCATGGTGCTGTTTAGGTGTTTCATTTTTAACAAAAAAAGAGAGTGACTAACTGAAAAATGGTTGGCTAATGCTAACTAGCTTGTGATGTAATTTTATGTGTGAAAGACCATTACAAATCTTCTCCTGTTCCAAACAAATCAGCTCTTTCTAGTCAGAATTGCTGAAATGAAAAACGCTTCTTACAGAGTAGTGCTTTCGGTTAGCTTTTTTGTTGTTTTTGTTTTGTCTTTTCCTTTCTTTAACAAAAATGTATTAAAACTGTTTGCGATTGTTCAGACTTTATACAAACTGTGGCCTGTTTATCTTCATCAGGGTGATAATAGCGATAATAGTTTGATTTATGGCCAGATTCAGATTCACGTTTTTGAAAAGAAATAAACACCGTATATAAAAATCTCCCCGTCTCTTCTCCCAGCTGAGTTTCTTTTCTGTGTCTTCCTTCTCCCTCTTCACCTGCTCCTGCTGTGGACAGGGGCACACAAGTCTATTTGAAGTACTGTCATCTGAAGCTCAGGGCTGCTGCAGTTACACGGTTGTCACAGACTCCAAAAAAGCAACTGAAAAAGAGGAAGTTTGTGATAATCTTGTGAATAATTTTGACCCGTGTTTAATTTTTTACATCAACTTTTTTTCCTCGTCATCAGCGCTTTTTTACACCAGGCTGATTTGCATGCCTTTGGGAAAGCCGAGTGTATTAATACTTCATCACACGACGTTGGTTTCGATGGAATCTTTAACAAACAGAGAAGTCATACTGAGGCAGATACTGTTAGATATGAGAAAGTTATGAATAAGTATTTCTTGTCAAACGGGAACAGCCATTACTGAATATGAAATCACTTATTTATGCACAAACGTGAGTACAATTAGAGTCAAGTTATAATGCGGAAAGTTTAAAAGTACTTGTAAAATTTTAAGTTTAATGATGATATATGCCCAATTATGTAATAGGTTTTTCCCAGAAGCTATCAACAATACAAATCCTTTTTTTCGTACAGTTTTAATGTCTCATATGTAGTATATATATATTTTGAAGTTATCATGCCAGATTTCCTTCCAGATGCAATTCAGGAAGAAATATTAGTGATATTTTACAAACTACATAATATAATTCATTCACAATATGACTTTTACTTTTGCAGATAGAACTGTAAGGCCTAAAGCTGATTTGAAACAACTGTATGAGATTCAGCCTCATACTACACCACAATACAAATTGATTTAACATTTCTAAACTCATTTAAATACATAATATGGCCTTTCTGAATAACACTCATCAGTGGAACATTACCATAAGCAGTAGTGGCAAACAATGTTATCAAGATTATCCTGTAAAGAAAAACTGTCCCCATATGGAGATGTCAAATGCCACATCTCTTCACAAAAATCAATTTCCTATCAAAAGGTCAAATTGACAGGAAATCCATTTTCAGATTTAACAGCCTGCAGTCTGAGCCCTACAAGCAGTGTTTCTGAGGAAAGCAAAATAACTTCCAAAAGGTGAAAAAATAATAATACTGTTTTTGGCACAACATGGCCTGATGTAATAGAGAGGAGGAAAATAGTTTTGGGGGATAGCAGACAGTTGTGAGCTATGGGCAAAGACAGTTCATGATTCAAACGCACTTAAGAATGGAGCATTAAGAAGACTTATATCTCCACACACCCAGACCAGTGTTTTATGGCCACAGTTTAAGTGGGCACTCTCTGAACAATAGCAGGGTGTATTTTTTTGTTTCTGTCCTCACAAAACCTCAGTTAAGTCAAAGTACTACAGTATAGGTAGAATTTGAGCAGGCATAAATACTTAAATACATAAACAGAACAAAGATGGACATTCCCTGAATACTGAAAGGGATTTGATCTATCATGGCATGGCAATATTAAAGTAACTATTCATTTGTATTAAAATTACACTGTATAAAACGAATGCATTGTCTTATGTTTGTGGAACTGAAATGAGTGAGTTTTAGTATTAAGGGACTTGGGGTATTTGTAACACAGTAGTGGAAAGAAATAGAATCAACTGCTCAGGATTTTTTTAGGCCAAGGGTAAAATGATACTTTTTAGGTGGGAATTGTGTCCCACTAAAGTGAAAGAAAGACTACAGCTCATTTAGCTCAGAAGTAAACTCCAGTTACGTTGACATGTGTTTGCAGTGCATTTGTGATAGAGGCCCACTATATGACATAATAGCACACAACTAACCTGCTATTAGGAAATCAAGGTCACATTGAACAGAAACAGACTAGGATCAACGGCAGATATCAGCAATACAAAGTAAAAGCCACTTAAAACCATGTTCTGCACACAGATCTTTTGGAACGTCAGGCCTGAGATTTCCAGTTTTCAGAATAAGGAATTTTGGATGTTTTATATTTGGGGTGTTTTTAACAATGACAATGTTCCAATCACTTGCTTCATCAGTATTAAGACGCTAGTGTTAAGGAAATTCAAGATTTAAAAAAAATTATATTGTGGTATCAAGTGGTACATAGTAGTATAACATGCAGTCCTTAAAGGTAGTATATTACACACAATTAATCTTTAAGGTATTTTATAATGTTGTGACCTCATCAAAAACATATCTGGAGTTGTGTTTGTTTCATTCACACATGAGTAACTCTTTATTATTACTCTGTCTACATAGCTCAAAATGCTCTGTTCCACCTTATGAAGTCATGAAGCTGTAGTTTTCAAGTTAACAGCTACGTTTTTACCTTTTGTTTAGTAGAGATTGGCAATTCCAGGGCTGAAATTATCCAAATTATTCTAGTGAAGGTGTATGGAGCACTTCGTGTACTACAATATGACATCACAAGGTGGAACAGGGAGAGTTCTTGAGAGAAGAACTCAGCCTAAATATGCTGGGTCTGTGCGTTAAACATGTGTGAATGAAAAAAAACACAACTCCAGGTCTATTTTTGATGAAGAAACAACATTTTAACATAGATCAGAAAATAGCATTATATGGGCCCTTTAATGCATATTACATATAAATAGCCACCACATTACCCCTTCAATACATGTGTTAATTTAAAGACGTAAGAAACTGGTCTCAAACTTGAAATGAAAATGCATTGCTGTGTATATGATAACGCGGCCATGTTGAACTATCTCCTCCATACATTAGCTAAATTATCAGAGGTGTATTGGTGCATCCCTGAGGTGTGTCCTAATGCTTTTCCTGGAACGGAGGCTGGCTGCTGCAGATTGGGGGTCACTGGAGGGGAGTGTATGTGTGTGTGTGTGTGTGTGTGTGTGTGTGTGTGTGTGTGTGTGTGTGTGTGTGTGTGTGTGTGTGTGTGTGTGTAGATGGGTGGGGAACAGAGGGGGAGGGGGGTTGATGGAGTAGGGAGGTATGGGGGAGGTTAACAGCAGGGCCAATGCACTGACTAACTCCTCCCTGTGTATTTCTCTGCACTATCAGCACCATCACAAAAACGGGGGAAGACCTGACGCTGCGTATCCTGGTCTGGGATGGGTCAAAACTATTTAACCTTAAATTATTCATCACGTTACTTTTTCTACTTTTTTTTTTTCTTTTTGCTACAGTCCAAAACGCTGCATTATTCATTTCTATGGCCTGTGTTGTGTGTGTTTCAATATTACACTGCAAATGCATTTCTCTTTCATTTCATATGCTGCACAATAACACAGGGAAAAGCCAGAGAAATGTTTCTTTAATTAGGTTTCGGAGCCAATAGGATAAAATTGGAGTTTTTGAGGCTGTAACATGAGCGTGTTTTTGTCTGAATTGTTAATGAAGAATGAAGCAATCTCTGTTTTGCAATTTAAAAAAATCTAGTAAGGCTGGCAACAGAAAATTGCAAATGAAGAAAGCCTACTGTTGAAGTCAAAAGTTTGTCACACTAAGATTTTAATTAAAACTGGTATTTGGTACAAACTTTTCCTGAAAATAACACAAAAAAATAACACAAAAAACCAAAACTGATTATTCACAAAAACCCAAACTGATTATTAACCTCTGTGCTAAAAGAAAACCACTGATCTAATTATAAGGATGCTCATTCACTCACATCACAACCACAGGGTCTGAACGGTTTTGAAAATAATAGATTGGCATCTTTTTTTAAATAATCCTTGAAATTAAAGATTCAACTTCCACTTAGGCCAGTTATAATAAATTTTGAAGTGTAATATAAAAAAAAAATCAAAAAAAAAATCCCAGTATTGCAAAGAAAATGTACACACAATAAATATTGACCCCCAAAAATATTGTTCCAGGTTTCATATATTAGTCCCTATAGTATTTATTGAGACAGGCCTAGTTCCACTATTGTCTTTTATTCCAGCGCAACAGGTCGCCAAATAATAATGTACATAGAATCTACACCTATTAGCATATTTCCCAAACCAATGAAATGAGAGGAAACTCTTTAAGCCCGCCTAACACTGCTTCTGATTGGTTACCTTTACAGTCAGTCTCTCTTTTAGCGAATCAGCATCACTAATGTCTCCTCTTGCACTTTGCTGCTTTTCGGGTCATAGCATAGCAACCAGCTCTGTAATAATGGTGTTTTAATTGAGGAAAAAGCAATGAATTAGATAGCTAATAAAAATAATGGTTAAGTACAGACTATAGCAACAACAGCATGCTAACCACAGAGCGAACAAACCAGCATCACCTCCAAAATACTACCGCAATATATCTGACTCACTGTTGGTTCTTTGTAGGCCCACACCACACATTAAAGAGTGCTTTCTCAAAATGAAATCTCCCACTGAAAAAGCTTGAAAATCCTTGCTTAACTCACCCCTTGCTGCATCATTACCGGGCTGGATTTATTAGACAAATCCTTTAGGGATCACAGCTCTCGCCATTCACCATTTTGGGTCTCTATTTGGCACAAACAACATGAGGTCCTGACGCATTGTTCAGTCACAGCAGAGCCAAGATGGAGGTGTTTGGGTTTGTTAGAATCAATAGTGTTAGTATAATGTGTTATAATAGTGGCTGTGACAATGATATGGAGGGAGCTGTGACTCAGAAGTGGCAAAGCGAGAATTGAAGAACACACATCTGCTTATAACTGAAATGTGAACTGAAATCTGACAAATGTTTGCAATGTTTGGCAAATGGCTAAAATCGAATTGTTATTAATTCTTGTGATTAAGCAATTCCCTGTTTAATGCAGCTATATACTCAAAAAACCGGTTTCCCCCCACTCTCTCTTTATTCGTCAGTCTGGGTTGTTCAGAGTGAGTGACAGGTGGATTTAACCAATCACAGTGAAGTTTGAAAACATTATGACATTATTATAATATTATGTGCACTGTGAAAAATCTTTATTGTGATATAGGTCTTTAAAAATCATTAAACTATTTGGCATAATTGCCCACCTCTAGTTTGGCATATTAGAGTGGTAAAAAAAAAAAAAAACACCAATAGAGTTATATATAGTTCTGTAGTGATACAGAACCATTTCATCCTTGGACCATTACTGATATATTTTCCAATACACAGACATCTAATAGCCACTAATATCAATATTCTAAAATGGGCATTCAAGCTTATACTACATGATTCCCCATTGAGAGCAACTAGTTGAATAGAAGGACCACTGTGCCCTCATTATTGCTGAATAAATTATATGCATATACAGTACTGTGTAAAAAAATGAAATCATCACTGCAGTATTCACAAGCCGTGGTGTGTGTTTTCTTCACTGAGTAAACACTTTAAATTATAAACGCATGCCCATCCTATTCTTTCCTTTCTGTATCCCCATTCTATCATTTTAATTTCCATATTTATTTGGCATATAGCATTCCTTCTTCTATTGCCATCCTCATTTCCCAGGCTTGGGGCCAGCTCAAGGAGTATACATTGGCTTGTGACCTCTAGTGGCCAGGCTGAAAAAGATTTTAAAATGGCACATTATTTGTTAAACCACAAATACAAAATGCACCACAAGAATACTGGTACACACACTACAAAGTTTTCTATAATCAACCTTCGGCCACTGCAGTACTCGGCATGATGAATAGCTTCACAGTTAGCTATACTTCACAGTACAGCAGATGTGTGTGTGTGTGTGTGTGTGTATGTGTGTGTGTGTGTGTGTGTGAGGGTGGAGAGGAGCCCAGGGAGAGAAGGCAAAGTAGGCCAACATGAATATAAAATCACCCCTGCCAGGCAATGATGTGGGCTACAAGAAGAAAAAAGCCTAGTGTGTCGGTGCATGTTTAGTGTGCGTTAGAAAGAGATGGAGGTGGCTGTGGCTAAAGGGAAACCTCATTTGTCTGGGCAGTTCGGGGCCCACTGCAGGTAAATCAAGTGGCTAGCTGCAAAGTAAAAGATTAGCGCATTGTTGTAGAGATGCCAAAGAGGCGCTTCTGCAGAAAAATAGCATCTCGGCAGCACAGGTTTTGATTTAGATATGCTCTATGAAGATCCTATAGTGATGACACCCACACCCCCCACTGACAGTCAACAGAGAGGCAGGGTGCAGAGGGAGAACGGAGAGGGGAGAGGAAGAGGAGAGAGCGAGAAGAGAGGGGCAGAGGAGAGAGGGAGAGGAGAGATGAGAGAAGGAGAGGAGAGAAAGAGTGAAAGAGAGAATCCCCAAAACCAGACACAAAGTGGAAACAGCCAGACAGCAGAGACGGGTAAACCACCCAGAGCCCAGGAGCGTTGCCATAAGATCTTAAACCTGGAATTGGTGTATTCTGAAATATCTATTTACGAAATCAAGATAAGAACATAAAGCAGCCTCAATGTGTTTCTAGCCTGGTATTAATGCAGTAGTTATGTAGCTTGTTCTTAATGCTAATTTTCATATGAATAATTAAAACACATATTTAATATACAATTTCCAATTTCCTGCCTGCTTTTCCTGTTGTAACATTCATGTCCATTTGTGTAGGACACTTTAGTCTGACTTCCTCATTATTTTTCTTAAATATTGCTGGAAGGGGGTGGAGATTGTTTTCTTCTCACTAGAAATAAGACTAAGGCTCGCTTGCCACGCATATGACACTTTCATATTTTATTGGATTTGTATTTAACGATTCTTCTGAAACAACACAGTTTATTACTAACATGATAAAAATCTCTCTTAAGGGTGTGTCAAGTGTATTTTTGCTACAAGTTAAACAGGAGTTTTTTTTTATTAATGGAGAGTTGCATAATTAATAATTTCTCATTAGTAAAACCAAATCTCTATCTCCACTTTGACTTCTAATTTAAAAACATTGATCTGGGGAATTGGGATGGCTAAATCTCTGAGTAATGGTTGAATTTACAACTCAGTAGTTAGCATTCCTCACACACTCTGAAAATGCAAATTCTGCTTAATTCTTAAGGACTCTTTCTCAATCAATACTAAACTTATTTCAAACCCATACACCTGAACTGAGACATCTTTAGAAAACAGTGTTCTTAACCAGCTCATGTAATGCGTCTGGAAGAGTGTGTGTGTACAAAGGTGTAGTGTGCACTGAAATAGCACTATGGCACAAGACAAGTGGGCTGCAGACTCCGGCACAGCAGACAACTCCATTACCTTCTCACAATGGGGATCATTCTCATTCATCCTCACAGCCGCTGCACCACCAGTCAGAAATCAAGGGCCCAG
Source organism: Taenioides sp. WSHXM2023 (assembly GCA_029959045.1). Taxonomy (NCBI): domain Eukaryota; kingdom Metazoa; phylum Chordata; class Actinopteri; order Gobiiformes; family Gobiidae; genus Taenioides; species Taenioides sp. WSHXM2023. Next base: position 11,562,907 of record CM057098.1, on the reverse strand, counting down.
ATTACCCCGAGAAGAGCCGCCACGCTGAATGTGCTAGCAGCAGGTGGAGCTAACAAACAATACACATCGATATATATATATATATAAAATGGTGATGTTATTGCTTTGCCTAGAAGGTTCCACTGTATGGCATTAAAGTATTCTCTTGCATTGATTTGATTATCAGTGTTTTTATTTTTACTCTGAAATACACACACACACACACACACACATAAAATAAAGTCATTCTTATTGTCTTCTCAGCTCCTTCAAATTGGACACGTTTTTTCCCCATTTCTATACCTTTAACTAAAATCAAGCTTAGTCAAAAGATATCGCAGAGCCAGGAAGTAGCAGCTAATCTGGGGTGATGGGGAATTTGGATCAGGATTGCTCCGAGACATGGAAAAGTGAAAGATTTAGTGTGTAGCTACTTAACACATACGAATAAGCTAGTCAGTCTGAGTTGGTTGTCATTTGAAGGCAAAATTACTTTGAAGTGGATAGTGCGGTGAATAGTTGCTCTAATAGGATTTGGGAGAAGCGAGGTTTGCTATTAAGAAGTCCGCTTGGCATTTCGGATTTGTGATTGCATATTTTGGCATTCTGGGTTGCTCTAAGGGGGTAGAAGATTTGGTCGACAAAGCGTGCGAGATGTACAAGGTTAACTTTGCTAACAACACGATGGAAGCCGGGCCCGCTGTGTGACAAGTGACTGATGAAGACGAATGGGCAATTTAAGCTCAAATGTCAAACCCTATCTTAAGGTGGAGAAGTTTCTAGGCTGTGGTTCTCAAGCTGTGGTCTGTAGGCAACTGGTGGGTCACTTGTTACTTGAAAGACTTATAGATCTATTTTAGTTCATGCTCTGGTTATGTCTACAGTATAGCTGGTTTAGAGATGGTTTGGTTTTTTGCAAACACCTTATAAAGTACTATTGAGTGTTATACATATATATTATTTTCAGGATGTTTTAAACTTTCATATTTGACACGCTGTAGGGTCACTTGATTGTACAAAAGGAGAGGGGTACATTTATTGTTTTTGATGAAATAGTCTCAAGAAGTCCTCAAGCTCACTTTAGCTAAAAATAGGTAACATTTTATTACAAAAAATGGGAAGATCTAACTACTTACTACTTTAATTGTGAAAAGCATTGTGTTGTGTTTGAAACCTACAGTCATAGCTGAAGTACTAGGTAGTATTTTCCTGGAAGGGAAACCTGCTTGTCTCCGGGGAAATAACACTGCTTTTCCTGTAATGTTCCACTATATGGCATTACACTTGTCTAATCTATTTTTCTATTAGTCTAATATAGTTGTTATTGCTCAATAATACCTTCAAAATATTTTACCTGTAATTTGACCTTGTGGCACCACCTGCTTGTCTCCATGGAGATGGAAAAGTTTAATGCCATACTAGGGGTCATCAGAGGCATAGCAACAACATTTCCACAGTGAATCAGAACACAGACCCTTCAGCAGACATTGAGATAGCAGCAACAATAGCAACAATCATCTCAGTTTTACATATATGTATAACTTCTCTTTCAGGATATCCAGAAGGAGAGGGGGCAGATCACGGACACACACACCGGACCTGATGGCTCTCCACAGGGGGTTGAGAAGTCATCAGACCCCTGCTGGCCCCACTGCAGCTGGACCTAACACTCAAGACCAAAAACGACAGGCTAACGTACAATCACACTTTTCAATTTTCCCATTGCTCCTCTCATCTTCTTCTATGGTCTCTCAAAAGCTGTCCCCGTAACTACTTGCCTCCTTCCTCCTCTTCCGCGCTGTGATTGGCTCAAGCTCAGGTCAGAACAACCCAGCTGTGTGATAGATCGCCAAGTCATTCGTGACCTTGCAGCCATGACACACCCTTCGTACATACAAGTCCTTCTGAGCTAATGTGGCTAATGCTAACAGCGCCATCATCTGCTCTGTCGTCCTATATGAAGACAAGGGAGGAATTAAGAACGAGCTAAATTAAGAAGAGGTCCGACCGTGACTGTGTGACTTGCAATATTTGAGACTCCTCTTGGGGATAATCAAAGAATCATCACCGTATTATTACAGCAATCTGCCATCAAGTACAAAGTAAAGAGTGTTAGAGCATTGGCATAGGAGAAAAGCTCTGAGCAAACAAAATAACAATTGTACCAAACCAGGGATTATTCTATTATTTGAAAACTTCTTGGTTCAAGTTACTGAGAAAAGTCTATTAAAAAGTAAAAAAAAAAAAAAAAGTTATATTGTGCAAGTTGTACTTCATACAAGAATAGTAGTAAGAGTCAGCTGCAAAAAAGATATTATAGATATTATATAGATGTTATATTTAAAAAATTTGCACAGCGTATTCACAAAAACTGAATACACTGGATGCAAATACGACAAGTGAAAATCAGTAATGGGCAGTAGATGGCTATAAGAAACAAATTCACAATATTCCACCAAAGAAATAGCTTATATTGTCTCAAAATCAGCAATGTGTCAGTCAAAAGCCAATATATAAAAGAGTATTGTGGCAGGAAGAGCATCAAGTGTAAAAAATAAGAAAACTAACAAAACATACAAAAGCACTACACGCTAAGAAACATAGCAGATCATTTATAAACACTAGACTACATTATGCAAAATTGACACTTTAAGCCATTTTAGAATGTTGTTATCTCATCAAAAGCATACATGCAGTTGTGTTTTGTTTCATTTACACATGTCTGAGTAATCCTTTATTATTAGTCTGTCTACATTTCCATAGCTCAAAATTCTCTGTTCAACCTTGTAAAGTCATGGAGCAGTAGTTCTAGTTAACAGCTACTATACCTTTTACCCTTTGTTCAGTGGAGATTGAGAATTCCCGGGCTGAAATTATCCAAATAATTGTATTGAAGATGTATGGACTAAAAACACAAGGAGAAATAGAGTGTATGCAGGGTTTGTGTGTTAAACATGTGTGAATGCAACAAAACACAACTCCAGATATGTTTGTGATGAAGAATATAACATAGCTCAGAAAATAACGTAAAATGGCCCCTTTAAGGAAAAATCTGAATAACAACATGTGGAATTGGGATGGATTCTTGGTTGGACTGCACTGTCACCTTGAGTAACATTTTGTCATTTGTTACTTTTACTGAATAACACAGGCCATATACGGACTACACAAGCAGACAAATGGCATAACAACTTCTGGCAGTACAAAAAGTGTATATAAACATTTATACTTGATGTTGAAAATGCCAGTAAACTTTTAATAGTTGATTCAACACCTTTAGTACAGAATCTTCTATTTTGACCATGCATGAGTCTTACACAACCTGTCTGTAGCCTCCAGGTACAAACAGAACCTCTCACTGCAGCAACTCCAGATACACCCCCTCCCCCACCAAACACATGTTCACTGGAAAAACATTTTGTCTCCCAATCCCCGTTTTCTCCAACGTCTAATTAAACCAGCAGCACACAGCAGTTTTTCTAATTAAAGTAATTAACTACAGTTTCAGACATCATATTTGTAAGTGATATATTCCCCAACTTAAAATATGTAATCAAAAGGAAATTAATTAGAAAACTTGTCACCGTGCATTTGATGTTTTGCAAATGTAAAGAGTTTAGGTTTTGGCTGGTGTTAAATCGAATTAAAGAATTATGCCAATTAGATGTCATTTCACAACATTAAATTAGAAAAATCAATACAGAGTGATTGACGGCTATTGATTTTGAATGTGGCGTAATTTTGGCTTAAACTGTGTCTAAGGCGGTCACATGGTGGGTGCTTTGCATAATAAAGGGCTTGTGGATAATAAAAGCAGAGACAGTTTGACAGGCTGTGGTGGTGCACCAAAAACAGACTGAATTGTGCAAATATTAGTAGTTTTAGTTTTGCTTTATTTAATATCCAAAAATACTGTTCATTATAAAACGACTAATGTGATTTTTGGTCGAGGTTCAAATATCAGACAAATAACTGTTTAACCCCAGCAGTACAGTAATATCACTTTGTGTATGTATTATACATGTTTTGATATACTTATCTCCCTCCTCAAATGTGTGTGTCTAAAGATGGCACGCAATATCGTTTTCATGGTTTATTTCAGTCCTAAATTAGACATGGTTCAATCCTGGTTCAGATCTGGTTTAGACCTGGTTCAGTCCTGTGTTTTGGCCCTTTAGTAAAATAAATAAATAAGTTGGGCCTTAATTCAGCAGCCCCACTAGTACGGCATTGTGCACAGAATGGCCTCAGTTCATTCAGTTCTGTGCCGGATTCTGAAATATGTTTGAAACTTAACACATGAAAAACAGAACTAGTTCAAGTTAAACATTTGCTATGGTCCTAAGTTATTCCTCACTTACCTTATACATTCTGAGCATCCTGGTTATTCACCAATTAGTATACAAGTGCTTTTCACAAGAGGCCGTGACAGTAAAACTAAAAACAACTTGCAAGTCAACGTGCACTTCCTGATTATCGGACAATAAAATGCTTATAATTGGAAGCAGATATAGCAAGCAACAGAAATATTTTGACCATCAGTACTGGGACCAGACTAATTTTGCACAAATACACCTTGTAAAAATCTGGAACAGAACTTTAAATTACTGTAAGAATCTGTATTGTACTGGGATTCAGCGTTGTATCTTGCCTCCAGTCTTTGCGCGAGTGCAAGTGTGCGGCGTGGAGCTCTGACCAAGAGGTGTGCTGTGCCTGAATATCAGGTGGAGTGGAGCAGACTGAGCGGGTGGTGTGGCAAGTTCAATGAATTGCCAGAATCATAAAAATAAAAATCAAACTAGTTCACTGAAAAACATTACGCGTAACATATTAAATGTTCGTGTGCTGTCCAGAATGTTCATGCACCGTCCGGATGCCCTCCCGCAGTATGGGCTCAGCGCTGCTCTGCAGTTTGTTTTGATCACGATTTGTACCAAAGCTGCTCGTTCACATGAGGCCGTTTACAGCACTATCCAAAAGTGTGTTATCTTACCCCATCTGCAAGGTACTGCAAGGTACTGCTCATGGCGCAGCACCTCCTTCTACGGTCGTTCAGTCACCCTCCCCGTGTGTTAATGGTTTAATCCGTGCAGAAAGTGGTAAAATCAGAAACATTTATATGACAATAAACGTATTCCATAATTTGCAGACCTGTTTGGGACCAAATGCAGTGGACACCTGTGAGACAAGAATGCGAGCGGTCAGCAGCAGCAGCAGTGGAAACTCGTACCTCAGGTGAGAGACACGGGACAGGTGGGAGCGGACTGTCTCCCCGGGACAGGCGGGAGCGGACTGTCTCCCTGGGACAGGTGGGACCAGGTGCGACCAGGGGGAGAGAAGAGATCAGCAGGTCTGCTGTGGGATGGAGAACGCACAAGAAAGACACCGGTCTGCTGTGTAACGGGAGGCAAAAGAACGGAGTGACGCAGAGAAAAGTATGGTTGATGTGAGTGCAGGCCAACAGGGATGTGCGTACGTGAGAGGGGCGCACGTGTGCTCGGAACACAAACCCAGCCAGTTCTGTGACGGCCCATCTAAAATTCTATAATCCTGGCGCCTCTACTGGTGTGGATTTACCTTGTGGGGCTTGTACCCATACAGCTCTCTTTGCTGCCTGGTAATGAGGCAAAGATTGCAGACATTACCCACGCTAGCAGTGATTTTAAATGCCACAGAGGTCACAGATTGGTTCAGATGCCATCACCATATACACCTGTACCTTCCCACTCCAGCCTCCATCGGCCAAGTACAGCCCGACCTGGACACGCCCCTCTTTAACGCTTGCACTTGCGCAAAGACTGTTGGCAAGATAGGGCACTTCCTCCAATAAATGCTATTCTATTGAGGAACCAGGAATTTTAATTAATGTATTTATATTTATATATATTGATTTTTTGAATGGAGTATTCTGCTTCACATATTTCTGAAACTCCTTTACAGTAATAATGGATGTTTTGTTTGAAGGGCCACGTTGGCTGTTGTAGCGGGAGCTTATGGTTTTATTATTTGTGCACACAGGAGAAGATTAAAGTGCTGCAGGGACATAGTTAGCCTTTGGCCTCAGAGCTGCCGGAGGGTGAACATAACATGACCAAGGTGAACCTCCTCAGCCCAGTGGTGAGTCAGCAGCAGCTCGCCCTATAGCAAAACAAATAAATCCAAAAACATGTGAGACTGTCTGACCTGCCCCTGTACAAATATTAATCAGCTCCGATGACAGTGCAATCTAAAAACAGGGTCAAACTGTGTCCAACATATGACCAACTCAGAAATGCGCTTTTCCAAATTTTCGTTTATTGAATAGGCTTAGTGTACTTTCATGTCCTCTTCTTTGTATTCATCTGATTTATATAACAGGCAATATTAGACTCTTGTGTTTTTCTTAAGTCTGTGGACAGTATAGCTCATTGTTTTTTAATAAAGCTCCTCCAACTATGACTCATCAGTCTACCATAGAAAGCAAGAGACAGGAAATCCAACATGGCCGATTGTTATTTTTCCTCAAGTTGTTCTATGGGCTACAAGAAAGAAAATTGGATTAAGCACTAAATTGCATGACACACACTGAAGCAAAGATGTTAGAACAGTACTTCAATAAAAGTATTACTACTTCAAAATGTTTAGAATAAAGGATTTAAGTGCCTAATAACAACATAAATCTTGAGCACACTAAAGACCACAATCTATTATTAGTATTGATTATTAGTAATATAAATAAATACTACTTCAGACTAAAAGACAAGTTAGTATATTTTTAAACTTGATGTATGGATATAAAAAAGCTACATTACATTATCATATTCATATAGCCCACATTATGGTTATATACAGGTCAAAATTGATGAACAAATTTAATTAACAAAAAATATGGAAAAGACATAATCTATGAAGAAACCAGTCATATATAAACCTGGGACTGTCAACAAACTTCTTCTATCCCAAACAGGCTTTTGATCCCAAAAAAGCATTACGAGGAGATAGAGCCGACTATAAATAAGTACAGAAGGAGCCATGCTTAGGCAGTGGCTCTGACAACCCAAGTCCTACTGTTATGTTTGCACCTAATCTATAATTTCCTCAAAGTCACAAACACAGGAGGAGTAAGAGTCCTGGTGATGGTGACCTCTACATGTGGGGGTCAAAAATGCATAATGTGTGATCTATGACGAATGGTGTGATATGGATCAACGTGAAAACATCACTAAAGAGATCAAACTTTATACATGTTGTGGAAAATAGGGATGAGATGAAACATAATTCCCACAAAACAAGATGAGATACGAGATTAGGTCCATGAGAACGAGACAAGATGTGATTTTGAAGTCATTTATAATAAAATTGTGCATATTTTTTATTTAATATTTTTGTTGTAGTAGTACTTTTTGGAACTACAGTTCCTCAAGAGATAACGGACTAGCCCTTTTCTCCTTTTGTCCAATCTAGATAAACAAATGGAAAAAAAAATCTCACAAGATAATTTTCCTCATGTGTGCAGTCTTGTGGTAATTTCATCTCATGAGATCTTGTGGCACGAGATCTTGTCCAATCCCTAGTGGAAAATTTCTCTTAAATATACAATTATCCATGGACATTACTCAAACTAGACTCTGGTGTTTGCAAAAATGAAGATCTCAGTATTTCATTGGATTATCCCAATTACAGTATTCAGATGATTTTATGGCAAAGGCAATCATCAGAAATGTGCCAATGCATGCCTAATATTAGCATTTCTTTATATCTCCCATGCTAGTCAAAAGTAAATGCTTAATTCTTCGTTACCACAAATATTTCTGATAACATCTGGTATAAAATGTATGACTAAAAATCAGGCAAACCACAGGAATGCTGGAAAAAGCCCAGAAGTACAATAGAAAGCAAAGAAAAATAGAAAGAAAATGTAGCAACGTATAATTAAAATACCACTGCTAAAATTAATACTCAACAAGACAGATTTCCAAATAATATAGAATGACAATCACAAAAGCTGGTTATGGCCGTACCTACAGTGGCTTAATAGCATGATGGACGTGGACATACATATGGAGTAGTTTATATTTAGAGAGAGAAAAGTGAGGGATGCTGAGAAGGAAGTGCAGCAGCATGTGGCCGGGTGTCTGGAGGCAGGCAGTCAAAGAGCAGCGTTGCCGTGACAACCGTGATGCCTTGTTGATGATAATCACTGAGCACCTCTCGCTAGCTCCGGAGACAGACACTATCCACGTTATGTACAGCTCTGAAAGCCTGTGCTGGTTATGCACAGTTCAAATTGGTTGTTTTGTACATTCAACATGGGACTAGGCTTTCAGGGAGCAGGAGCAAGCAGGGTCAATAAAGAAATCAATAAAAAAATCACCCAAAAATGTTACAATTTTGCTATCACTATGCATTATATCCTTCCATATTTATCAAAGCACACCATCAAATGTGCATATAAACAATAGTCTTCCTCTGTCCCTTTTCTGAACCACTCATGATGTCACGTGAAACCCAGGAATAGGACCATTTCTATTCTTATCTTCTCCAACATCACATGTTTTGTGGTTTTACTTTTCTGTGAGATTCCACAGTTCATCAGCGTTCAAACAGCACTGACCTGCCCATAGACCAGGGCCATATCAGATCCAGTAGACAAGCCATCTGTCCCCTCAGGCTGCAGGATCAATAGCCCTGAGGAGCGCTGTGCTGCGGTCTCCCACATTGACTGTTCTAATGGATCACGTTTGGCCCACAGAGGACCCATTGTACCGACAGACTGACCACTGAGGTCTGTGCCTCACACCTCTTTGTTTCTACTCTTTTAATTAAGAAGCAGGCCACGAGAATTCCCCAACAGCTTAGCTATTGGCAGCACTGCAACCAGAACTGATTGTTCAATTCAAGGTTTAGCCAGGAAATCTTTGTATGGCCAACACACAGAGTTTTAATTTATCACAGTGTCAGGCTTTAATGCATGTTCGTGGTGTGCACAAACCCAAGTGTGGGTTTAAAGTGGCTGTGTGAGTATGAGGGGCAGTGAAAGCAGGTGAGCAGAGGGACATTCCAGCTGAATGCTCTGGTGACTTTACACTGATCTGATCCAGGCTCCGGCTGCATCAGCTGGTGATTTCTGAGCACATAGCCACTGCAGCATCTTACCACCTCTCTCCACTCCGTCTCTCCTCCCCCACCCGGCCCCACGCCTCCTCCTCTCCACCTGCTTTTAAATGCATGCTGCTGCCGGCCGGGGCAGCCTATGCAGGCAGCACCAGAGCTGTGCATAGAAGAGGATGGATCGTTACTGTCCACTGCAGCCAAGGGGGAGTTAGAGAGCAGATCAACCCTGGTCTGCCCCCATGGCAGCATGTCCTACCAATAATCGATCAGGAGAAGAGGAGACCTGAAATCTGGACCAGTCTGACACAGGAGGGATGCTTTGGCCCAGCAGGCACTTAGCTCTGAGCCTCTTCTCAGTAAATAGGCCACTGGCTCTAGCATCAGCCCTGCAACCTCAGGAGACAAACTGTTTCAAATCAGGTTATAAATGGCACCACTTCCGCCCAGAATAACTGAACAATGTAGAGCCACAGTCACTGTGGCATTGGCAGCTCTGTAATGTCATGCAGCAGACGCCATCGCCTGATGCTGAGGAGGAAGCAGCCTGACACCAGCCAGTCCTACATTCACATCGCGCTCGCTCCACAGTGCGCACACACGCGCCCGCTGTACATTTAACTCGCACGTTTCGTAACGGAGACACAGTGATGCGCGAGTCGTTGGATTTAATCCGTTAGCTGTGCTGTATATGCCAGGCCCTGCATCCACGACACATCCCGTGCTGGGAAATAAGGGAGGAGGTCGCACTGGAGATGTGATCCTCAAATGTAATTATAGCTCTTTGGACACGGCATTATAATGCTACCTATATATCACAGCTCTGCGCACAGGATGCAGGCCTGTCTCCAACAAAAGGCCTGTGCATAACATAAGCCACTGCCATATTCTCACATATGCGATGGTAGCTTCAAGCTAGTCGGCCTTTGTCCGTCTTACATTAATTTGTTTTCCGTGGACAGCAGACCTCAATACCTGCATCATTTCGCTCATGAGGAAAAAAGACTCAATTTATTCTGAGTGGTGCGCAGCTTTGTAGCATCACCGTAAACAGCCCTTCGCATCTACTCAGCGGAATAGCCTTTGCTTTATTACACTTTGAATGAATCATTCCTCTGCTTGTTGGAGCAAACGGGTCATTTAGTCAACAATGGCTGGTGATTAGAAGAGCCTTATGCTTTGGTGGGATCACATGCCCCATTCACCTCCTCGGACTTAACAATAGTACACTTTTACGTATATGTGACTGGCCAGACCAGTGTGGGGGGCTGTGAATATGCACAAATGTCAACCTTAACACCATCTTGACAAACAAATGACATCATCCTCCAAAGCCACACAACTGAAGCATCGTAAATAAAACATAGCGGCTTAAGGCGCAGTGATTCTGTTTTCTATAAGGCTGTCTGCTTTTCTGGTTTATCACTGGACTAACGCAGGGAACTTACCAGGTTTAGCACTGTCTCCACGATGTCCCTGTTGCTAACCTCCCCGACCTCAATAAGGCCAACCAGAACGGCGAATTTCATCTGGATATTCCGTATCGGGACGGCGGGGTTAATCACCCCGGCCGGGAGAACCATAGACCCGGCCGCAGACACCATCCTTTCCCCCGTGGTGGTGATCTGCTGTTGGGGCGGCTGCTTCGCGGAGGACCCGGGCGGAGGATGTGTGTCTGTTGTGTCCGTGAGCGAAGAAGCACAACCCGGTGGTGCTGAAGCCGGCTTCTCGCTCGACATTTCCCCTCTGGAAACAGGGACGAGAGCCGCTGCCTCACACCTGCTCTTCAATCTCCCGATTCACAAACACATCCAATGCGCAGAAAAAAGGGACGAAAATACAAAGTCCGGTGGAACTTAAAGACGCCCTATCCCCCTGAAAACGTGTGCGGACACATAGGGCTGGAGAGGAGGATGGAGGATCAGAGCTGAGCTTTGGGGGATCTTTCTGTGCCTCGCTGCTGTGCCTCGCTGTGTCTCATTTGCAGGTTGCAGGTTGCAGTCAGTGCGGTCGTCGAGGAGAGAACGCCATGTTGACGCCCCCTGTCTGCGGTAACGCGCTGTAACCACGCATGCGCACATGGACTCTTTCTGGAAGCCATTAACATGGAGCCTGACCATGGGGAACAAGCTTGTGCTGCTTTTATGATATCTGTCACACATGGAAGAGTGGCACAACTACGGTGAGATTAGGATTATTAATCTAGATGAGATTACCACTAATTAATAATTACTTTAATGTGGGGAAACTCTAAGTAGGCTATTCATAATAACTATGTAATGATTATGTATTCAATTACATTAATTATTTTTGTTTTGTTTGTTTATTTGCTTGTTCTAAATGTATTTTATTATTGTACTATTTACAAAACCATAATATTGTTTTCCCCATCTACACAGCTGTTTAACTTTATCTACTGTAAAAACTACGATACATATTCCTGTATGTAAGAATATTTAAAATATATATATTTAAAAATAGGAGCATGCACTTATTATATTTCCGCTCCTTTATTTATCCTATAATTTATAGGCCCAGAGCTTTAGATGTAACCATATAGACTGTATTGATGTAGTATGGTGTAGAACACTTAGGACTCCAGCTGTAAACATTGTGTGGAGTTTGTTTGGGTAACGATGACTCTGGGAGAGTTCATGCAGTGTAAAGAGTCTGGCTTTCAGACACAAACTGTTTATAAATTCAGACACATACCATCCCTCTGTCCCACTTCTCTGCAGCGGAGAAACACCAAACCTGCACTAGTTAAAAGTGCTGTCACTGTAATACATTACATTAATTGTTCATGGTAGTTTGCTATAATACTTTTTCTACCACTTCTTTGCCAACTAGGTCAATTTTCACTTGCCTAATTTGACAGATGTGCTTGAGTAAAACAGTCCTAATCCATTTCCCGTGCATAATGACTCTGGCTGTGCTGCTGCTTCCTTAAGTTTCCTCAAAGAAGTATTTCTTTATTTTGCTCACAGTTTCTGCCCTCTCACCTCTCCTTTCCATTATCATATTCTATCAGCATTTGCTAAATCTCTGTGCTTTTTGTGGCAAATTTTAATTTCTGATGAGAAAAATAGTGCAAATTGTAGTAGTCTGCATAACTGAACAATATTTTCCAGACAACCTGATTCTGGGTCACTGTTTAGTGCATTTTCATGGTTCTCTGGAAGAAGGATTCCTTTCTGATTTGAATGATTTGGTATGGCGACGGTCCCACAGTCACGCAATTAAAATCAAAATATTATATCTTCTGAAATCAGGAAGGAATAATTTGCCTGAAAAATCTAGCAAAATTTTGCACTTGATTTCACTCACACATCACAGCAAGGAGGTCCTCAGGTGGAACTATATCATTGGGGATTTTGCATTTTTTCTTTCCCCTGCTATCCTAAAACGACTGAACAGTCCTCCAGCTAGGTAATCCTGACTCAAGATCTGGAAATGGGTCCCCTGAGCATTGCACTGTAGTTACCCCCTGCTCCTGACAGATCACCCAACGGTACAGTCAAAAGATGGCTAAAATACAGAGAAACAATTTTAGTGCCATGATTATTGCAGTAATATCACATGACTCTATTACCAAACAATAGCATTTATTTGCTATTATGTGCAATATGTGACCAGTTTTATGAAATTTATGAATGATAAAGTTGATGAGTTCTTCTCTCAAACAGAAAACACTCTATTAAGGCAGGATTACTCAAACATGTGTGAATGAAACAAATCACAACTCCAGGCATGTTTTTGATGAGGTAACAACAATATAACATTGATTAAAACTCATATGAATCATTTGGGTGTAATACAGGACTTTTAAGTTTACTTTTTGGAGTAAGATTAAATTAAAATGACATATTTTAGATGATTATTACTTTTTTTCTTACACCACACTGTGACCTATATAATTAAGACTTTATTATAACTACAGTTAATTAATAATAATAAGCAAATAAAATAATATTTAAAAATGACTCAGGTTTAGTGGTACCTGATATTTTTTGTCACCAGTTAATCTCGACATCCCTATGAGGAAAGAATTAACTACCGGAGACAATAAAGACTACAAAGGCTACTATAAGAACCATTCATTTCACATGGACTTCCCCTTTAAGACGCCTCATGGGTCTTGCTGATCTCAGTCTTCCCATGTTGTCACTATGGAGTCAGCTGGTGTCACTACATGTGAGTGGAGCCTGTATGGAGCTATAAGCCTGTTTCACACTGTGTGCATAATGTGCATGGGCCCAACAGGACACATCTGCAGGGGAGGACTTCCATTATCACGGCCGCTCTCGCCCTGATTCGTCACTGTCTGATCCAGGCGGCGTTAGCCCTGTCCCTGTGTATTTTCATAAAACAGTTGATAGCAGTCTCTTTCATGTCTGGAACCTCAGTCCTTGCCCTGGTTTTTGGAGTGCTGGGGTGAGATAGGGCTGATGGAGCGAGAGGCAAAATGTTTGTGGGATTTGTAACACAGGATGCTATCATATGCCCCCTGCCAAAACTACTCTTTCACAGCAACAGGGTGCTCTGAGCCCAGGTGCTGTTTAAAAGGAAAAAATATGTAGCCTTGACTCCAGCTACTTGTACCTTTGTCACCTAGAAAAAACTTCCTTATGAGTCCTCTTTTGTGACACTTTTAGTTGGTTTTAAAACTACAGATCTATTTAAAAGAAAACTCAGATTTATAAATCAACTTAAATTCTGACCAAATTTGGTACAAAAAATATCTATAATATTAATTATACAAAATATTTTCCCCCATAGACCTCCATTATAACAAAATTCTATCCCTGTCCTATTAGGTGTATGAATTTTGGTGTTTAGGTATACTATATGGAAAGGCAAATTTATTTCTATAGCACAATTTGTACAGAAAGTAATTCAAAGTGCTTTATAGAATTAGAAATACATTATGATCACAACACAAACAAATCAAAACATAAATAACACAGGGGAACACAAAAATTTTAACTTCCTGTTGCATTGGATTTTTTAACTGATTCTGAAGGATTTTTAGGCACTGATTTCAAATCTGAAATTAGTTTTTCTCCATAAGCTCTAGTTTTCATGCAATTTGAGATAGATGTACTAGTACGTAAGTACGTAGTTACGTAACCCAAATCTAAGCGTTTTGAGATTATATACATAGATAGATTCTAATATTTTTATCATGCTTCTTTTTTCCAGATCAAACATGGCTTCCTCATCGAGACATCACTGTAGAAACAAGCCTGATTGCATAAAATCAATTGCAAAATTGCAAAATTGCATAAAAGATTGCATAAAATCTGTAGCTTGCAGAAATAAACTAACGTCAGATTTGAACTCAGCACACTTAAATTGACTAAAAACAAGTCTTTCTTTAAATGCAACATATAGAGTGTTCCCCAGTGTAATCATCATAAAATTAACATTAAAAGAGGAGAGTGTGTAATAAAAACCTTGCAGTCATATGTACCCTTTTTATGTAACCTTTGTAACCTTTTTAAGCCTGAATTTAACAGAGTCAAAGTAGAAGCCTGTCTCACATGTTCAGGAAGACTGTTCCAGGTTTTAGCTGCAGAAAACGCAGAAACGCTTACTGTGTATAGTGTATAGTATATAGTCCTGACTCTGGGCACCAGCAGGAGTCCCTGAGCTCCTCAGAGTGTGAGATGGTTCATATGGCACTAACATGTCAGATGTACTTTGGTGCTAGGCCATGGAGAGACTTGTACACAAGCAGAGCTGCTTTAAAGTCTATTCTCTGAGCCACAGGGGGCAGTGCAGAGCCCTGAGCGCAGGACAGATGTGCTCGTTCTTCCTGGTTCGAGTCAGGACCCGAGCTGCAGCGTTCTGGATGTACTGCAGCTGTCTTATATGTTCAAATACAGCTTTTGTGTATAAAAACATAGCTCCACACACAAGTATATGCAATATTATTATGCAAATGTGAATTTCACACATGTTTTTACGACAATAGGCCATAGAATAAAACAATACATTTTAACACAGCTGTATCACCTTCAGAAAGTGACAAGCGGTAATGTACAAATTGTAACTTTTGGGTGTGCTATGAGTACAAAAAGTTGTATTGCTACACGTCTTAATCACGACTGCTTCTCTCTCTCTTTCTCTGTGCCCCCTCCTCTCTAGAGCATCTTAAACCAACATTAATCTATCCTTTTTGGTCCTAAAATAACACAGTAGTAAAAGAATCCACCGTTTACACAAGGCTCGTCACATCTCACAAACCAATCAAACAAAGAACACACCTCCATCTGCACACACCTCTCCATCACTGCTGTCATGCTCCCTCCCTTTCTCTCTCTCCCACTCCTCTTTTTTTCTACCTAATCTCACTGTCTCTCTCCTCTTCCTTCTTCATGTCTTTCCCTCTATACCTAACCCCCTTCCTCTCTTTTCCTGTCTCTGTCTGTTTCTCTTTCTCGTTCTCCTTCAAGTCTGTCACTCATCACTCATATTTCACTCTTTTCTTTTTCTACCTCCCTCTTTCCCTCTCTCTTTCACTCATGTCTATCCTTGCTCTCTTCTATTTTTTCACATCTCTCTTCCTTCTTTGTCTCACCTGTCTGTCCTCCCACTCACTCTCCTCTTCCTCCTCTCTCTTTCCCTCTATCCATGTCTATCTAATTCTCTCTCCCCCTTTTTTCTCCCTCTCAACCTTTCTCTCATCTCCCACTCTCCTCTCCCTTTCTCTTCGCCCCCCGTTCTCTCCTCTTCCTCCTTCATATTTCTCCCTCTCTATCTATCTCCCTTCCCCTCTTTTCCTGTCTCTGTTTGTTTCTTTATGTCTCTCAAGTCTGTGTCACTCATCTTTCATATCTCTCTCTTCTCTTTTCTACCTCTTTCACTCATGTCTATCCTCTCTCTCTCCTTCTTCGTCAAGTTTCTCTTCCTTCTTTGTCCCACCTTTGCGTCCCCCCTCTCCCTCTTTCTCATCCATCATATCTCCCTCCCTCTCTCTCCCTCTTGCTCTCCTCTCCTTCTCTCTCCCTCCCTTCCTCTCACCCTCCTTCTCTCTTTCACTCATGTCTATCCTTCCTCAAGTCTCTCTCCCTTTTTTGGCCCACCTGTCTGCGCCCCTCTCTCCCTCCTTCTCATCCCCAATATCCCCCTTTCCGCTCCCTCTCTTTCCCTCCTTCTCTCTCTTTTTGATTTCTCTCTCTCTATTCATCTCATTCTCCCTTCCCCTTTCTTTCTTCCTCTCCCATCTCCCACTCTCCTCTCTTACTTTCTCTCTCTGTCTCTCTCCTCTATTTCACCCTCTCATCTCCATCCCTCCGTTCCTCTTAGAAGGCTGGACTGGAGGGACAACTGTAATGCTGTCTACAAGAAGAGCATGAGCAGACTCTACTTCCTGAGAAAGCTCAGGTCCTTCAATGTGTGCAGCAAGTTACTGGAGATCTTCTACCAGTCTGTGGTGGCCAGAGCCCTGGACTTCGCTGTGGTCTGCTGGGAGAGCGGCACCAGTAAAAGAGACATTGGGCAGATTGACAAACTGATCCGTAAACCGGGTTACAGGATCGGCTGTGAGCTGGAGACATTTGCCACAGTGAGGGACAGGAGGACACTGGACAAACTGCTCTCCATCATGGACACTCCTGCTCACCCACTGCACCAGACTATAGAGGGACAGAGGAGATAATACTCCCTACAACTGTACAACAACTCACCCACTGCACCAGACTATAGAGGGACAGAGGAGATAATACTCCCTACAACTGTACAACAACTCACCCACTGCACCAGACTATAGAGGGACAGAGGAGCTCATTCTCCAACAGGCTCCTACAGCTCCGCTCAAACAGTGAGAGATACAGGACTACATTCATACTATAATACTCCCTACAACTGTACAACAACTCACCCTTATGTAACAGATAATACTCCCTACAACTGTACAACAGCTCAGTCTTAAGTAATGGATAACCTTACGCCCTGTCAATCAGCATATTATTTGCACTGTTGTTATTGTCTCTTGTAAACAGCTGTGATTTTATAGTTTATTTGATAGTTTATTACTTATTTTTCTATTTTATTTTGACTTGTACATATACATTTATTTTGATAATTATGTCTCATTTGACACCTGTCTCTTGCTATCTTTTTTGTTATACCATACATTTTTGTTACTCTCTGTTATTATATTATATTGTGATGAGTGAGCTGCTGTATCCAAATAATTTCCTTTATGGATCAATAAAGTTTGTCTAAGTCTAAGTCTAAGAATCATTTCTCTGAGCACCTCTCCATACGCCTCAGCAGAGGCGTATGGAGAGGTGAGGGCTGGGGAGACCAGGCTCTCTCTCTGCTCACAGCACTACAACTCTCTCTCTCTCTTTTGTTTCCACACAAAGGCTCGTTCTGCAGTTCTTTGTCATGAGTCCACAAAAGATTTCTTTACCAGAATGGCGAGGTCTTAACCGGGATCTGTCTCTGATTGGCCAAAAGCACTCATTGTTCCTCCGCTTTCAGTCTCTCTAAACATTATATCTTTATACCAGTGATGGAATACATAGCAGTTTTATCTCTTGCAACACTTTGGCTGATTTCGTGATTATCTTTTGAACAAGTGATAGTGAAGTGTTGTGTTACTGAAATTACGTGTGTTAAAATGGTGGACTTGTCCTTCTGCACACCTGGAACTTTATATCAGTGATACAGACTTTTATATGTCTAATTTAATGGTCCTATATTACACAAAATTGATTCTTGTGAGCTTTAAACCATGTTATAATGTTGGTACCTCCTCAAAAACATACCCAGAGTTGTACTTTGTTTTCAATCATATATCTTTGAGTAATCTTTTATTATTAGTCTGTGTGTATCTCCAAAGCTCAAAATGCTCTGTTCCACCTTGTGATGTCTTTTACCTTGTTCAGTAGAGACTGGCAATTCCAGAGCTAAAATTATCCCATTGATTTTAATGACGGTGTATTGAGTTTAAAAACACAGTGGAGCACTTCCTGTATTACCGCATGACATCACAAGGTGGAACAGAGTGTTTTCTGTTTGAGAGAAGAACTTCGCCTAAATATGCAGGGTTTGTGTGTTAAACATGAAGTTTTGGTTCATTTCTTTGTTTTCCAGTGGTAATCCTCATGTTACCTGCATGGGTTAGTCCAGATTAAGGATGATGATACTATTTACAAAACGCAATAATCTTTGAGGTTGAGAAGATGTTCTGGTGTTCTGGTAGCATCTGATTTACACACGTGACAACCCTGTGTTCCAGCACAAATCAATCTGACAGAGCCTGAGTATCACATGACTGTAGTATATAGGTTCAGTACAGGAGAGCTGCTGTGGAGATGTGGAAGTCTAGTTTGATGTGGTGTGGGCGGAGGATCACAGACTTGTATTTCTTGTGAAATCATGCAGACACGGAGAGAGGCAAAGGGAGCATTTGCTCAGGATGTGTACTAAATTGGAGGTGTTTTTATTTTGTGCACTCATTCCATATGATGCCCCTGTCAGGAGCATGGTCTGGGGTTGATTCACTTTTGTTTTTTCTCCTCTCCCCCCTGTCCTCATGTGATGCTGTATTTCATTTCTACTGGAATTTCCCCACTGTGGGACTAATAAAGGCATATCAATCAAATGTTGTTTCCCATACATTTCTGCAGAGTCTGATACACAAAGATTTCAGACAACATGGAGTTAATGGGCAGCTTGTTCCAGATCTGGGTGACTATAGGTCATCGAGAGAGAGAGAGTGGGGTGGATCAGTGTCTATGCACAGAATTTAATCTAGTTTGAAGTTCAGTCTCAAACACTGAGATAATGGGATAGTCTTGCTTAAAATGATTTGAATTCAGAATCTGCGTTTGAGCGGTTTAACAAGTTTAGACTAAATTCATTGTGTGGATAATTGTTGGGGTGCACTATTTTTGTTCTTCCGTAACTTTTTGGTTGGAGTTCTGTCACCTGCTTGTTTCTATGGAGATGTCATTGCTCTGCCTGGAATGTTCCATAGTATAACATTAACATGCTCTATTTTACATTTATTTAATTACAGGTGGTTTCATAACTCAAAATATCTTGGAAAACAGACATTCTGACTGTGAGTGGGGTCGCCTCTCCACAGATCTGACCTGTAACTTGGTCTGGTTTGGTCTCCATGATGCTAGAAAGGTTTACTACCATACTGTGGAACATTCCAGACAAAGCAATAACATCTCCACGGAGAAAAGCATTTGACAGACCCTCCACCACAAAAGCTACACAATGCACCTTTAATAGAAAATGCTCACAAAGAAAAATAATAATAATAAAATAAAATAAAATCCTTATGTGGCATTATTTCACTGGTTTCAGAACTTTCTGACTCTGACTAGACAGCCTAGTTAAGAATCTTAAAATAAGAAAATACATTTGTGAATGGATTAATAAGATGCAGTTCAAGTATTTTAACTCACACATTTTTTGCTGTCTTTGTAGATAATACACAAGGTCAGTGGTTCTATAAATGTATTATATTACTAAATTGTCCACTTCTATAGTTCAAAACAATGTGAATTCATCTCTTATTTCTTATACAAGCTTGAGATGGAGTAACCTAAATCTGAGCAATTAACTAACATTTTCCTTGAGACAGGAACACGGACATTTTATCTTTTAACAGTATAAAAATAATCACATTAAACGAAAAACAAAGAATACAGACTGGACAATGAAAACGAGTCACAGGGTTTCATTGTAGCTTCTCTCTGTTGTTTGGTCTGTATAGATTTAAAGTATTGACTTTTAGCTTCTTGTTTGTGCATCATTGTACACAGTGGGTCCAAACACACAAAAATAACAGCCCGTATAGATCCAACTTTTACTGAATCACTGGAAAGTCTAATTCATCAAATTACTATTGGAAAATAATTACTTACTTAAATGATCAATTTGCTTTATGATCTATTACACAATTAACCTACCATAACTCAATTACATTATTATTCTATTTGTGTGTTTTTGTATCTTGTGTAGAAATTTGTTATTTAATTATGTTATTTTAGTGACAAAGCTCCATACAGTCTGTTTATACTGTTTTTATTACCTCTGATTATAAGTTGATTAATGTAGTAATATTTTACAAAAGGCAAATACTGGTTTAACACACAAAACATCAACTTGATCAGAACATATACATAGTAAAGTAATACCATATATATAAAAGTATGCTTTAGTTTCAAATCAGTGTTTCAGTTTGTTGATGCGCCCAGTGCCAGTTTGTGAGTTGTTGCACTGGAAATAGGGCTCTCAGTAGAAGTCTGGGCGATGCTCTTATCAGCCCCACTGTAGTGTGAGTAATAATAGCTGTAGCACAGCGCTCTCCAAGGATTTACAAACTCACAAATAAAGTTAAACAAATTAAACAGGCTTTCTTATAGGAGGCACAATGCCGTACATAAAAATAGGACATGTTTCTCCAGACATCTTGGGAATAACGGTTGTGGCATGTTGAAGCTACATTGGGGATTGCAAAGTGGGTTAAAATATTTTTCTTGATATAGCTCAGAAAAGTTTATAAAATATAGTAGTCAAGAACATTAGAAATACTAATGTAAAAATGTTATCAGGTGTAACATTATAACCCCTGTACTATTTTATTGATTTCAATAGTGACCATTAAAGGGCTGCAACAATGAATCATAGTAGTTCTGACTATTAAGATAATTGTTGACAAAAGAAATGATTGTTAATCATGATCTGAGCGATATCTGACTTGTCGACTTATTGAAAAACGACCTGCTATGTTATCATATATTATGGGATATAATATGATATATATACACAGACTGAGTGCTGCAGTTTTCAAGAAGCCATGATGTTCTATCAGAAGTCAAATGCATACATTTGTCCATTTTGTGACCTTTATAGGTTCAGTTCATTGATACAAAAAAAAAATGCTGCATAAATATGACAATACCATTTACATAACATAAAATGAATTAGTTAGGAGTTTGTTTTTTTCAGCTTGCCCCTTTTTTCCAAACTTTTTACAGTAACAAATTATATTTTTGAACTTTGAATCAATCCCATCAACACATCCATTACATCCTCTACTTCATCATTCATTAAATTGTACTTTTTGAATAATATTGTAAATATTTAAATGTTGATAATACAATAAGCAAAAACTATAATTTGTTACACCAGTTACTTTTCAGGTTTGTATTTAGCATGAGAAACACTGTCTGATAGCAGCATACAGCAGATCCTGCTGACACATGTTTAGTGTGTATGGCAGAAGCACCGTGATTCATACGACATTATCTGAGGAGCTGTCAGTCTGGACCAGGGCTGGACTTTGACATGAGGACCAAGGACTAGAGTGGGGCATTAACCCCCAGACCCTCCTCTGTGAGAGCCCCCTCTCTTAAAACTTCACTGTATAGATCTGAAGGCTGGAGCCCACACAGTGAGTCATCTGATGCAGTGTCTTGTTAGTGTTTGGTGAGCGAGCCCTCGACACACATCAAGAATAACTCAATAAACAGCACCACAGGGATCCATGATGAAGGGCTATTACGGAGCGGTCAAACCTGGAGGCCTATTCATATTATAGCTGTCAATGTGATATGGTTTTTACATGTGTCACAGTTAGTATGACAGGAATGTGAGGAATGGTATATCTAATTTAATCATGTGGTTCAGCTTCCTGGGGACTTTTCACCATTTTACTGTTAATTGCTATGGCAACTGTGCTAATGCTCCATTACTCTGAAACCCATGGATATCTAATGTATATTCAGTGTTTTGAATATAGGAAGCTATAAGCATGGTTGGGATTGGGTAGTTTTGTGGCAGACCAAATACCAATACAAATGCTGCAGTGGCTCTAGTGCATGCTGTTGTGCATTTGGGCAATACACTTTACACCACCTTGCCCAGTATGAATAGAGTGTGTAAGTGGTGGTGGTCGGCGGAGCCTGTGGAGCAGCTGTGGCTACAATAGGAGCTGAATGAGTGAATAATGTAAAGCACTTTGGGTGTCTTTTGGGCACTATATTATTATTATTACTATATCCAATTCATTATGAGATTCTTACACTCAAATGAACAAAAAGGAACAAAAACATGCATCCACCTTTTATATACACCAAACTGAAAGCGCATTGTGTAAGTGGAAACAGTATATTTTCCCATGGTAACTCCAAGCAGTTGTCCAGTCAGTTACACACTTGACTGAGCCTGTCTGACATGTGTCCTGTCTGGAGCACTTGTTAATGTGTGTCATTATGAACCAAACCCAGTGACAATAATTCAGTTAAAAGACAACATTTCTGTAGAATTGTTTAATTATTTACCAGACTGAAAAAAACCCCTGACAAGTTCTTAAAACAAGCCTTTCACAACAAAATAGGTTCAGAGAAAGTCACTGGAGCCTATAGACCAACAGGTTAAACAAGACATGGGAAGTGTACCTCAAAGATTATGAATCATGGAACTAGAATTGAAGAAAAAGAGGGTCCCAATCTATTTAAGGACAAGTTAAATGCATAGAAAATGTTAACTTGTATATTTGTAGAATTGAATACCCATACAAATATTTCCAAATGATTACAAAAGGGCAAAAACATGACATAATCCAGCCTCTGCTCCTATCTCCTGCCTGACATGTCTGTATAAATAGTACATAAAGTTGGGTTAATATTTTGCCAATCCAGACCACAAGCTCAGATACTGTAACACACAGAGGCCTCTCCCCACTCTTCCTCCTGCATCATTCATGGTCCTAATCATTTATTCATTAATGACCTTATCGTGGAAGTCTGAAGACGAATCAGACACATCTGCCCCAGTCTGCACTTCCTCTGAGCTGCAACAGAGGAGGGAGAGGAGACAATCTATTCAAGTAAGGGTGGCATCACTTCAAAAAAAGATTACTCAAGTAAAAGAAAAAAGGTATTTGAGGAAACACTCAACTGTCTGGAAATAACATCAGCCAGAACAACATGCTTTGAAACCAGCTATTTAGCTCTAATCTCTTTATGATCTTAATGTCTCTGTACATTGTCCCTTCAAATAAAGACTAAACTAAACTAAGAGTAACGCAAACTGTTACTCGAGTAAGAATTCTGCTATTTCAATCAAAATATAACTCAATTAGTGCAAATATGGTGTCTGTAAACTACTCACTACTACTAAGTATAATTCTATTACCTGAGAACGTGGCCAGCCCACAGTCTGACTTGGATCCAGGGGGAGCACACACACACCACATCAGGACTGAGACAATGTTGGACTCAGGAGGACTAAAGCTGGACTAACAACAAATTTGGTGCAATATTAACCTAATGTCAACTGCCATCATCAAACGGATATTATGTTTGTTTATAATTTTCTAATCACCACAAATGACATTATCACTAATGTTACAGCAATCACCTGAGTTTAGTGAGGAAATTATCAATTATAATGGAGCATTACATTTATGCGTTATGAGACACAATGACTCAGACCTCATGACTTCATCAGATTATCAGAGCGAAGCAAATGTACCAGTTTGTGACAGGATTAAAGGAAATGGGTTCAGCTGAGGGGTCCTAAATCCATCACGCCTCTAAACATCTGCTGTATTAACAAATCAGTGTGCTGTGTGTCACAGTGTAGTGTAATTACTACACAAAGGAACACTAAATCGCTTTATCATCCTCCAGCTATTATAACAGTGACATTAATTCTTGTACAATAGAAATCACTATAGTCATGCTCTTAAGGCATTGTAAAGCCAAAAGTAAATAAAAAAAAAAACTAGCATAGGTCCAGTGTATTGCTTGGGAATGCAGTTCTCAATCAATCCAGAGGAGGTCACTCTGATACACACTCTTATCTTATTACTGTATCTATAAAACATGTCACATTGGATTTACGCATTCACTGGAACATAGGCCTATGTATCGAGATCATCTACACGTGTCCAGCAGAGTTTTATTAAATCATTTGACATATTTTCCTTCTTTTATATTCACTGTTTTACGCACACGCACATTTGGCAGTGCAGACAGTTCAGTGACTTACGCCCGTGACCCATCCTTGCTCTTTGACTGTTTGGAGCGTGTTCGTAGTGAACCTAGGAACATAATGTTCACAGTTGGAGCCTCGGAGCAGCGGAGACCCACAGAGAGAACCGTAATTAGTATTCAGGGCTCGCGACGTGCGCCCTACTTTGAAGATAAAATCACTGACATGTTAAATGAGCGCAGACTTAGCGCACTGTTCACCCATTTGTGCCTTGTCACAGGTGGTAAGGCTTGAAGAGCTGCGGTAGCCCGGACTCCCTTCGTCCTCACGGTTAAGTAGGTAAATGTGATTGAGTATTGATCCACGCGGGACGGCTCACTTTGGCGCGGCGCTGCGTCCTCTGGGGAAAAAGGGCTGATGGCTTCAACACTCTCCATTCACTAGGTCTAAATATACGAACATAAGCTCTACGGTACACTTTCATTTATGACCTTCAGCCTCTGGTAAAACAACAGCGCCCCTCTGCGGATATAACAGGGCTTTGAGAGTTTGTGTGCCAAAATGATCCATGCCTTGTCAAGGTTCTGAGCATCCAAACAAAGCAGCAAAGAAATGGGAACAGGTAAAATGATTGAATGTGTTAACATCGGAAATTAAGTTTTATATTTAAAGTACGAACTAATAAACAATCTTGAAATAAACTCTGTCTCCAGTACCGAATATTGTGACCTGGAATAAGTTTGTTCTTAATCAGGTGAAGAAAAAAAAAAAAAGAAAAAGAACCATCTTACGTTTTTTTTTCTTCTTTTATTCTCTTTTAGAAACATTTATTTGTTTTGTCAGAAAGACCCAACACTTCTTGTGGTCTGAAGTTTGGAGCTGTCCGTTCAGAGATCAGCTCAGGTCCACAAAGCCCCCGTCCTCTCACACACAAATATATATAGACACACTACATTGCCAAAAATATTCGCTCACCTGCCTTGACTAGAATATGAAAATATGAATTTAAGTGACATCCCATTCTTAATCCATAGGGTTTAATATGACATCAGTTCAGGATGTGTTTATGGGAATTTTTGACCACTCTTCAGAAGTGCATTTGTGAGGTCACACACTGATGTTGAATGAGAAGGCTTGGCTCTCAGTCTCTGTTCTAATTCATCCCAAAGGTGTTCTGTTGGGTTGAGGTCAGGACTCTGTGCAGGCCAGTCAAGTTCATCCACACCAAACTCTCTCATCCATGTCTTTATGGACCTTGCTTTGTGCACTGGTGCACAGTCATGTTGGAACTGTTCCCACAAAGTTGGGACCATGAACTTGTCCAAAATCTCTTGGTGCTGAAACATTCAGAGTTCCTTTCACTGGAACTAAGGGCCAAGCCCAGCTCCTGAAAAACAACCCCACACCATAATCCCCCCTCCACCAAACTTTACACTCGGCACAGTGCAGTCAGACAAGAACCGTTCTTCTGGCAACCGCCAAACCCAGACTCGTCCATTAGATTGCCAGATGGAGAAATGTGATTTGTCACTACAGAAAATGTGTCTCCACTGCTCTAGAGTCCAGTGGCAGCGTGCTTTACACCACTGCATCCGACACTTTGCATTGCACTTGGTGATGTATGGCCTGGATGCAGCTGTTCGGCTATGGAAACCCATTCCATGAAGCTCTCTACGCACTGTTCTTGAACTAATCTGAAGGCCACGTGAAGTTTGGAGGTCTGTAGTGACTGACTGTGCCGAAAGTTGGAGACCTCTGCGCACCATGCGCCTCAGCATCCGCTGACCCTGCCCTGTCAGTTTACGTGGTCTAACACTTTGTGGCTGAGCTGCTGTCGTTCCCAATCGCTTCCACTTTGTTATAATACCACTGACAGCTGACTGTGGAATATTTAGGAGTGAGTAAATTTCACGACTGGACTTGTTGCACAGGTGGCATCCTGTCACAGTAACACACTGGAATTCACTGAGCTCCTGAGAGCGACCCATTCTTTCACAAATGTTTGTAGAAACAGTCTGCAGGCCGAGGTGCTTGATTTTATACACCTGTGGCCATGGAGATGATGGGAACACCTGATTTCCATTATTTGGATGGGTGAGTGAATACTTTTGGCAATATAGTGTATATATACAGCACATAACATACGCTCCATCCACTCACGGCCTCCTCAGGGTTCAACACTGACGAGATTTGTATCACAGCAAAATGGTACCTATGCTGCCAACAGCTGAAACTAAAGAAGCTGAGGCAGGGCCAGGCAGCGCAAGCTTGGATTCTGCTATTGCTTTGGTGAAGTTCACATTTGAGTGTATCAATATGATCAATATGAGGAAGACCCTGGGTGAAGCTGTGATGTTGGATGTGTTGACATATTTACAATACGCCTGATCTGCCACACTCACACCTGTTCAACCTGTTCAAACGTGCTTCCCAGAAGCAGTGAAATGGTCACATGTCTTAGACATAGTAAAACATGACTGCAAAAGCAACAGATATACCATATACAGAGATACATAAAAGGACATTAATATGTTAAAATAACATTTAGATACGTTTAAAATAGTGATCAAAGTATAACCATGATATTAACATCTTAAGCCCAAACAAATCTCATGGACCCATTGACAGTTTAATTTTGTTGAAGCACTGGTTTGTGCACCATTGTACTGAACCCAGTCATTTGAGCAGAGCGTTTAGGAACAGTTATGCTGCATAGAAAGCTTTGTATAAGTGCATCAACACAAGCTTCCAGCTTCTCAATTCTACTGCTATAGCATATATATTATATTCATATTTCACTGACATAAATAATAGTAGTTAAATAATTTAAAATAAAATGTAAAATAAACAAAAACATGTATACCTATTGCTTAATACAAATATACAATATGATTGCAATTGATATATGGTTTTGTTTATAAATGAACAAACATTACAATGAAACATAAAACCTATTCATATTAATAATATTAATAATAAACCATATATGCCAAAATATTTCAAATCATTACATAGACTTAATTGACAGAACAATATTTTAAGTCCTATCATAAAAATAATTGTATATATTAATAGCCCACTAAAGCCATTTTATCAGTATCTTTTTGTGAATGTAAATGACTGTAGTTCAGTACAATGTGGTGCAGTGAAGCTCAGATTGGTTCAGCAGCAAAATGGTTGGTCTCCCGGTGACAGTTCAAAGCCCACCTCAGGACAAAGGCTCACACCTGTCTGTCTGTGTGTCCCACTGATGTGCAGTGTCCCCCCGAGATAGAGCTTGATTTCTGGGTCAGAGTTTGGCTTCGGGACTCTGGGGTGAATCCGTAGTCTGGAAGGAGGACCTGACCCTCTGGGCTTCATTTACCAAGAGGTGACCAAAAGCTTTATTGTACCATTCTGGAGATCTTCCTCTGAATAAAGAAATACGCAAAAACTACATTAGGTTGTGTCTAATAAAATGGTGAGTGGAAATAGGGCCACAAAATAAATGATTATAGTGAGATGACAGACATATACTTCATTTGATCATATGAATATGAGTGATATGGATAACAAGTAGTTCTTACATTCACATTTTCCTTATTTCTTTTGGGCTTAAGGTGGAGTAAACTGCACAATAGCCAGTTAGTGTGTGGCTGGTTATGAATTGCCTATACCAAACACATTTAAAATCATATATATTTGTAACACTTATTAGAATAATAATTTGTACTTCATCCATACACTTTGTGCATATTTATGTCAGGCTAAGGGTGAGGTAAATTCTACATAAATCAGTCAGTCAGTTCCTGGTTACAAACTCCCTATACTAAATACATTTCCAACATTTAAAACATTCAATAGTTTTAAAGTGTAAAGTCAAATACAATATCACAATTCTTACTTTTGCAGGAAACTATTTATATGATGTTTGAGTAAAAATAATTTTCTTGCATGTAATGTGGATTTTCCCTCACCTGAGATCCACTCTGCAGATGTGGGTGAGTCTGGTGCGCCCCGTTCCGCTGGGCTCCAGGAGGTACTGGGACTCCAGGACCACCCCCCTCACAGCTCCGGTCCGAGGGCTATCCTCATGGTCCACTGAGGCACACACCAGGGCACAGGAGCCTCTGCACAGCTCTGTGCGCCAAGACCTGAGGGGACAGGAGGCAAGCAGGGCAAGTCAGACAGCATCACAGTAACATGCAGTGAGATTAAAATGCAAAATGATCAGATGGATTGTACTGGGACCTATAAAATGCATATAGGGTTTTAAATGCTAAGTTTACTTTTGTTTTGATTTTCTCTTTTATTTATCTGGATGACAAATTTTTTTGTAAAACAAATCAAATTCATAGTTTTTAGTTACATTTTTTTCACTAGAACACACCAGAATTGCAATTGCGTAAGTTTTAGTTTTCACACCATAAAACAGAACACTATATTTGCATATGTTGATGAAAGCTTCGGTCATTGCATGTGCCATCTTTGTGTATTTCAACTTTGTTCATTGACAGGAAGTCAACCAACTTCCCCAAAAAGTACAAAGCTGACATTTTAGTCATGCTTGTAGATTAATGATTTTGGTGAGCACCCACCTTAGTACCACATAGTCGGAGCTGGACTGAGGTGCCATGTTGCGGCAAGAATACTGATACACATCTGTTTGTTTGTCCAGAGTTTCCAGGACCTTCTCCTGCAGTAGGTCAGTCTGCCACAGGGGGCGCTCTTTCAACAGCCGCTGCAGCACCTCACAGGGAGCTGCTGACACCTCCAGACTGATCCTCCAGCGCCGGAGAGGGTTTCCATCTCCCACCTATGACACATGGATAATAAGTGTTAGATTCAATACATGGTGTGGAATATACTATGTATACTGTTGTTTCTCAGCAGCAATAAAACACTAGAGCGCTGTGCTTAGCCACAATGCACTAATCATGTATTTTTGTTATAACCAAAAAACAAGGTTATGATAAAATAAAGTACACTGTGTGCATAATTATTTGGCAAGCTGTATTTATGAGGATTCATTTTATAATTGAACAACTACAGTGCTCTTGGTCAATCCAAACCTCAAACCTGAATATTTAATAAAGTAAAAGTAAAGTTTTAGCTTTCTGTGGAGAAAAATCTATGTGTGCAGTTACTGGGCAACTACTAATGTGCAGAATTATTACACAACTAAATGAAGAATGAACATTTTCCATTCTCACTTGTTTATTTTCATCTGTCAGAATAGTAAACAACTCAAAATGTATAAATAAAAATTTCTGACATTTAAAAAAATAAATAAATCTGTGACCAATATAGCCACCTTTCTTCTCAATAATGATCATAAGCCTTCCATTCATGGAGTCTGTCAGTTTCTTGAACTGCTGACAATCAACTTTTGATCAGCAGCAACCACAGCCTCCCAGACGCTGTTCACAGAGATGTACTGTTTTCCTTCACAGTAAATCTCCCCTTTAAGACGGGCCCACAAGTTCTCAATAGGGTTTAGGTCAGGTGGGGAAGGGAGCCATGGCATTCTTTTTTCATCTTTAAGGCCTTTACAGGCTAGCCACATAGTGGAGTACTTCGATGCATGCGATGGAGCAATGTCCTGCATAAAAATCATGATCCTCTTGAAAGATGCAGACTTTTTCCTGTACTTGAAGAAAGTGTCTTCTAAAAACTGGCAGTAGGTTTTGGAGTTCATTCTGAGTCCATTTTCAACCCAAAAAGGTCCAACAAGCTCATCGTTAATAATACCAGCCCATACCAGTACCCCACCTCCACCTTGCTGGTGTATGAGTCGAAGTGGAGCTCTGTGTCCATTACTGATCCAGCCATGGGCCCATCCATCTGGTCCGTCAAGAGTCACTCTCATCTCATCAGTCCATAAAACCGTTAGATATTTCTTGGCCCAGTCTTGACGTTTCTTATGTTTCATGTTCAGTGGTGGCCAGGTTTCAGCCTTCCTCACCTTGGCCATGTCTGAACACCTTGTACTTCTGGGGACTCCATGCAGGTTACAGTTCTGCAATATGACAGTCCTGGAGGATAATGGGTTCCAGGTAACTTCATGTTCGAGTCTTCTCAAATCTCTTGCAGTTAATTTGATTATTTTTTTCTGAACACGTTTCTTGTGACACTGTTGATTATTTCCAACAAAATGTTTGATGGTTCTGTGGTCACGCCCCAATATCTGGGCAGTTTGAGTGCTGCATCCCTCTGAAAGACTTTTTACAATTTTTGACTTTTCAGAGTCAGTTAAATCTCTTTTTTGGCCCATTTTGCAGAGGAAAAGAAGCTGCCTAATAATTGTGCACACCTTGATATAGGATGTTGATCTCCTTAAGCCACACCCTCCCTCGTTAGACAAATACACATCACTGAATATGCTTGAATCCAATAAGAATTCAAGTTTATACAGCTTGGAGATGGAGAATATGCATAAAAATCATGATATGGTCAAAATATCCACTTGCCTAATAATTGTGCAGACAGTGTAGATAAAAACTTTATAAGATCATATAAGATCCATAGCTATAAAATGTGCCTAATGAACCATATCATTGCAGAAATTGTACCTTTTTGAAGGCCAGCTCAGTGTGGTCGGTGGTAGGTCTTGACACCCAGCCTTTGCTCTTGTCTTTGGCCTCTTTCAGAAGATGTTGGATCAGATTTTCGATGTGTGTATGATAGGATCCTTCCTCGTCCTCCTCTTCATCCTCCTCATCCACCTCTTCATCATGGACTTTACCAAGTTCGTCCAGTGGGGGCGCCAGCAGCTCTGCCTCCATGTATGAGTTCCTGGACTGAGTCACCATCTCCTCTGGGATCTAGTGAAACATAATTAGGTAATACCAACGATCAGTGTTGGGCACGTTACTAAAAGTAATTAGTTATAGTTACTAGTTACTTCTACCAAAAAGTAACTGAGTTAGTAACTGAGTTACTCCACTATAACAGTAACTAGTTACCAGGGAAAGTAACTATTGCGTTACTTTTTTTTAAAATATTAGTTTTAGGGCGCACTCACACTAGGAGTTTAACACCGTGCCGTGTTCAAGTATGATTGTGTAGGGTTCTATGGCTCATACCTGCACAACCGAACTGGGCCACGGCCTGATGATGTCATCACACTGCGTTGTTTGTTTACATGTCGCACAGCAGAGCTATTGCTTTTAGCGGAGAAAATAAGTCCAGCGGCATGAAATATCTGTTAAAGGTTGTATGGAGGATTTTTTTTTTGTTTCAAAGTGTCAGTGATAGAATTATTGAGATGCCACAGCCTGGCAATTATGATCACCAAAAAAAAAGAATGAAAATCCATCAACTGTGGACGTGGTGGGGCCAGATAAATAGATAACGAGGCTACCTCGTTATCTATTGGCTGTTAGGTTGTCAATCAAACTCCCTACATTTCTAGCGTAACTGACTTGCCGGTGCACTGGGATTACGTGGTTTACGTTCGCCTCTCACGCACTCCACAGACGCAAGACGCTGTTTACTCAACCAACGTAGCGGTTCTTAGCGGCTTTTTCCAGCTGTAGTTTCCTCGCAGTTAGCACCAAGTTTGTTAGACAAGAATCCACTACCAGTTAGCCGCAAAATAAAGTCAGATTTTTAGGTCGCTGAAAGAAAAACAGAAGGGGAAAAGGAGCAAAGCTAAACTAAGGTGATTCTTGGAGATTCCTTCCAACGATGGCGTGCACTGAAGCAGAGGGTCTAAAGACTGACGCATTGGTCGCTAAATTACTTCTGGACAGGAAACTTCTGCTTATCATTTGAAAACGTACAGTATAGTTACAGCAGCAACAGGGATTCTGAATGCGCTCCGGCTGTAAACAAGCAGCGTAAGCGTAAGGAGGAGGCGGGAGGAGGTGTTTCTACTTAGGGAGCTGTAGAAACGCATGCGCAACATTTGAAAAAGGACAAACTCTCGGTCCTTGGAAAATCCTCTATACAACCTTTAAATAGTGAGACAGATATGAGTCCTGCTGTGATACGCGTGAGTTTATGGATATAAAAACAGCGCGGAGGAGTGAGGACAGCCAGAGACGAGGCTGCAAAACTTTTGTCGCTATCCACAATGCGGACAGAATTTTTATTCCCAGGGCACAGTGTCCACTTAACATACACATTCTTGCCCTTTATTTCCTTGAAAACGCTATCTTTGAATGTCCCTGGCTTGTCGTTGCCATTGTCACATTCTCGTTGAGTTTGTCTCATTTGGCTGGAAGTATGCGGGAAAGAAAGAGACTCCACCCACCCAACTTCTTAGCCAATCATCAGCAGCCCTGCTCTCTCGAGCGCTCTCCCTGCTCCTGCTGATGATGTGCGGCTGTCCGCTGCATGAAGCCTGACACCGTGGCACCTCATTCAACCCAACTGTAACGTGCCACTTTGCTTTCCCGGTAATGACAACGGCGTTGTAACGATGGGGAGTGTAATTAATTAGATTACTCCATTACCGAACATGTAGCGCCGTTAGTAGCGCTGTTATACTTAAACCAACCTTTTTTGTTGAAAATCAAACACCTGAACAAGAAATGTGTTGTTTTGTATTTTTTCTTCTTGAGTTTTCAGACAATATTTTTTGATACTTATTGCTAATGTGTACGTTGTGTCACCATAGTAATGGCTGAACATTCCGTCATAGGCATACAGGATGAACATCCCCAACATGATGTCTTTGCAAGAATCAGCTGATTTGATATAACCTGATCCCAATCCAAACATCACATGGCTGATTGTAAGTTCACAAGCCTGGATCAGATAGATGTAAAGTAGATACTGTTTAACAGTGTAACAGTAGTAAATACAATTTTCTACCTGGAAAAGGCGATAGCACTCAGCAATCATATGTGATAGACCCTGGGTAGCGGCCAAGTTCTCATTCAAATCCTTCTGATCAGGACGTCCTGTTGTGTACTTCCTCTGGATAGATCTATAGTTTAAAAAAACAAAGATATTTAGTAAACAAAATAATTACGGTAGAATTTTAAGAAAGTTTTACTATGTATTAGACAAACCTTGGTGATAGTGTTTCATTCTTGAGTAAACTCAGGTGAAAAAGTGACGGCCCCAAACAAACAGCTAAGTTCATCGGCGTCATCTGGTTCTCCTCCACCATCGAAGTCACGTCCCGGAGAAAGAAGAGCAGCGTTTGTAGCACCTCTCTGTTTTCATCTGGCATCAATAAGATGGCCGCCCTGACAGCCTGCAGTCTCTGTTCCTTTGGCACGTCTACAAAATAACATGGAAAGAGTTCAAGCATCAGATGGACATTGTTCACAAAAACCTTTTTCATACATGTGTCAAATGACGATGACTATGTTAGCATCTGCGCAAGACATATACTAGTGCTAGCCTAGCTGGGTATGACCAGTTTTTTCTTTCCATGTGATACAATGAGTAATGAACTATTTCCACAATGGGAGGAGAAACACATAAAGTTTCTCTTGTAGAGGGCCCCAAAACCTATGAATTATTGTTAGCAAATCTGGCAAGTTTTTATGCCAGATGCTCTTCTTGGCTTAAAGAGCTTAAGTTGTACTGTAGCATGACAAGGCTGCAACTGCAATATATTAAAAAATGAGATGAGATCTTAAGAAATGGTCATGTAACAAAATCTTTTCAATTCATACATAATTTCTATGACATCATGAGGCTTACATTGATAAATGTGGAGGAAGGTCTCTCCGAGTTTGCTGGTGAGTAGTGGTTCAGGTAGATCTCTGAAGAACTGTTTAACCATGTCCGCCACATCATACGCCGACTGGTCCTCATAGCTTACAAAGTCCGGAGTCACTTCACACTGCTGCCTAAGAGCCTGGATACGAGACTTCACTCCTGATTTACGGAACAGCCCTACCTTTCAGAAAGAAAAACAAAACAATTAGTGACCAGATGCCAGCCATTAGAACTGTATGGACCAAAACATATCTTAAATGCATTAAGTCTTCTTGTAAAAAATGTGTTTTGCTTTTACCTGGTCCAGACAGTGTGTTCGGAGGTGGCTGAGGGCCTGTTGTAAGCACAGGGGGAGAGGAAACCCGCAGCGCTGGACATGTACAATGAGAGGCACTCCAAAAACACTCTTCTCTTTGTAGTCGGGGACTTTCATGCGCTTCATAAACTTGGGCACGGACCTGCGAGGCAACCACGCACCACCATTAGACAAGTGTGAAGGGAGGAATTACTGTCTATACTTGTCATTACAGGACATTCCTGCAGGATGCTGGTCAACATAGTATCCCTCATGGGTATAATAAATACACAGGTCGTTAACAAAACAAAGATGTGCTTGTGTGCTGGTGGGATGTGGTGTGGGCTAAAGAAGTCCAGATCTCCTCATACACACTCTACTGGCCGCCATCTTTATTGACAGAACAAGTCATTAACAGCCCCATAAGTACATCCTAAAACTTCAAAACAAATGCCAGGTGTACTCCACTATAGAAGTTTAGGTATGTTGAGTGTTATAAATGTAATGTATACAATAAAATGTAAATGATTATATTCAAATGTCACACCAATCTGGAGGTACTTCAATATAGAAGCGTATGGAATTATGCAGAATAAATTACCGATATGCAGTGGCAAAACTACTTCACTTATTCATGGGTTTCAGGCAAAGGATTCCTTCCTAATTCAATAACGCAATTCAAATAAAAAATTTAAATCTTTTGAAAGGGGAAAGGTCCTCAAAAAAACGTTTCAAATCAGGAAGGAATAATTTTCCTAATGCCCATGAATACACTTCAGGATGAGCTAGCTTCCCTCTGTTAACCTAAATTAAACTAAATCATACTGCATGTACTCTTGACCAGGTTATCAAGTCGCCTGCTTTGTAGTTGCCAACAGTGGCACTGAGATGAAGTGTGTATCATTTAAAACTAACCAGGTCCATCCGTGCTTATTGGACATGGAGTATTTCTCCATGATGGCGGTAAGCCGCAGGAGTGAGAACTTCTGCAGCAGACTGAGCTGTCCTGCAGACTGGCTGCTGATGTGAAGGGACGAGGAGGGCTGATTGAGATGATCAGAGGTCCGAAAACTGGGCCAGCGTAGTCTAGGATATAGACAATAACCAAAAAGTGTTAACCACTTAAAAGTTATGTCAGGCAGATGAAAGCTACAGTGTATGTATTCTCATTAAGCATTCCTTACTGTGTTATCCATTTTATATTCATGACTGGCAAATTTCTTTGAAAATGAAGTTAAAATCTTAACTAAAATAATAAATAAAATCAAATAAAAATAAAATCAAGTAAAAATCCTTTTACTTCTACTCACCGTGGTCTTGTAAGAGAAGCTCCCACCCCAGAATCTCGTCTCTCTCGACTGGTTCCGGTGGAGTCAGTGTCATTGAGAGATACTCCGTCCCTGTCCCCTTCGCTCGGAGTGGTCCTGTCCTCCCCCTCCTCCTCCCCCACGTCCCCCTCAGGCAGCACGCTCCGACTCCAGTGGTCCACGATCTGCTGCAGGCCACTCACATGCTGAATGATATCGTCCAGGTGGGGAAACAGGTTGTCCTCCTTCTCTAAGTCCAGGAGGTCCCCAGTGCTGGCATACAGGTGGGAGCCAGGTACATTGTCATACACACTGACCCTGCTGCCTCGAGGTGCCCCGGGACATGGTTTGGAGAGGGGTTTACCCGACCAATGTTCACTCAGCCCATTTTTAGGAACTTCAGTCTGAGGACTGTTGTCCCCAGAGGCAGGTGCTAGACTCTCAATAGATAGTGCTTTTGGAAAAGTGCCTGGTTTGTGGTCTTTTGGGATGTGGATTAGAAGGTTTTCATAAGAGTGGAACTGGTTCTTCCCAAACTGAGTCGGTCTACACTCTGTCCTTTTGCCCTGAGAAGGCAGCTCCATGTCTTCTAAATACTTACTGCTCCTCTTGTTAGCGGTGCGCGGTTTGGGACTGGTCTCATTTAAAGCAGGCATCACAGTCTCAGCATTGGGGCTATCTGCTGCTGACGTATCCTTATGGTTGTTAACAGGACTGATAGAGCCGCTATTGTCATTGTTTTGGTGGTAGAGTTTGTTGCCATTCTCTAATTGGCTGATGGGTGTACACTGTAGCACCTGTAGCGCTCGTGGCTCCTCCCCCTGCAGGACGGGCTCGCTGATGACCAATGGCGGCCTCCGATTGGCACTTTTCCTCCTCGTTGAAGGCCCCCATGTCCGCATCAACTCCATCTTCCTCAGAAACTCCTTGGCTTTGCTACGCCCCCCCTGACTGTGCCTTTTGATTGGTAGAGTGTTGTAATGAGGAATTTCTCGAGGTGGCTGGTAGGACGCAGATAGTGAGGCCATAGATATTGAATCAGGCATGGCTAATGTTGAGTCTTCACTGTGGATGGAGGATATTTCTGTTATTTCCTGCTCGCTCAAATCTGTTAGGACACTCTCACTGCTAACTGTGCTGTGAAGCCCCGCCTCCCGCCCCGTCGGACTGCTGTCATTGGTCGAGTCCAACAGGAAGTCTTGGAGGCGTGACCAACGTCGGCTGCTCCACTCAAAGGTCCACCTCTTACTAATCGCCAGCGGGTCATCTTCATCGGAGTCCTCCCCCTGAAGACACAAATTAATTAATGTCATATTATGTGAGGAATGTCAAAGTATGGGAGTCCTAGGGCTGCCTAAGGCTTTCTACGGCTAATGTCAAGACTTGCTGTATTTCTGTATGTTCTGGATCAGTTTGCAAAAACAAGCTAGTTTTTCTGAACAAATCTATTAAAAATCCTATATTACACAAAATTGACTCAAATGAGGATGTAATGCTGTTACATCCTCAAAAACATACCTGGAGTTTCATTCACACATGTTTGAGTGACCATTTGTTATTAGTTTGTCTACATTTCCAAAGCTCAAAATGCTCTGTTCCACCTTGTGATGTCATGTAGAGGTAATTTTCAAGTCAACAGCTACCTTTTACATTTTGTTCAGTAGAGATTGGCAATTCCAGGATTTAAATTATTCAAATGATTCTAGTGAAGGTGTCTGGAGTTTAAAAACACAGTGGAGCACTTCTTGAATTACCACGACATCACAAGGTGGAACAGAGTGTTTTCTGTTTGAGAGAAGAACTCAGCCTAAGTATGCAGGATTTGCAGGATGCAGGAGATATGCAGGAAACATGTGTGACTGAAACAAAACATAACTCCATTTTTGATGAGGAAATGACATTATAACAAATCAGAGAAAAGCATTATATGAAACCTTTAAAAAGTCTTGCCTCATCACTATAAATAAGTCAGTAAAATGGCAGTAAGGATGTTTTGTTTACATTTTTGCCAATAGGCTTCCTGCATATAATGGAGCAAGCGCATGTGTTTTGTACTAGAAAATGTCCTGATTTAAAAATGGCTCAAGGCCAGAGACCCAAGAGATTTATGTTAAGTTGAATGTTGCTATAATTTCAAGTACTCTCACTTATGTTTTCATAAAGGTGAACAAAAGTGTTTTAGTTAAGTTATACACCTATTGAATGCAAGTCAAATACAATCATACAAATACAGGGATAGGTTTGTTGGTTGAATACTTCTGCCCAAAAACAAAACAACACAAACTGAATAACTACACTATTACTTGTGAATCATCAACAGTAACAGTGAAAAGATGATAACTTTAACAACAAACAAAATCACACTTACTTTCTTCCTTTGATGGCTGACATCCAGTTTCATGGAGGCACACTTGTTCAGAGTGTTGAGTCGCCTAAAACATATACACACACACACAGGGTTAGACACAGAGGAGCTGGTGGGACGGTCCGACTGTCTTCATCCTGTAACACATGTGAGTCTCTGCTCCTGTTCAATGACACCTTCGCCCCTGTCCCGCTGAGCTGCTGACAGGACCACTGACTCTGCTCTTTGATCTACTTCAATGGATTCACCCTCCACTCCACACACTGTCTACTTGAGTCTCCTCTCTCCTCCCTCTCAAAACTCTCTCTGTCCCAGGATCCTTACTCCATGGTCCCACTGGGAGACTGCTCCGTAGCCTCAGGACTCTGCCCCTCCTGTGCTCCCCCTGCTCCTGACTTACACTGTGTTCATGGGCTCCTGGATCTTCCCACTTTACAACATAGGAAGTCACTTATGACAGTTTATGTGCTTACAGTTGGACCCAGATAGTAAAGTTATCTATGCTCTTTTTTTATAGTCATGGGGTTACATTGGATCACCATGGTGTTGTTCAAAAACAATCCTGGTTTGTAAAAAATTCTCAGAATCACAACATTGCTGTTTCAAGTTTCACAAATGAATAAGCTTAATAGCGGAGAGAAATGTTTGGGAGTTCTTACTGTAAAAGTGCAATAACATTAACATGTTTAATATTTTAACCATGCTAATGACATTGAGGTCTACATTCATACCATACTCCATACAACTGTACAACAACTGACCCTTACGTAATATCATGTCACTCACTATTTAATCATTGCACTGTTTGTACTCTCCTTACGACCTCTTGTATATAGCTGAGATATATATATATATATATATATATATATATATATATATATATATATATATATATATATATATATATATATATATATATATATTTGTATTAATGTGTTTACATATTTTTTTACTTGTACATATACATTTATATAATTATGCCTTATTTGACACCAGTCTCTTGCTATTTTTGCTACTTATTTTGAATTTATAATCACCATTCTATTATATTCCTGCTCTTTCTTATTGTAATATATTTCGATGTGCGCATTTTTATGCAAATTTTTAGATGCATTTAACATCTTGGAAATGCAGCCAAACGCTTCTACCCTTTTACCCCCTGGCCTGTCCCGGCTCCACACAAAAGTCCCGTGTCAGCGGCCCCCTCCCTCTGTCTGTCTGACCCCTACAGGACAAGAGCAGAGCACAGCAGCCTTTCAAGATGGGCTCATAAAAACATGTCGTGGTGCTGTCATTTGAGAGTTAAACAGTGGGACATCTTCTTTCATGCACTGTTTACTTTCTCAAACTAGCAAACAGAAGGTGGTCAGTAAACTCAATAAAGCATTAGATAGGTGATATGCCATTATCAGTTTATATTTACCCTTTGGACAATTCATTTTGACCTAAAATTGACTGTAAAATAGAGATGTCAAGGTTATTTGGGAAATACATTATTGTGATTGTGATTATTCAGGTCATCATAATTGTATGGATGGACACATAAGCAATAATCTTTATAGAATCCAAAATAAGTCATTTCATGTCAATCTAGACACTGCACATAATTTTACTTGGTTATTCAAAAAGCTTGATTTCATAAAGTTGATCACAAATGAGAGGAATGATCATCTTGCAAGTTGTAAAATTTGAAGTTAAAACTTATGGTGTCATTATGAATAATTGTAAAACCATGATATCTGTTCTCACAATAACAATAACAACAATAACACAAAAATTGGATAGAGTCAAATTTGATGAGAGAGCTATAAGGCCATTAATTATAATAGGCCTATATTACATGAAGATCTAAATAAAGAGAAAACAAATAAATGAACATTATATTTGACTTGTTTGAAGTCTAAGTACTAAATTGTGAAAGGTTAGTATCAAATGGACAGTTTTTAAAAATCCTGCACAACTGTGAAATGGGGTTTAGAGCTAAATGAATAAAGTATTTACCCCCGAACTGGTAAACTGATGTATATGGGATGATACTGTATCTTTATAATTGTAAGATAGACCCAGTGAATATGTAAAGGTTCACTCTAAAATTCAGGTTAATTTGAATACTACAGCCTCATGCTTCACAGTGTAAGATTAATGGCACCTCACAGTACAATTTCAATATAAAAGGTAGCTTCTTAGCACAGGGACTTAATTAAGAGTGTGTGCTACTGCTCCTGGGACACCTTTCAAACATCTGATGTGCCTTCTCGGAGAGTATAGCTGTCAAGAGCCACTAACACTGCAATTACCACACCCCCTCTCCCCCATGGACCTTCAGATAAAAGGAGAAAACACAGGAGCAGTGAAATGAAAAGATCATAGCTGGAGTGTGCACGAAAGGGGACTTTAAACCAGTCAAAGGCAGCTGGTAGTCTAAGCTGGCATCCCGTACACTCCTACCCAATTACCCTCTACAGCCCCTGAGGGTGCTGGCTCTGTGAATGGAAGATCAGAGCGTGGTGGAGGGGAGGGAGGTGGCCAGATCAAAGCCCCAAAGCCAGAGTGCGAGACTGGGATGGGGTCTTCATTATGTGGGCTGGGGTCAGACTAAACCTGGTGATTAGCAGTTAGCTGTTAGCGTGGTGGACACTGGTTCCCGGAGAGGCCTGAAGGACTGAGGGTAAAGAGCTGTGATTTTGCCTGGAAATGATGTAGAGACTAAGGAGGAGGAGAGAGCTGTCTGTCTGGACATATAACTACAGGGCATATGTTTCATTTATGAATAGATTATCTTATAGCAGGAGAGGGGCTTTGAGCAATGGTGCCATTATAGCATTGATTTATACAGACATTCTTAAAGCTTTGTTTGACAAGTAAAGACAGAAATGGCAGTTATGTAGTGTAGTGGTTTGTTCAGTCTTAGGTTCAATTTCCAGAACATGTTGGGGCTTTTGTGTGTGGAGTTTGCATTTTCTCCCTGTATTGGCAATTTCTATGCATAGTTTCCTTGGCTACTATTTTCCTCTACAACTGAAAAAATACAAGAATTAAAGCACTTTAATCTGTGCTTTAATTCTGACCAATCTGATCAGAAAGAACTGGTTTAGATGGAAATACAACAGATACGTTACCAAACACGTAAACAGGATCACGAAAGCTTGCATTGATCACAGGCTCCAGAAAATGTGTTGTTTACATCCATTTTGCATTTTTCCATTCTTGTAGATGACACAACCTCAAGCACATATAACCAGCCAACAAGCAAACTAATGCCTGTCAAATCCTAAGCCCAATGCCCTTTTTCTCTGAGCTCCAGCAACTGCAAAATGGGACATACCATCACTCAGGAGTCAACAAAAACAAAAATTCTTACCGGCACAGTGGCTCCACCAAATCTCTATCCAGGAAATCATGGTCCCTTTTCACAGAAGAAATGTCGATCGGAAACTGTGCATCTGCAACAACAAAAGACATAGAGAGACATAGAGAGAGAGAGAGAGAGGTGAGGAGTGGATTGTTTTTGGTGGTGAATGATTGACAGCAGACAACCGTAAATGCCTAAATAAACTGTAAAGTAAGCCACTGTTGTAAGCACCTGTTAGTGGCATTTGAGCAACACACATATCAAAGCATTCTTTAAATCTCTTCTTACACAATAACAAAATGACTCCAGTGTTTTGTTTCACTGTTTGAGCAGCCACACAAGTGGACCATGAGCACATATTAGCAGAGCTTGTAGTGGATCTGAGCAGGCATGTGTACAGACAGTTATAGATTAAAGAGTGAGTGCTTGGATTACTGAGGAAGCTTTCCGGTTTAGTTAAAGTTATGGACCCAGTGACAGGAAACATTAGATGACATATTAGATGACACCAAGACTGGGAAAAAATGTGATGCAAAAGTTATGGACAGCAATAAAACTATCCAGTGTAATTGTAAGATCTGCAGTCTGAGTTGAGACAAGCCAAATCTGAACAAAAATGACATAAGCAAGTACAACCTTATAAAATATTGCAATTGCATCTACTATGCTTCAGGTCTGAGTCCGATAGATATATTACTGCTTGGCCTGGAATGTTCCATAGTATGGCATTAAACTTATCACTTTGGAGACGAGCAGGTGACATGACCAGGCCAAATTACAGGTGGGATCTGTACTGTAGAGAGGCAACATTCCAAGAAAATCAATAACATCTCCATGGAGACTAGCAGGGGGCGTAGCCTCCACCAGAAAAAAAAATCCATAGTGCACCTCTGAAGCAATCCTATCATAGTTAGCTTGTCTCAACTTTCTACATATCACCAAATAGCTACTTCAAACAAATGTTCTACAATCTGTTTGAGAGTTTAGTCATTAATATTACTTTAATAGTAAAGTATCCTTAGTTCCTTAAAAGCATCTAGTTATTATCAGTAGTATTCATGTGGATAAGAGAATTTGTAAACATTAACATTAACAGCAATAGAGGAAAGAAGGTGGACGAGAGAAAGAGAAGTAGAAAGAGTCCCAGTAGCGATAACAAGGCCTTTCCCATGACCCCTCCTTAAAGACAGGAACTGAGGCCTGGAAATAGCACGGGACGTCCCGAAGAGATGGAGAGATGAAGGAGGGAAGAGAGGAGCACATCAATGTAAAAATAAATAAAAGAAATAAGACAATAAGAACATTTGGGTTTGTGAGCTCTTTCATGTAAAAAGCAGCGTGTGTTACCTTCATAGAGCTGGGCGTACTGTGGAAATCCAGCAGCTCTCAGCCAATCACAGGCCTCCTTTGCCTCAATCTCTGTAAGGACAAAAAGACATGATAAGTCTGGAGGAACTAGAAATACATTTAAACATTTTGTTAAACTGAATGATTTGATTAAAAATTTTTTGCCTGTAGACTTTATTAGGTGAAACTAGCAATGATGAAACAGTGATGAAGCTATTTAGTTATATAATTTAAGTGAAATATACTCGTTACTCCCATATGCATATGTGTAGAATGGACAGAATCATTGTGAATTAGGTCTTTTATCAATAGTATAATATATTGTACCTATTCTTATATCAATCATGATCTGTTTCTATCTATAGTATGAAAAAAACATTTATAATGTTCATAAATTCCAATCACTACTGCAGTTTTTATCTTTAATTTGTGGTGACACTGCCTCATAACCTGCTATCCCAGGACCCACCACATCAGAATTTGTTATCCAAAGAAAATGATCATATCTTTTTTGGTTCCAACATTGTTTTGTGTACCAGTATTACTTTTAAACAATACCAAGCCTTATTCTCAATAAACAATCTTTCAGTGTGAATCCCCCTCACATTGTTCATGCATACTTTTAACAGGCTCTACAAATGGCACCACAGCCCATTAGCACCGCGAGAGGTTTTATAGCCATTTTCCACAGGCATATGTAACACACACCTTACTCAAGTCTGGGCCCGTTTATGAGAAGGCAACGAGTTTACTGCTAAAGATGGAAGGACTGTAACTTAAAAACAACATTTATGAAGCATTAGGGAGTTTTCAAACCCAACTCAACATACAGGTTCATTCATACAACCTATAGTAAATGTTATGGTGGTAAAAATCAGCAATGTCAGATTACATGTAATGTTAATGGAAGTGTACATTAGTAAAGTAAAAATCATAGTACAAGCCATTACTTTTAAAATGATGGTAAAGGATTTCAAGTACAAAACTACAACAAGAGCAATTGGTACTACAACATCAACTAATTTAGCTTAACTACTGGCGTAAAAAGATCTCAATTAAAGTCAAACCAACCCTTCTCATTTCAATGTATTTTTAAATTTGGACTGTTACTATGACAACTATGCAATCTGGAGACAAAATTACAAAATTACTTTCCAATTTTGCCACTTCCTGTCAGTCAGTCCATCTCACTTATCTCCCAGTTATAACCTCTTTAATTCAAAGTGATTCATTCGGCAAAAAAGACCCAAAAAAGAGCCAAAGTTCAACACAAAAACAATAAAATCCTCGTGTTCAGAGATAGAAACACTCAAAGGAAATTATACTTTTGCCACAATCACAATTACATCCTTCTTCCCACATTCTCCGCATAACTTGTCCATCTAAATCATATATGAAGCAATGCCAAGGATTAAAATAGCCCATCACGGACCAAAAATACAGCCGTTTTCAGTTTTGCGGTGTGTAGTTTTTGCTGTAAACTTACTTGACGCCCTCATTGTTCTCAGATGACATGCTTCTAGCTGTTGTCGTTGGTTTGGTTTCCTGTGGGTCCCTGAGCAGCTCCATCAGACTCTGCTCCTTCTTCCTCAAACTCTGTGGTTACAAATGCCCCTCACAGCCACGGCCACCCCATGCCGAGACTACAGCTCTGCCCTCTAATTCTCCACTCAAGTCTCAACTCTCCAGTCTAAAAGTACAATATCCTCCTCACTGACATTCACGGACTTACAATGTAACTTACTTTTCACTACGTAACATAAATCCAACATTTTATAGGACTGGGCAGTAAAATTGAAATATTTTTGAAAGTAAATGATTGAATTAAATTGTTCAACAGTGGCCACAGATTGATAGTGATCTGTCTTTTTAAAACTGGTATCCTTCCAGTAAAATGATAAAAAATAGTATTAATGCTTAAACAAATTGTGTATCTATATAAGGATAAACAGGTATGACCGCATCAAAAGGTCATCTGACTTTAAATACCCAAGCTGCTATGGCAACAAAAACATGAGGAAATATAGGTTAATTAGGTTAAGTATTGACCATAAGCAAAATCAGAACACATTTCATTGCCCAGTCCAATCTTTCATATCATAAACCTTCACATGAACCACCATCTTGCACATGCCCTGTCCTCCTTCATATCCTCCCATCTCATCTTCCCAAAAATCCACTTGACAAGTCTTTGTTCCTCTCTGAGCTGCTGCTGGCCATGGTGGAGGTGGAGAAAAATGGGAGCTGGCGTTTGCACGAGTCGCTCCCTGGAGTCCGGTCCTGATGAGGCGAGGATGTTAATTTCACATGTCAGCCGTGAGCTTGCCC
Source organism: Taenioides sp. WSHXM2023 (assembly GCA_029959045.1). NCBI lineage: Eukaryota > Metazoa > Chordata > Actinopteri > Gobiiformes > Gobiidae > Taenioides > Taenioides sp. WSHXM2023. The sequence continues at coordinate 11,518,208 of CM057098.1, read as the reverse complement.
TATAGGAGACACTGACCCCCACAGACTAGAGCAGGAGGTACACATAGGAACCAGTGCTGTACAATATGTTTGGATAGGATACAGTGAGAACATGTAGCCCCCAGTGAGTCAAAGAGGACGGGACACACACAACTGGAGCGGTCCTATGGGAGAACACACAGGAAATCATACCAGACTAAAACAGCAACCGCAAACATCAAGACTGATTGAAGACAAAACAAGCCTTATTTAAAACAATCTATGCTGAAGTCAAGTTCTTCATTATAAAAAGATGCTATTTAGGTTTGCATTCAAGCCTAAGGCAACGTGTCATGACATTTACTGTATCTAAGGTTAATTTGTGCCAAAGGGAGGAGCAGATATAACACAAGACTAAATTAAACATTCTTTTGCATCCTTCATACAGTAATTATTATTATTTTTTTAATATATGTTGTATTATGTTATGGGTATGGAATCTCTTGGCGCCTAATTTTATGAAATTAATTACAAATTATTGTGCGGCTCTCAGGACACCCAATGATAATGTTGTATGCCATTTGTTATCTATCCAAAACAATCAAGAAACACCTTTAGGATATTATATCTTCCCACATGTCAAAATCCTTGTGTGTCTCTTAACAGTACACTAAACTTGCTAATGAAACCACCTTCTTTATACAGTGAGCAGGCTTGCCTCTCCAGAGATTTGACCAGTAACTTGGTGCGGTGACATCCCATGCTTGCCCCCATGAACATCAGTTTAATGTCATACTGTGGAATATTTCAAGCAAAGCAGTAACAATCAATCAATCAATCAAGCTTAATTTCAGACTGCACTGGGTCCAATATAGAACATTTAATATCTCCACTGAGAAAAGCGGGTGGCAGACTAGAAAAGCTGAAGTTAATTTATGAATAACTAACTGTGTAGATCGCACATTTAATATAGCTCATAATGCTTATATTGAATTTGAAATAAACCACTACAATCCAATTTACACTTCACACAACTCAATGTCTAAAGGTACAGAGGTTCTGTTCACCTGGGAACACAGTGCTATCGCTCTGGGGATGTGAATTTAATCAGGCCCAAACATGTTATTGGTGACACTGTAATCCCCTGTGCTTCCGTAGTGCCTTTCCTGCAGCTTATTGCATGTCTCTATAGACCTGCTGTGTTAGAAATCGGACAACACCTCAAAGCCACCCAATACAAATCCAGGGAGGGCAATTCTTTACATAACAGGGTGCCAGGCTAGTTAAGGTTACATAATACATCAAACACCAGAAGTCCAATCTCTGTAGGAGTTGTTCATTTCCTCTCTTTTATCCAGCACCTATTTTACAACAAAGACCTGCCAATAACTTAGGCTTTTTCTGAATGCTGTGGCTGTCCAGTGCAGGTTACAGAGGACCCTTCAGTGGCAAGCATGACATCATTTCCTGCTCCGAAATTCCCAGCTAAGAACGGCAACAGGAAGTTCCCCAGTGCAGCCGTCACACAGGCGAGAATGGGGCAGATGTTTGAAGAGTGGTGTCAGACCCAGCTGGATCAATTGTCATATATAATGATTTGTCATATAGTCAAGCATCTGTAAAAAAGTAAAACAAAAATAAAACAAGAACAACTATACAATTACAAACTAACTAAAAAACCATTGTAATATTTTAAGAGTATTCTGAGGTAAGGTTCTATATCACGCAAACTGACTCTTGTGAGCGTTAAGCCATGTAAGACTGTTATCACCTCATCAAAAACATACCTGGAGGTGTGTTTTGTTTCATTTACACATGTTTGAGTAATTCTTTATTATTGGTCTGTCTACATCTCTAAAGCTGAAAATGTTCCACCTTGTGATGTCATGAAGCGGTCATTTTCAAGTTAACAGCTCCTTTTACCTTTAGTTCAGTATAGATTGGCAATTCCTGGGCTGAAACCATCCAAATGATTCTAGTGAAGGTTTTTGTGTGTCAAACGTGTGTGAATGACGTGTGTGAATGAAACAAAACACGGAGGAAACATTATAACATGATGCAGAAGAAACATTATAACAGATCAGAAAACAGCATACTATTGGCCTTATAAATATAATGTCATACTATGGAACATTGAAGACAAAGCAATAACATAGGTCTCTTTCAAATAAATAGTGATTTAGTTCTTGGTATAGATCCAGTACACCACCACAAATGACTGATTACTTGCCTCTTACGTACAACCCTCAAAGTGTGAGAGCAGCTCAGTTACAGACTGTAGTGGTCTCAGAGGACCTATTCTTAAACTTTAAACCCCAATGGGGACATAAATTTGCAAAAGCATGATGGATTGTTTATCTAACGACTTTTTGACAAAACACTGGTCTATATTTACAGCACATTCTTGTAAACAATGTATAAATCAGAAAGCAATTTTCCAGGATATATACATTTCTCAAGGTATAAAAAAAAAGAAAGAAAAAAGTTATGTAAGTACTGGTGGTTTTCGTATTCACAATTGTTGAACCTGATCATTTCTATCAGTGACTAGGTTTAAGAACCAGCTATATTACACCAAAATCTGCATATTAAGAACATTTATTTTAGCCTCTCCCATATTAAACATTAATCCTGTAGAATGTGGTGATAATGAAACACGGCAATTGATTACATACATGTGAAAGATGTTAGTATTTTTTATAGGACATTTTGGGAACTGCTCACTAAATATTAGCTACACAGGTAAATTTAGGTGACCACATTTAGTCATTTACATTCATCTATGATATTCATTCATGATTCTGGCTAGTTTTTTTCCATCAGTTAAATTTACAAGGTCACAAAGGTATGGGGAAACTTTAATTTGCACAGGCTGCAGTAGCATGAAATGAGCAGCAGTCGCCCATGTCAAAACACACACACATACACACACACAGACACACAGACACACACACAAGACTCCTGGATCACGGCCATATTCCCACATACGCCAAAGCACTTAGTCCGCCATCTTTAAGGTCACTCTAAAAAAATTAAGCTAAGGAGGCGAGTAGGAGTACGTCTTCTTGTACCATATGGTCTGTCAGTGATGTCAAGCACTCAGGAATGCACTGTGAAAGCAAATCAACCCTGGCATGAAATCACAACAGGTTGAGGCAAAGTGGGCCTTGCACTTTGTCTGCAATGTCAAACATGCATATAGTACAATAGATCATCTCAATAATCTCATCTCATCAGTAATCTCAATGACTACAGTTACTTTTGGTTTGGTGTTGTTTTGGCCTTTCACCAGCAGAGGGGGTACAAGCAGTACTCCAAAACCGAGTCAATTTATGATTCAATTATGTATTACTTTAGGCTATTTTTACTGAAAGGGTGAAGATGTGTCTGAGAGCAAAAGCATAATATGATTACTAGTGGTTGTATTTAGGATCAGGATAGCTACTTACAGTTGAGACAGTAGTTTCATACAAGAGAAGTCTGCAAGCTCTTTGGAACAATGCATGTAAAATAAGCAATATAAATAACTATGTAACTAATATGATTTTTGTTTTGTAATTTTAAACTAGCCAAGATATTAGCCAGTGACGGTAAAATAGGCCTTATTGATTGTCTGCTGCTAAGTCACCTCTGATTAGATGCTACTCAGGAACATTTTGTGGTATGGCAGAGCTCCAAAAGTGAATTTTATTTGACAAATTGAATGAGACAAGTCCAAGAACATTTTCAATAATATCTCTAAAAGTTTAATATTATTTTTATTCAAAGCCTTCATACTGACCTTGTCTGTAGGCTTACTATACTACTACTACCGTTTATACTGTAAGTGTGTGTAAGTGTAAAGGAAAGAAAGGAATGCAGAGGTATGAATCAAGTTATTATACTGTATATGGAGGATTCAGGTGTGGTTGGGTCCCAGCAGAAAACCCCTCCCACAACACGGAAAACTGTATTTTCCCCAGAGGCAGACACAAGTCAAAATAACCCACTCAGAGCTTAAGAGGGCTGCAAATGAGGAGGAGCTGCAATGAAAGAAAGAAAGAACAACAATGTTACTTATTTACGCAAAAAAATGTGTATATTGTTCAGAGTATGAGGAGGAATAAATTGTCATTTTTGTGTTAATTTTTTGTTAATGCTTATGTAAATGTATCTTAAAAAATCATGATCCTAAGTGACCAATTATAACAATAAAGTCCAACAATTGCTTTCACATTCTCTTGCAAATAAATACACCACCAACATGTCAAAACAAAATAGCATAACTTGAGTGTGTTGGTAAAAGAAACAAGACTAAAGGAACCACTATCTTAAACAGTGGCCATAGTCAGGTCATCGAGTACAGAACAACAGCTGCTTAAATCAAATATATCTCTGGGGAGTAGGCCTATGTGTCAATGTATATTAGAAAAAGCAAATGGAAATAAGTGCATCTTATGTGCAATCTTTGAAATTAAAATAAATTTTGTTCACCCCTCGGATATTTAATTTGGTGCACTCTACTTTAATGACTTGTAACATAGCCAGAAACAACAAACACAAATACTTGAAGGTCCATAGCAAAGAGGCGTTTCCATAGATACTGAGATGTTGTATTAGACTCCAGGGAAACAATGGTCACTTGACAGGAAAATATAGTCATGTGACAGGAAGTGGTGGAAGTAGCTATGGATACAAAGCATACTAGCCGTGCACCAAAGACATAGACAATAACAATAACAGTCTTTTAGACTTTTGTAGGTTCATCTCATTGAAATGAAAGACAACTCTGAAGGAAAAGTGGCTCCACATGACCCAGAAATATGAACTAAAAATGACTAGACAGAGCAATAATATTTACTCAAAACTTGCCATGACAAAAGAGAGAATGGGTCCTTCTCAAAGAGGTAATAGAACAAAACACATTTACAGACAATAAACATAATTTCATCATAAGGCCACATAATAAACTGATTCACCCATTGTTCTTAAAATATTCGAAAATATTCTTAACAGTTAAGCTGATTGGCAGAAGATAAATTTGGTGCATTTAAAGCAATATTTAATAGAGTTTCAATCCAGCCAAGTGCAGCAGCAATTAAAACGAAAATGCAACTTAAATAGTCGCAGTTACTACAAATCGAAAAGGTTGCAATTTTTTTTCTCTGCAAGCAATAAATATCTAGTCTTCTTGTAAAAACTACTTGCTAACTCTGTACTTTTTATTAGTATAGTAGCATATTTCAGTCTTTCTCAAATGTTAATGCTCAAGATGTTTAAAAGGTGCAATTTGAATAGAATCCTATACTATTAGAACATGAAGCACAAACCAAATTCCAATTGCATTGCTTGTCTGAAAAAAGTTATTAGTCATCAAACTACTATAATGACTTTGTTAGAGCCGATGAAATCAGGTTCTAACTCCATACGACTTTGATTCTCCAAAATGTCAACTTCATAGCCCATACCTTGTGCCAGTTTCTGTAGCAGTTGTTGCCGGGCGATGATTCGGGACAGCCTCAGGGCAGATCGGCGTCGGGGAGTGTCTCCGAGCCGCAGGTAATGCTCCTGTCCAACAGCCGTCATTGCCCCGAGACACGTGCCCTCATTGTTGCTGTCACTGTCACTGCCCCCTTCAGGACTGTCCTCTGTGGTGCAATGATGAGTCCCAAACAGGCCTTCATCTATGTCCAAGCTCCTTTGATCTCCTTCAGTGGAAAAGTCTGCAATGTCTTCGTCAGCTATTTCAGTGTGAACATTTGGACATGTGGTGTCCATATTGTCTGTAGTCAATTCTTGATCTTCACCTGTGAAAACTTCTTCTGCGTCTTCTGTATCCATGATGTTCATTGGGTTTCTATGAACTGATGACTGTTATTGGGTTACTTACTGTAGTAAAATTTCACTCAAATTCAAACAAATTATTGACAATAAACTACCAGCAGTTACAATCCACATTTATTTAAGGTATATTTACCTATATTCACACATATAAAATTAATGTATTGCCAACTCAAACTTGCCACCATCCTTTCTAATTAAAAGTTTGTAGTAGATCCTTATTATTATATTCCATCTTGACGTAGCAACCTTCTCAACTTTCCATGTGTTCCATAGTGAGAGTTATTACTCATCAAAGCCACTTCTTCCAAAAAACAAATTAACAAATTATGATGGTTGTCGAAACCTCTTTCGCCATCAGTCCCTCAATCTAGCATCCACTGTAGTATCCATATCTTCTTAGAACTTCAGACACCCGATGAAACCACGCTGTGTCCATACCTTTCGATGCCACATTCTCCTTGTTCTGATTCAAGTTTAGCTTTCTCTTGTTGTGCGAACACTCCTAAATTCCTCCAGTCTCAAAACATGCCCTCACTGGACCAACTCCCCCCACCTGACTCAGCTGACAGACCTCGCGCCACTCAAACCGCCCACACAAGTACAACACATGAACACAACAATCACAAACTCCTTTTAACTTTGAAGCCATGTGATCACCACCGACCAATAGCGTGAGAGCCTGAACACTATGAGAATTGTGGTTAGTTCCAGCGCTTGGATGGTACATACATGCCCTTGGGGTGAATATTTATGAGAAAAGTATGTCTGGATGGGGAAGATGTACTCAGACAGGGCAGGAAGAAGGCTATCGCAGCTGCACTGTCCCGAATGGGAAGGAGCCAAACAATAGAGGACATGTGGGTGTGCTGGTGAGGAATGCAAGTAGGAGAGGCTATTGTTGCTTATTCTGGACTTGAGAAATGGTCATTTATTCTGGCGACTACTTTATAAGGAAATATTTTATTATAGGGCTGGGCAAATGTGTGAAAGCCCTAAAACTAGGTCCTAAATTATTATTTTCCAATTTCTATGTCAATATTACATTCGGAACAGAAAAAATGTTATTAGATCATAGATTCGAAAGGCAATTACAAGATTGGATTTATGTTAGATTGTTTATAGTGTGATTTATTGTTTGGATGACCACCACTTTGACAACTTAAAATGCAGCGGTGCATAATAGTCTTACTGCATTGGAAATGTCTTAGAAATCAATTAGTAAATAGTAAACCTTGTACAGAAATCAGCTAGCCACTGGATGAAATCTTACTGCATATATAACAGTGATTAATCATATTAGCCAAAATCACACAGTGTTAGCAAAATTAAGTTATTTGAATTATCAGTCCTCAACATTTGAAAGTATAAAGAAAGTAACATTATGCCATTTGTTTAATAGTATGAAAAGATTTTAAATTGCTAGGCTTGAAAAGGACTGTGGTGGTACATGGTAGGCCTATACTTGTTAAATAGCAAATAGAAATACTCCTTGAACAACAAAACAATATGTAGGACACATCCTGAAATGAACGTAAACGTGAGTGAAATTTGCCATACAGTAAGTGGATAAATGTAAGGAATGCAGTGAGAGGAGGGAGGTGGAGGAGGAGAGGTCAGACTTTGGCCTAGTTTGACAGAGCTGTGATTTAGCAAGACTGCAGGATATAGGAGGTCATTTTAATTCATTTTGGGGAGGTAGTAAGAGGAGGAGGAGGATGGGGGGTGCACGTGAGAAGTGGGTCATAGTAGAGTCAGTTTTGGGTCAGCAGGCTCACACACAGTTAATCTGACAGAGGAGAGGAGCTTTACAGTCACACGAGAGGTGTGCTGCTCACAGCAAATGGGCACCACACATTAGGGTGGTCCACAAAATAATAGTTTTAAAAAAGTTTCAATTTTCTTTCCTCCCAATGTTTTAATTGAGTCTAACCCATGAAAATATATTCCATGTAAAATATCAGCCTGATTGGTTAATATTTAGAGCTCAAGCACACTAAAGTTTTGCTTTGGAGTCACCATTTGGTGTTCTTAGTGTTAGCTGCACAAACAGTATTAAATGATGACAAATTCTTATAAAAGGTAAATACAGTGTATTTAAATGAAAATTTGAATAATACAAAATAAGCTTTGATTTGTATAATTGCTTTATGCGTTTATTGCTGTTTTTCTTCAGTGACTTCCACTCAGAGAACAGTGAAAGAATCTTTTCAATCCCATGATCCTTTCTGATTGTTGGGATTCTGCCCTTCTGCCAGAAGCTTATGACTTCTTCCCAAATGATGCCGGCACTTGTCTTAGTCTCTTAGTGGCAGTATCTCAGTTGGTAGAGTGTTTGTCCACTGATCCGAAGATTGGTGGTTTGAATCCTGTGCTCCACATACACATCATTGGTTGAGCAGTCAGATCCACTGACCCACAGGTTGGCGGTGTGATTCCAGCTCCCACAGATGAATGCTGTCATTAAGACTCTTAACCCACCTTGCCCCTAGTGTCTGCGTACACTGGTGTGTGAATGGGTGAGTGGTTCCTTGCCTTGAAGGTGGAAAAGCGCTGTATAAAAATGTGACCATTTACCATTTCTTTCAGGTAAACATGACAATGGAGAAATGCACGGAACACCTGGAAATGTGAGGGCAATTTGCTTCCAAGTATCTGCTCCCCTGACTTTGACATCAAATAGAGGCACCTTGCAGACATGTTAAGAATGACTGTGGCTCTTTGTAAAGGTAACAGAAGAGTTTCAGATTAAAGTTTTCTCTGGAAAAAAAAAATCAAGTAAAATCATGTGTAACCAGTAGCCCAAGCCATAAGGTCGCCAAAATACCAAGCTTGAGCTACTCCTAAACATTTACTAATTAAGCTAAAATGTTGCACTAGTTCTTTTTTCCATAGGTAGACTACCTTAAGACCTTGGGAGGTAAACTATCTAGAACTTTGATTTTCTGGACCACTGTAACCTATGTATTAATTGAGACTAACTGCAAGATATTCTGTAAAGTTGTGTGATAATATTAGTAAAATTAAGATTTGATTATAGTACCCTCTAGAGGCAACCAAGAAAATGGCCACAGTTTCTTGGTAGGATAACAGTATTATTTTATTAGCTTATGAATTAGATTAAAAAAAATGTTTCTTTGGCTATTATTAGACTGCAGTGATTGGTTACATAGAAAAAAAATACTCTCTGATTATCTGAATAAATGTAATTTGTATCTATTAACTAAAAAACAAACCCAAACCACACAACATCTTTTGTACAGTGCAGACTTTGGAGAGTGAGGTTGTAATGAGGGACATCAGCTATTACAGAAAATGATTCAAGCTAAATTTAAAAGCTGTAGACTGTAGCAGGTTAGAAAAGGTATACAGAGATCAGGTTTGTATAGTAAAGAGAGCAAAAGTGATTATATCACAGTCAAATTGATTAAGTCTGAAATGAAAGTATGCATTTGTAATTCTAGCATGCTGAATTGCATTAACAAATACATACAATCACAAGCGGAAGAGACGTGTGTAGAATCAATCATCCTGGTAGAATCCATGGCAAAAGGAGAAATTCAATTTGTCAACTAGACAAAAGTTTATTTGGTCGAATACGTTTCACAGCTCATCCAAGCTGCTTCTTCAGTTCTGGTCAGACGCTGGTGGACACTGCCTTATATCTGCCTGAAGGGAGGAGCTTAATTACAATGAAATTACTCTGAGACTACACCTATTTGTTTACAGTTTCTTTTAGTTAGGTGGGCCTGTTGAATATGGAGTGGGAGTGGAGTGTGGAGGTCTTGTTAGCGTAACCATTCAGGGCCCACTGCATATTTAATAGGCCCACCTAACTAACAGAAACTGTAAACAAATAGGTGTAGTAGATGAGTATAGATGTTTATATATGTTTATATATACTCACTAAAATCATTAATGTTCTTTTTTAATATTGTTTTAGGAAACAATCTGTAGGTAAAGTCATATTATATTTAAATTAGGTCACCAACCAAGAATAATACTAAAAGTAATAGTAGTAGTTGGCAAAGAGTACGTAATTTAGAAACAAGGTCAGTCATTTGAAGATTGGTATAGGACCTTTAAAGTAGACATATTTTAGTGGTCTTTCTATTATTTTTATATTACTTGACCATGATAATATTTGATAATAACAAGACTAATTATCCCTTTTCCACTGCTTTTGTCTCCAGTTGTTTATAACTCCTCAGTCTTTATGTAGTGCCATGGTCAGGCCTGTCTAATGCATTAGGTGAAAGTGCAGTGCAGAATAAGAGCAAGGCCAGATGTGCAGATTTTGGGATCCCCCTCTCTCCAAATGTGATCCAGGCAGATGTGGACTGATGGCTTCAGCAGTGGCCTTTGGGGGAGGGGCTTTGGACAGGATGGGATAAAGAGGCGAGCAATGAGAGAAAGAGGATTACAGAGAGGCAGGTGCTGCTCACTTCACCGTCATTCACTAATGATGCTCCAAACATACACCTCATCTCATGGTCACTGGGACAAAGGGGTGGTGATATTTTAAAACATAAGATTTATAATGCCAATGAAAACACTGTCCAGCGACATGAATGCTGTTAAATGTAAATAAATGATTATGATATGATCTTAAACTGCATTGAGCCGGGCAGTCTCTAACATCTAAAAACATAAAAGAAGAGAGAACTATTCAGTAAATATATGTCAGGTTTAAGATTATGATAATAAGAAAATGGTAAACTACCTGAATCTGTAAAGAAGATAATTTGCATGAAAAATAGAAGCTGTATTTCAAATTGTTTTTTTTAGTATAATAGATCTTTTATGCTAGTTCTACTATTATACTTTCATATTTTAATGTATGTAAAATCCCTCAGTCGTCCAGGTAGAATCCATGGCAAAAAAAGGAGAAAATTTAATTTGTCAACTGGACATAGTTTATTTGGTTGAATACGTTTCGCAGCTCATCCAAGCTGCTTCCTCAGTTCTGGTCAGATGCTGGCGGACACTGCTTTATATCTGCCTGAAGGGAGGAGCTTAATTACAATGAAAATTACTCTGAGACAACACATATTTAAATACAGTTTCAGTTGGTCAGGTGATACAATATGGAGTTGTTAACAGTTTCTGTTAGTCATGTGAGTCTATTCAATATGGAGTGGGAGTGGGGGAGTAGTTAGCATATCCATTCAGGGCCATGATGGGTGTTTTCACACCTCTGGACCTGACCTGGCTAGTCCCATTGTTTTCCCAGTTTGTTTTGATTTAGGTTTGAGGATAAAGTTATAAATGGGAGACAAATGATGTCTGAGACCCCCATTTCTGTTCAAGGAAGGATTCTCTTTCTTGACAAAAATAGCCTCTTTAACTCCCCTCTCAAACCAGTTCTTTTCTCTGGCCAAGATCTGGACCTCGCTGTCCTCAAAGGAGTGGCCTGTGGCTTTTAGGTGGAGATGTACGGCAGATTGCGGCCCACCCTGGTTTTCCGTCTGTGTTGATACATCCTTTTGTGAAGTGGCTGTTTTGTTTCTCCAATGTAGCGCTCACTGCAGTCTTCACTACACTGAATGGAGTAGACCACATTGCTTTGTTTGTGGCTCGGAGTTTTGTCCTTAGGATGGACCAGTTTTTGTCTTAAAGTGTTTGTGGGTTTGAAATAGACTGGGATTTCATGTTGTCTGAAGATCCTCTGTAGTTTTTCGGAAACGCCAGCCAGGTAAGGAATAGTTACACCCCTTCTCCTGGGCTCTGGTTCTCTGTTGTCCTGTTTCTTTGTTCTCTTCGTTTTATTGGACATTACATCACAGGGCCCAAGTGGTTCCTACAAGCGCAGAGGGAAAGGAGAAAGAAGAACAACACGTGGAGAAAGCCCTCTCCGTTTGTGGATATCCTAAATGGGCTTTCAATAAAACGAAGAGAACAAAGAAACAGGACAACAGAGAACCAGAGCCCAGGAGAAGGGGTGTAACTATTCCTTACCTGGCTGGCGTTTCCGAAAAACTACAGAGGATCTTCAGACAACATGAAATCCCAGTCTATTTCAAACCCACAAACACTTTAAGACAAAAACTGGTCCATCCTAAGGACAAAACACCGAGCCACAAACAAAGCAATGTGGTCTACTCCATTCAGTGTAGTGAAGACTGCAGTGAGCGCTACATTGGAGAAACAAAACAGCCACTTCACAAAAGGATGTATCAACACAGACGGGAAAACCAGGGTGGGCCGCAATCTGCCGTACATCTCCACCTAAAAGCCACAGGCCACTCCTTTGAGGACAGCGAGGTCCAGATCTTGGCCAGAGAAAAGAACTGGTTTGAGAGGGGAGTTAAAGAAGCTATTTTTGTCAAGAAAGAGAATCCTTCCTTGAACAGAAATGGGGGTCTCAGACATAATTTGTCTCCCATCTATAACTCTATCCTCAAACCTAAATCAAAACAAACTGGGAAAACAATGGGACTAGCCAGGTCAGGTCCAGAGGTGTGAAAACACCCATCATGGCCCTGAATGGATATGCTAACTACTCCCCCACTCCCACTCCATATTGAATAGACTCACATGACTAACAGAAACTGTTAACAACTCCATATTGTATCACCTGACCAACTGAAACTGTATTTAAATATGTGTTGTCTCAGAGTAACTTTCATTGTAATTAAGCTCCTCCCTTCAGGCAGATATAAAGCAGTGTCCGCCAGCATCTGACCAGAACTGAGGAAGCAGCTTGGATGAGCTGCGAAACGTATTCAACCAAATAAACTATGTCCAGTTGACAAATTAAATTTTCTCCTTTTTTTGCCATTCATATTTTAATGGTATTGAGATAAAAATCATCCAATAAAAAGAATTAAAGGCTGTAAAAATCAACTACAAAGAGCATTTATACTATCTGAAATGATAATAAATTTAAATCTAAGAACACAAAAATATCCCTAGTCTAATTAGCAATGAGACAGACTTCTTATAATTACATTAAAGTAAACAGACAGCTGCAGCCCTATCTCTCATCTCCTCCTCTGTTACTCTGCCCAGACACAGTGAGCACCACCACCAGGCCACAGTAAATTTAGCCAGAGCCTCTCTCTTTGGTGCAGTGGTATCTGGTGGACACAGCATGCACAGAAGACATGTGATATCCAGTCTTCTGTCAAAAGCATGGTTTATTATGGGGACAATCAGAGCGCCTTTCGAGCTGGTGTCCTCCGCACATGCCGCTGCTGCTTTTTAAGACTAAATCTGACAATGACCTTCCCAAAATATCAAAAGCAAGCTGCGCATGACTCCACACCAGCGCAACACAGACGCAGTGGGATCACAATATAAACACCAGTCTATGAACTAGTCTCACTGTATAACATAAATCAGCTTTAAAAGGGACACTAGTGACAATAATGCACATATAATGACACGACTCAAATATAGTTTTACAGAAATATAATTATGCATAAAACAATATCTCAAACAGCTATAACCAACTAACTAAACAATGAAGTGAATACCTAACCTACCAGGACTAAACCAGTTGTCATACCGCAGCTGACTATGGATCAGTTCCCGCCGGGCTAAATTTAGGAGTTAACCAGAACAAAACCAAGGCTAAATGCTGGAATTTACAAGCACAATCCAATCCCAGCAGTAAACCCAGCCCAGACTTAGACACAGACTTAAACACAAGATCAACAAATCAGAAATAGTGCACCAAGACTGAATTAGCACCAAACCTACACAAATAAAGAGATGATTACGCCGTTAAAACTATTCATAATTTGTAATCTCTAACAAAGTTGGGTCAAATGAGGCTCAGATGGTTAAGATAATGGCTTATCTTAACCATCACCATGGCTTACTACACTAGCCAATTCTTACAGCTGTTGTGCCATTGGGCAGACACTGCACCCATGTGATTATGTGATAGGTGGTCAGAAAAGCTGTTGGTACACTTGCCTAGTCTCAGGGCAGCTGTGACTACTTAGCATATCATCTAGTGTGACAGAGGAATTAACGAACAGGCTAATGCAATGCAAAGTGCTGTAGATAAAACTACACAAGGAGAGTAATGACCATGACTAAACATTAAAATTAAGATGCATTCACACATTTACCAGATCAAATCAAATAAATCTGAACTAGACCAGGACTAAGCATGAACTAGAACAGGACCACATCAAGTCTACATTAGAACTAAAATGGGCTTAATTTAGCACAAAACATTTACAAGTGTGAATGCACCCTTAGGTAAACCTAACCAACCTACATATTAGCTTTACTTGGATATAGCAAACAGTCTCTGACAAATTTAGAAAATCAAATGAATAGCTTATATTAATAGTACCAATGAAGTCCTTATCAAAGTCATTCCAGGACAAACACAACTGTCCACCATCACAGAGCTAGACTTTGAAATATACAAGGGCCACAACAATAAATGAGTAGAAATGTGCATATTGCCCATATGAGATTTAACTTTAAAATCTCGCCTCCAGCCCCCCGCTGCCCCCGCTGTGTGAGTCTGACCGACCTGCCAAACGCCTCTCCCGGACATTCCTCCACAGCAGGTCCCAGGCTTTGGACGTGGAGTCCCGCAGTTGCTCACTGATCGACCGCCGCAGCTGTAGCTTCGCCGACTTTCGCTGGCTGCTCATTGCTGTACACTCCAACACATATTCCCTCGTAGGTTCCCAAATCAGCTCTTCGCTCTTCTGTCACTGTCACCGGTAAAATCCTCCGCGCTCGTGCGTCCCGTTATTCCGGTCAGATTTTGCTTTCACTTCGTCCCGCCGCCACCGCTGCGGCAATGGTCGTCACCGCGTCGTACCTGCGTCACCTTCCTGCGGTGGCGTGCACCAACAGCTCAATCTGACTTGGATGTATGACCGGCCAAACGCTCACAATTCATCATGTCCAGCGTGTCTGTGATGTCCTTTTCCGATGCGCTGTTGTGGGCGCGTAAACGTCTCCAATAACTTCCCCATGCGGGACTGACGCACTGACGAGGAGAGCCAGATGCAAGAGGCGGTTTCTCAACGTCTCTCTCTCTCCCTCTTCCTCTCCCAAACCTAGATGTAGCTACAACTCAAGCCCACCCTCAGCCCCGACCCAAACAAGGATCTCTTTCAATGCGCTCATACACGCCAATAACACACGGGCTGCCACACAGCATAGTCCTGTATAGAGGGAATACTTGTGCTGTGTGTCGCTGGCCACTCACAAACATGTCTTACATTAGTCATGGGCTTAACATATCAGGGCTGTGGGGTCTCATTGTGATCCATAGTCCATAGTCATGCAGAAGTCTATAGCTTAGTCTGCATGCTTAACTGAAGTTCTGTCTTTGTTTACTTGTGGTTTAAGCAAAATGTGCAAATAGTAGCTCTAAATCCAGTATTGTGCAGTTTAATATTGTTGTATTGTATTGGCTTTTTTTCTTGTCACCTTCTGAGATACCCTTATGTGAGGAGGTAATGAGATAGATTCTTTACATTAACAACAATATTCTATGAGGGAATTTTTAATTAACTTAACTTTTAATTAATCAATATAAGGTATAACTTTACCTTTATGAATAATATATTGATATATGAATTGCTATATTGTACACACACACACACAAACATAATATAGCTCATTAGTTACAAAGATCACAGTTTGATACTAGTAAACCATCTCTATGATTTCATTGTTATATTGTTACATTTCCCCTTAATGATGCCAGGCCAACATGTCCAAATGTCTTTTTTAATCCTTCAGTGATCCAGTCTGATCTTAAAATGCTAACATGTAGTGCCCTGAGGTACTGGAGTTACAGACATGTCATGTGGACTGTTGACACACTGAGTGGTCACCTCAATGCATAGTGTGAATGTTATGGATACATGTGGATTGATAGGATCTGCATAAGCACGTAGAAGTATTAGGTGAGTATCAGTCAAAGTTCTCTGTACACTATGGCTTTGTTCACCTCACTGACAGCTCCAGGCCCAGAGTTTCTCCTGTGATATCTCAGGAATGTCCCTCAGACTGACGACAGGGACACTTTTAGGATGCTCCTCAGCTGCTCTCCATGAGACTCTTAGTTCGGAAGTCTTGTCTGAGGTGTTGAGTTCCAGGTCAGAAAAAACCTGTGATTGTAAAGAGAGGAGAGAAACAAGAGAGCGAGAGTGCCCCCTCCCCATTTGGGCCAGTTTAAACATGTCTGCTATCCCAGTGGTCAGCAGAAGACCGGGTAATGCAGACACCACTTGACCGCACTGCTTGACCGTTGTAATTTAGATGGAGATAACAGCAAAAACTGCACCAGAGCAAAAATGTGGGCTTTTGTTGAAACATGACTCCTCTTTAGACCTGGTCAGACAAACTCACTTGACAGAAAATTAAGTCAGGAACCTTTCCCAAAGACCTCCTTTCACTAGATCAATTAAAAATATCATAAGAAAAGAAACTACAGATACAAGAGATGTTTTTGCTTTGCTTAGAATGTTCCACAGTATGGTGTTAAATTAATCCATCGAAATGGAGACTGCCAGTGACACAATCAGGCCAAGTCACAGACAGTAAGAATGCATGTTTATAAAAGTATTTTTGAGCAATAAACCCATCTGTAATTTAATCAAATAAATGAAAGTAATATGCAATTAATGCCATACTGTGAAATATTCCAAGCAAAGCGGTAACTTCTGCACGGAGACAAGCAGGTGGCAAACTAGCCACCTGAAAAGTTGGATAGTGCACTTTCAATAATATGACCTGAAATCAATCTAGAATTGCCTATGTACTTTTTTCTATTTGTTTAGTCTGTTATGACAAGAAAAAGATTATCTCATCTGTTTGTTCTATATAAAAATGTGCTGTACTGAGGTCAGATCCACATTAATTTAAACGCATTATCAATAATAAGAGCTGACAGGACCACCAATTCATAGCACGCCCGAATGAAGATGGGAAGAGACAGGGAACATCAAAAGCTTTATAAGAGTTGTAATGAAATTTGTGATTTTAGTTTAGACTGTGCCTCCAAATAATCAGATCCAAGTATCTTATTTGTAGATTCCAAGACCAGGTAACACAGTACAATACTGCCTATACAATAAGGGATTGATTTTACAAATTTCAAGTGGCTGATAATAGTTTCCCTTAGTGGGAAATTAGAAAAAGGCAAATAAAAAAACAACAACAACAACAACAACAACAACAACAAAGTAATAATTAGGCTATACACCTCATTAATTAAGAGTATGAGATATAGAAGAAGCAGCAATAAACCTATAACCATGTTTTTACTCATTTGCAGCAATGCAGCTTGAGAGGAGGAAAAAACTGGTGGACCGTGAACATTTGGTTTGGATTTAGGCAGTGTCTCTAGGGATTAGATAGGGAGATTTGTGCAGGTACAAGTCTTAAATATATTCGTTTTTTGCTAACACATCAATCAAATCTATGTAAGTAAAAGGGTTGGTTGGCCATAGGCGATCTGTAATTTTTTGTTACCAATTGTGGTCAATACATAAATATGTAATACACTCACAGAATGATAACTTTCACAGAGTAAGATAACATGCAGGTAAAATATGGGTAGGTCAAAATCTGCACATGAGTAAAAGGTATAGATTTTTCACACTTGAGTCACAGGCCCTTGTGACCCTGTGAGTCTCTCATGCGTGGACTTTAGGATTAGTGGGTTTAACACATTATCACGTCAATGTACAGAAACAACTACCGTAACCACTTTCCCTCACTGTGCCAATATTGGTTAGAGAGTGCATGAAGGGGGCCCAATAATGAAGACACACAAGATGAGTTTCCATGTTTTGTGTGGACATTACAGTGACTTGCATTCATTTCCTGGAGACTGATTCTAACTAATTATAATTACTATTTGCCTAACCTTAACCCTTACCTTAAACTATATCTTAACTTTAAACAATGTTATTTTATCTACTATCGAAGGATTTACCTCATGGGGATCTCATTTTTGTGCTCTATAAAGTACCAGGTCCACATGAAGTGACTCAGTCTGTACAGTGTGATGAACAGCCACATACACATTCTCTTTACTTGATAAAAAACACTTAGAAAGTTGGTCCCACAAGTTTATATGCTTACAAATTAAAAATAATTTCACTCTTGGGCTGTACTTTATACGTCTATAGACAACAGTACCTTCAACTTATGGAAAGGTTTAAGGAATACTAATATAAAGTAAACTGGTTCACAAAATTATAAATACATATTCATTATTCAATATATAATGTATAATTAAGCTTAATATGAGAAATAAATTTTTCCTCAAGTCTGTTATTGTATAGCTATGTCAAACTGTGGATAAAGGTTGAGAGAGTGATGAGAGAGTCAGATATCAGTGTTTTTGAAGGTGCACCAAGGACCTCAATGGCTTTGATGCAGGATCAGTTTAGTATTTCACTCCTGCTCTGGACATAATGGGTCAGAGGCTGAGGTCCACTTTTGGCCTGAGAGCAGAGAAACCCCATGGTAGCAGTGTCTTACAGCAGTAGCCAATCAAAAAAACACATTTACACATTCTTTGGATTCAACTGGCCAATCAAAGCAGGGCAGTGGACTCTGTTCAGGATCAGGAAGTGTCCCTATACAAATACACAGGGGAGTCTTCACCTCCACAGCCTCTGCAGTGATCAGACAAATGCAGATGGCTGAGTTGGATAATGACTTTTCTTTGCCCAACTTCAGGTTATGTGAGGTGAGAAAACTGTTAAAAATGCACAGCAGAGTGTAAACTGCTATAAGAGCACCAGCTGTCTCTGATAGAACAGTGCACACTATGTGCCTACATGTGCTATGCTGCATTGCAGGTGTGGATTAAAATACTAAACTTCAGTATCACATTAAAGGCAATCCTTTACATCAAGGTACACATACCACTAGGGGCAAGGTGGGTTAAGTGTCTTGTCCAAGGACACAACAACAGCATTCATTTGTGGAAGCTGGAATCGCACCACCAACCTGTAGGTCAGCGGATCTGACCGCTCAAACCAATGATGATGCCTTACATTATGTTATATATATATAGATATACATGCTATGACAAACCTCTCAGAGCCACACTGTAGTAATTATTCATTCACTGTCCACACCTGGTTGTAGCTACATTTCTAGGGCAGATGGATGGGAGTGAGGCTGGCAATCTGTACATTTATTATTTCTGAATTGAAGTAAGATTTAAATGTGCTCTTAAGTTTTACTATTTTAATGGTGTGGTAGTGATCTCTCCAGTGTTTCTTTTTCCATCAGAGTAATAACTATTCAAACTTTTAAAACTGCTCATATAGTTGATCTCTGATACCAAATGTTATCAACCATAAAAGCCCATTTCAAATTGATCTCTCATGTAATGTTATTATTAGAGGATTACGGCTAGTGCCTCTTCTTACAGCAAAAAGTCAATACCTGTCTCTCCTCATCACGTTTGGGCGAGTGAGTCCAGTGCGATCAATGATTTAACAGACCATGTGATTAAAGATAGTGACTAGTGCATCTTGTACAGCAGAACATCCTTAAATTTTACATGTGTGCTTCTACATGCTCTCCCTGGCATCTATTTTAAGCACCACTCTGCCATTCAGTCCAATCTACTCGGCTCACTCATCACACACCTCCCCCAGTGCCACTACTATACATCATCCTAAGCATTGCACACTTAAAATTTCAACACACGCTGCAAGCTAACCCAAACACACTGACACTTGGTCATTTATTTAACGTCTACTACAGATATTAGTGCGGGTAAAGGGAAGTTTGCCCTATCTGCATTGACCATTTATTAATATGAAAGTAGTAGTATTACTAAAAGGTTTTTATTCTGCACTCTTCTCTCTAAATGCAAATTTTATGATGATTATTTATGTTTTGATTTGTGTGTATGTGTGATGTCTTTCTTATTCTGTAAAGCCCTTTCAATGACTTTGTGTACAAACTGTGCAAAAAAAACTTGCCTTGCCTAGTAGTTTGGGTTTCTTAACCAAAAAAGATATATAAAAAGAAACTACTAAAAGGTACTACTTCTCCATCCACATCATTATAACTATGAATACTAGGTCTGCAAGATGAATGGAATATATTTTATTCAGTATAAAACGTTCTAACCATCTTCTGAAATGCACACAATTCTTGTATTACTTTATCAGTTCATATTTCAGGCTTTTATTAAATGTTAATGCTCCGCCCATGTTTTTAAAATTTCAACCAAAATCCTGCAGGTAAAATTCTGGCCAACTGCAGTCCCAATGTTTACTATTAAAACTACAACTGCGTAATCTTCTGATCTCTAACATTATACTACTGCCGCTTTTTTTGTACATTTATTCAGATAATATACTATCTTGTGAAAATGAACAGATATAGATACATAGATCTAGTTACCTTCCACTTGTGAACAGATGGTAACATTGACCTTGTCCTAAATTCCTATGCCCATTATTACTATTATCTGTGTGAATGGTCCTCCAAAGCACACACACCTAATCATCTGACTCTGACGTTCAGTGGATCCATATGTTTCTCTGCTTATCAAAATAGTATTTGCACATCTGGTGAGGAGCTGGACAAAAGTGCTGTCTTACATCCCCTATTGTGACATTATCCCACTTTTAGAATAAACAATAATAACTATATGAAATAAAGGATAGATAAGTTTGTTATTTTGTCATATTTTGTTAAGATTATATGAATTTCATTCGCAGTTATGGTTAGCCTCAAGAGTCAATATTTGGACCATTGCTCTTTTATTTTAAGACACATGCAGTGGTTTTTAAGCAGGATAAAGATTAAAAATAACAGTGCGGCCACATAATCTATGGAGCTTTCTAGCTTTCTTCTCTTCAGATTTGCTCTATGAAATTCAGATGGATTTACAGACAAATCATTATACACATTTTACCTACTAAAATCATTATAATCTCACAATAAACTGATACTGGTAGAAAAGTAGATCAGATAATGGGTAAGGCCATGTGGGTCATGATAAGGTTAAGGATAAGGTTAGCTCAATATTGAATGAAATATTTTTCTATTTACATTCTATTTACACACACACACACACACACACACACACACACACATATATGGTATATATATATATATATATATATATATATATATATATATATATATATATATATATTCTTGTGTGCTATTCAAAATGTGTTCTTCGCCATGGAAGGCACACAAGAACGCATTTTGAATAGCAAATAGAATAGCAAATATAATTTTTATTAAAGCATCTTGCCACATGGGATAGTGTGTTTAAAAGCTTCAATACTGTATATCAGTTTAATTTGGAGAAGTGATCTTGTTGACTTGACCCTCTTGGCCTTGATGCAGCGCAGCCACAGCATGACTGGCATGAGCTCTCTGCAAACGAAAAGGCTTTTAACAAACTCAAGAGTCAGCAAATCACAGCTGCAACTAAAGACGTGAGAAAAGATAGCACAAAAACAGCAAGATTGTTATTTGGAATATTGCTGAAGTCATTTAAGCTTCTAGTGGAGGTGGAGGTTTTTATAGATGCCATAATTCATATTTTCCTGTGCAGATATTTTATACAGATCAGCTGACAGGACTGAATGCAGTACCAGTGGAAGAAAGTATGTGTTTTATTATTTTATCCTGATGTGTCTTCATAAAAAGGTTGTAAAGGACTGAGACAGGCTAGCCTTAAGCCAAAGTCACATCTATCAACGCATCTGAGCTTGAGTCAACAGTATCAATGTGGCTCTGTCAATATTTCTGCTGCAGCCATTGCGGAATGCTGCTCTGGTCAGGTCCTTCTCAAAATGGGCCAAAGTAAAAAGTGGGTCAGGAGCTAATCCAAAAAGTGTCCTCTGTCTCACTCTCCAAAAAACAACAAACAACAACTTCCTTCTTGCAGCCGTGACCAGAGGATGCCTGACATTGTCTATACCTCCTGGCTCTTAACCTAAAGCTGCACGTACACACAGAATAGCCATAACAATGAACTATAGCCACATGGCATACAAAGAGAGGTTTGAATCTTCATTTAGATAGGGATGGACAATATATCTCTGCTAAAGTATTGTTGAAAAATTCCTAAATATTAAGATTTTTTTCTAAGATGCTCCAGTCAGTGTGTCATTTGTCCTCAGTGCATCAAATATGACTTTAAAGACTAAAGACTAACTCCTCCATCCAATTCAACTATCCGCTTCTGCATTATTTGTTAAAACTTTTGTGTTTAATTCAATTTGTGGTCCTTGCCAAGGATTAACATCTTAATCTGCCACAACGACAACAAAGATTATCATTATTGCCTTTTCGGACCATCCTTACTTGAGTGACCACAGTTTCTCCCATGAGAACAAAATGAAAGAACAGTATCTGGCTAATAAGTCCTATGTTATGCATTATCCAGGCTTTAGGCCCCTTAGCCTTATTTCCTAACGGCTAACCTGTTGCAAGTGTATTTTAAGGATATAAAAAGCCATGTTGCTATACGAAGGTTAAATGTTGAAGACTGGACTAGACAGTGCTGTGTCTGGTATTTGGAGACTGGGGTGGGGGTGGAAGGCTACAGCCTGTGGTGGAAGTTGCAGGACCTGGGGCAGCACCAACAATGGCTAATGGACACAGAGGAAACTGCACAGGTCATGGGAGTAGATGACAGCCGACAGCAAAACTCAGTCCTAAACGTCACATATTTTAGTTGAAACACAGATGTAGTAATAGTATTTTTAGAGGGAAAATCCACCATGACTTCCTTCCTTCCTTCCTCAAGATCTCCCTGTAGAGCTGTGTTGGATTGCAGGACCACACACAAAAACAACTGTGTACCATGAACACACAAAAATGTGACATGAAAACACAACCAGCACCAATTCACAAAAGTGGGTCTCGAAGGCTCGTTAGAGGGATCAGAATACAGGGAACACTTGATGAAAAACTCATAAACAGAATGGAAAAGCCATTAGGGTTAATAAACAATGAATAAATATAGAAACCATTAGGAACTAAGTAAACATGGAAACTTTGAGTGCTAATCTATTCACATACAACCATAAATAGCTCTTTTGTATAGTATTGGAGTTAAAAATACGAGTCCATCAAGGCTACATTCTCTAAATGGCCTACAGGCTCATAGCAATTATTTACTGTACTCATATACATAACAACACATAGCTTGCAGGTATAATAAGACAGAAGGAGGCCAATCAAAGCCATTATCTCTATTATAAGAGACAGTAGACAGACAGGGGCACATAAACATGATCAAAGATGGAAGAGACATGTGGACTAAAGCCAGACATGCATTTTTTCTAATGTAGACCACATTGAACCCGGCAGTAGGTTTAAGAGGGTGTATCTCCAGTCTGTACAGTAGTGACGCGGGTGGGCACATTAAAATGCATTAACAGCACAGCCACCTTCATTATCTCGTAAAAGTTCATTGCATGTTAATTGTGGAGCTGACTGTGTGAGGTACAACACAGAGGCAGGAGAGAAGTGTATCAGACTTAATGATGGACAAGTGAGTTATGCATTTCTGATGAAGAAAAAGATTTTTTAAAGGTCCTAAATTGTGCATATATTGTACTCTTGTGAGCTTTTAGCCATGTTAGAATATTGTTACCTCATCAAAAACATACCCAGACTTGTGTCTTGTTTCATTTACACATGTTTGTGTAAGACTTTTATTATTAGTCTGTCTACATTTCCAAAGCCCAAAATGCTCTGTTCCACCTTGTGATGTCATAAAGCAATAGTTTTCATGTTAACACCTACCTTTTACCTTTTGTTCATTTGGAAATTCCAGGTCTGAAATTATCCAAATAATTCCAGTGACAGTGTATGAAGTTTAAAAACACAGTGGAGCACTTCCTGTATTACCACATGACACCTCAAGGTGTTTTCCATTTGAGAGAAAAACTCAGCCTAAATATGTAGGATTTGTGTGTTAAATATGTGTGAATGAAACAAAACACAACTCCAGATATGTGTTTGTGATGAGGAAAAATATTATAACATAGATGAGAAAACAGTGTAATATGGACAGTTTAAGGAATTCATTACTGTCCTATTACAGAGAAATTGGTCCATTTGATCCGTCATTCAATGCCACTAGGACAACCTGTCAGGACGAGCAGTGGGTGACCGCAGTGCAGCACCCGAAGGCCCATCTCCAGATCTTGAGTGATTGACTCAAGATCTTGACTTAATTAACCCATTGTCTATGTTTTAGTTTTTTTTGCCTGTATTTTTGAGCCTTGTCTTATGTATGTTCCATATGATTCCTATTGAAACCTGATTTGACCAGTCAGTCTTACTCACATCAGGTCTTTCATCTATTGTTGTGTTTTTCATTCCAGAGCTTGAAGCGATTATGTTTTGACACTCCCAAATACATATGTAGTATATTGAAATGTATGATTGCGTACAGATTATGCTCAACACAAATGAAAGTGTCTGCTATAATAAGATGGTTGCCAATGTATATAGTTATTCTAAATACATTATATGGAATTGTAAAAATTTATTAAAAAAAACAAGCAAATTGGGAAACATTGGAATATTGACAGAAAATGTGAAAATGTGGTAATGTGGAATTACATCCTACATTACCACATGATTGGACTATAGGGTCAGTGTGCATTGTGATGAAGTATTTTGACTCTCCCTCTCTGAGCGTCTGAAAACATTTGGGTTAAATCTGCTCCCTGCCTGGAGAAAAACACAGGTTTGAGTGGGTCAGGAGTGAGTTGGAGCCACACATCAGCCAAATCCCAGCAGTCAGACATATTAAAAACATATTACCAACATGGAGGGGACTGCACTAAAGGGATTCACGGGCCGGAGGTCGAGATTACCCACAGGGCGACTCCCCCCGAGAGCTTTGTAATAATGTGAAAAGTCACCAGGATTAGAAGCTTTCCATAATTCTCAATAGGGGTGAAAAAGACGGGAATGTGTGTCACTCCGTCATGTGTGTTAGGGTCGGCACAAGGTCATCTGAAGCTTATCAACAGCTCCAAATAGCATCACTGCTTTCAAATATACAGTTCTGAGAAAACATTTGGATTTTGAGGAAAAGCTATATAGGCTAAAACTGGTTTATAAGTGTACTAAAGTGTTGAATTTGAGGAAAGAATAAAAATGGAAGCACAAAGCACAACATCATTTTCTCTCTCTTTGTTGAATCTTTGAATCTTATCTTTAACATCCAAAAAACTTTCAATTCTTAAAGAGGGCATATTACACTTCAATGGGGTATTAATTACTAATACATAACATATATTTGTTTATATTTGTTCATATTTTGACGCTCTGGGTCCCCCCTCTCTTAGCTCCCTGTGTTCACTCCCCATCAAAACACAATCAGCGTGCCTTTCGCTAATGAAACTACTGCACATCGCATCAGGTTTTTGAAGTTATGGTGTATTGTTATGGTGTATTGTTCATGCTATCATGCTATTGTATATATATATATATATATATATATATATATATATATATATATATATATATATATATATATATATATATATATATATATATATATATATATATATGGAAATTGTTGTGTGCTGTTAAGCATTGGACAGAATCATACTGCTAACTGTAAAGAAGGGAAGAACAGTGCAGAGATCGCTAGATTACTCAAACTTGCATGGATGACCTCTTCAGGCATGTTTCTGATGAGGGAACAATGTTATGCAATTGTAGAAAGATCCAAAAGTTGATTTTGTATAATCCCCCCTCTTTAACTGAAATTTCAATCCACAGCTAAATTAAATGAATCCCATCATCAACATTTAAAAATAAATAATGTTTCTGTGTTTGAGCACTTTTTTGTTGCCAGAGAATCCCCTCTATATCTTAAAAAAATATTTGGACATAACTAAATGCAATCAAGTTTTTACATGGGGAACGGGACTAGTTTCTATTTCAGAACACAAAACATCTGGAATAAGGGTCATGTTTTGGATTCAAAGTTCACAATTACAAAAATAGACAAATTTCATTATCTATAAACAAGAGCAACAGGTTAACACCCAAAAGTCCAAAAGGGTGGTTTAGTCTATGACTGAAAATATTGCATTCTTTCTGTAAGTTTAAATGTAGGTCAAGATAGTGAAAAAAAATCCATTTCTCCTGCACGTGCTGTGTGACTAAGCCAAGACAGCTGAGATGGTCCAAAAGTAAATAACACTTTGAACCAAAACAAAACAGCTAAATCATATACTACACAAAATACTCCAGATATTAATTCCCCAGAGGAAAATGCATTGAAAATAAATCCTTTCATGTTTGCGGGATTAAACATTTTACAGGCTGCAAAGCTGATCTAATTTAAACCACATACCGTGATGGCAGGCACCTCCTCTCACACATCACTGACATCCAGCCAGAGATCAAAGGTAAAGAGACAGACAGGTACAAATTTGAAACAGAGGAATATGAGGTCTTATCTCGGATTGTAATGTGTACAATAATCAGGCTTTCCAGTAAAAAGGATCACAATATTTCATTAAGAGGTGGCTATATTTAAAGTGTTATGAAAGACCAAATTTGAAACTGAAAAAATGAGATTCCAAGAAAAGGGTGCATAAACTATGTTTCAGAGCGCTCTTCTACAGTTGCCCGCTGATTGTCCCAGAGGCTGTGAAGAATAGTGAGAGCAAATTTTCATATAGTTCAGCCTGAAAACCGATCTTTACCTAAACAAATTTGCATTTCATTTGTTGACAAAACCCAATGTAGTTGAATGTTTGGCTGAGGTGGGAGATATTAAAAAGTCCATATCACGATTTTTTTAAAGTCTAGATCAAAGGACTATGCAATCAATTTTAATCAAAATGTATATTTAAATTGGTTTATCAGTCAATTTGTTTGACGAATACAATAAAATCTACTTGAAAATTGTAATAAATCAATATAAGCAAAAAATAATAATTTTGTTTTTTATTTATATAATTTCTTTTTTTTTACATCTGTAATTTATTACAATAATAAACTGTATGCAGTAAAGGGTATTTTCCTGAGCAATGTGAAATATTTTAACATAATGCATGTTTACTGTAAAACCTCTTAAAAAGTGCCAAATGTTCTGTGTAAGTGGTTCAAATTGACCACACCACTATGAGACCACAGTTACTGTCAGTATGCGCTGTTCTGGTAAAGAGAAACCCAGTGAGGAATTCCCATTTTATCTGCAGCACAGCGAGTGCATGTGAGCTATGTGAGAGATATGACCATATCATATCCTGTCTCTTTGAGTTAAGACCCGGACCACACAGGCCGCCCCAACACTGATTGATTAGACAGGATTTCAGTCAGAAGGTCCAAAGTGTTTCCTTGTATCTGGGTTGAAAATAAACACTCTCAAGTCCGAAAACAAGTCGACACGAGACAAGTCAAACAATGAGTCTAATCTGCGCTCCTCTCTCACCACCGCCATGTTTGTAATGCTCTGAGAGTGTACTGAAAAGTCACTTACAGCACACAAACACTTTCCCCGGCACCTCCAACTGCTGACGCCACGACCCTTAACCTCTGTGCTACCTCGGGGCCTCATTACCCACAATGCAACTCTGCTCCATGGACTATCGCTGACAGTAACGCGATCCTGACCTGTGCTGGTGTCACATCGTAGACACCCCCAATGTATAGACACAGACGAATACAAACTACACCAAAATAAACAATCACTGACATAGAGTGGCTACAGTCGTCATGACGCCTGTGATTGTCAATCAAAAGGACTCGGTCTTAGGACTGGAGATATGGGACGGGGTCAGGCCTGCACTCATTAATCATGTTTGTGGAGTCCAAGATCTCAACCATCGGGAACCTGAGTCTGAGAAATACCCCCAGGAGAAAAACAGAAAAACTCAGCGGGAGAAATATAGGAATGGTTTGGTAACGTGCACTGTTTTAAGTGGCTATATAGTAAACTACATAATCACAAGGGGTTTGTGTCTGACTGTAAGTGACTCTGGATTACCAATGAAAATAGTTTTACAAAGATCTTTAAACTGTGTGTGCTTTTTGTGTTTTTATTTATTTTTTCTCTTTTATTTAACCTGATTGATAGTCCCGCATAGATTCATAGAGTATACTTTTCAGGGAGTGTTTGAATTTGGTTTTGGTCTTGACTCTTGCCAAAAATTGCAAAGATATCTATTCAAAGCATCAAGAACAACAAATGTAATGAAAACTCTTAGACATGTAAATTGATCTAAATGTGTTATAAAAATACACAGTTAAAGTAATCTTTTTAACACAGTTGGTCTAGTCTAGTCTGGTTTGTATTTTATGGGTTGAAACAGAAGCAGTGCATCATTCCTTGTGGGTGGCGGATGTTTGACACTTGGACTTGGCTCGGACTCCAGAAGGAGATATTCCCAGAAGAATAGTTTTGTCCCAAAAGTAGGAATGCAAACAATCCAAGTCAAGGGATTCTGATGACGCACGCTTTCAAACAAACTTAAACTACTGCATCTTACCTGCTGCCGATCCAGTGGTCATCCTCCCAGCCGCCTGAGTATAAAACAGACAAAATACACAAATGAGTAAGAAATACAAATACTGGAGTAAATTCACTGGTCAATATAAATGTGATGGTAGCCAAAAGCAACAAACTCGGCAGTAGTAGGTATGGGAAATCGACCTACATTCAGTCTAGTCCAACTAAACAAAATGTTTTTCCTGTTTATGTTGTTGAAATCCCAAAGACTCCTAATAGCTTATTTATTCCAACATTAAATCAGGATTTACTGGAAGTTTGAAGAAATGTCTGCAGATTTTTCCTAAATTAGGGAATATCTGCCTGACAAATGAGACAAGACACTCTCATAGGCAGTTGTTTTAAATCATAATAAATGATGCAATTAAATTAAAGGAGGAAATTGAGGAGAGGCATCACGTGTCTCTGGCTCAGTGTGGTTTTGGAAAAGCAAGACAGAAAATGAGGACATGACACAGAAACTAATCAAAATAGATGAAACTGTGTTAGCCTAATAAGAGATGTCCAATCGAATCAAGGCTTCCTAAATGCCCCACAAATTTTAATTAACCCACTTTATGTACAAAGAACCAACATTTTGAACAATGCGATTAAAAATACAATGGAAGTGACTCAACTAACAAATAATATAAAAAGCAATACAGTAAAGGATTTGTATAGAGATTATAGTAGGGGACAACTGGGACAAAAATGATCAGTCCTCACAGTTCTTGTTTTCCTGCGAGCTATATATACTTAAATTACAAACAATATACAAATAAACAAATATATTGTTTATGACCTTCTTGGCTGACTGTAAAGGTGAATTACGCAACTTTCTGGAGGAGGGTCTGCTACCAACTTGTCTCCATGAAGATTTTATAGCTTTCCCTGGAATGTTCCACACTATAACATTCATTCATTCATTTTTTTTTTTTTTTTTAATTAGTTTGAGCAACATGCCTGTTTAAGTTACATTACAAACGCAAGGATATGTACATGTACATATTTGGGACATTTCTGGTGCTCAAAAGGAGTAGGTTGAAGTTTTAAAAATGTACAAAAAAAACGTATAAATTAAACATATCCATCTAGCATTTATCCATTACGGGTGTTTCTGTTGATCAAAAATACAATAATTCCTTCTGTAAATAGGGGTGACTCTCCACATAACCATAATCTAGCGTGATATATAGGTTAACTCTATACTGTTCAACATTTTAGACAATTTCCATGGAGACATTTCTATGGAGACAAACACTAAAAATGTTACGCAGCACACCTTTAAACTGAGATTAGATATTACAACGTGTTTGCTCATTAAACCACTAAACTAATTTAAATCAGACTGAAAATATCTTATTCCTTATTAGATAACCTTGACTTGAGTGAATGAACAGGTCAAATGAACTATACCCAACACACATACACACACCTGGAGCGTACAGTCTATAAGAGTAGCCAAGATTTATTTCTGAATCAGAGTGAAACTTAATCACACAGTAAGAGTCTCATGAAGCTGAGGAAAACCCCCAATCCAGACCAGAGCGGGATTTACCAATGATGCACCTGCAGTTTCTCGGTTACACGCAGGCACTGAGTGAGTTTGTCATGTTTCTGATGTTCTTGGGTCACTTACTGGACATCAGGAAAGCCTGAGCTGATATGACGGATTAGACAAAGAACTAACTGTGCAACACTTCACGGTGAGATTTAGTAATAATAGCTCCTTATATCTCCAGTCTACATTTTGTGCTTGTAATAATAAATTCTTTACATTATAACAAACACACACACTGGCATCCTGCACCTTGCACAGAACATGAACTTTAATAAACTGTTTTTGCAGCCATTCAAAATTGGGTTTGATCATAGATTATATATTCAAGTTATTAAAGGTCCTATAGTACACAAAATTGACTCTTGTGAGCTAAGCAATGTTATAATGTTGTTACCTCATCAAAAACATACTTGTGTTTTGTTTCATTCACACGTTTGAGTAATCCTTTATTATTAGTCTGTCTACATCTCCAAAGCTCAGAATGCTCTGTTCCACCTTGTGATGTCATGTAGTGATAGTTTTCAAGTTAATCTTTAGTTCAGTAGAAGTCGGCAACTCCAGAGTTGGAATCATCCAAATGATTCTAGTGGTTATGTATGGAGTTTAAAAATACATTGGGACACTTCCTGTACAGCATAAGGTGGGACAGCGTTTTTAGTTTGAGAGAAGAGCTCAGCTTTAATATGCAGGATTTGTAGGTTAAACATGTGTGAATGAAATACAACACAACTCCAGGTATGTCTGTGATTGGGAGATAACATTATAATTAATATCAGAAAATAATATAGGCCCTTTAAGACTCCTAGTAAAGACCAATAAAGACAAAAGCTTAGTTGCCCAAAGAAGATCTATACCAAGTGTCCATGGAGATGTATTATCAATAGACAGGGCTATGAAATGCAAGGGTTCAGTGTTAGTGTAGCAATAATTGCTGCTCAGATCTCCAGTCCATATTAAACTCTTGGAGAAACACACAGATGATGCCAGTGATAATCTAAGCTACTGTGATCTGTGTGTAGATACACTGTAGTACAAAACCTGCTCTAAATTCGGTGTTGAATGACAATAGGCATCTGGTGCAGTGTGCGTGTCAGTTTGGACAGCTGTACTTTATCAGTCACGGTCCGGAGAAAATAAACGGTTGCTCCACCGTCGGGTCTGATCCCACGGCCCCTCGCTGCTCCTCTACGTACTTACACATACTAGCAAGGGACTACACATGCTAGCAAATGACTAGACATGATACCCTAGATCTACAAATGCTAGCACACACACTAGTAAACAGAACTGCTAAAAAGCCAAAAGAAAACTTATAGCTCACAATTGTCTTATAGTTTACATAAGTCTTTTATCACATTTGCAGTAATCCTATTTCATCTTTAAGATGTACCTAAAGCCATCTCCTTTTGTGAGTGTTCTCTTATTGGTGTAAATAATAAAAAATAAAATAATAATAATAATTCATTTTGCAAAATGTTGTGCTACCCTAACGCAAACATATGAACGAGTCACATGTGTAACAGTAATATGTCTGACACTCAGAGATCAGGAGGGCAGGCTCCCCACGTCGAAAGAGGCATTAAGAGATAGGTTACATTTGGTTCAGCTGCATTGTGGTGGCACGGTGGCTAGCACTCATGATTCACAGCAAGAAGGTTCTGGGTTCTATTCCTGAGTCGCCTGGACACTTCTGGGTGGCCTTTGCATGTTCTCCCCATGTCTGGATGGGTTTCCCCCATCAACACAAAACAAGCATCATAGGTACAGTTCTCTAGCTAAGGTAGTCAGGACCAAGATTAGCAACACAATCACAGAGATGGGCTCCTGAGAGCTGCACTGCTCCTGAGAATGCCCCAGTGGCATTGAAGGATGGGTCAAATGCAAAGGACCAATTTCCCTACGGGGGGACAATAAAGTGTACCTTAAATTTTGGGCTTCTGGGCTTTTTTAATTATTTTAAGATAAGTTCTTAGATCTTCCCAGGACTGCAGTTTCTGCAGTTTAAACACATCAGTCAGTTACATAAATGCTTTTCCACCTAGTCAGATTTTTTGTACTGCTAGATTTGGATGTCTCCATGAACCAATTCCAAAATCAAAAGATTATATAAATCTAAAGCAATTTATTTCATGTATCCTGGATGCCTAGACAAGGCCTTACCCAGACAAAGGTGGTATGAATTGTGTCCTACCACAATTGTTTATAGCTCATAAGAACCACAGATCTTAAGTGATGTAGAAAACACACTTGGTCCTACTCACTACTATAACTGGACCCAGTGACCTCGTGGCACTTAACAGATACATATTTTTGGTTCAGCCTTCAGCACTATTTACATACACTATTTTGAGCTGTAAAAGTTCTTTGGCAGTCCCCTGCTTATCATGACAAGGTCCCATTTCAGTCTGATTATATTCAGTCCTGCACATTACAGTAAGCATAGTAAGTAAGTCATGCTACAAAAACTTGACAGCAGATCAATGATTCTCTATGGGTGCCTCACTATTAGAAAGAAACATGCAAAATTCAAACAATATTTTATGGAACTGGCATCACAAGCATGTCAGATTATTTGTATGTGTCCAATTCATTTAAACTGATGACATCATGCAGGACTCAGTAATGATACACATGTTCATACTATTGCAAGAAAGTGATTACCTTAGTTCACTGAATGATGATTTTGCTTATATTATTAACAATTACCAAGATATTAACCAAAAGGCAAATCCTACTACTATAGAATTCTCACCAATCCCCATTTTCAAAATGTTAAACAATAGACTCCTTAAACCACCAAGCTCTGATGTCATACTGTCAGTCTGGAGCTCCAGCTTTTAATTTAAAGCTCGCAGTACTGTATGTGGGCTTGAAAAGGTCTGTCTGTAGTAGCTCTTGTTGCCGCAGTGCTGACTCTGATAGAGATGACCTTGCATTTCTTGGGGCAGTTTGAGCTGCCTCATCCTTTTACTGTGACTGTACTGACACAACAGCAGAGATATTGGACTCAAGCCCGGAGCCAGAGACCAGAGACCAGGTTTGAACAAATGGAAAAATACAAGAAAACATTTATTCTGCATGATAATGTGAAACAGTCTTGGATTAGAAAAATATACTATAAGGAAATAGCTACATTTTTGTTTAGATTACAAAGATGCAATTTGGGTCAGTGCATAGTGTTGTTTTAGAAAATGCATCTGGCATAATACAGTATCAGCTATTAGGCCATGATAACAAATTTTGAAGCAAAATATATTGCTACAGAGATATACTGCGATAAATGATAATAATGAAACTACTGTATGCCACTGACAAAATAACAATAATGCTAGACAATCCCAGTAAACAATTCTTAAAGTTCTGAGCTGCACCAAATAAATGTACCAATAATTAGCCATAGAAGTCACTTATTTAACCTTTTACAGCTCGAATGTTTTTCTATTAAAACAAAAATACCCCAAATTTCCCCACTTTTCCAAAGAAAATATACACACAATATATTCTGAGCCCCAAAATATATTGTTCCAGCTTTCATATATTGAACAGTAACACGATATAGGCCTATGTATATGTCATGCCTTTATGTCAAAATAAAATGGTGCACACACATGCAAAAATGGAAAAGATTCAAGTATATAATAAATAACAGAAAATGTGACTTTATGGTAATACTAGTATAGTTTTTACGTTTCATTTTGTTCTAACCTAAAAGTGTATAAATCCATATTTATAAATGACAATGGCTAAATTAAAACTTATTATCTCCATTTTAGGTCATACATGAGTGAACAGCATAGATGACTGAAATAAATCATATTTGCCATATTGACTTTTGAGTAATAACCTCATCAGTCTAGGCCCTGGTTGGTGTCTAATTACAGAAGCTGCAGCTGACTGTAACCTACTTGTTATGAAGGACTAAATTTAGACAAAGTGTTCAATAGAAAAATGTATCTAGGTCTATCAGTGGACATGTTGTCAATCTTTGGGAGTATAGTTTATTCTTTATGACAGAAGATGCAAATTGTCAGGTACCTAAATTAGCATTTAGTTAATTCAAGGGTATAAAAAGCCACACATGTAACCCAGTTGGAAATGAGTTGTTTGAAGTTTGGTTTGTGAACATAGGTTTCGTTTAAACAAATTGATACTTGCCATGGAAAGTGAGGTACATCTATATTTAGAAATCATACGTTTGTGATTTTATTTACGCTAATGTTTATTTGTATATTTGTCTTTTGTTAAAGGTGTACTATGTAACTTTTTGGTTGGGGGTCCGTCATCTGCTTGTTTCTATGGATGCGTCAATGCTCTGCCTGAAAAATTTAGATTTATTCAATTAGAGATGGTATTATAGCTCAAAAATACATAGAAAAATAGACATTCTGACTGTGAATGGGGTTGCCTCTCCACAGATCTGACCTGTAACTTGGTCTGGTTTGGTATCCATGAAGATAGAAAGGTTTAATGCCATACTATGAAACATTTTAGACAAAGCAATAACATATCTATGGGGAAAAGTATTTGATGGGCCCTCCACCAGAAAAGTTACACAATGCATCTTTAACATTAGATTCAAAGTAATTAAGTATTATATCCAGCAATTGAAAAAGTGCATCAGTGCATTTGTTACTGCAGTCATTAGCTGCTATTACATGTACAGTTTAATAGACTCACCCTAGCCCGTCGAGCGTGCAGGTGCATGGGGGAGGAGAGGGAGGAGCGGGTGAGTGGTCGGCTGCGGGTGAGGGGGCGAGAGCGGCGCCTCTGTAGCTCAGGTTTGTCTGATGCTCTGCCCTGGTCCAGACTCAGGGAGCGACCGGGCATCCTGTTGGACACTGGAGCATCCTGAGAGGAGACACAGACAGGAGGGGGAGATTTACAATAGACACTTCAGACCAAGCTTTCAGACCTGTTGTAATTGCTTTTTATTAATATAGTGTAGCCCAATGCAAAATCAAATTTTACAATGATTACTCTTACTATAGAAAAGTAAAAACATACACATACACACTTTTTTTTCTTATTGAATCTGCTGAGTAACTGATTCAAAAAGATGCAAAATTTAAGGAATTACAGAGAACTTACTGAAGCCATTGTGAAAAGATAACGTGTATTTTAAACAGTTTTATAGAAGTTTAATGTAATCATTTTCAAATTGGTCATACATGAACAGTTTGTTTGCTGGAGCTATAGCAAAAGAAAATATCGGATGCTGTTTGTTGATGTCTTGTGATATATTATGTTATTATATTATGTGATATCCACTCATCTCTTGAGCCGTATTACTGTGTTTTAGGACTCTGAATTTGCCAATGTCAATACAAAGTACTTTATGAGTCCAAGTATGCCATCACCCTTCTCCTATTTACAAAATTCCCTCTTTATCAAACCATATCACTGGAAATCCCGTCGCTGCATGACTTCATGAGATCACTATTATATACATGGGTCACCAGGGAGAGATGTAAAAGACCAGTGTGTCCAAAAATGTGTGGGCAATACCAAGGGAGGAGGATTGAAGTCATAAACAGTGACACAGGCAAAGGCTTGATATCAGTAGATACCAATATATGGTTAGTGTTTTAAAGCTGTACTATGTAACTTCTGGTCTGGTCTGCGCTTGCTTGTCTGTATGTTATTGCTTTGCCTGGAATGTTTCATTATATGCAAGTATCTTTCAGTGATTCATGCTGACTTAGCAATCTCCATCAAGACAAACAGGTGGCAGACCATCCACCAGAAAAGTTACACGGTGCACCTTAAATCTGCTCTAAAATATCCACAACACAAAATCAGTCTTAAATGCTGGGCCAATGGCAATGGTGTAACCCCTTAAGGATCAGAGTTGTGGGGAGGGAGAATTTTTACTAACACCATCTAGATCCAGGTGAAACTTTTTTGTTCGGCATCACCCAGTCCCAACATGCTTTGTGTACAAACTAGATCAAATGACACACATTTTTCCTTTGACTCCACGCACAAAGCATGTCTGTGTTCAATCTTCCCGCTTTAGCCTTGGAGACTATTTCCAATTTGGTCATGCTATATTTTGTAACTATGAAAAAACATCAAGAACATAATGTCCCAGAAATAAAGTCCAACTTCATTTTTGTCTAATTTTAGTGTTGGTTTTATAATTTAAGTCTTCTAAATTTCATGGATTTTATGATATGAGGGATTTTATACATTCCCAATGCTTTTAATAGACCATGACTTTTAATAGACCATGTAAACCCTTCCAGTAATGTCATTAACAAAGTGGCTTAAGCATTTTATGAGGGATATCGTCTAAATTGGGCCATCACAGAAAGAATCCCTTCTGAATGAGAAATAAGCTATAATATTAAACTCCTGGCTAACCTAGTGATGCTTTCCTTGGCAGAGATCCAACACAGAAGCCAAAAACATAACTGGATTTAGTAGCTTGTAAATCCTGAGCCAAGCTGTAGCCATATTTGTCCAAACTGTTACCTGAATAGACCTACAAGTATAACAAATCAACCATCCACTGTCTGTACTTGTTTGATATCAAATTCAGGGGTTGCTAATGAATCCACTGAATCACAAAGGCCTCAGGAATAGATGACACCAAATTTCCAATAAATTCAATGGAAACAAATCTTTTACTATTTCTGCCTTAAGTGAGAATCTTTGCCTCTCTCAAAATAGGAATAACAATGTAAAAGTTAGCTGGTTCTCAGGTTATTCAGAATCCTGTATTCTTAAATATAACAATTTAATCTAAAGTATTATTGCAAATAATCAAACCAAACGATTCAAAACTTTACCTGCTAGGTGGGTGTAAATGATACAACAGAAAATAAGAAAGAACAACAATGTTGCCATAATTATGCCAAAATGCTAGGGCTGCAACTAACGATTTATTAGTAGTTCACCAGTCGAGTAATTGATTAGTCAAATGATTATTTTCTTCTACGATATAGAGATTTTCTGATGCTGAACGAAAGCTTTTAGATATAGAATATTTAAAACAATCATAGATTGTTTAATCTTTTTGCCATTTCCAATAATACTGTTGCTCCCATTGTAATAAAAATGGCTTTTGGCACATGCTTTATAGATGGTATAGTCCAGATGACAATTACAAACTATTATTTAGATAATCAATTATTAATGTGATTAAAGCAAAATCTGATTAATAGTTACAGCAATACAAAATACACATTAAACCATATTGAAACTATCCAACAAATGACTACATACATTCCTCCTAATGTGCCATGTGGGCTGATATCTGTGAGTGAACATCTCCTATAGAGATGTAATCACTTCAGTTTCGCTCACATTCAAAGCATTCTTCAGATCGGACAGAGCTTTGTTAAAAATGGAGGAAGCTGGCTGCAGCTCCCAGTGTCGCCTCTGAGACATAAAAAGGTTATGCATTTCTGATCTGGGTTGAGGTCACTACATTTTTACTACCCCATAAATATTTGACATTTTTCAGTATAAATGGGCCCATTCTCCTCTTTCACAGCAGGGTGAACAGCTGCACGAATCATCTTTAGTTTTATTGATCATAACACTCAACTGAAGACTATACACAATGTCCCATGTATTGTATTTAGATCTACTGCTATCATTAGGGCCAGATTAATGTTTGGTTTAGTATGTTTTTGCTATTTTATGAGCAAATACTACAAAGGTGCGGCATGTACCTTTTCTGTTGGGGGGTCTGGCAGCTGCTTGCCTGTTATTACTATATCGACTTGTTGTTCAGTAAATTATAGTTGGAACAAAATATTCTGAGGGTCAACTTTTTGTTATTCTTATGTACTACGATACAATTTGAGCTATAGATGGTTGAATAAATAATTTCTATGATATTATAGATGAAAGTAACTACTAAAGTATTTCATTATTATATTTATTAATTGTAGCTCATGTTTTTTTTTAATATTGTACAATTAGAATTTAGAGTCATAGATTTGTTTCAATATAGTCATAGATTTGCGTGATAACAGAAGAGATCCGAGGCACACCGATATGCATAGCTATTATTTTATTTCTACATTGTCAAACGCCAACGCGTTTCGACTTGCGTCTTCATCAGGGCACGTAAAATTCACAGGTGTGTGGATGGACACAGATCTGTGTCCAGATTGGTACACGCCCATATTATGTGATGCATCACTGTGTTTCCTATAATGCATGTATGTATATACTTTTGTATTTGTGTATGGGTGATTTGTCACATGACAGTGTTGTCATGTGATTTGTACATTTAAATACCATCCACACACCTGTGAATTTTACGTGCCCTGATGAAGACGCAAGTCGAAACGCGTTGGCGTTTGACAATGTAGAAATAAAATAATAGCTATGCATATCGGTGTGCCTCGGATCTCTTCTGTTATCACGTAAGCTATTTTGCCCACTCAGGATCTCCGAAGAGCACCTGAATGCCATTTCACTTAGCGGTGATCCAGCGAGCGCTCCAGCTTCATCTATCTCTTTGTATAGTCATAGATTTGTTTCAATGCATGTAATGTATGTATGCAAGATATCAAATTTCAAAATTTGTTATTGTGACAGGCCTACTACTACTAATTTTTGATTAAACAAAAATAAAGAGGTTCCATGGCCTTTATAATAAAATAATTAGCATCTTGTACAACCACAATATGTAACCCAGTGATCCAACATGGTAGAAATGTGTGGGGTTTGGTCGACTCTGCAGACTTTAAAATGACTTTGATTAAATCCTGCCTCTTTTAAGAGAATATTTGATTTTATGAGGATTCCTTTGGCTCACTTTTGTTGGTTTAAGAGCTATTTGAGGTTAGTAGATTTACATGTGGTAGGCATAATGAGCCAGGGGGAATGCACAGCACAGTAAGAAGCCAAAGGTGTTTCCAAAAATTACGCTAAATACACTGTTAAACATTTGGAATAGCCAACTTTATACTCATATGCTGAAAGTTGTTCAAATTGGTCAGTTTAAAGAAAAGCATACAGTAGCATGCTAAATCAGGTATTTCCAAAGCCATTTTTATGTTAATTAATGTAAATTTTCACAAATGAAAGCTTAGACATAGGGGGACTGCAGAAAAGGCTTAATACGTTAAAACACACATCCACACACAAACATTTAGTTAACCAGATAAG
Organism: Taenioides sp. WSHXM2023; assembly: GCA_029959045.1. Classification (NCBI taxonomy): domain Eukaryota; kingdom Metazoa; phylum Chordata; class Actinopteri; order Gobiiformes; family Gobiidae; genus Taenioides; species Taenioides sp. WSHXM2023. The sequence continues at coordinate 11,479,275 of CM057098.1, read as the reverse complement.
TGTATAAAATACCTCAGTTGTCCAGGTAGAACAATTGAATTTCTCCTTTGCCATTAACCAGATAAGCAAATGCATTTGGATATGAATCGATTGGGATCAACATCTCTTTAAAAGGAACGTTGGTCTCGCTATTGTTGACAAAATACATATGACAGATTTAAAAGTAAGGTGTATTTGCTTTTATTAATATCTGAAGAGTTACTCTACTCATCCAAAACAGTATTAATATGATGAGTACTAACCACCACTACATATTAGTTTAAAATACCCATAAACTGCAATGAGCTGTGCACTTACTGTCTGTGGGAGATTGATGTTGTTGCCAAATGCAGAGAGGTTTTACTGGCAGAAAAACAACAGGTTTGGAGAGGAGCCAGTCTCAGGCTATTATTTGTAATTAATGCGTTTTAAACAGAGGAACGTCTGCAAGTCTAAGGCTATTGACTTTTGCCTGGTATGCTCTGAGCTCATGGTGGGACCTTACCACCATGAGCTTAATCTGGAGTTGTTTAAAACACAGATCCTGCATATTTAGGCTGAGTTCTCTCAAACTGTAAATACTCTGTTCCACCTTGTGATGTCATGTGGTAATACAGGAGGGGTTCCACTGTGTTTTTAAACTCCAGACACCTTCACTAGAATCATTTGGATAATTTCAGCTCTGGAACTGCCCATCTCTATTGAACAAAAGGTAAACAGTAGCTGTTAACTTGAAAACTACCACAACCTGACACAAGATGGAACAGAGCATTTTGAGCTGGAGATGTAAACAGTCTAATAATAAAGGATTACTCAATCATGTGTGAATGAAACAAAACACAACTCCAGGTATGTTTTTGATAAGGTAAAACTGAAGCACAGGTAATACCTCTCAAAAACTCTATTTCATTTTTATAGTTTAAAGTGTGTGCAATTTGAGTTACATTTTGAGACGCATAAAGACATGGGTTAATTTAGGTTAAGGTTAGGTTTTGGAGGAGTAGGTATGTACAATATTGTGCATCTTACTGGCCCTTAATAAAGCATACCTGAGTGTTTAGCTGTTCCTCGTCCGGTTGGAGGGAGTCTGAGGGGGAGGAGGGGGTGTCTCGGATCCCGTCGTTGATCTGATCCAACTTCTTCATCAGAAGCGTCATAGAGTCACCACCAGTCCCCTAAAAATGACACAAGACACACACATACAGGTAAGTCTAAGGTAAATTTTGAGGATTACTCTTGAACAGACTCCTTTCTTTGCCTCCACAAAAAGCATTTTATTTGCATTAAGCAGCGCTGATTAACGGGGCTGGACGTTGGGCTTTCACACATGAGCACTTTGTTTTAGAGTTTAGAGCTGTGGAGTGTGGAGGAGGTCACACCTTCTCAAAGATATTATTGTAGAGCAAACTGAAGTAGGGACCAATGGCGAGACTGCTGGTAAAATTACTTTAGATGGCACAAACTTTGAATGACAATGTTGTGCAGACAGATACACATGCTGTTATATCTGAAATCGCTGTTGATGCGCAGTTAATGACTGTGTTGTCTTTCTGTTTATGTGTCTAATTGATTTTAGTCAATGAGGTCCCATAGCTGCCTAGACAAAAGCATATGGGTGACGTAACAAAAAGTTAGAAATTCTTCCATCTATTCTACTAAATGTTTTCTTTAAATAAAATTAGTCAAATACATAATAAATAGTAATAAGAGTGAGTGACTGAAGATGGTCGGAGAGGGGCTGTAGGCGATGATTCGCAGCCACACATCTGGGCAGCTGTGACTAAATCAGAATTTTACCAAAATAACTAAACACCAGGATTAATGTAACTATATAACCAATCCAAAAGTTATGTACACCTTTTAGCTCTTCTCCAATGATGAGAAACATGAAAAAATAACTGAAAATGGCTGAAATGAATACAAATGATGAAAGACCACTTTGTTAAGATAAGTTATGTAATAAATATGATGCATTAGCCCTTAGCTGAATTGTCCCTCTCCTCTGGTAGGGCTATAACTAAGACACTTGTTTGGTGGCTTCAGGAAATGAACAAACTGCTTTGTTTCAGCTGATCCCTGAGTCCCTGAGGCTGATAGCAGCACATAGGGTCCTTTAAGAAGCTTCAAGACCAAACAGAACTCACATACATGCACCCCCTTCTCTCCCCCTCTCTACCCTTTACCCCTGTACCCGCCCACTCACACATACTGCCTATGCCCAAACCCAGTCTAGAAAATATCTACATTAACGGCCTGGCAGTGCAGTCATTTCCTGTGTAGCTGCAGCCCCCACATCTCACTCACGGGACACTGAGGGGCTGTGTACTCTGAGCTATTTTTAACCTACAATTTGCAGGACAGGCTTCAACTACGAAGAGAGAGAAATGTGTTAAACTATTTTAGACCTGAATGAAATATGGAGTGTAATACAGTACGCATAAGAGTAGGCTCTACACGGCTTACACTAGGACTTATACCAGTACAATACCAGAAGAATAGGCCTAAAACAGGGAGAGGAGAGAAATAGTGCTTTGTAATATTATACATATATTTTTGTTTATTTTTTGCATTACATTTGAGTTTTCTAAAATTTAATTGGGGAAAAAAGTGTAATCCTACAAGAAAGTATGGGAAGTGGATGCTCGCAAGGGTTTTAACAATGCAACTGTATAATAGTACAGGGCCATGTAGTGAGTTCTCTCAAAGTTCATGAAATGTTAATCAGCCTTTTTCCTCTCATTGTACAGAGAAGAAGCATTAATGCATCTTTATTTCTACCCTCAACACACTCACTCCAAGAAGGGCTTTTCATTTTTACGCTGACCTGTCTGAAGTGTCACAGCCATTAACTTATTAGATGTGTAATCTATTATATTTGCCTTAATAATCTCCTTTAAATGTGCCCTTTGTAACATTTTTGTCTTGTCTGTCTCCATGGCAATATTAATGCTTTGCCTGTAATATTCCAGCATTACACCTATCTATTTCCACAGAGACGAGCAGGCAACATCACTGGGCCAATTTACAGCTCAGATCTGTGGAGATGTGACCCAGTACAGAGCAAAAAGGCATTTACTTTTCAAGGCATTAGGTATAGCAATAAAACACCTGTAAATTAATAAATGCAAGGTAGATAAGTTTAATGCCATACTGTGGAACATCTCAAGCAAAGCAATAGCTTCTCCATGATAGAGACAAGCAGGTGGCAGACGCTCCTCCAGAAAAGTCACAAAGTGCAACTTTAATATCAGCCTAAATTTGGTTGCCAACACATTTCTGTAGGTTCCACAGTAAATACATGCGTACATTTAATTTAGCCTTATATAATTTCACAAATTCCTTAAAGTATCCCATTTGAACGTTATTCCCCCATTATGTACTGTGACGAAACAACCCAGGCATAAAAATCCCAAGAATGTGCAGCCACAAAGGGTCCTTTCTGACTTTACATGTATTTGAATGTGAACAGCCAATAAGCGACAGTTTGAGAGGGACAGCAGGACAAAAGCTGCACTGGGAGAACAAGTGTTTATAAGGGGCACCGAGGTACAAAGAGAGCCAGAGGGCAGGGTGGGACGGTGCCAACGGGACAGGGGTGCAATATGACAGGTGGGGGATTAGAATAATGACCTGGCACTGGGCAGCCTGAAGATGGAAATACCAGGAGCGGCCCAAGGAAAAATGGGAGGAATTTACGAAACCTGCCAAAATGTGAGTGACCATTCCCACTAGCAACTAGACAATAATGTCGAACTTTCTATTTCAGTTTCAAAGATACATAAACATGCAAAACAATCATCAATTAATCAGCTTAAAATTTATAAAAAACAATAGTCTAGAACAACTACCACGACCGCACACAATTTTCTTATCTTATGATTGTTTTCATTCATAAATATAACTTGTATAAACTAATACTTTATGGGGATGCAGTGGGTAGACTGACATCCACTAGACCCAAAGGTGATCTATCTGATATTTGTTCACTTTCAATGCAAACATTCCCTGAAAACGCTATGGCAGTTTAGTTATTCAGTTTAGTTATTCATCACAACAGTTTACAATATACATGATCCATTTTTACAGTTATTCTTATCAGAGAGATGCATTTTACCAAATTGTAAAGTGATCATTTAAACCTGTTGGCTGGTGTATTTAAGAGGGTCGAAGATAAAAACTGCAGCAGACATAAAGCCAATACTAAGCTAAGCCATAGTACAATGTTTATATGCTGCCCTCTGGTGGAGTCTAAATATATTACATCATCTTGCCAATGACTAAATCCTATTGACAAAGACATTATAAGCAATACACAGTGACTACTTTTGGGCTTTCAATTGCATATGAATCTTGTTTCTCTTACCTCTTTGCCATTGTCCTGTATTTCCTTTTCTTCACCCGTAGACTGAATTCGGCCCTTGCTGCTTGAGTTGCTGCTGCTGCCGCTGGTAGTGGTCTTTTGCCAACCACAAGTGCTACTAGGCTGGGCATCCTGTCTCTTCCTCAAGCACTTCCTGTTCCTGCTCAAGTTTCTACGGCGACGACTGACCAGGAATTCCTTATATTGTGAAGCTTCAGGAAAATCATCATCATCGTCCTCCTCTTCACTCCCTTCTGTAGTGGATGAAGAAGATGACCCTCCACTGACTTCAGGGCCCTCAATGGGGAAGATAGCTTGACTTTCAGGGCTGTGATCAAAATCAGAAAACACAATAGCACTTGGTTTGTGTTTTACTATCCTTAGCAGATCATGTGGGTAGTCTTCAGTGGTTGAATCTGGTGATGTTACGCAGTCTGTATCTCTGACATCAAGATCATTATGATAGGATCTGTCGCTGTTTAGAGGTGAATTTGGAACTTTAAAGTTAGCTACATAGAACTCTTTTAATAGAGGATCTTCACTGTCTTCAGATGGTGATGCCTCTATATTAGTTACAAAGGAATCCTTCAAATTCCCATAATTTTGGATTTTGTCAATGTTACTTAACTCAGAAGAAGGGCTATCTGTGTTTTGCTCTGTCCCACTGTGAGAACTGTTGTCCGGTGAATCGGGGGCACATTTCAGCATAGGGACAGGCTCAGACATGGTGTTGCAGTTATTAGAGGCTTGGGCAAGAGCCAGAACTTGACCTTGTAGTTGTACTGGAGGGAGAGCGAGCGCCTCAGGGTACTCGGGCCTGTTAAACCGCTGCTCGATAAGCAGAGCTACCACTGCGCCTTCATGCATCACTAGTCGTCTGCATCTGACAAGACTTTGATGGCAATTTGATCTATAGGCCCTGTTAACTGAGCATGATGGTCTGTCAGAGGGGGGTTAAGATGCTAAAATACAGCAATTAGTTTATCACGGCTGATTCAAGAGCCAGATGTGAATGTTTACAAGTTGTGTCTCAAAGATGAGCTGTAAAAGAGAAAAAAAAATATTTGCAAAATTGGTGACAAAGAATTTTGGTATACTTTGCAAAACCTAAATATCTAAAGTACGTACAATAAATTACTCCTCCAGCTATATAGTTCATACCAAGATGAATTTAAATCGGGGAGATGAGTCCCCTGCCCCTGACTGGCCCCAGTGGCAATGAAGGATGGGTCAAATACAAAAGACAAATTTCCTTAAGGGGACCATAAAGTATCTCTTAATCTAAATGCCTATTTTATTGTAGTCCTAAAAAGGTGAAAAAAATTAGATGTGAGATGATTCATATTGGTATCCATAAACACAGCCGAGGTGTACAGTCAATACAGATGGAGATAACAATGCCTAGACAAGTTTATCTGTCCATTTCATCACAAAAGCACAATCCTGGTCCTTACCTCACGCCTACAGGCAGCGGATTTGAAGGCTGATGTAAGCTACCAGAGCAAACAAATAACTGCTCACATATATATAAAAAGGCTAACTCGAGTAGTAGTAATGGAGTTGTAGAAGTAACTCTGAGGACAATGGAAAATGTGTCTGAGCTGTAGTAAGTTATTGCTCCCAAAGAGGTTGACAGCTCCCTGCAGCTTGAAGGATTTTGTCTGACAAATGTCTTTTGCTTAAAACACAATGTTTTTTCCTGGTGAGTATTTTTGGCCTGCATACTCTTTCCTTGCCTAACACGTTTATTGCTTTGTAACACGAGTCAAACTAGACAAAAATGATCAGAAACCTTTAAATGTATATTTTATGTTTAATCAAATGGATTTTATATGGCACGTTTAAACAGCAATTTCCTCTTCTTTTTCTTTATTTCTGGATAAGGGATGGATCCAAACAAAAGTCAAACGACTCACCAATATCATTATAAGGGATTAGTTTACAAGTTTTCAGTAATATCCCTTATATACCTAAAATAATATTTTTGAATAAAATGACACATTGTCCACATAACTGACACAGTAAAAGAATACCGTAAGTAAATGTATATATAATCCCAAACAGGGACAGGTTTTGTCAGATAACTATACTACAAAATATAGTTTACAGGTACATACCGTTGCTGTCATCCAAAACACATCACCTGGAGGTGGTTGTCTTTTGATCCAGGGAAAGCGTCTCATTGATGTGTAGCACAAATCCATCGAGTTTACCTTGAAAAGATATGAACGAGCAAAGTAAGGAGGGGAGGAGAGAAGTGCAGAGGAATGCTCTGCCCTCCTACATTACCTCAGCGAGACACAGGCAGGTGTTTGTGTAACCGTGTGTGGTGCGTTGTTTTATGACCAAAGCACATGAATAACCAGTGCAATGCAGCTGTGTGAAAACTGGATTAAAAACTGTTTGTGCACTTTCTGTATAGACTTGACTTAGAATGTGAAAAATACATCTCTTGACTCTTTTTAGTCATTGCTGTATAATTTGGCCTGAGGCTAAAGAATTTCACCTGGGAAGCACATTCCATCAAACACATGAGGTAATGCTTGAATCATTTACTTCAGTAAATCTCTCAAATTAGGCTATTTTGAGCAACTGCAAAAACTGACTTATAAATAAGACTTTTAAATAGCTCTCAGAGGACTGAGGAATTCCTAGACTTTGTTGGCAAACACTGAATTTCATGTTTCAAAGAGAATGTCATTGGTCAAGAGTAAAGACCTGCTATTTGCACCTTAACCTTGAGAGGGTCCTGCCTGTTGAGGCTTGCTCCTGGAGAGCCACATACAAGCAAAAAAATATGTATGTTTTCAAATACTTTTTATTTCCCCCAGGTATATGCCATTAGAAAACACTAGCGTGATTTAAGATTCTTGTGGTGGGGATAATATTACATTAAGAACCACAAATTGCTACTAAATATATTTAATTGATGCAAGCGTGTAGAAACACAATGGTTTATTAATCCTTTAAGTTTTCAAACAGGGTTAATTTTTTATTTTGTTTTGTACTTAAGTACTGGTTTAGAAATGGTTAGATTCTGGTTTGGTCCTGGTTCTGATCTGGTTTACCATTCATACACTCAAAGTTTAAGTTTAGTTTTGGTCCAAGTTCTGGTTCAAATCTGGTTCGGAACTGATTTTGTTCCACTGTAGACCTGCATTGTTCTTTATTTACCCTGGTTTAGTCCTATAACTATTTACATGGTTATTCTTTTAAGAACTTGACAACCTCACAGCCCCCACCTGCCTCACATTTTACACCATGCTACAGTATGTTACAGCGATGACAGATGCACATCAATTTACCTCAGACATGCATTTCAATGCAAGCTACGCCGACCTGCACAGACACGCTCCTCGTACCCAGCATTCCTATCACAGAAATACAGTTACCACAGTGAGGCTCCAGGTGAAATGATAGAGGCCAAGAAGGATAATGTGAACTATGACAGATCACGGTCAGAAGTATCAAAACTCAAGTACTAAAACTGGTATTGAAAGTAAATACTCATTTGAGCAAGTATCAGTACATAAAATGAGAAAAAAATAAAAAATAAAAAAATAAAAATTTGACCTTTGCCGAACACTTTTATAACAATCTTTATCAATGGAATTATGGTAACATAAAAAGTGCTATTATTTTGTGTTGAAAATGTTTTTAAAAAGAGCATTATCATTATCATTCTGGCATCAAAAAACAGTAAAGTATCGAGCATATTCCTTAGTAATGAAATTGAGAAATTTTAATATTGTGACAAAACTATTACACTATATTAGGACAAATCAAGTGAAATACGTGAGGAGAGTAGTATAATGTGTTCAGCCTGATGTGTATCTAACGTATATGGAGTTCATTTTTTTTTTGTACACATACCTCTGTAATGTGGGCTTAACTATAGTGTCTTGTCATTGCTCAGATGTGAAAAACTGGGAGAAGATTAGCAGTCATTTTCCTTGCTTGTCACCAAGGTTACATTATTGTAAAAATTAGCATTTAATTAATTAATTAACAATTATTCAATTAAAAACTCTGACTTATACTGGTAGTAAACACAATTCAATCTTTTGTGGTCGGGTGGCACAAACGGTTATAATTTTTTTTATTATTTTATTTTTATTTTTATGTCTTAAACCCTGGCTCAACGTACAATGTAAAATGTCTCTGTCCGATTTGTACACGTATGAAGCAGTCTAAAGTTAGCAAAAGCCTTCACATCTGTAGCAGCTGCACACCTACCAATTAACATAATGCCATACAGTGGAACAGATCTATTATTAGCTACAACCTACAACACCTTATATGTCTTAACATAATATATCTCTGATATATACGTAATTACCTTGACCTTTTCCTTTGTGTCGTCGGTTCATCGTTTACAAAGAGCATGAACTTGTGAATGTTGAGTGCCAAAAATAAAAGTTGATCCGGCCGCGCGGTGACGTAGTTTGACCCAGTGGAGTACCCGTAGCCCTTGAAGGCGGACCAGCGCGCGTTTCCTGTTTGTGAGATTTCGCGGGAGAGCTGCTGAGGCGCTTCTGTCAACAACATCCACAACTAAGTGCATTTGTTGCCGAATCTAAGAGAAAAAATGAGTTTGTGGGTGGATAAATACAGACCCAGCTCCCTTGCCAAACTGGACTATCACAAAGAGCAAGCCGCGCAGCTGAAAAACCTGGTAAGAAGAGTTAGCACCCCGTTTAGCATTACTCTCTGCCTATCATAGACATGGATCTATCTACATGGATCAATCTGATTTTTGTGTGCTCTTAGGTCCAATGTGGCGACTTCCCACATTTGTTAGTGTATGGCCCCTCAGGGTCTGGAAAGAAAACACGCATTATGTGTTTGCTGAGGGAGCTGTATGGAGCTGGAGTGGAGAAACTGCGAATCGAGCATCAAAGTATTGTGGTAAGACAAAAACAACACATAATGTACATTACGAAAGACGTTCCTTTATGTTAATGTGAATGGTGCTTTTTGTGTGTGTAGGCGCCATCAAAGAAGAAAATTGAAATCAATACTATATCAAGCAATTATCACATGGAAGTTAATCCCAGGTAAATGTCAACTTTTATTATCTTAAAGAAAGTACATATGAATATGTATCTATTTGTTGTTATGTTGTCTTTAGTGATGCAGGAAATCAGGACCGTGTGGTGATTCAAGAGCTAATTAAAACAGTAGCTCAATCTCAACAAATCCAGTCAAGCACCCAGAGAGACTTCAAAGGTATTAGGCTTTCTATTATAATGGTAAATAGTTATATAATGCAATTGCTTCTTTGTCTAAAATGTATTTGTTTGTCTATTCAAATCTTAGTGGTCCTACTAACTGAGGTGGACAGGCTCACCAAAGACGCCCAGCATGCTTTGCGTCGCACCATGGAGAAATACATGTCTACCTGCCGTCTCATCCTCTGCTGTAATTCCACCTCTAAAGTCATTGGTCCAATCAGAAGTCGATGTCTGGCTGTCAGAGTGCCTCTTCCGAGCACGGAAGAGGTGAGAAAACCATTATCTTATAATATTGTTAGTAAAAAATATTGTCTGTCATTCACTGTTTTTTTCATGTTTTCTAGGTGTGTAGTGTTTTGGCCGCCGTGTGCAAAAAAGAGGGGCTTCTCCTTCCTCTTGAGTTGGCAAAGCAAATCTCTGAAAAGTCTGGTCGTAATCTCCGCAAAGCTCTTTTGATGTGTGAAGCCTGCAGAGTGCAGCAGTAAGAATGGATCTGCTTATTCAATTTATTTTTATTGTATTGTATGTGCTGGACAGTCTACATTATGACTTTTTTTATACTGTGTTTAGGTACCCATTCTCAGCAGACCAGGAAGTGCCAGAGACAGACTGGGAGGTTTACCTGAGGGAGACTGCCAATGCAATTGTGAGCCAGCAAAGTCCACAAAGGTAAAATGGACAATCATTACAGTATCTGGATTACAGTAAAAGAAGTGAGCGGGGAGCGGGCAGTATTAACAGTAATGAATAGCTTGATCAATAGATATTATGGCAATCCACCGGTAATGTGCTGAACGTATATTTAAATATAGTACAACCTTGTTCCATTTTGATTTTAATCTGCTCTAATCCTTCTCCAAATCTTAATATTTTTAACATCTTGAATATATTATTGATTGAAAATATTACCCATCTCTAAAGAGAGCACTTGAGATACAAACGTTTAGTTGATGGTTGATCTCCCTTATACAAATGTTTATGGCAGTAAAACTTTTCAAATTGTAATTGTTCTCTTGCCTTTTACTTGCTCTTTTTAGATTGCTGGAGGTGCGTGCCAGATTATATGAGCTCATGACTCACTGCATCCCACCTGACGTGATTATGAAGGTTTTTTTTTTTGCATTCATGTTTTAGTTTTTGTTCACAATTCTATATTCATTCAACAATATTCCTCTCTTAGGGTCTTGTAAATGAACTGCTGAACAACTGTGATGGTCATCTGAAGACAGAGGTGGCTCATATGGCAGCGCACTACGAACACAGGCTGCAGTTGGGAAGCAAAGCCATTTTTCACCTCGAGGCTTTCGTCGCTAAGTTTATGGCCATTTACAAGAAATTTATGGAGGATGGACTGGATGCAATGATGTTTTAAACAGACTTTGTTGTACTTTTGCTTTTTCCAAAAATGACTAAATCCCAACAGCGCTAGCAAATTTGGTATTGTGATGGCTTCCGTTATGAACAAACAGATATGTTTAAATGCCTAGTTTAATAAAAAACAAAAATGCACACTTGGACTTTGTGTGTAGGTTATTATAAATACAATATATATCTTCTTTAAAAACAATACTTTGATAACATGCTTTGATAAATAATTATTTCAACAAATTTATACAACAAAAGCAGACAATATATAGCAGCATAATTAAGTACTTTGACCAGGACTAGCTAACACAGCACAACATATTTAGTAGGCTTCTTTGTGTTTTTTAGCGGTGTAGTAAATGATAAGACCGAGTGTTATCAACATTCCTGACCCCACCAGAGTGAGGAAGCCCAAAACCGTTTTCTTTGACAGTACCTGGCAGCTCACACAGGACTGAGGCACCCCAGGACACTGCTGGAGGTCTGCTCCTTGTATGGGAAAGCCGTTGTGTTGAATAACGTTTCGGTAATTGGACAGAGATGCTTTGATTATGACCTCCTCCTGTATGTTTCCGTATAATCCAAATCCAGGGTCCCTTTGGTCACTCAGGGCATAGGCAAAGTAACCTTTCAAGTTTACGCCATCCAGTGTGTACGCTGGCAAGACAAACACATCAAAAAAAATTTGTAGATTTCATTGATATATCGACTTTTATAGCCTGCACATACTAGTACATTTTCTGCAATCCCAGTGTACCATATTTGTTAAACCTTATGTATGCATCAAAATAAATACATAGCAAATACAAAGCCCAAATCAGTAACAGATTGACCTTTTGATGACTTAAATGTGCCATTATTAAAACATTTTGCCAAAACACAAACAGTCAAAATAAAGACTTTGTCTGAGCCTCCTGATGAATTAAAGACATCTGAAGATGAATTTTTCCAACACAGTTTATTGTTTCAACATGTTTATTTTTAAGCCTATCCCACCTCAATGCATTCTCAGTCTTGAGTAATCCTTTGCAAACTTACAACTGAATTCATGACTGCTTTAGCGGCCTGTCTTGTAAACCTCCGCTTTGCATGAGCCGAGCAATTAGGATCACTGACCCAAATACCAAATAGTCTAATCATTAAGAGGACAAAGATAAATATTAAGTTACCTTTCAGTGCTTCATTGATATAGTTGTACAAGTAGTAGACTCGTAAACTGTCTTTGAAATGAGCTGGGTCTTCCTGGACACCATTGGCCATTATATAAACAGGCACATGACTGTAGTGCTCCTTTACCTATAGAACAATGCATGCAAGTTTGCATTATTTTACTGTTAATTAACTAACAAGTAAGTTTCTTACCCAGTTGAGTGCTTTCCTGAGGCCCCATGGCACCACAGGTCTTGGGGACATGATCCACGTAGTGTCTATCATGTACTGGACTTCTAACATGGCAGAATAAGTGTACCTACAGCAGCATTCCAGAGAAAAACATTTAACTATCACTATAACTAAATAGCAGATAGCAATTTGATAAGAAATAAAATCTTACGAGTCTTCTTTGGCATGAGTAACAAGTTTGGTACTGAAGTGGCTGATTGCAAAAAAGTCATATGTGCCCTTGACCCGCTGCCTATCATCTTCATTAAACACAGGAAGGCTTTGGAAAGACACAGTATTACACAATGTTAACATGTACTGTATCTAAATATTATATTAACCGTATTTTTTCCATTTCATATAAGTAGCTGGATATCTTTATCTTGCATATAACTATGTGATTAAACACGACTGTGATATTTGCTAGGACAGTACAGAGAGGTAACCTGTATTGACAGTGTTAAGGTTCAAGGTTCAAAGCAAAGCAATAACATTTCCATGGAGACAAGCAGGTGGCAGACCCTCCACCAAAAACCTTTAAATAATGGCTGTAGCATACCATATAAGAAACAGTTTATGAAATGGCAATAAAGCATTGTTATATACCTTATTTCAAATGTGAAAGGTACACATTAGAAATATTTCCCAGTGCTGATAGCTCAGGTTTAAACAGTAACTTTACAGTACAGTAGAGTTTGTACCTGACTGAATTGAGCTGACGCAGCCAGCTCCTCATCCCCAGAGGATAGTCTCCGCTGCCAAAGATCGGCTCTGTGAACCAGCCCACGCGGAAGTCCAAAACTCTTTTAGCAGGTTCAACATCCTCCCGACTGAACAGGAAGGCAGGCTCCACCCAGTCCATGTGCAGAGCCAAAGACACCTGAGAATAAGACAGAAATAAAATGTGTTTTAATTCTCTTTAGTTTTGGTTTATTTGACTCCAAGTGTAATACTAGTTAAGCGTTGGCTGGTTTAACTAAACTTTATAATAATACAACTGGAGCGGTTATTGCACAGCGTTTATATGGTAGGATAATGCACCTGAAATATAGACTACACTACACTCACTACACTCAATCTCACTACGTTTAGTGGTTTTATGTATAATACTGTCAAACCTTCTCACCTGTCCTCCTTGCAGGTGTCTGAACTCACGGTCGTAGGCGTGCCAGGCCAAAGCGTGTGCCTGGAGCATCTGATGGCCCTCCTGGTAGCTCACCATCTCATCGTTGGGCTCATTCAGAGTGATCCACATCTTCACATAGGCCCCCAGCTCTCTGTAACACAGCCTGGCGTAGTCAGCGAATGCCTTAGGGGTCTCTCTGAAGTTCAAATATGAAAAAAAAAAAAAAACACATATCAAACTTTGAGTGATGGAAAACATCTACATACTACAGACTTAAATTCTTATACAAATATACAATTAAAAGCATTTACAAAACATTTTTTCAAACTACTCTACTAATTAATTAACTAATCAATTTTATCTCTACAATCTATTCTTATCTATTTTAATTCTATACTTACTGTCTTCTTTGCATCTGTTGGCTGCTCCAAACGACATCTTGCTATACTTTGTATTGTGACAGTAAAGTTTTCTACTCTACTCTCTACTCTAATGCAAAGACTAATGTGCTCATGAATTTTAAATGTACATAATAACACAATAACAAAACTCTAAACTGTAATAATCATCTTTCATTAATCTACTACAATATACATGCATGTGTGAAATTACATTTTTCACACAATAATACATTTTGAAATATTTTCAGTATATTAGTATTATTTGGTTTGACTGTTGACATATCTTCTACAAAATGGACTGTATTTTAACGTCACCTATCTGTGTTCGGTCTCTATGCCATGTAGTGTTTTTATGTGCTCTAGTGTATAAGACAAAGTCGCCTCATGGTAGTGGCAGTGACCTGTTGAGCCACTTGTTGGCGGCATTGAGCGGGGCGGGCAGGCTGCTCCTCTGCCTGGTGTGGTGCCATAGAGTAACCACAGGGGTGACGTTGGCCTGGAGCAGCTGGCGGGTGAAGCAGCGGTAGTACCCCAGCAGAGTGTCGTTTGGGTGGGACACATCTCCTGAAGGAACCAGGGCTGACCAGTTCAGGGAGAAGTGGAAGTGGTTCACACCAATCTGACGAATCTCCTCCACCTAAAAATACAGATTACATTATGTGGTTGTGTTATTATAATATTAAAGGATGTGTGTAGTATTTTGCAACACACTGGGCTGTTAATTTATCGTCATCACATGCACGTCTACTATAGTGGAGTTTTATGCTATATGCCCTTCCTGACTCAACCAGCCCCATTGCAATGACTAGAGAAGGCAATATGGGTGAAGTGCCTAGCCAATTGACACAATGGCAGCATGCATTTAGCCTCAGAGTTTTAACCAGCAATAATTTTGGTAGTCAATCAGTCATCTCTTAATAATATTTCCATTGCTTAAAATATAAAATCAATTATCAGTTATAGTTATCTTATCAATCTCCTTAAGATGACATGTTTTTGTATCTTTTTATGTTGTGTTAATCTGTTTAAATTTTGGGACTTGCTGAGAAACTGGGCTATATATTAACTTGACTTACCTGTTGGGCTGAATAATTTTGGCAATGAATTACATACCTTTCAGAGTAGGTCTAGATGACATATTTATTTACGGGTGTAGGTAACCAGGATCGTTTTACCTGTTGTCTGATGGTAGCATAGTCAGCACAGTGTACAGTTCTTCTGAGAGGTGGAGCGATGAGACCCTTTATTTTGATGAGCTCTCCGTTGTTTGAGATGTTCCACAGATAAACACTGGGGTCTGCAAACTGACTGGGCACTCTCTCCACCTGTGCTTACACAGAGGGGCAGATCAAGTCAAATTCAGGTTCATGACTGCATCTAAGTATGCAGAATAGAATCAAATGGGACAAATGCATAGAAACAGCTGGTCATGGGTGGAAGAGCGTTCATGGTGAGGACTGAAGCAAACGTGGACTTTCACCTGAAAACTGTACTGTTAGTAAAGGTAGCTTAAACATAGTATTTTTACACTAAGAAAAGATTTGGCTCTGGAGTATCACCAAACGTAAACAAGGTCTACAACAGATCAACTCCAGGTTTAAATTATGGCTAAACTAGGTATAACATTTATTAACACATATATAAGGACAAGCAAGGACTAACCTAAATATACTCACTAATAATCAAGTAATGGCATATTAACTGAAGCTTTTATAGCTGTTTCAGAGACATGCTAAGGTAGACAGATGCACATGTGCTAAAGTTCTACCACTGAGCCACACTGAGCCACACTGACTGTTGTGTGCTTCACACACCTGGATGGAGTTGGCAGAGACACCCCAGGCAAAGTCACAGGGGAAGACTCCTTGAACTGGTCTGTTATCTGGAAGCTCTGGGAAACCATGTCTGTGGATCACCGTCCTAAAATAAATAAAATAAAATAAAATAAAATAAAATAAAATAAAATAAAATAAAATAAAATAAAATAAAATAAAATAAGTGTGTTAAATAGTATTTGACAGTTGTAATAAAGTTAAAAACCTATAAAAAGTAGCAGATGTCTTTGGCTCTCTCTTCATGTCCGGAGTGTTGAAGTCGACATAATAAAGCCCTCGTCTGATCCCATATTCCCGATACCATTCAAAACCGTCAATAAGGGACCAGGCAGTGTATCCAATCACATTCACGCCATCAATGACTATAGCTGCGACACAAAGAGGCAGAAAAACATGAGTATTTTGATATGTATAATTAATGAAAACGTGTTTCTAAACAAATAAAAATGTTTCCAAAAAATATATATATAATAAAATAAAAATACTGTACATACAAGTGTTACTAACATTTCAGTGCCTCTGCTATAAACCTCTTGAGGTAGTACAGGTGTTTGGGATCTTCAGTCTTGGTGTTGCCGAGAACATACCTTTGTAGAGAAGCAACAGAGACATTTTAAAATCAAAGCAAACACAAACAGATGAAAGTTTACCACTCCCTCACCAATATCATAGAGTAATAAAGTTTTAAAGTAGGTAATTATTAACAATATTTTGTTGGTTACGGAATTATTCTAACTATAATGTAATAACCATAGACTGTTTAAAGTGGACTAAGGGAGTGAGACGTCACCCATAGCTTTCCGTTCCAGTCAAATGAAGCTCATGAGGCTAGCAGTTATAGGAGCAAATTTGGTGCCCAGTTCCATATTAGGAATTAATTTATGGACAAAATAGCTAAATAAAAACACCAGAATGTAGAGCGGGTTAATACGAACATGTTAGGACCAAAATCAGTGGTGCAGCAAGAAGCAATGAGGAGAGGCACCTATACATTTTTTCAGATATTAATTTGAGTGATACATTTTAAAAACAACGTGTCTTGCCTAAGGACACAATGGTAAGAGGACTGTACGCAGTAGATGGAGTTAGGATCAAACCACCAGTTTTTTGCCCAAAGCTATTGGTTGATTTAAGATTTTAGGTCTAAGATATACAACCCAACATACCAACCGCTCTGCACCACAAATATGGGCGGCTTGTCATACTCCGCATTGACCCAGTACAGCAGCATCCTGAGGTCTAGATCTTCTTGCTGCCCAAATTTGAGGCTGTCATTGATGAGCTGGAAACTCAACGCAGCACCATGAGACAGGGCAAAGAAGTCTGCCGTTCCTTTGATAAAGTCCCTCTCCTCCGGTGTGAAGGAGGGCAGTTTGGACCCCAGCCGCTCCTTCATGCACGGGGGATAGTCTCCGTCTGTGAACAAAGGGCGAGCGAACCAGCCCAGAACGTGGTCCAGGGAGCACTGGCACTCCCTCAGGCTCTCCCGACGCGTTCGGCTGGGTTTGATCCAGTGAGATGCCAACGCCATGGAAACGCGGCCCTTCTGACGGCGCCGGTAGTGACTGTGATACAGGTGCCAGACAGCAGCATGGGCCTGATAAAATAAACAGCGATAAGGAGTTTGAGTCATTATCAAACTTTCACACAACAAGGGCTAAAAATGACTAATGTTGATCTAAATCAGCACTGACTAAAAATATATATTACAATATACTAATAATATAGGACAATAATATAACTTAAATTGACACATTATTAAAAAGACAGGCTATTTAGAGGACACAGAACCAGCCCACCACAAAAGGTTGTGGCAATACCCATTGAATTAATGAGGCCAAATAACTACAAAATACAAAATACCAAACAAATTTGTTTCTGATCATAAAAGTCACCAAAGTTGGTCAGGGCCCTAGAGTATATGCATTGGGCTCGTAGTAGGTTGTCTGGCAAACTCACTGACTTTCTCCATGTAGCCTATTCCATACAAGTCAAGAAAACATTTTTTGCTGGACTTTACATCCAAATAGCCTATAATTCATACATGTGCTTATAAGATTATTGTTGTTATTGTTTTGTCACCTTCAGCAGAATGTGCCCCACTCTGAACGGAAGGTCCGGGTCGTTCTTGATCCCGGGCGCCACCACCCCGGTCCCGTACCCGTGCTGGGCCACCACGAACGGGTTATCGATGGTGATCCAGTACTTCACATCATCCCCAAACATGTGGAAACAGAAATCTGCGTAATCCTTAAAAATGTCCACTAACTGCGGGTTGGTCCATCCTCCAAGACTTTGCTGCAGGTGCTCAGGCAAGTCCCAGTGATAGAGCGTCACCACGGGCTGCACGCGGATCTCCTTTAACTTCTTTATCAGAGTCCGGTAATAGTTGGTGCCGATTTCGTTGTAGCTGCCCCGTGTCCCGTTGGGAAAAATGCGCGCCCAGGAGAGGGAGAAACGGTAGTGCGTGACCCCCAGTTGTCTTATGGCCCGGATGTCTGCGTGAACATTGTGATAACTGTCACTGCCCACGTCGCCCGTCGCCAACCTGTTCCCACCGCGCGTAAAAGTGTCCCAAATGGAAAGCCCCTTGCCGTCCTTCTCAAACGCGCCCTCGACTTGGTACGCCGCCGTGCCAACTGCCCACATGAACCCCTCTGGGAAGGTGTCGTAAAGAAAGGCCTGGTCCCCCGGGTACGGCAGCTTACTGAAGCGTCCCCACGTCTTCAGACCGGAGTTAGGTTTTGCAGTGACACTAGTGGCAACGCTGGCCACGACGCATATGAGCAATAGCGCGCCCATTGTGGTTTGTTCTAAGGTTTCATGTCTGAGTGAGGAGTCATCTGTCCAGTCGCCTGTCCATATTGTGTCCACTGGTGAGGGGAGCCAGCTGAGGACCTCTGCAGATTGTTAATGATTAGCCGTGGAGCACCTGACGCACCGTGGTCTCCAGGCTGAGGTCCCGACAGAGATCAGTCAGTCACTGCATGTGCACGAGCCAAGGGGGTCAGTGACACAGGGACAACAGAGCAGCATGATCAAAATGTGAGAAAGTGAGTAAGTGGTCAACTAGTCTAAATTCAATTATTTTTATTTTAAATTGTGAGGTAAGACATTTAAAACTGACTGGACATTTGGATTTTTTCCTACCCATTTTATTATTGGTTGGTTACACAAACTTGACCACGCAATATTAATAATACCAACTTTGTAGTCTTTTGTATTAGTTAACATCTAAATATAGTGTAATTTAACTTTAATGGGGCCTAGAAAACAATCTGATATAATTAGCTAGTGGAGCTTATACAATGTGTGGGCCATTGTGGGACTCACATAAATTGTCCAATCACAGCCCATGCTCATAAATATGGGGCCAACCAAGTATTTTTAAGATGATCAATTATCAGTATCATTTAAATTAAACAATAAAACATTTGAATGGAAACTGTGATATATTCATTTGAAGTCAGCAGCTCACGACTGTTTGAAAAGTTACTAGTATTTACGGGTCACTGAGCATGTGTCATTACTTATGCACAGTGCTCAGGTGCAGAATGTCCCTATAATACAATTTTACTAACTGCTCAATTATTTACCCGTTTGTTTTTGACATAATCTTATCACTGCACCAGAGGAAATACACAATGTCAACAAGTGGGCAGCAGTCATCCCTCTTCAGAGGGGGTAAACGTATGCAAACAGCTCTGTACATTCTGTCATCTCCACTTCCTGTTCTCCAGCTGAGACCGGTTGCTTAGAAACACCAGGTTCTCTCTCGAATATATAAATATCTAAGGTGGAGAAACTGGGCTATATTTATCAGAAAGTCATAGGTTTGAAGGCCAAATATTTCTGAGTGGAGTTTGCATGTTCTCTCCGTGTCTGAGTTTGCATGGGACGCAGAATACACACGTCTTCAGTACTGTTTAACCCTCCTACACCCCTAGGTACATTTTTGTACATCGCAACTTATCTTTTTTGCATAACTTTGGCTATATTGCACCAAATAACATAAACAATTGCCAGTTTGTGTATTTTGTGATGTATTTTGAATTTCTGTGTTTTTTTTTCTTCAATATGACATTAATTGAGCGGTCTATAATCAAAATACTCACACCCGTGGTCCTTAGGTACATTTTTGTCCCATTGAATTCCATTCAAAACAGCATTTTTTTTACTGGCATAATTTTGCAAGTATATTTTTACTTTTTGATTTATTTTTCATTCTTTGATGTTGAAAACCTTTCAAAATCTTTTTGAATTTTTTTTTTTTACTGTGTATCTTCCATTACAAGGTTGTATCGATAGAAAGACATTTGTTCATATTAGTCCACACTGAAGGCCAGAGACATTGATATTTGAAGTTAAAATGATATGGGTGTGTTTTAGAGGAGTCCCAGAGTGCACTGAATGTGTTTGTTTTTGAGATTGTGTGTACATTTTCAGGTGTATATATCTGTCATTGTTTACGCCTCTACTGATAAAAGTAATTGCAATTATATTTCACTTGATGCTGTTTTTCTCCTGCCAGTGTGTTCAAAATTTTACATTTGACTGTTTTTTGGGGGTTTGGAGAACAACAGTATTCTTGTCTGGTGTACATTTTTGTCACAAAGGACCAAAGGTGTGATTATTTATTAAAAATGGGCTTTGTGCAAAAACTAAAAAAACTAAAAAAATCAATGTTGGCACTATTTTATGACAACCCCAGCCTCTGATAACCCCAACACAAACAAATTAAAATTAGTAAGAAGATAAAAAAGTAAAAATAAATAATAAAAAAATAATAATTTTTGCCATACACATAATTTGAGACTTTCAGATACAAATATGGCATTTAAGGGGTTAAAATTTCAAAATATTAAATATTATTTGATATGTACGATTAGGGCAGGAGTAAATGAAGACAATGATATAATAAAGTTGGACAAAAATCTGTACTGTATTAAAATAACATGGTATTCTTTTCTGATGTACATTTTGTCATGAAGGCCCACAGGTATGATTATTTTAAAGGAGTGCACAAGGGTTAAATACTACAGTCTCAATAGTATACACAAAATGAGAAGTTCGGCTTACTGGGAATCATTAACACTACATTTGCTGCATGTAAACAGCAGTGATTTGTAACAGTCATGGGCCATAAGAAGTGACTAAACATGTGGAGTGGGCATTTTTCCACTGAACTGCACTGGAAACTTCACATCCCAAATGGACAAACTGCTACAACACTAAAATAATGGACACAAGCAGAGGAGGAATTGACGTTGAGTCTTTTTTTAGAGGTTTAAAGGCTCCAAATATTTCCATCTTGAAATCTTTAGTAAAGTTTGAGTAGTAATTCTTGCTGCAAATGATCAGTGTACTCCAGTTGGACACCCTAACGTTTAACTGAGTGACACTATTGTGATGCTGCTGTTTCCACTAATATAAGCAATTGATTTGTACTACAGTGACTTTTTTTTTGTCTATTTTACCAATAATAACTTCTTTGTTTAATCAGCAACAGTACTTGGACCCCTCTGGACTAAACCACAATCATAATAAAGCCTTTTAATAAAAACACTGAATACCTCCAATGGCTGTATAATTAAAAACTGTAATATAAAATTCATATTTAGTTTATATTTCAATGTCTGACTGCACTCTTACCAACACGGAACATCACTAGCCCTTGGTTCAAACTGACCTAAAGGAAATAAGGAGAAACGCAGTTTTTATAGAGAATTATATTGATACAACAGAGGTCTGACTGGGTGGATGTGAAGCCAAGTTTAACAGCAGTGACACACTACGACAACCACAGCTGCGCATGACGTCAGGCTAACCTAAAAAAAAAAAAAAATCACAGGCACGCTACAATTTTCAACTCTACATTTGGACATTTCATACATGGTAAAAAAGGCTTTAATATACAGAGCTGTAAACAAATGCAAGGGCTTTTTAAGTGTAAAATGCACAATTAACAATCACAAAAAGATTAATCTCTTAAAATAGGACACAGAAGGGGGAATTTGACATATTGCTTTCAAACAGAGCACTTGAATCAACATAAGCAAATAAGGCTTGACAACATCCCCCCAGTCAGTAACGAACAACAACAACAGAACAGGAAACAGACATAAGAGACTATTTACAAATTATTTTTTTGTTTTTCTGTTAAAAGATTTTCTATTTAATGTGGTGAATGGCAGCACAATGCAACACAATGCAACAACCCACAGCGCAGGGTGATACTGATGGCGAATGCGAGAGTGAACTTGTGTAACAGTTGGAGCGTCAACGTATGAAAAAGTTTAAAAAGTTCATAATGTTCGTATCGTCTTTTCCACCAAGAGTGAACTCAAGAAGCGCCTCCCCTGCTGGTGCTGACGGAGATTCATCTTCTCCGGCCAACTGCCTTCTTACGACCCTGTGGGGGACAAAAAAATAGATATGCCATCATTTAAAAAAAAAAAAAAAAACCACTAGGGTTTAGATAACAGGCAAGATCAATTCAAAGTTATTGACCTTTATTTGATTAAGGACAGTCTCACTGAGACATACACCTGGCTCCAGAGGAGCACCCAATCCCCTATTGTACATGTTTATTTACCCAATTCTGTCCTGCCCCTTTTGCTTCTAAATGCTCCAAACTACACTCTTTGTGGTGGCACTTCCGATTAAGCGCAATTCCATTCATTTCAAGTTGAATTTGAGAAAAGATTTGCAGCCAAAATATAAAGTAGGTTGATTTGTATAAAATGTTCAATGTTGACAACAAGTCAACATCGCATTGCAACAGTTTATGGTGTTTAATTTTATCGCAGTTTAATCTTTGTACACTTCTGATATTGAAGTTTAACCAAATAAATTCTGTATTTAATTATATACGTTGTTATCAAAAATGTATAATAATAATAATAATAATGTATCATTCTACCTTCGGCGCTGGCTCATCTTCCTGCTCTTCATCGTCATCTTCCTCCTCTTCCTCAGAGTCATCTTTAGCTGCTGCTTTTCGACCGCGCCTGGGCCAAAAACACATATGTTTAATCCAGGCAATTTTCAATATTTCATTTCAATAATGATATTTAAGACATATTATCCATTAGTATCTACTATAAAATAAAGCAGCTCTAATTTAAGGTCACCTTCATCTCTGATAACTAATACATTTGATTGTTTTGATAGATACGCATGTTTTTCCCTTCAAGTGCATGTTTTTACTGCACTAAGCAGGCATAAGAGGACTATATCTTACGCTGGCTTCTTTGCCACTGGCTGTGCTGACTTTGGTGGGCGTCCTCTTCTCTTCTGTGGAGTGGACTCTGCTGAATCTGACCTATAAATCAAAGACAGGTGCATCAGATACAGCAAATACTCCATCCATTTACTGTAATTAATATCTTTCTTTTCAAAATGATGGTAGAATTTATAATGCAGATTTTAATCTGGTTTATGGTATATTTACTTGGCTAATTCACACAAATCAAAAAGAAAGCTCAGCATCCATCTACTTGGTCCAAAGAAGTTTTATCTCATTATTATATCCAACTGTGGTGCTATAAAGGATTATTATGGCTGGTAACAATTGTGGACTGTTGATGGAGCATAATACACTGGCTTAATATTGTTTATTATGCATTTGTGGATTCAATCACCAGCATAAACCACAAAAAACAGTATTTTCCTTACCCCTGTGACCGCCTGGGGCCTCTTGCAGTGCGTCCTCTGCTCTTCACCTCTACGTCACTGCTGCGCTCCTCCTCCTCCTCTTCTTCCTCCATCTCCTCGTCTCTCTCCTCTTCCTCTTCTTCATCTTCCTCTTCCTCAGGTGGTGGGGCTGCCTTCTTCCTGCCCCTCTTCCCTTTTGGTGTAGAGTCCTGATTGGCCGAGGCAGACTTGGGGGGCCGTCCTCTGCGTTTCTTGGGAGGGCTGTTCTGTTCATCCTCTGGTCTGGTGTCATCGTCCCACAGGTCTTCAGGTTCGGTTGTTGAAGCTACTGCTTTTTTACGGCCACGTTTTGGTTTACTGTCTGTGTCGTCACTGGAAGTCACACCACGTTTACGACCGCGTGGCTTCTCTATGTCCTTTGGACAAAATGGACAATGATGTAGGTCAGCGGATGACATATCTAGTTGTAAAGTGATTACATTTACAGTAGATGTTACCTTGTCACTGTTAAGGCTGTAATCTTCATTTTCACTGTGGTCATTTTCCGTGCTGTCATGCCTGTAAAGATATTTTTTTTATCTTGTGTAGTTATTCCACATGATGTTTATAAAATGGTTAAAAGGTGAATGTGAGAAAGTGAGAAATACACTGCATATTTTCAAAACTTCAGCGCTGTCGTGTCCCTTACCTGGACTTGCCACGATTCGGGGACGCTGGGTTGGACGAGGAGTCGTCGTCACCAGTGTCTGTTCGAGAGGCTTTACTCAACTGTTTCCCGGCCGACGCTAATGGCTTGTTCACAGCTCCCAAAACATTGGCTGACTTGGGCTAGAGGACAACAACATGTATTTTTGGTTATATGGAAATGACAGAAATTTTATAAAACCCTTGTAACAATTTACCTTTCCAGGAGTAAAGAAGGACTTCATCTCTGGAGGAAGGTAATTTTTTGTGTTGGTGAAGTTCTGAAAAACAATAAAAATTGATTGAATTTAAAAGAAATAATAAAAAATTTAATAAGTTGTCTTTCAAGGATACAAACCTTGTCTGGTTTGGTGAAGAAGCGTGAGGGAAGCACAGGGTCTTTTGGTGACTCCAGACTGTAGGTGGTGCTCTTAGACATAACAATGTTCATTGCTACATCACACACAGTGTACAGTTTCTACAGCACAAGGAGAGACCAATGTTAATACAATAAGTTGTTACTAATTTCCAAACACATATATACCTCCTGTACCTCGTTGGTTTTGGCATCTGTGGGCGACTGTGCATCTTTTGTCTGTTTTATATTTTCTACCATTTTTCTGATGAAGGCATGACTGTTGTTCTCGTTTTTGGCCATTATGATCTCAAGCACGAACCACAGAGCCCTAAAACATATTTCACAAGTTAGCGATGTAATCTTCTAGTCAATTGTGTTAATACATGTTTAATGTTAAGAATGCACATTACGTACTCTTTAATTTCTTTGAGCTGCTCAATGTCTGACACTTTGACATAATCTGGGTCGTGAGCCAAAAGGTGGATGGTGTAGGGCACAACATATTCAGGCAGCAAAGAGAACAACTTGTCTATAGACAAATAAAGAAAGATATAGTCCAAGTGGAAATAAAAGTAGAATTATGTGTAATTTTTAGTCTTTTTCCCTTACCACTTATGGCAGCATGTTGTTTGAGATACTCCCGGCGGATGTTGACATTTTTGACCAGACATTGGCGAGCGTGGGCCCTCCTCTCCTTCACTGGGTCCTTGGCACATAAGGCGAAAATGGCCATGTACTCAAGGGGCAGGCGCAGGCGACAGAGCCCCCGGTGAAGCTTCTGGGCAAAACACTGTCGCACCTGGTAACACTCATCCTGAAGGTGGACCAAAGGGGAGGAAAAGAACTTTATTGCAGCAAAAGTAGTAATGGCAGTACACATACTGGTAGAGGAAGTAATAGTAGCAGGCTAGCAGCAGTGTAATAAGTGGTAGTAATAATAGCAGTAGAAGCAGTAATGGTATTAGTAAGTAGGTGTAATAATATAAGTAGTAACAGTGAAATAATTGGCAATAACAGCAGTGTTACAGGTAGTAGTAATAGTAATAACAGTGGTAAATTACAAGTAAAGTAGTAGGAAGTAGTAAAAAGATTAACAGAAGTAGTAAAAGAAATAGAAATAAGTAGTAGTAAGTGTAGAAGTAGTAATGAATAATATAGCAGTGCTTACATTGATGACGAGTGCACAGAGCTGGTACTGCTCCAGAGTGATGATCTCATGGTAACATGGCTCCTGGGCCAGTTTTAACAGAGCACAGGCTGCGGCAAGTCTCAGCCGGGACATGTCCGGTTTACTGCAGCAAGAGGGACAAAACATGCATTTGAATTAATGATTCACCTGCATAAAAGTGTTCAATGGCCAAGCCATTATGTAAATGAACAAGAAACTCTTTAATGTTGTGTACCCCATCCTGCCCTGCTCCGTCAGGTCTCCGTCACTATGCAGAATGGCGGTGAGCATCCTCAGAGTGGAGTTTCCAGACTTACTCTGGTTGTTCTTCACTCCCAATAACCACCGCACCATCAGCTTTATGCCCTGGATCTACACACAAAACAATACATTTTATCTCACTGTTAGAATAAAAGCATTTATATATAAGCAGTAGTTTGAACAGAAAGTTAACATAATGTCTGGACCAAATTTGTGCAAATCATTGGCATTCAGAGTTCATCAAAACTGATTGATGCCAATGACTAAGCACCAGTGACTAAATAATAAAAACCTTTGCTTGAGTCTCAGGGGACACTTCATCGTCAGGTACCCAGAGTTTAGTTGTCTTCTTGCCTGGGATCTACAAAGAAATAACACACGTTATCAAACTCATTCTGTTATAACCCCATAATGAGTGGATGTATTTACCCTGTCGTTCATAAGCAGATCCTTCACAATGAAATTGGCGACTAGAGATTTGAGGGGCGCAGCGAACTGCTCCGGGGCGAGCTGTGCCAGGTGTCCCAGAGTGGTGAGGGGTGTGATCAGCTGCTCTAGGTTAGCAGGGTCCAGGCCTTTGTGTAGGGGCTGGAGAGAACCAAAACATTAATATTACATTCATGGCATATAGCAAAAACTAAGATACTGTATTCTGTTTACCTCAAAGATCTGTGCAAAATGTGTGTCTCTATTGGTGAACATAGCATTGATGCAGTGGATGGCATATTTGGCTTGACGAGGGGGGCCTCTTTTTGCCTTGGACTGCAGTACCGGCAACAAAACACTAGGGGGCACAGAGTAGTTGTCAGTGTATATTAAATCAATGAGCGCTGCAGCAGAATCAACAATGTAAAAGAATCATTGTCTGCTTAAAGGTCAGTACAATATTGATGTTTTAATGAACACTAAGCAGATTTTAATTCATTATCTTAATCACACTGTGTTTTGTATTTTGGTTTTACTTGGTCTTTTTTGTGTCTGTGGTTAAACCTGAAATATGGTTTAATAAAATTTTTATTATAAAGACACTACTTTTTATAACCATTACAAAAAGCTACCAAATGAATTTGTGACAGGATCATTATCTAGATTACATTTTTTTTCTTCTATCAAACTTACGATTTGATGTGGGGGAAGCTCTCCTCCATCTTGCTGCCTGTGTTTTTGAAGATCTGCAGCGCAGCCTCAGCCACTTTCTCGTCATCCATTTTCAGACATCCCAAAAGGGACTCGAAAGTCTCCGCAGAGTGGAACGAGACCGGGTGAGTAAAAGACAGCACCTGATTCAAGACACATGCAAGAATTTTTTGTTTTTGCTATATTTTGCTTTATCACCCATAATTTATTTGTGTTTATATATTTATGTATATTTTTAGTTAAGTATTATCTCGAGTATAATTAGCCATACATTTCATCTTGCATAAGATTTAAGTGCCAGTCAAGACAAATGTCTGTTACAATTGTGCATTACAATCTAATTTATTAACACATTAAAATGAAAGATTCTAATGTATTGCAACTTATTCAATTTTTCTATCCTTTTCCTTAATCACCTTGTTTAATTGTTTTTATACCCAATTATGACAAATAGTATGCATCTTCTGTATACCAATGCATCACTGTGCAGATGTATTATTCCCTTGACAAAGAGTCTACAAACCATTTGAAGTGTTTATGTTTCCAATGTGTTATTACGATCTCTATAAACCTGTACAAATCAAACTAAGGAGAACCACAGGGAGGCATTCTGCTTCACTGCACAATCTCTTTCTGTTGTTCTTTGTGCCATTTGAGTTCTCAGTTTCACACTGTATTTAATCACAGCTGATTGAGCTACAGATGGTGATTTACAATAAAAAGCCTCTGGAGAACCAACATAAGCCCATAATGGAAGACAAGTGTTTTCTTTTCACACAAAAGAACATCATTTTACCTCTTTTTGTACAGCTTTACAGACAAGAGCTGCAAAGCACTACAAAAAACAAATGCTAATCCAGGCTGAGTTCAGAAGCATAAAGATTAAACGAACATACTTGATTCTGCTTTGAGGTCAGTTTAAATGTTATGTAGACCTGGTTTAGCCCTGTTTTAGTCATGTGGTGTGCTCTGTTTTTACTTTATTTTTGTTGTTTTTCATTGTCATTTCATAGTCACCTTGAGCAGTTCTAGACCCGCTCTGATGGCCTCTTCAGTGGGAACCCCCTCCTCCTCATCGTCAGCTGTGCCTTCTATAGACTTGTTCACCTGTTTTATCAACGCACTACATAGAACACCACAAGTGAGTTATAAGACAAACGAATAACGCTGAGTTCATTGGTATAATTGTGTTTGTGTCAAAAGACCTGATGGATTCTGTGTCAATGTGAACTGGAGCGATTCTCTCCAACAGGAACTTAACCATCTCCAAGAAGGGGTTGCTGGGTTGTTTGGGACTGCCAAGCTTTTTGGTGATGTCTCTCTGAAAATTATCAAAATATATTCACTCAAGCAGTCACATCAATGACATCAATTAAACCCAGGTCTATAAAATGCTCCTATAATGTATTAATAGCCAACCTACATAACCAACATACCAGTACATACCATTAAATTTCTTAGGAATAAAAGTTCAACAGATAATACTAATCCAATGTTTACATATTCTAGTTAAAGGCAAACTATAACTTTTCTGGTAAGGGGTCACCAGTGCATCTCTGAGGAGACTTTGAATGTTCCACAGATGGCATTAAACTTGTCTAACAAGTGAGCCACCTGCTCATCAGCATGCATAATTTTGCAGATGACATAAAAGATGGATAAGTGTAATTAATGCCATACTGTGGAGCCTCTACCAGAAAAGTTAGATGGTGCATATTTAAAACAGTGAGTTTTTAAAATAAAATTACTGTCCTGCCCTGAGGATGGCACTCACCACACATATTTCTGCCTGTTTGCAGGAGCAGGAGGGACTGACCAGGGTCTCCAGCTGGTCTCTAATCCGTTCGTCATCGTCCAAAACCTGGGCCAATTTTTTCACAAAGTCCTGGGCTTTACCTGGGTCTGGCAAGTTCCCTATGGAAAAAAAAATTACAATAGAGGTTCAATATGTTTGTAGTTGTGTTAATGCTACTATATTTCATGTAGCTGTAACTTACTTGTGATGACCATGACTTTGGCAAATACTGCTTTGTTTGAAGCTTCAGACTGAAATGATAAACATAAAACAATGAAGTATTTCACGCACACACTTTTAGATTATAATATATCAAATTAATTTACCTTGGGCTTTTTGATCAGGTCAAGCAGGTCTTTTACATGGTGTCTTAGCATATTCTGGCATTTCCACATCTCGTTCAAAGCTCTGCAAAAATAGAAACATTTATAAAAACACAACAATAACCTCTTTACTCTTTCTATACATTTCATATCTTCCTTCACTGAATGCATGAATGTCTCTCCAGGTTATAGCTGGAGACCTTGAGAAAAAACCAAATCATTCTTAACCAATATGTTCCATAAAAGCCTTATTGCAGTTACTGAAACGTACTTGACTGCATTAGTGTCCAAAGTGGCGTAAAGGTAATAGAGACACTTCATCCTCTCAGTCGTCTCCAAGTTGTGAGGGACCATGTACTGAGCAAAGACCCGCTCCACCAATAACCTGCAAGGAGAAGATTTACCATCAGTTTTATGATAGAGATTCGTCATAAAATTATAATAAAGATTGTCTGGATGAGCTTCGTAAAACTGAGTGGAGAGAAAATAATCATTTCAGACATTGTTAGACTGAAAATAGCATTGTCCTTAACAAGGTCAGAATCTGGTAGGCATGATAGATTTAATAGAACTGACACATTTCAAGTTTATAATTGTGATTTTAATGATAAAACTACTTTACTGTATTTTTCAGAATTTGTATTCACTGACGAACATCTCCAAATGTCCCAGACTGACGTGTGTCAAAGGGTGATTTTAACTATGAGTGGGCGAGTGTTTATCTGAGATGTGAGATAATGGGCCCCTGTCGATCAGAGGGATCAGATTAGACAAGAATACTGCGTCTTTAACCCACATACACATTTCTACTTTATAGGATCGTTCAGTCTTCATGCCATTATATTACTTAGAGGCGGGCAATATGCCAAGAAATTATATCACTTTTTTTAGAGCCAAGATCACTATTTTATCACAAATCTTTTATCTGCCCTTAAGGGGTAATTATTCCTCCGTCACTCACTCAGAGCAGTACAATCTCATCAATATAGCAGATCACAGAATAAGATCACAAGTAGATTTTTTTATAGCCATATCGTCCAACAACTTATTCTTGTATTCACAATGAACTTGTTAAAAATAGTTACAAATAAAAGTAAAACCATTTTTTAAGATCCAATTGTATATTTTTCTCCACAAAATGAAAAAAAAAACAAACCAAAACTCCACATCATCATACAAATTATAACTTTGATAGATAAAATATTTAAAACTAAATCTGAAGTGTTTTTGTTTTATTTCTGCAGGGGCGCACCTGTCATCAATGCTGTTCTGGTAGTAGATGTGCAGCAGTTTGTCTTTGATCCAGGAGATCTGTTTGGACGCCTCTCGCCCTCCCTCTCCATTCAGAGAGTACTTCCTGTAGATCGACGCCAGCCCCATCATGGCCTCTTTACGAACGCGCCACTGAGGAAAGACAGAGGATGTGAAAGCCTAGAAAGTGCAAGTATCTAGTTCTGTATTAAACCATTCATGCACTTCAGAGATGTAGAACTAGAGATGCTGCAAAAGTCATCATTTAATACTGCAAGGCTCTGAAGGCATTTATTTGAATTTGGTGCAAATAAAACCATTTTAAATATGCAAGAGGCAGGGAAGAAATCTGTGGGTTTCAGAGTGACAATTAATTCAACTTTCAAGGGCCTGGTGGAAGCACTCACCCTCTTGTCCAGAGTCCTCTCTTTAACAAAGTTGAGCAGTGCATCATTGACCAGAGACAGGTCCTTCTTGGCCGCGGTTACTATAGAGACAATGACATCATGGCGGATGGCCTCCTCCGGGTCATGTGACCTGACCTTGAGGAATTCTGGGAAAGAAAGAGGATAAGAGATGCAGTGAGCAGCACAATGCAGATGAGTAGTAATCTTTTACTTTTAGTTGAGTGACTTTAGTCAACTTTTTTAAATTTGAGTATTCTTTTGATGTAACCACTTATATGTATTTTTTATTTTTCAACAGATTAAAATCCTTTTGGTTTTAATTTGTTGTTTAGCAAACATGACTTTATGGTTTAAATACAAGACTATATTGTCAAGTTCTTAACACGTCACTATTGCATATTTGCTGCTCTAGCCACCTGTTATATTCCCTTTGTTGAGGTGTCTTACCTGTGAGGTCTTTTGCCAGGTCTGGGTGGTTCATGAGACAGTGACTGGCAAACTTCACACACTCCAGTCGAATGGGAACATGGATATCATTAAACCTTAAAGAGAAAAAGTAATTATTCTTTTTGTGTTAGATCCAAGCCCCAGGTGTTGCTGCTTTTTCAAATGGACTTTCTTACAGGTCTAGAGGCCATTATCACATGTCACACCTTTCCTTACCCTGAAAATCTGTATCATATTTTTGTACAAATGTGTAAAAAAAATAAAAAAATAAAATTTGTTTTGTTCTAGAAGCAGTCAAAAGAGGAAGAAAGCTAAGGCCAATTTCTGATACCAAAATGGCTTAAAAATTATTTTACATCATCTAAAAAACATAAGGACTAATAAATCTATTCATCCAATTAATTTGAGTATATTATTACTTTTTGTTAATATATTATGGAACCTAAAAGATCACATCAGCTCACTGTTAAAACCCAAAAATAGGAAATACACTAATTAAATCAGAAACGAATATCTCCAAATGTTATTTTGAAAATGTAGTTAACATCATTTGTATTGATTTAGTTTGGATTACATAAAAATGCAATAGCCCCATAGATGTTTTTCCTTGTATTGTGATGAGGAAAATATCGTTTTGAGATGCTGATATTTTCTTCTTGAGTAGTGGATAACGCACCTGCCCAGGTAACACTGCCAGAGAGGCTTGTTCTGCGCCGCCAACTCTGAGTCTTTGGCTCCGAACATTTTGGCCAAAAGCTTCACCACCTGCAGCCGCTCGTCATTGTCATTACTCTGCAGAAAACACACACAGAGAGGTTCAGCTCAGGACATCATGCTTTTATTTTTATCATAAAATTATTATGACAACACAATAAGCTGCCTTTCCTGGTACTTTCCAGCTTTTTGTAATTAATGGGGTTTTATTTGAACATACCAGCTATACTTTTAACCTTACCCTATGTTACACTGTCAAAGAATAATAGAATAGCAGAATACTTTCTGCTATTGGTACATCCAAATTCACTGTTAATCCACTATGATTTTTGGCTAACTAGACGGCATTTATTATAGTTTTCAAAGGAGCTATTAAATTAAAATGTAAAAATCTATATACAGCCTTGGGTAAAATAGAGATGAGAGAAAACACTCATTGCTGGACATTTGTTGCCTAAAATAGAGTAAAATAGAGTAAAATAGAGCTAGAATATGAATCACAAATGTTTTTAAAGACCCTATTAAAACTATTAGAGCAAAGTTTAAAGGCTTTAGTGAAATCACACCCACCAACGCTATACAACAGGGAGTCGCCTAAAATATAAGTAACTTTGAGGATCCCTAAAAAAATATTTTAATAGGCTCGGAGAATATATGAATATTCAAGCCTTTCATTTCAAAATTATACTATACGTTGAAGCCATCATCTTCCTAGAAAAACAACTATTGTTTTATAAATGTACCATTTCAAAATTAAATACAGACGCTGCTGTTGGATTGTTTTTAATATTGGTGTTATGAAGGAAAGCTTTATAGTACCATTTTAAACCTGGCCCATACCAACAATGGTACAATCCTTGTATATTGCCATCTAGTCATTTTTAGACATGATTTCAATAAATTGGTTGTGAAGTATTCCTCGACTGGAAACAAACCCAGATAAGAAGTGACCCTTTCAGACTGATTTAACATACTGCATTATGGCTTAATAAAAAAATCGGTTCAACGCAGTGAATACAATGAACAAGGCGTAAAAGAACAATGCTCAGAAGAGGACGGGCAAGGAGCAGAAAAGAAAAGGGAATTTGAGAAAAAAGATAAAAATGTTAAAAACGGCCCAGAGGAAAGACCGAGCCATGGAGCAATGGGGGAGATTTTATCATAGCCATTATTTTTGATGAGACTGGAGTGAAATACAGGCCGCACTAACAGTTAATGAGGATTATCCATCAGAGATACTGCAGAGGCAACATTATGCTGACTGCTCCATCTTTCTCATATGAATCAACCCAACTCTTTTTGTGTATATCTGTGTATTGACTAAAATGCTTTGAGTGTTTTGATCTGAAGTGGAGAAAAAAACCCTGATAATGTGAGCAGCAAAGCAGATCCTGCGTCGTTTCTGCTGCCACCACAGATGATAATAATAAGGCTACATTTTAATAGGTCCATTTGTCTTGTAAAGTGCAATAGGACAAGGCAAAACAAACAGTCATTAAATCATTTATTGTGAGCAATGTGGAAGCAGGCAGTGGAGTTTAATGCTACACTCATGTATAATACGGCTTGGTGACTAAGCATAGTATATTTCGAACAGTAAAAACTCAGTTAAAGTATGTAGTGTCATTGCCGCTTACAGATGGATACAACCTGATACATTGAAAATCAGGTCTATTGAATATAAAATTGATAGGTGATAGGAAATTTATATTAATTGGTCATTTCCATCCTAACATGTGGAAAGTGTTGAATGATTTATGTTGAATATAATATATACAACAAATATGGACACATACTCTCTGATAACTTCCATCATTTCTTCCTCAACAAGAAAACTACCAAACTATCTACATATTTATCATATACATTTAGACGTCTTTGAGGATTCACAACAGAAGTATGAAAACAATGATTCAATAACTGTTGTACCAATATCCCATCCACAGAGTAGACCATAATAATAATATAGGCAGTATAATGGACAAAGTGAGTATTTTCTAAAGTGACGGTTTAAATTAGATTTTGTATTACCTTGAGTTTGAACTCGAGTTGTGGCAGCACAGACAGGAGCAGATGACTGTCGATGTTGTACAGCTCCAAAATGAGGTCGAAAACATGTTCAGATAAATCACTCACAGACGTCTTCCCCAGCATCAGCACCTGGTTAAAAAACTGCAGAGGAGACCAGAGAGGAAGAGCAAACAGTGTCAAGATCAGTTTCATCATATTATACAAGATAAGGTTCACTCACAGCAGAGGACAGACCTCAGAATGAAGATGAAATTACTGATTAACCCAAAATGAAATGGACCATCACAATTATTCGGGTCATATTATCCAATTTTAGAAGCAAATTAATCATTTCAATTCAGTGTATACTCAAACTAAGCCCCTGTAAATTAGAGCCATTTCTGTTAGGCTGTTGTGTTACAGTTGATTCAAGTGATTAAATAAACCTAATGGGAATGGTAAACTTAAAATAAAAAGAATTATTTGTTCATGAAGTCAATAAATCTGATCACACTATGATATCCCTATTAGCAACAAGGCAAAATTCCAAATGAATACCATTCATATATTCATATTTACTTAATAGTTTTAGTCTAGTGTACCTCTAAAACATCATCTAAAATTCTTGTGACAATCAGGTTGAACAAATTTGACATCTATTCATGATCACAGCAGATGTTCACCATAAACACAGATGCTACAGTTATAAATTCTTCATTCATCTTCTGTCATACAAGGTTATTTTACAAACAGAATCTGCTTTAATAATGATACACCAAAACTGTAATTTATTTGCCTTATTGTCAAATGCATTTCCACAGTAAAATACAATGGAGTATATACACAAGTATAAAAATTATAACCACTAGTACTTTTTCGTTGACAGAATAATAAAGCGGATATTTGTACTACTGAACAACAAAATGAGATACACGTTTCTTATGGGATTGTGAAGTAGCTACCAAAAATGAGTACAGTTTGAATGTTTAAGTGTAGATGATGCAGTTCTTTCTATGTTCCTCATATTGTGTTTAATATGAACTGTGAACTATGAACTGTGTGCTTACATTGGTGATGTATGGTTCGATCGCCTGGGCTGTCCTCTTCAGCAGAGCCTTGGCCAAGTCATAGGCTTGTTTATTCAGATTCTAGAAAAAGGGAAAAATTTATTCAGAAAACCAAAAAATATGTTTTCCAAGTAGCAAAAAATGCGTGTCTAGTTAAATGGATTTATTAGCTATACGAGCGCATCTTTGTTCTTTCTGCAATACCCACATTCACCTGCAGGGGTCTCACTGAATTGAAAGTATAGAAAATGGCATTTCCAGAGTTTACAGCCAAGACAAACTTGTCCTGAAAGGTCCAGCCTTCAGGTTGTGTTTCCGTTCACTCTCCTTAAATCCAACTTGTATAGCCAGCAACGACCAGATTAAAAAAAAGCAGGCCAGGTTTAAAAACCTATACATCATAAATAAATATAAAATACATAGTTTCAAATTATGGAAAGGGCAAAAATGGTAAATGGACCATTGTGACAAAATATTGTTCTCATTAAATTGTCTCTAAATTACAGCCAGATGATGTTGCAACCATCTTCCTATAATCTGTGAGTGAAGTGTGCAATACGGTCTTGGCCAAGGGTACAACAATATGAAAGTTTGAACCATTGACCCTCTGGCTGGTGGTGCTTATCTCACTGCTCCATTACCTACCAATTAACAATAATAATAAAAATGATAACATTTAGTACATTTCAAGATACCTAAAAATGCTTTACATAAGTAGACAAGCAGTAATATAAAGATACTGAAAGGCAGTTTTGAAGAGATGGGTTTTCAGGGCTCTTTTGAAGATGTGACTGTGGATGCTATTGTTGTTGCTGCTGCTTCCACATGGGCCTATACTTTATTACTGTGGTAAAATCAAAATTATTGTGTACCTTGTGTGCTGGGACCAGGTTGACAAGCACAGTGTCGAGCAGCTCCTGGGACACGGTGTCTCCTTCACAGATGATGGAGCTCATCAGGTCCACCATATGCATGTGCACCTTCTGGTTGTGTCCGTTACTATGGAGACAAGGCCGGGGTCAGCAATCTGTGCTCCCACCTTCATATTGTAGATTTTGACAGAGCATATGCAACACAATGACATCCATTTGGTATGAGGAGAGGTGGCAGATTGAGTCATTCTGATTGTTCAGGTGAAAAGACAAAATTTGAAAATAAAAAAGGGCTACTTTTAAGGCTAAACCTCCTTGGGAATAAAATGTATATTTTTTAAATAAAACCTCTTGTTTTTTTTAAGTTGCAGTGCAATTTAAAGTAGGTAAAACTAAAAATACCCAACTTTTATCCCTAAAATCTAATAAAATCTATCCTCACATCCCTGTTAAATATTTCTGCCACTTGTTGACTATTATCATACAGAGCAAAGTTACAAAGCAAATTTACTATTTTGGGACAAATAAAGGGTTTTGATATTTTGATATTGCCATAAGGTCTAATATGGCCAGCTATATCAATACATAATACCATCATGTCATGCATCACCAGCATTCTTGATATGAAAAAAGTTTAAAAATACATAACTAATTGTTTTTACAGCACAGGAACATTGTGGTTTACTTGCAGAGTTCCACATTTTGGGAGCAGCCACCTCCACAGTGTCCATGTGCGCGTGGCGTGGGTGCACTTGTTTGACAGCAGGAGGTAAAACTTCTAACCTACATTTGTTCTGTGGCTGGTGGCTTACATCAACAAAGCCTGGCTCCAATTATCTTATCTTTTTTTTATTTTTTCAAAACAAAATTTTCCTTCATTTTTGTCTGGGCTTCAAACAATTATTAATCCGTGGTTTTTATACTGCGTACAAAGACAATATTGTTCACTAGCTCTCTGTGGGCAAAAAGCCAAATTTGCACTGCAGTCACGATCCAGGCCTCAAGGTTGTGGAAAAAACTGGAGAGAAGGGCAATCAAATACAAACAACTGGACTGAGCTGCAGGCACCGGCTCTTGTTATTACTGTGGTAAAACGCCCATATGAGCAAGGGGTAGACCGGGAAACAGCTGTGCAATGGAGACATATGTACACCTCAAATATGGACTCACTTGATGACCTGGAAGAGCGTTCGGTAAAGCTGAGTGAAGATCTCGTTACTGTCCTCCAGCTCAAAGCAGATGTTGTAGGACTTCACCCAGGCAATGTTCTGCACATGAAGTAACAGAGATTCAGTGAAAAACTATACTGTCACACTGTATGTGTGTAATGTAATACAGGTCTATTTTTAAAAGGTGTACCAAATAACTTTTCTGGTAGAGAGTCTTCTTGTCTCAATGGAGATATACTTGCTTTACTTCAAATGTTACACAGTAAGGCATAAAACACTTCTCAATGAAAACAAGCAGGTGATACCATCATGCCAAGTTACAAGTCAGATCAGTGGAGAGGAGAGCGAGTTCACATTAATAATGCCTGTTTTTCAACATATATTTTATTTAATCAATGCCATATAGACAGGTTTAATGCCCTACTGGGTAACATTCTGCCTGTAGCAAAGCATCTAATATTTACATGGCAAAAAGCAGGTGTCAGACCTCCCACCAGAAAAGTTACATAATGCACCTTTAATGAAGATAGGTGCAGGTAAATTCATACTTTTAATATGCATATATATCATAATATAGCAAGATCAAGGGGCACGAACATATGCAACCAATAACAAGTCCAGATTAGACCAGTCATGATAACACTTAAAATACATTTATAAATTATTGAAATCAAACCATAAAGCATTAATTATCCCCAAAAATGTATTCCAAATATACATCATTGTTAAAAAAAACATGGGTGGCAATAAATACATAGCAGAATGCAACACCTTTATTAATTAAATAAATAAGTCACTTATTTTGTATCTAAAATGAGTCAAGTTCATAATTCAATCTTTTACAGCGCAAATCTTACCATATTGCAGAAAAAATAACCACAAATTTCTCACTACTACAAAGAAAAAGATACACATGATAAATATTGACCCCCTAAAATAATGGTTCTTTCATCACGTATTGAACGAATCAAGTCAATATAGTAATTATCGTGACAGGCCTAGTAAAAAATATAAAATGTAAAAATTAGCCATCGTAGATACATACACAAATGTAAAATGAAAAAGTCATTGAAGTCACTGAAGAGAGGGTTGCAGAAGAGAAATATTACTCTTCATTTGACAAGTAAATGGTTCTCACTGGTCAGGCTCTTGCATGAATATTGCATTTCATGAGCATATTTTATTCATCGAGTTGGGAAATATTATTAAGTTGGGCAATGAATGTGAAATCTGATGAAATGCTAAATATTTAATCTTAGAATCTCATGAAGCTTCAGCAGCAGACTTGAGAGCTTGTTTCAGAGGCAAAAAATCTTGAAGCATTCAACTAAACTGAATTTTAGAAATGAAATCCCATTGAAATTAAATTGGTTGGTATGACATAGAAAAGTCCCAGGTTGGAACCAGCATCTGGTC
Organism: Taenioides sp. WSHXM2023; assembly: GCA_029959045.1. Classification (NCBI taxonomy): domain Eukaryota; kingdom Metazoa; phylum Chordata; class Actinopteri; order Gobiiformes; family Gobiidae; genus Taenioides; species Taenioides sp. WSHXM2023. The sequence goes on along the minus strand of CM057098.1, from coordinate 11,440,860 downwards.
GTCCTCACCATGCACATTATATAATCTATGACTCAAGCCCTTTGCTACATACTGACATTCCTTCACAGATAACAAATTGGTAAACACTCAAAAAAAAAAAAAAACAAACTTAAAACTTAAAAATACTTAAAACATACTTAAAATGTTTGCAACGAGACTCACCTCGAGCAGATAGAAGTATCTGTTGAACTGGGCGCTCTTTGTGTCCTCCAGTCCTTTCAACTGTCTTGTGATGAACATAAAAATGTCCTGGAAAAAAAATGTTAAAATTTATACACCTTTTTTTTCCCAGTATTGATACTTCTTCAAATGAGTATCTAGCTCCAAAACAAGTTAAATATCTAGGTATTGAAGACTACAGACATACATAATAAATACTGTAGACCTGAAATAGTATTTAAATAATGAACTGGAATGATTCATAAGTGTGCTGGCCCCTCCTCTGAGCTTCATTGCACAGTTGTTTACCTTGAGTTTATCAGGAGAGGTGTACGGAGCCTCGGGGGCATAGATCCTGAAGATGTCAGCCAAACAGCAGGCCACCAGCAAACGTACGTCTTTGTCGGGGTGTTTGAGGAAGAAGTCTGAGGCCAGGTGCAGAGCCAGGTTCAGGTACAGCTCCTTCTCCTCCTCCGAGTCCTGGTCCATGTCCATGAAGGTCTTCACCACCATCTGCAGACGGGACAGGTACAATGACAGGTGAACAGGAGAGCTTGTGTGGAATTTATACATTCTTCATACTGATCAATCAGTATTTTTTTTTTATTTAATACTTTATTAAAAACAAACACGGCTTTCAAAATTCCCCACTAAAAAGACCCAAGCTAATCTTGACATTAGAACTGACTGAATCTTAGTCTTGATTAATATTAGATCAATTGCACAGCACTTGATGGGGTGATAAATAAGGTGCGTGTCTCAGAGATTTTAGGACTTACATAAGGTACACAAGTTGTTTTTTTAATTGCCCAATAGCAAACTAGACTTTTGCAATTGGGTAAGCATTTTCAAAAACTACTAAATCATTACATAATACACTTCTGCCTCTCAGTAAACAGCTGAGGCTCCTCTCACTGGGACATGAAACCAACAAACCAAATCACTGTATATTTGAAAACACTAAAAAGGTTTTGGTGTGCTTCAGCAAAAAGATAAAGTTGTCACTTTTCTCTTTTACGTTTTTTTTACACACCTTGAGTCGACGGACCATTTCTTCTTTGGAGATCTTGTCGGAGATCTCCTTGACCCCTGGAGGGTAGGTCACCTTCCCGTCTGCGGCTCGAGCTTTAGAGTGAGCCATCCTCTCAGCTCTTCACTGCCTGTGGAAACAGAGACAACCACACTTTACGCACATGGACAGTCAATATATTTTACAGTGCAATGCTATTTTAATCACAATAACAGCAGAGAAATAATCAATATCTCAATAAATACACCACAGTAATGTACATCCAATTTACCTTTGTAAACAAGAGCCTTCTTAAACTAAGCTTATTCTAGGCTAGACACACACACTCAGTCACTACAAACCCAACATATTCATACATACACTGCATGCAGACATGGTTCTCAAAAATCAAGGATTCAAACAGTTAACATACTGAGCTACTGAGTGAAAGTTTACAGAGCTGATGTGCACCATGTTTCATTTATTCATAAGCCATATGTGCATTCAGAGCCAGGCTCATTATCAGGACTCAGCTTTTTTCCATTTGGTCAGCCTTGGTGTATACAAGAGTTATAATTGCAATTGTGACGTTTTGTTTGGGCCTGTGCTCAAAACATTAATTTCAACAACAGATTGTGATGGACAGTATGTGCAGTGATACAGAGAGGCTGTACAGTGATTCTAATTCGCGGTTCAGCCTCATTAGAAATTACTACATTAAACTACATACTGACAAATGGAGAACAAGTTTAACCTAAGCGAGTTATTCATAAAGCAACTGCATTAAGATATTTAGACCAATGGAAATTCTAACGCATTTTGTTTACACATTACAAAAAAAACAAATTATGCATGACATTTTTACAGGATATGCATGGATTTGGGATCTATATTATATTAAGAGATTCTTTCCAATACCCAGCCCTAATATTCTTACTAGATCCTGTTTTTCTTGGAAATAATATCAGAAAAGGAAAATAAATGTAACCTAAAATGTCGAAACCTATTACTAAAGCACAGATGAAAACAAGACAGACAGATCTTTTCAAAGCTTCGGCACATTTTCACAACCACACTTTTAAATATTCAGAGGTATTTACAGCTAACAGCCTTGGATGGGGAACAGGAGGCGCGACTGCTGCAATCCTGTTTCATTACGGCCTCACAGCAAAGCTGACTGCACTTGTTTATTGAGTTCAGAGAATGTAGAATGTGCTCTGGCTTTCAATGTTACAACCTTGTATTTTACTGCAAGTTGGCAAAGACTATCATTGCCACTGCAGTTATTGGATATATGAAAGTCTCTGAATCTTCACTGAAACCGGGGCAATCTGCACAAGATCCATTGAACTGCCCTTCATGTTGTTTTCGTTTCAGTTGGCTTCTTGGCATTTGGGAATCAAACTGAGCAACTATAGCTCTGATGTGGGGTAGTCTGTTATAGGGGTAGTCCGTCATAGGGGTAGTTCACAAACAGAAAAATTGTTAATACAATCAAACAATTAGTTGCAATTAAATTTACATTACTTTAAAATGGTCTAAATCAACATTGTGCATATCAAGATACACATGTGTACTGTGACTGTGAAGGTTGTACTGAACAAGTTCATATTAGATTGACTAATTAGTATTGCTGCATGCCTAATTCTAGCATGGTTTTAGTTCATTAGTTGAGATCAGGTGCTGTGTATAGAGGTACGTCTTTGTCTAAATCCAGGGCTGATGGGGGTTCATCCGTCTGAACAATAGTGGGTTTAGGCTCAGCTCAGCCCGGCTTTGAGTTAAGCTGCTCTGGTGTAAAGTGGAAGTCACAACACAAAGAGCTCATCATGGTTTAATCAAAACAAGCACTCAGGAGCTTTTGAGATGATCATGTAGACAAGCTAATAACACAAGGGCTACAATCAAAACTTATTGAAATAAAAAGACTTGGACTGCTTCTGTTCATATGCATTGAATTATTGCAGTATCAAGTCGCATTAAGTCATCTCATCAATATATATGACTGCTGTTTTTGGCATGGCTTTTGCCTTCAGGGTTGACTATAGGCCTGTCACAATATTTTTTAGGCTCAATAATTATTGTTGGTACTTATTTTATTACTTTTTTGTAGTATCAATTACATCTGAGCTGTAGTTGGCTGAATAATTAACATATGACACTTTATAGATACTAGAATTAACTACTTAAGTGTTTTACAATAAGGTTCACTTAGAAAAAACATTCACTGGGATATTCCTGCTTTGTAGTTATTGTGTCAGTGCTATTAAGTTGTTTAAATATTATTGTTTATTGGTACTTTTTCTGTTCCTGTCAGGGACAGTACCTCTGGACTGGCAGACCGGGGTGGTGGTCCCTCTGTTTAAGAAGGGGAACCAGAGGGTGTGTTCCAATTACTGGGGAAATCGCACTCCTCAGCCTCCCCGGTAAGGTCCAGTCCAGGGTACTGGAGAGGAGAATCCGACCGATGGTCAAACCTCGGATTAAGGAGGAGCAGTGTGGTTTTCGTCCCGGCCGCAGAACACTGGATCAGCTCTACACTCTCCATCGAGTGCTCGAGGGTTCATGGGAGTTTGCCCAACCAGTCCACATGTGCTTTGTGGATCTGGAGAAGGCATTCGACCGTGTCCCTCGTAGGGTCCTGTGGGGAGTGCTCTGGAAGTATGGGGTCCAGGGCACTTTGCCAAGGGCTGTTCGGTCCCTGTAAGACCGAAGCAGGAGCTGTGTTTGCATTGCCGGCAGTAAGTCGCACCCGTTTCCAGTGCATGTTGGACTCCGCCAGGGCTGCCCTTTGTCACCGGTTCTGTTCATTGTATATAAGGACAGAATTTCTAGGCGCAGTCAGGGGCCGGAAGGGATCCTGTTTGGGGACCACAGGATCTCATCCCTGCTGTTTGCAGATGATGTTGTCCTGATGGCTTCTTCGGACCGGGACCTCCAACGTGCACTGGGGCAGTTTGCAGCCGAATGTGAAGTGGCTGGGATGAGGATCAGCCCCTCCAAATCCGAGGTCACGTTTCTTGCCTCAATTGGAGGAGTTAAAGTATCTCGAGGTCTTGTTAACAAGTGAGGGGAGGATGGACCGTGAGATTGACAGGCGGATCGATGCAGCGTCGGCAGTGATGTGGTCGCTGTACCGGACCGTTGTGGTGAAGAGGGAGCTGAGCCGAAAGGCAAAGCTCTCGATTTACTGGTCAATCTACGTTCCTACCCTCACCTATGGTCATGAGCTTTAGATAATGACCGAAAGGACAAGATCGCGGATACAAGCGGCCAAAATGAGTTTCCTCTGCAGAGTGGCTGGGTGCTCCCTTAGAGATAGGGTGAGGAGCTCAGTCACACAGGAGGAGCTCGGAGTAGAGCCACTGCTCCTCCACGTCGAGAGGAGCCAGCTGAGGTGGCTCGGGCATCTGTTCCAGATGCCTCCTGGACGCCTCCCTTGCAAGGTGTTCCGGGCATGTCCCACCGGGAGGAGGCCCCGGGGAAGACCCAGGACACGCTGGAGGGACTATGTCTCTCGGCTGGCCTGAGAACACCTCGGAGTCCCCCCGGAGGAGCTGGAGGACGTGTCTGGGGTGAAGGAAGTCTGGGAGTCCTTGCTTAGACTGTTGCCCCCGCGACCCGGCCCCGGATAAGCAGAAGAAAATAGATGGATGGTACTTCTTCTGTAGCAATATATTGTACTTTCTGCCTCCTATGTGCACCAATGCACTACATCAAGATCAATACTTTCTACCTGATTTGCTAATTACCAATACTTAAGGATGGGAAGAGACACAGTTTCTAAGAGATGAGACGTGTCATCAGATTTCGGCCCATGAGAACGAGACAAGACAAGATTTTGATATAATTTTTCCATGAATAATTTGTACCATTTAGTTCACAAGTTTGGCTTCACAATTTTTTATTTATTTAATTTTATCGTTTTGCTGTCTGAAGTTACTGAGAAAAATCAAAATTTTAATCCAAGACAAATGTAAAAATGAGGAAAAAAAAATCGCTCAAAATAATTTTCCTCATGTGCGCACAATCTTGTAGCAATTTTGTCTTGCAAGATCTTGTAACAAGAGATCATGTCCCATCCCTACCAATACTATTAAGTATCTCTGTCAGTAACAGTCTAATAGTATTGTATACTGTTCAAAAATTATGAGATATTCACCATCAACAGTGGCCAGCAGTGAATAGTTCAACTCTAAAATGGATTGGCCTAACCCTTAAATGTTCTGAACAGATACAAATCCAGTCTACTTTATAGTTTGAATCCTATACCAGCATCAGACGTATCAGTGCATCTCTTATTCAGGCTTAATGATGAAATGATGAGCTGTTTTTAAAGCAATGTGTTACAAACAATAATCTCAACCGAGTACTCAATATAGTCCTTTCAAAAACAAAATGTGATCTCATCAGTAAAGGCTGTGGCACTAAAGGCAGCAGAAGACACTTTCATTAGTGGGTAATGCAACGGATTAAGTTTTTTGGACTGAAGCTAATTTTAATATTTGCACTGCACCATCTGGACTTAGTGATGACGAAGTAAGTCTTATAAGCAGTAAAGTCAACAACTACATAGAGTAAACAGAGGGTCTACTGTGATGCCTCTGCAAGTCCAATTTTGTGTTGATTTTCCATTACACAGAAGTTTCAGACAGTGTTAGAGCGTGGTTTGCTTTTCTGTGTAAAACTGTTGCTAGTTTCCAACTAATAATGACATTCCTAATACAAATGCAACCTGTAAACTGCGCAAATGTGGCCACAATTACAATAAACAAAGCTTCAAATCAACAAACATTTCCTTGCTTGCTTTTTACTACTGAATTTTCTGAAAGTATCATCCGTCATTTGAGCTTTTGAATTATTCCAAAATAATTTAAGTTGACAAAGGACAGACATCACATCAGAGTTCATTTTTTTCTATAGAGCACACTTTATCAATTCAAATTGGCTGAGAGCTGGTTTCAACAGCACTAAACACTCGGTTTTCCAAGTACCCATGGGTCTGAGTAGAGGGCAGCAGTTAGAAAATATTTCTTTTGCTTGTTATCAGCAATAGTTTCCAGTGTAGGTTTGTTTTCCTTTTCCAAAGAGGATTTGGCAATTACCAAGAGTTTGGGTCAGTAGGTCTAAGAACTAGGGCTTTGACTCCGAACTTCATTATTCGAATATAATTCGAATATTTAAAAAAATTGAGATATTCGAATGAAGCCCTTAATATTCGAACCTGTTCGAAAAGTTTAACATCTCCAACGCGATAAAAGCACAGAACAGACTCACCATAGGCAGAACATCCCTCAGTCACAGAAAGAACACGCATATTCCACAGAGTCCTGCCCTTAGCTGTTTTTTCAGCGCTTCTAGTTTATGCAAATTAGCCATGTGGTTTTAAGTTTCGTTTCTGTATAACGTAAACAAATGTGCGCAAAGCTGCATTAAACACATTATTATTTGAGTCCTCCTCGTAGGAAATAAAAATCCAAACTTAAATTATCCACCCGCAGCGAACCAAAAATGCGTCTGCTTCTGTGTCTGTCATCATTTTATCGCGTGTACCGCGTGTACCAGTCTCGGCTTTGACGCATATTTTGAGCGACAAAAATATTAAAAACGTTTTATTTAAATGTTACAAGATTACCATTATCTACAATTTTAGATTTACATTTAAAAACGAACAAACTAAAATAAAAATACAATGTAATTAAATACTCATTATTATTTTCCAAAGTCACAGGGAGCCACGACAGAACGATGAAAGAGCCACATGCAGCTCTGGAGCCGCGGGTTGCGGGCCGCGGGTTAATATTCGAATATATTCGAATATTAATATTAATAAACAAACGAACTTCGAATATGATTTTTGGGCAAAAGTCCAAGCCCTACTAAGAACACACAGTTGTTGTTAGATATTGAAACGCTTTGAATCATGATATTCAGTGCTTCGTTTCATTGGTTTAAAACAGACAGGAACAAGGACTGACGCCAGCTACAGCTCCAGTCTGACCTGGTTTTACATCCCACAGCTGCTGCCACACAATCTCTCTTACTCAGGTCCTTTGCCTGTCCCTCTCTCTGTTGTTTGAAAATTAATAGTGCAATGTAAATGTAAAGGCGAAATATTTTTCCCTAAATGTAATTAGGTTTTGTGTAAAAATGAAATCAATAAATGCCGCATGTTGGTTCAAATCCCACTCCCACAGGTGCATAGCATTGTAGTGTCCTTAGGCAAGACATTTATCATGTCTTCCCTAAGTGTATGCATTCACTATTGTATGAATGGTAAGTGGATCCTTGATATAAAGCGCTTTAAGAGCCATTAAAAGTACAATATAACACTAATTATTTACCATTCATTTCTTCCTTTGTTTTGCCCTTTCTTCTCAGTGTCACTCTCTGGATCACTAAAGATAAACATACCTACTGACAGTAAGAAACCCAACTGACCAATTAGGGTTCAGAACAAAGAGTTTCTCCTCCTGTGCAATGAAAATCCCATCTACCTGGGAATAATTAACTTCAACTTGACAGTCACACATGGACAAGCACAACAAGCTTCCTCTGCCATATAGGGAGTAGAGGAAGCACTTTAAAGTCTAAAACAGACACATAGATTTCTTCGCTCTTTTCCAATGTAACGTGTGCAGTAATGTGGCCTCACAAAATGTATGTTTTTTTTTTATACTTAATCAATACCAAATGGCTCTCATAGGTAAAAGTTATAATCCACCAAGTGTTATTAGAATAAGAATGACTCATTGCTTTTGAATATTAAATGAAAACAAATGCTCTGCTATGCTGCCATCACAACACAATGATTTATTATATACATCCATTATATAATAAAGTCAAGACAATTATACAAATTATAACTGTAGCAACAGTTATACAATTATAGCAAATTCAGGTTTTGAGTAGTGATAGACCGATATCAACTATCAACTATGCAAATCAACTATCGTCTTGAAAGTTTGTGATAAAAAAGGGACTGTAGGCGAGTTTGTTGTAAATTAAAATGCCAAAAATAAATCAAAATTGGCTCGATATATTGGTCCAAAAATAACGGCAGAGCTTATTGGCCATCAGTTGCTCTGGATTCTAAACAATCTTCACTGGCCATGAAAAAGCTCACAATGAGATCTTCATTTATTTTTCAGACAAAAAAAAACAAAAAAACAACAACACAGCAGCGCTTTACTAAAATAGTAAAAAGATAATGTTTGCTCATGAGAATGTGTGTAGCCAGTCTCATAGGCCTTGCTAAACACTGAACTCTGACACAGTGACAGTCTGTGCTCCTCAGATGAACATAGGGGCAGCAGAGCCTCGGTAAACACAGAGGAGAGCAGCAGCTGGAGCTGAAGGAGAACTCCCTGGGCTGACTGCATGTAAATACAAACAAAAAACACTACTACAACCTATAAACCTGCATAACTCCACATCCAACAAGTAATACATTTTAGCATCCCTTAAAATAAACCCAACCAGGTACATGAAGAGCATAAAACGCACAGTATGCACCATAAGCAGAGAAATAACCAGATAACAGGTAAATTGTTAAAAAAAAAAAAAAATACTATTCACAAAAAAAGAGGAAACGAACGTGTTAATTTAAACAAGAATCCTCTTGATTCTCCATGTAACTTTTCAGATTAAACAAAAACTATGGGAATAGTTATTAAGTAAGTAAGAATGAGTTACTAAATGCATAAACCTAAATGTTATAACGGAGCAGTTCTAAATGTAAGCCCATTAATAGAGTTGACCAACCAAACACGTCTCTTGTCAAAACAAAACACGATGTACCGCTGCAGCTCAAAGGCTGAACATTATTTACAGCTTTTTCTTTACATTATTCAGTCGACAACGTTCAGTAACAATCTTTTGTTGTATGATGTATTTATACACGCAGCGGTACAATCTCATCTTGGTAACCCGCAGGACTGATAAAAAGTAGTTTGAATAATCAATCAAGAAAGCAACGAGTCATTAAAGTAATCATTCATTCAGCCTTACACACCGCGCCGCCAAAAGAAAGCAATGCGGTTCAGTCCATTAGGAACTCCACTTCATAATAATGGAGTCCAGAAAGCGTACACCAGCAAAAGGCAACACTCAAGCTTTACTAAGCGTTTTATGACCAATCATAAACAATCGGCTTTCATTGCTTCCTTTAATTGTGTCCGTAGTGTGTCTAGCGGCATGTGAAGGACCACACTTTACCGATAGCATTATTACTGTACTGTTGTTGGCAACATAGGGTTTGGCAGTAGCGAAGCTAATCAAATTAGCCGCTGGTAGCCTCCGAGCTAGCGATTCCTCAATGCAATGTGCTGGCTATATGCTAACTGAAGCTAACGCTAGCATTTAGCCTAGCCGCAGACATCAGTGACAGAGGGCGGACAGATACAACAGCAGTACACTCAATAAACAATTTTACTTGTCAGTGGCGCGTTAAAAATCACTTAGCCATGTGGACGAATTAATAGCAAATATTGTATAGATGTCAAAGTTGAGATGCAGGTTTGAAAATAGCTAGCTTTTTTTTTTTTTTTTTTTGCCGCTGGACCGGGAGAAGCAGCGTTATGAGCTCTGACGGCTGCGGGAACAGAGGCAGCGCGGCGGGCTGCGCTGTTCCGCTCAGCGCCGTGAAGATGAACCGCGAACACATGCCAAACTACATCAGATCTCCCGTGTCTGTGTCAAGCATTATCCACTGTGCTCAATAGAAAATATAGGTTTATAAATGCATTCTCTTGCCTGTAACGGTGAACTGTGATCAGTCGTGTCCTCTCTTCTGCAGCTCTTCCCCCTCCTGCTCCAAAATGGCGCCAATATGAGTGGCTCCAGTGCCCACAGGGGCAGCGTCCATCTGTGGGGGTACAGCGACACCTACAGCCTCTCTCTGTCTGGATCGCAGGTCTGTCATCACCGTCAGCTACATGGGATGAAAACAAGAGTCAGACAGTGTAGTGGATCAAATCAGTCTATGTCAATTCTAAAGACAAAATCGGCTAATGGTTGTTATTTGTTTAACGAATGAATTAATCAATTATTTTCACGATGTTAGGCTGTATGTTTTTATGTATAATAATGTACACATTTGACATATGTTAATTTAAGGCAGTAGGTAAAGTTTGTGCACAGTTCGTATGTTTTATAAAGCTCTTAAAAATGTCGTTGCTGAAATGTCCCCATTTCTGTCGTACTGTAGGGGGCGCTCCAACACAGCGTTTCGAGAAACTCGCTCCTGTTTTCAATCATACAATCAGCTGCTGTCGTGTGGGCCTGATAAACCGGCACAGGGCGAACTGAGTCTGGTTTCATGGCTTGAGGATGGAGGGTTTCCTGTCTACGTTTCCGCCCTTCGGCTTCTGCGGAGTCCCGGGCCCCAGCAGTGGATGGGGCAAAAGAGATGGCCGCCTCATTACACCACATGGCCTAAACTATCTGGAGCTCTGCAAGGCTCTCCTGTCCCAAGCCAGTCCCACCGTTCATCCACAGCACAAAAAAGCCAACACCAAAGATTGCGGCGTACAAGTGAACGCTAAAGTGCACAAACTCATCCAGTGTTCGCTTGGTCCCAAGACACTGTTCTCTAGGGACACTGAGGGCCCACTGTCCCCCAAATCCCCCAAGAGCCCGGATGTGTTCCTTGCTGACGGGACCCCCCCAGTCAGTCACCTGCGCTTCCTACGGCCCGTGTCCATCTACTCCCCGGTGTTTGACCGGCGGCTCTTGCTCAAAAAGCTCAGTGTAGGAGACGACAGTGAGTTGGACACGGCTGAGCTGGAGGACAGTGTGGTGACCGACGAACACTGCGAGGACGAACCGGTCAAGGTCCCGGACACGAGCCTTCATCTAGCCTCAAAAGGCTCCAGCTTGCAGGTGCGTATTAGAGCGCAATACTCGGTCTGAATCTGCCAGGCTGTTTTGGAGACAATTACTGCCCCCCTAAATGCCATGTGCACACTGACATGGTACTCCTTCAACAAGAGCTATTTACAAAACCTTTTTATTTCAGTTTCTGGAGCAGAGATATGGCTTTTTCCACTGTAAAAAGTGCAACGTCCGGTGGGAGAGTGCTTATGTGTGGTGCATCTCTGGAACCAGTAAGGTAAGGTCCACCCGGTTAGGCTAGAACAATTTAAAGCAGATCACCTGAATTGGCAGTAACTAATTGGTCTCATCATTAGGTGTATTTCAAGCAGCTCTGCCGGAAGTGCCAGGTCGGGTTCAACCCCTACAGAGTGGAGTCTATCCTCTGCAAGGTAAACTCGCACTAGCTCTGAGCAGCACTTAGGCTTTTGATCGATATTTCTGTGTGGCTGTAGGGCTGTGCTCAGACGTCCTGTGTATGTGAGCGGAAGCAGAGGCACATCAACATGAAGAGACCTCATCGCCAGGACTTGTGCTGTCGCTGTAAAGGCATGAAGCTCTCCTGCGACGCCACCTACAGCTTCAAATACATCGTCTAAACTGAGATCTGAGAACAGTGCCCTGCCTCTGAACACTAAAAGGCACTTTAAATCTGGCTGAGGACACGACACTCCTGTCAGCACTCGAAGCATATGGAAGTTTCCTCCACTAATGGACTGAAGTGATTCAATTATTCCCCAACCAGCGAGTACCTGAATCTGCCAGTTTTTTTTTTTTACTCGATGCGACTTCGTTGTGCACATTTCCCCCCAATCTTGTTAAATGTCCAAGTATTTTTGTATTAAAAAATAAAAAATAAAAAATTCTGCATCCCAAATATTGTCAAGGTCTTTTTTGTAGTGTAGTTGGATAAATATACCAGGATAATTCACTGATCAAGATGAGCATTTGTAGATTTTCTAAGTGTATTGTCAAAACAATGGCAAAAGTTTCTACTATGAAGACAAATTCCATTCAAATGTATAGTCTTGATATGTCTTTACTTGGACACAGACGTGTACAGAGCATCAACTCAAAAACAACTTCACAAAGGCTGTAAAAGTATTTACAAGGTGAAAAAACAACTACAGTCATCTAAAAAGCTTTAAAAATGTGCAATTTCTGATTTTGGCATGCACACACATTCTCCCACACATAAGAAAACTCACTGGAGCTTACAGCCCCCTTCAGTACCAGCATACAGACAATATCTTTCAGATAAAACCTTCTTGTAATAAATAGTCCAAACACTCCATACAGTACACTGAAGATGCATGCATGGCAGTTTCAGTTAGAAAACTCAAAAGGGCAAATAATGCCTGTTTGGATATAAATATTTAATACAGCAAAAGGACATTAAACTGCTAGAGGGTGGTTGCAGAAACAGCTGACTGCAGTGATCAGTGTGGGGCTTCAGTAGACTGTTCTGAACTCAAAGTGCTGAATGTCAGCATTTCCCTTAATGTGGATCTACACACCACACACATATGCTACATGACAGTGGAACATGAACTCCTATGTGTTACAGTGAGAAATGTACAGTGTCACTAATAATGATGCTACAACAGAGGACTGCACACAACATGATTGGTTACAGTAGTTGAAGACAGCTGAATTACCAATACATGATATAGTACAAACAGCATTTAGAAATCACCACAATAGTCTGCACAGCTCTTCTCAAACCAGTCTTTCAGTCAGTTTACTGAGAGCAGATCTCTTTCAGTAGAAAGTGTTTGGCTGGGTCATGCATTGCACAAATTCCTCCAATCAAGGTCCTATTCAAACAGTAGTGGGTGAGACGGGATACTTCCAGCTTTCGGCTTTTTTCTCTTATATTAACAACAAAATCAGTATCAAATTCACTTTTAACATTAATTCATATAGCAAAAGTCCATTTAGTGCAATCTCAAAGATCTACCTGTCTTCACGGGTAGTTTCTTTACCATAATTTGTGTCTCCTTGCAGTCCTTGTAGTTTGTAAAAGTTAATTCTTCTGGAACAATGGGGTGCAAGTTCAATATCGCAGAAAAAGCCGTTCTTGTGCACTGAGTTGCCAAGTGTTTACATTTATTAGCTGTACAATGTTCATGTCATAATTTAATTTATTATTCCTTTTTCATATCCATAGCAACAGTACTGCAAAAATTACAAGGTCTGTTTCAAGTTAAAAATTCTAAAATCTGGTTTTCATGTCTGTACATCCGAAGGTTTCGTTTTCAGGAGCCCCCCAGCTTTTAACAGAGGCAGTGCAGCATTGCCCACTTTCTCCAGGTAACGGGACAAGGGTATGGGTGCATCACTGAAAGAAGAGCAACAACAACCCCATGCAGCGGTGGCTAGGTCCCCTGGAGGTGCAGAGGGGCAGGGGGGAGGAGGGGGAGCAGGAAGGAGAGATGATGATCGGGTGGGACACTGAGTTAGGACGGTCTCATGTGGAGCAGAGGTGTGCTTGTATGGGGAGTGAGGAAAGTGTGGTAGATGTGTTCCCTGTAGAGGGGGAAGGTGATCTGAATGTGTGATAAGGGTCGGTTCCGATGCGACAGTTGGTAAAGACGGTTGTGGAGATACAAAATGTCTCCCCGGGTTTAAATTGAAAAGTGGCGAGCTGTGAGAGGAGTGTCCTCTGAATTGATGCCTCTTGTTTGGACGGTTTTTGCCCATTTCTCGAGGTAAAGTGAAATAAAGTTCTTCTTGGGTGGTTGGGAAGTGGTGAGAACTTATGAATAGATTTGGAGGTCTAGGAAAGTCGAGCAGAAAAGTCTCAGAAGCAACAGAGGATGCAGATGAAGAAGGACGTGAGGGGTGTGGGTCTAAAATCGATCCTTTTGGGACAGCTGTGTCAGTCTGGTATTCTGAAGACGGGACAGGAGACAAGTAGGAGGGGGGAAGGGCCATGTATTCGGATGTGGGGATCCTCCTGTATGACCAAGCTGAACTGCTGGCTGGTCTGAATGGATAGAGGGGTATGGGAGTGTCCTGGGATGGGACGAGAGGGTGTATAAGGGAGGGCCTGGCGGGGAGGGGGGGCTCCTGAAGTCCTGTCAGAGGCTGGTCGCCGAGGCGCTGGAGTCGGGGAGGTAGGTTGTGACCACACGGTACCCCTGGGCGCGGCGGATCATGTCGCGGATCTCTCCGTTCAGCTCCAGGAGTTTGGAGCAGATCAGGCTCAGGTCCTGACGAGACCCGACCAGAGCGATGGTCCCAGTCTGACCCAGGGTCTGGTGTCGAAAATATACGTTCAGGAGGGTCTGCACCTCACTCTCCGAGCTGCCCCCAAACACACCATTAGGCCACTGCCTCCTGCAAAGCAACAAAGTTATTACGTTCAAATTATTTATGTAGGCTAATTTAGCAAGTTTATATTCAACTGCCAAAATGATACAATAACTACAATAAAAAGGGATATATAGAGAATATAATCAGTTGTTGCATGAAATATAATAATCAGATGCAATATTTTATGTTTGTAATATTTGTTGTACCGATTAGTAAATATTTTAGCACTTGACATTTCATAACTGAACATATGGCCAAAATGCTGTACTGTTTGGGCATCAATAAACATTCTTCAGAATTCTAACATTCAGTTAAAATCTGATAATTGTGATTGTGAGTTTTATTAGTTTGATAGTCTTGCATATTAAATGATATTTCATATATTATTATTTTTCCTCCCTTTCTCAATTGTGTGTTGCTCACCTGCACTCTTGAATGTAGCGGACTGCTTTAGTAAACTCATGGTTCTTAAGGCACTCGAGAATGGCCTGCACGGCGACCTCAGACGTGGGGAAGTTGGGCACGACCATGCCGGCAGTGGCAGTGGAGCTGCTGTGAGCATGGGACAGAAGCTTGTGCTCCAGATCACTGGCCACAGCTGCCTCAGCCGCCTGCAGGCTACCCCTCAGCTCAGTCAGCTCCCGAGACATGTTCAACAGCTGTCAGAGAGAAAGAGGGGGAGAGGTTAGATTAAACATGAGCAACATTTAGGTTTTGAAGATGATACACACTTGTGAGTTTTTAAAGAGGGCCTATTATGTAAAATCAATTTGTATGAACATTTAGCCATGTTCTAATAACTCTACTTCATCATTATCTAGAGTTGTATTTTGAATGATTTATGCATTTCATGCATTTGAGGCTCTAGTTCCCAGAAAATAGTTTTCACCTACCACCTATCCCCACCCACAGATCTGAACTTGCAATTATATGCAAGACTCCTGGTCATACACATAGGTTGCAAAAATGTCAAGTAGGAATATTTCACACAAAAAAAAAAAAAAAAAAAAAAAGTAACTGAAACTCCTGCTTGCTGAAGGGGCAGGACTTTTCAGTTCTGCAGGTTTGAACAGAAGTCAAAGGTTCCATTTCTTTTCTTAAAGCATTTTAGATCAATATTATGATCTGAGGACCAGTAAAGAGCAGAATTTGAAATTTCTTCTTTAAAAATGTTTTGCTTTAGTAAAACAACATTTATCAATTTATTCAACAATAATTCTTGGACTGACCTCGGGCACAGCGCTGATGGCGTGGACTTGACCGATGAGTGAACAGTACGACTGAAACAGCAGCAGCAACTGAAAGTGCAGCTTGTACAGTCTCTGACAGAGCTCCAGTTGCTAAATGAGAAAGAAATATTCTTTCTTTTTACATATGGCAACACAAACTATATTACAAACATACAAGTAGATCACATTATTTAATTAAGCACACTGCATGCTAAAGTATTAAAACAAGATTGAAACTTGTTTTATTTTAAGTAGTTTATTACAGAGAGAATTTAGTAGAAGAGACTTACTGCAAGAGACTCCATTTGCTAGAGCGAGAGCGTGTTAGGGCATCAGAGTGAGAGGAAGACACAGCAGCAATCAAATACATGCAACAGAGTCAGTTCAGTCAACCCAAGAAATGAGAGTAAACCCAGTTATGCACAACGAAAATATTCAGTATGCCTTTACAAGAAATATTTTTAAAAGATAATACGCCCTTTCAAAAGCATGCAAAAACTCTAAAATCATGATGAAAGTGAGCAACAACACTTGAAGAATCATTTTGGATTTTAAAGAGATGGTTGTATGATACTGAGGACACTAGAACAATTTATATGATTTCAAAGTAAGTCCACATGTTCAAAAAAAAAACAGATTCTTTGCCAATCCAGTAGTTATTGTCTTTACACCCAAGTACAATACAACCACTAAAAATCCAATCCTTTATTCACTTTAGGATGTTTTTGTTTGTACCTTCTCCTCTGAGTCTCCAGGCTGACATGTGACCACACTGTCCCCGGGGCATCTGGGAAATGTGTCCCTACAGTTCCTCAACCACTGTAAATGAAACACAGTTATTAAGCAATTTTACAAATAAGAGAACAATTAATTTAAATAATACATTTAATATAATGGATATGGATATGAATATAAGCATAGCCTTACTGAAACAGCACATTCCTCTTTGGTGTTGTACGTGTCCAAATACTCCTGTAGCTCCAGTGCGCTAAACTTGATCTTTTCAAGAAGACCATAAGACATTATCTAAAAATAAAAATGATTTATTAGCACCATTCAATTGTTATTAAGTATTCATTTTATTGTAAGCTCTTTAATAGCATAGCTTTACTTACAGTGTCCGCATCAATGTAGATGGTGGGGCAGTCGGAGCAGGTGGTGAGCATTTGGGACGACCTGAGGAACTTTGACCCGATCCCTCTGAGCCCCTCGCCCAGATATGTTGCCACATCTGTCGTCAACGTACAGAATTTCCCTTGGATGTTCTGTTAACAACAAGAAAATAATTTTACTCAGTTTAAATTGTTTTAGCTATAGGGAACTTTCTACAGCTTTCATATGGAGCATTTAAAATACTAATCACAAACTAATAATTTCTTACAGAAGTTATTATGCAGTAAAAGAGCTATTTTCTGTATATGTATGTATGGGCTACAAACATTTCTTTGGGCAAATTAAACATTGTTACTGGCATGATGTTGCTCCTCATAGCATTAAGTGTATTCTGAAATAATCTATTTTAAATTAAAGTTCTTTAACTGAAGTTCTACTTTAGTTAATTACAATTACTTTACTTAATTTAGTTTAAAATAGCTCATTTAAAACCCCTAACTACGCCGTACACATTACACATTTAGCAGTTTCTTATTTTCTTGGTCTAACCTTGAAGAGAGATGAGAAGACTTGAAAAGTGTAGACGGCACAGGACCCGTCTGAGTCTGTGACGAGCTGGTTTATGTGGCAGCGCCAGGCCTCCTCGGCGTCGTCACACACAGTGGGCTGGAACGCAGCAAGGATTGCAGAGAAGAATGGAGACGGAGGAGGAGGGAAGCCCAGATCCTCCAAGTCATCCACATCATCACGAAGACTGCACAGAGAGATAGAGAAAACTACAGTCAGGACAACTACAATAACGTGGGTGTTTTGGTACTTTAATGGGTTACATCATTAAAATACTTGAAAACCAGCTTGAATTGTAATATTGTCATGTTACCCCATAAAATTTTTTTGAAAATTATCATATCGTAGTAAATCTATTGAGAATACTAACATTATTTTCTTCTTCAAATTGTATGAAACTTGATGAATAATGAATATGTATGAATTTGTCAGGTATGTCATAAGCATCACCTAAATTCTTAGCAATGACCTGCTTGCCATTATTGTTGAATTAAGTTAAAGTTAGGTCAACTGTTTAGTACTCTGGACCAGATTATCAAATCAGAAATTTACCTGATGTTGAAAAAAAGTAATTTCACATTTGCTTAAATAAATAATACTTGACAATTACAACAATGTAGATGTAAATAAAATTATACATAAATAAAATGGTGTCTTAAAACCACAGAGTCATAATAAATCAAATAACAGTTCTTTACCTAGGCAGACAGTTAGGGTCTAGAAAGTCCAGCGGGGGTTGGCAGTAGTCGCGGTTGAAGCGCTGTCCCAGTCTGGGGAGCTGGTCCTGGGCCTGTCCTGGGAGGTCCAGGGTGAAGCTCTCTTCACAGTCGGAGCCAGGGGGGACCTCATGAGCACTGAGGGACAGCTCATCGTCCTGAGCCTGAGTGTCCTCATCCTCACAACCCCTCCCCTAAAGACACAGGCATCAAGCCAATGGCAATAAAACCAATAGAAACATGTGCAGTATGGAAGAAAAGCTGGGCAATAAATATTAATAAGAAAAAAAAAAAAGACAAGGTCAAAAAGACACAAATACTAGAAAAACAGTACTACTTAAATACAATAAATAAATAAAATAAGTAGATTATCTTGTCCTACTAAATTTCACTCTAAAAATGAAAACAGTATTTAAGGCAACTGTCTGAACATATATTACAGGTAATGGTAGTACATTACAGTACAGTTATTATATCTTACATGCAGAGCAGAGTGGAGGTCATGCAGCCCTCCTTGTCCAGGTGTAGTGGCGTTGAGGGACTGGGGGTCAGCAGACGTATCATAGGACGTAGACAAAGAGTCAGTGTGGTTGGTCTCTTCCGATGGAGACGGATTTGTCTGCAAAAGAAAACAACAGGGAGTTTTAGAGAATTACCACTGCAATTACTCACTAAAATCTCTACATTTTGAGGAGCTAAATTCCAGCATAAGAGATTAATTCATCTTGAATATTAAACAATGTGCACTGATTCAAGGCAAAACATCGGTAAGGATACTGTATTATTTCTATAAAAGGCCTGTAAGTGCCAGGCTGCTTACAGATGGGTTCTTGGTAAGTCCAACTTCTTGTCCACAGAGTGACAAAACATTTACCATTTAGAGAATTACCACTGCAATTACTCACTAAAACCTCTTCATTTTTGAGTAGCTAAATTAGAGGGGAAGAGACCAATTTATCCTGAAAATAAAGACATCCACTGATCGATGTGTGAGCTGTGTCAACTTGTATTGATCAAACACTTAAAGCACTCACGAGCTGAGAGTGAGAGAGGCTCTGGCTGGTGGAGGACTCTTCTTCCTCAGAGGATTCGTCTGTATCGTGGGGGTCTTCATGGCCCAAACTTGGGGTGCTGCCTGAATGTTGACTCTCCTCCAGCAGGTCCCCGAGCTCAGTGCTATCCAGAGACCTCCGCCGTACGCCCCAGTTAAAGTTATCCAGATTCTCACCCTGTGGAGAAGACACAAACAAACACGATGACAGACAATGGGAAACACTATAGAGAAGGACTTAAAATATGTCTAGGTTAAATTGCTCTTCTGTCAGGGCACCTCCAGGGTTACTGATAAGAAATTTTTCAATGTTACACGTGGATATAATTAATTGCCCAATTCACAATTTGCATAATTTTACAATCAAGTTACTTAATTAACATGATTTTTTTCTTCTTAAAAATATTTTTATATATTAGCAAAAGCCAGATTAATTGAAAAACTTAATATTGCTTGCAACATAAATTTACTTGGTCTGAGCAAAACATAAAAAATATGAATAAATGAAAAAATGCTTATTAAACCCTGGGAATACCCTGCTTAGAGAATAAACAGTTTCTATGTGTCTACTGACAAGCACGAGATGCACAAATGTTATTTAAGGAATGAAAATGTGCTAGAAAAAGTATTTATTATATCATGAAAAGGTACATTATACCC
Organism: Taenioides sp. WSHXM2023; assembly: GCA_029959045.1. Lineage (NCBI taxonomy): Eukaryota > Metazoa > Chordata > Actinopteri > Gobiiformes > Gobiidae > Taenioides > Taenioides sp. WSHXM2023. Next base: position 11,421,165 of record CM057098.1, on the reverse strand, counting down.
CAAAAATATACTTCTCATTTATGACAAATATCAATATTGTCAGAAATGTTTGTAGTTCTGAAATCAAGTTGTAAGAGCGAATAAAGGGCAACAAAAATCCAAGTTTCCATGAATGAATAAATTATTAAAATAAAATAACTGTATAAAAGAACAAGAAGCCAGCAACACCACAGAGCTGATGGAGGCTAGTGAGCGTGCTCAGTGTGAGGGGCCTTACCTGCAACTCCTGAGGCAGCAAGGGAGAGAGAGAGAGACACAAGGTTATAGAGGCTCAAGAGCAGGCACAGGCAAACTGCATTTTTATAATTACATTATAATGTGTCATATAAGAAAAGCACTGGGATAAAATAAGAGCTAAAATGTATAGTGTAACTTACTAGAAGATACACATTGCACAATAGCTTTGACTACAACAAATTGTATAACATGACAAAAGACTATTAACTCTAAAATTATGGAAATTTTTACTTTACATACTAGTGATGTCCAGGTGGAAACAAGAAGGCTGCATTTATAGTTTTAAATAATCAGTGAACTTAATATGAACACAGTTTGTTAAATGACTATTTATTATCGGCCAAATTTATGCCTTATCCATGATCCACATAAGGTTTCAAACCACCAGTCAGAAATCACTGTAATTGCTGAATTTGGACAAACATACTTTTTACCCCTTTTTTCATAAATGGAAAAAAAAACATGTATCTCACCTCTCCATCCTCCAGCTCCACGTCCAAGAAGTCAAAGTCTCTGAAGACCCTGAACTGTTGCTCGCTCGCGGTGTCGTCCAGAGTGTCCTCCCGTGTCCCTCCTTCCTCTGAGGACACCCCGCTCTCCCTCATCTCCATCATGTCCAGGTCTCCACACGAAGAGAAGATCACCTGGAGGAACAAGATGCATTGATTAAAGCAAAATGGATAAGTGTACTACATTTGTTAGTTAAAATTGTGGAATTATTTGTATAGAAGAAAGCCTGCTTACAGATGGGTTCTTAGTAAGTCCAACTTCCTGTCCACAGAGTGACAGGACATTTACCAGTTTCTCCCTGGTTCGTTTCTAGGAGACAGAGAAAATGAAAAGATATTACAGTAATTCAACCATAACGCGTGTGTGTGTGTGTCTGTGTGTGTATGTATGCCAATCTGTGCATTTAGAAAATACAAAACAATTATAGACAGTACGTACGCCATTGTTTTAGGAGCTGTTTAGGACGGTGCTGTATGACTCTGCCCTGCAGACTTGTTGGCACGTGCCTTCTTATGAAATCGATACTTTATTTATTATTACGAATGTCTGAGAATATAACTGTAATAACTGCAACATGGCTTTTTCTTCTTTCTGTGACTCAGAAGGCAATGGTCTTGGAGCTGTTTTGGCTCCAGAGGGTGGGCCAGAAGTCCTGAGCCATCACCACTGGTCACATGATCAGTGCTCTGCTGGAGCGGCAGAACAAATCCCGCCGCGTATAGTGAGTTACATGCTCTTTAAAACTGTAATATGTCTTCACATTAACATATTACAAGCACAACTAAATATATCTGTGTATGCTTTCAGACAATGGCAATTTCAATTATGTGGCGCAGAGGACAGCAAAAAACCTCTTCTGAATGTGGTAAGATGTAAAATAATCATTTTTTATTCAGTCTATTTCTATTTAACACCTTATTTTTATGCATGCCCTTATTTAATTATAGTTTATATTTTATTCACTGTTATTATTCATTTGGTATGTTGCACCACATTGGCAAAGCAAGTTCCTATTTTGTACATTTTGTTCACTGACAATGGCAGTAAAAGTATTTTCTTATTCTGATCTGACAATGTAACACTTTCTATAAGCCAATGGCACTTCTATGCACTAACCCTTTGTGTGTTCATTGTCTCAAGCCTGGGATGTAATCAATCGCCTCAAAATGTGCAACATTGTGTTTGAGGCAGTGAGGTTGGTCATTAACCCTAAAAACATCCCTGAGACCTTCAGGTAAGTGTCTTGATCAGCAGTGTTAATTATAGTGGATTTTATGCAACTATAATTAACACTGTCAAACTGTTGGACATGGCAGAGAGGTTTGTGGACTCGCTGTCCCAGAATGTAGAAGAGATGCCCCGCCTGGTCCTGGAGGTGGTCCCTGACCTCATGTTCAGCCTGTGGAGACCTCCCGTGGATGCTCCATATTTTAGCATGCCATCCAGAGAATTGAGTTCATGGGCCATTACAATGTCCCAGTCTGTCCGGGACAGGCTTGAAAAATCCAACATCTCCATGGTCCAGCAGTGCTACTTTTATCGTTGCTTTCAGGATCAAATGGTCCGGAACATCATGGCAAAAATCTTTCAGATGTTTCTAGGAAAAACAACTTTTTCTAAATCTGAGCTCCTACTCAAAAAGTCTGCTTTGGGTCATCACCATTTTCACAGCTGACAAAATGTCAGCTATTCAAACAGCTTCCACAGTTCCCTGGAGACCTGGAGTCACTTGCTCTCCTTTCGTCTGAGGACCTCCACAGTGAAAGGCTAAAGGAACTCTCAGAGGAACTGCACAAACAACCAGCTGAGGCAGTCCCTAATATTGAACCAATTCCTGATGTTGGTGAGATCCCTGCTGTTGAGCCAATACCTGATCTCAACCAGATTGTTGAAGCAGAAATCTCTGATCCCAGACTGATTCCTGAACTTCCTGATCCAGTAGAGGCTCTTGATACACAAGAGCCTGATGTAGCCGAGACTTCTTTTTATACAGTAGAGCCTCATGAGGCAGTATCACTACTTGATATAGTTGAGACTCCAATGTACAATGGAGTACAGAGCTGCTCTCTCCTCCCAGATCCAGGGGCAGATCTGCCTTCTGCCGCTTTACCAGGTGGATTTGAAAATTCTTTTCTAGGAGGAAGACTCATTAAGAATGAGTCGTTGTTCTTGTTCAATAAAAAGTAGCATTGCAGTTTGAAGTCAGTTATTTATAATTCTGAAAGACTGTTGGTCAGGCCCTGTCCATATCTGCTGTGACAAGAAGAAACCTTTTTTCTGTATTCCAAAAACTCATTGGGCTTCGCAAATGTATTATTATTAATCAGGAAATATATAATTTTTCCATTACAATTTGGTGTCAGAAGTGGGATACACAAGTGGTTGTCCAGGACGCAGCCCAGATAGAATTTTGTCTTTTTGTCTTCTTCTGAGCTTTCAAAGAAGGACATGGATGGACATTAGTTTCTGTCCTGGATCACCACTGCTGGATTTGAACAGGTTTTGCTTGGTGAGCTTGTGCAATAACAGACTTCATTTCATTTAAGTTCATTTTAAAGGAAACCTTTATCTACAAACACTTGCCAATGTTCAAAGGACAAGGTGCCTCCTATTGGAGTAAAATGGACTTCTCTAAACGTACCAGCCGTTGCTCTGTTCCTATACAATTTTTAATTAATCTCACAAAAGCTAAAATTCCCATATTTCAATTTAGCTATATTTGTGATGGGCCAAAATGTGACAAAGTCACGTCAACTTAAATAATTTTAATTGGAAACAAACCTCTAGGAAATTATTTTGATTGCATGTTTCCCATTTTCCTGCTGTTCTTGAACCTTGCATTGAAACAATGTAATTTCCCATTGTGGGACAAATTGAGACTATTTTTTATCTCGAAGAGTGTCCTCTTCAAAACTGTGATCTGCTGGGGAGGAAGCCTCAAGAAGAAGGATGCTGTGCGGTTGGATAAGCTTGTGAGGAAGGAAGGATCTGTAGTGGGTGCAGAGCTTGGCTCACATCTGTGGCTGAGAAGAGGGCTCTAAACAAGCTCCTGTCTATCCTCGATAACCCCCAGCAACATCACCGGACAGGAGAGCACCTTTGGGGACAGGCTATTGTCTCTGTCCTGCTCCATGGACAGACTCTGGAAGTCGCTTGTCCCACACACCATACATTTGCATCACTATAAATAATGAATGCAAGAGGATGGATTGCTGTATTATTATGTGTGTTTCATTGTTGCTGCTGTCGAAAACTGAATTTAATTTGAGATTAATAAAGTATTTATTTATCTATCTCTTTTTTTAAATCTCATTATAATAGCATTAAGCCTTAAAATTGCCAAATTTTAGACCCCTTTCCTCCTTTTGAGAACCACTGTTTCAAAATGCCCAACACATGTCTTCCCTTGTACTACAGTGACAGTGGCAGCTCAGACAGTCAGTAACGTGACAGTACAGTTTCAGTACTTGATCCTCTGTCTCGGGACTGACATCACTTCAGGCTAACCCCGCTCCTTCGGTGACAGCCCCATTAGAGGAGTCCTGTGAGGGGACTGTACCTGTGAGGACTGCGGGCGCCTCCAGCTGACAGGGACCAAGATAGTGTTGGAGTTTGATCCAGACGAGGTGGAGGAGGTGCTGCGAGTCACTGCCATCGCTCTGGCTTTGCCCTCTCTGCCTCCAGACCCTTGGAGCTCATCAAACCGCCGACCTATTACTGGAGTCTGCAAAAGAATAATATAACATTTCTTCACACATTTCTTCACACCTGTCCTAAACCTTTGCACGTATGTGGTATATTTTGCTCCTTACCTCAGAGATGTCAAATGTAAAGTCCAGTGTTTTTCCTGGGAGCGCTTTAGCCGAGCCGTCCCACACACGGCTGACCTCCAGGTTTGAGAGGTCACCATCTGAGTGTCTGTAAACAGGATGGACCAAACTGGCAGAGCGAGATACTACCAGCTTCAAGATGTTTAGGGCATCTTTCCAGTGCACTGTCTGAGGAGTTGGAAAAAGGACAACATTAACATAAAGTGCTGAGGTAAAAAGTACTAAAAGTAATTGAAATATGCTATATATCAAAATAATTGAAAATAAATGAATAAACAGAGAGTACAATGTCTAATTACTGTGCCTTATAATTGTAAAGAAATTTGCAAAGATTGGCTCATCTAAGTTAATCACAAAACCCCACATTTTAATAATATGGTTGTTATATGAATAACAACCGTATTTATAATTACCTGTACAAACTTCTCAATAGTCTTCATAACATCTGCGTTAAACTGTTTCACTTGTATCGCAGTCAGGTCCATGTGACTCAGGAGGCAGTAAATGATTTGTAATAGAGACTGCTGCATGCTGGGTAGGCCTTTGTCCAGCAGCTAAAAATGGGGGAAAACATTTAATAACAGCACCTATTTGTTAGTAATAAAATAATTTATGTATATTTAGGTATGCTCACCTCAGCCATATAAGTGACCATGTTCAAAGTTATGTCCGAAAAGGCTTCGTGGAGGTAGCGACAAACCACACTGACCCAGGAGAAGGGGTCGCGTGTGTAAGAGCGAGTTTTGTACAGCGTCATCACATGAGCCAGATGGGACAGTTTAGTGTTTTTCTCTACTAAACAGACCTAAAAGAAAAGAAAAACAACTGTTAATTCAATTATATAATTAAGTATTTATTTAAATAATATATAATCATCTACTAAAAAGTGAAATCTAATTAACAATGGGTGCAATCACACTTTCTCTTTTGAGCCCTGTTTTAGTCCTAGGTTAGTCTACGTTCAGGACAGGTTTAGTTCTGGGTTTAGTACCAATTTAGTGTAACTTTTGATGTAACAATCAGACCTATAGCGCTTAAGTACTGGCTCCCTTTATAATTAATTTATTCAGACTATTATCTGATAATATAATATTTTGGTACATTCCTAATTATGGGATTTTAAAATTATTATTGCCTAATGCGACAAGTTTTGGTATCAGTAATACCTTGACCTGCATGTTTGTTTAACATCTTGGAACAAGAAAACTATTTTGTACCTGTGCAATTCTTTCAGCGCTCTCTTTACAAAACTGAGTTGGATGTGAAAAATGCTGGACCAGGTGTGGCAGAAGACACAGCACATTCAGAGGAAAACCTACAACAAAAACAAAGTAAATTTAAACCGTGGCTATAACTGAAAACTATTCTTCTCTGTGTAGTGTTACAGACCTATGGATGTGGAGCTGTCGACCACGGCCACTCGGGAAACGGGGGTGAGCTGGCAGAAGAGCTGGAGGGTGAGGTCAGAGGTCACCTGTGATGTAAAGCCCTTCAGTAAGAGCTGCTGTATCCCAGGGAAACCACTCCATCCCAACTGAGACTGTAGCTTCTCCAGACGCTCACGGTTTTCTATTCGGTCTAAGGGTACCTGTGAAGGAGAGATAAGACTGTATAAGCGATGGAAAAGGTACTCTTAATCTGCAAATGAAAATACTGTTACTTCAGAATATTTTTTTATAATCTGGTAAACTAATGCTTTGCAGCAACTGGAAAATTACTTTTTTTAACTGTATATAAACACCCATTACAGAGAGGATATAATTAATATTGCCATTACCTTTGAAAGCAGTTTATGAACCAGCCGGAGGGACATCTGATATTCAAACTCAAAGTCCGACTCCATGAGAGACACTGCGACCCAGAAGACAGTGGCGAGTATTGAAGAAGGATGTGAGACGTGGGCGGGGTCTGATAAAACACTTGGATCGATCCGATTGGTCGACGATGAACAGGAGCCTGGGGGCCTCCCTGCTCGTGCCAGGCCATTGTTGCATGCCTGTATGTTCAAAACAAAATATAATGTTAATGAAGTGCTATTAGTGATTAAGTTTGCCTGTATGCAGCTGTTTCTCCACTGTACAAGATAAGTTCCTGATTACATTTTTTCATATTTATTTTATTTTATTTTTAGCAATACAATATAGTATTACAAAGACCAAGTATTATCACTTGGTCTATGTGTTTATGGTGTTGTTAAGTGGAAAATAAAAAGTAAAAGGATCTGGTTTGTCCACTGCAATCCCTGTTCATGTCTTAAAAATGAATAAAATGCTTGAATATTTACTCTTGCCTGTATCCGGTCTAAAGTGGCACTTCGAGGGGGGTCACTAGAGAGGTTTCCATATTCTCCAAACTTTTTGGGAACAGAGTAGGAGCGCTGGTGTCGCTGTGACGCTAAACCTGCGAATCCTGGTCCTGGGAAGTTCAGCTGTCCTGTGCTCTTCCTGTTCATCAGTTTGTCACTCAGTAAGAAGTCAGGAGAAGATGTCCTGCAAGAAGGGTAAAGTTGTCAAAATATACCTTTTATACAGTACAAAATACTACTACCATTAGTACTACTACTAGTACTACTCAATATTTATTTGAATACCTAGTTAGTGCTGCCATTAGGTCACTGTTCTTCAAACATTCTGCCAGATTCACCACCACTGCTTCCAGAGTCAGCAGCACCTCCATCACATAGCCCTGGAAGAATATTTACATAAATTACATGAAAATCTTATGTCATGGTTTGACTTGAATAGATTAAATTGATTTTTCCCCTTACCTGCACCTCATCCCCGTGCTCCCCCACCACCTCCACAAGTCGGGACACCAGGTCGGACACTGCGTGGTTGTTGATGGGTTGTTTGAGAGCTCGGAATATTTGGAAAGAGCGTCCGGCATAATGACGAGAAGAGCTGCACAGGGCTGTCTGTAAGGCCACGTCACTCAGCTGTTGCTCCAAGTGGAAATCTGTGGAAATAATTGTATTATATATGAAGATATAGAAATAGCATGTTTTTGCTTCATCTGCTTTAATATGATCCACTTTTGGCTGAGGTTTAGCTACAATTTATATCACATACTTTATTGGAGTAATTATTCAAATTCTTGTGTTATGAATAACATTCGCTGTACTTTTGACCATTAAAACCTTTGGAACCAGACCCACAACTGTATGAATGAGTTGTTGGTCTGCTCAGATTGGCAGACAACATATTTATGAATGATGGTTGTACAGGAAATAAGTAGGTTAAAAAAATACATAATCTCTCTCACCCGACTTGGACTCCTTGAAGACAGAGACGACGTGACGGAGGAAGTTGGAGAGCTGCTCCGAGCTCTTACAATTTGGGTTTTTAGGTGTGATGTCCTCATGCGCCCACAGCGGCCCGAAGGCTCTGAGTAAGGACAACACAGTACTCCAGGCACTGTATACCCACCACCATGTCACCACAGACACATTAACACAACAGCAATATGCAACATTCACACACACGCTCTATACATGCTCTATACATCCTCTATACACACAGTAAACACAGGGTCTAACACAAACTTATGGCTTTACAGTCATGTAATATTAATATGCATTGTGTCATTTTAAATGCATGAATAAACACAACAGAGGCTGGGTTGAGTGTAGACTGGGGATTTGCTTTCATACTGTAATGCATTTTGAGATAGGTGATCAGATAAAATTATACTAAAAAATACTTCAGTTAGTAATCCATTTTTTATGATATAGAACCATTACAACCATTACTTCATGACATAGGTTCCCTGCCTCTATAGTTATTACAACATTTTGGCTGATGAAGTGATTGTATCTAAACAAATATCTGGTTATTAATCTTCAACAGTGTCTTTTGGTAAAATTAGTCAAAAAGTTAAAAAGCTTTAATCCAATAAATGAACAGCAAATTACCCAATAATTGCCAATGAGGGCTATAAGACCTTTGTTTTTCTTACAGCTTTTGTGATGCACTTACCTTGTAGAGAGGAACTCAATAAGTTTGTGTGTCTTCTCGTCATTTTCATTGGGGGCGTCCTCAAGGTCCTCCAGGTCGTCGGGGGTCACGATAGGTAGATTTCCCACACTGCCTGCGGTGCTGCCTCCTCCCAGACTGGCCACTGAAGAGTTTGAGGTGGAGCTAAGCCCAGAGTCTGCCACTGGAGAGGCCTGCCACTCTCTCAGGAAGTCTGGAGTATCTATAACAATGCAGGATTTAATAAACAGTAGCACTTACATAAGACAAATCTATTAAAATGGTAGCCCTAACAGTAGCATTTTTTATTATTATTAACTTCTTGGTCATCTGTACACCATGACAAATATATCAGTTATAGCTATTTAACTGCTTTATTAGACAGCGGTAGGGCAAATGTGGTGAAGAATGGGAGGAGAATATTGTCAGTGTCAGGACTTGAACGTATGGCTCATAGAGATTTGAATGTGCGCTTTGATGAAATGCAAGGCTGAGTCATTTTTATATTTTGGATAATATAAATTCGTTTTGTTCCTTACTTGATTGCTGGTACTCGGAGTGGTAGCTGGACTTGATGGTGAGTGTTTTGTTGTCACTAATTTCTCTGGTCAGCATCAACACAGAAGCTATAACCTGGAGATAACAGATGCTATTTAGTAGTAGTAAGTATTGCTAATCTTAAAAATAAATATCAAAAATGTATAAAAAACTAACTACGGACTTGGAAGTTGTTGTTACAGGAGAGGGCAATAAGCAGATGAAGGAGGAGGCGTTTGCTGTGTTCATAAACTTCAGGCCTGTAGTGGTCCAGACCTGCCACATACAAACGAATATTAAGCAAAATTATTTTTACAAACTAGCAAAGTAAAGAACACACATATACTCTGTAATATGTGGCAAATTTTAAACAGCCACTAGTCAATTATTCTTGCAGTATTTGTAGAACTAATGAATACTTTATGGTAAAGACATTATTAAACTGCTAAAACTGATGAAGATTGTCAGGTATGGTATGGTAGGTATGGTAGATGGTAAGGTATTCATTTTCAGTTGATGTTAAATGAATGTGACACAAAGTATTTCAAAAGGTTGTGGCTCTGAGGTACTGTCATTGCATAAAAAAGAAGCATTTCTCCTGTCATGCAAATTTTTTGTTATACGTCATAGAAAATACCTTCACACACCAATGTTAGTAAATGTTTACATGTTGGATACAATTATTACTGCAAGTGAATTAATATTTTGTGTGGGTTATGATAAATTAATGTTTTGATGTGGTGCATACCCAAAAACAAGGCATGAAGTAACAAAGGCAGGTGCAGGGCCCAGTCTTCCCTCACACTGTGGTCCACAACCATCTCAGTCATGAAGATCACTGCAATGTTACACCTGAAAAGGGGACAGTAAAATCAAATAGATTATAGTTATACAACTAATAATAAAAAACTAATAATTTGAACAGCTTTTCTTGTAAGGTGGGCAGTAATGGTGGTCAGATTTAGACCAAGTATCCTTTGTTTAACGGGCCATTGGTTGATGAAATAAATTGTTAATTATATTAAATTACATTTCTGAGTTCAATCATTTTTTGTCCGCACTGATTAAGGATGACAGGATTGCTGTCTTTTAATGTTGTCTTTTCTGCCTTTGGAATATTTTTACTTTCATTGGCATTGTAATACTTAACATACTTTATTTTTACTCTTGTGCTTATGCAACGCACAGCTTGTTCACACCTCCTACAGCACAGACAGACTGGAAGAAGAAGACTCCTGTCAAAATGTTTTAATTTTTATAAATGCTTTTACAGGTGCTAACTGCAGAACATATTTCATGAAGTCATTTTGTACATAGCTGAGACAGGAATCTGACTGGTTTTCAATCTGTTCAGATTTTTATCACTTCATTTGTGGAAAGTGTGACAGCTGTATGCAAATACCTATCAGTGCTTAGTCTGCAGATGACATAAGAAAGTGATAGCTAAACTGACAGAAGAGCAGTTTGTCCTGACACATAGGCAGTACCTGTGCAGAGGCCCTCTCGGAGTAATGGTTTCTGGGAGGTAGTCGACAAGAGGAGCCCAGCACCCCCCGTTCACCGGCATCGGTAACGGCTGCGGACGGTTGGTCTCCAAAACACTCAATAGCCAACCAGCGTATGGGGGAAGAGGGTCAGCTACAAAAACAGAAACAGAAATATTTGTGATTTTATATATTTCCCTTTCCCTCACACATAAATACTCAAAACAGGGAGGATCTGCAGCATTGTGTGACTGCTGGGCCTCTTCTCTAAGGTATTTACTATTGTTAAAATACTTAACAATGTCTAAGCGCTTTGTGAGTTACTTGCCCTTAAAGGATGATGTTAATGATATTCTTTTGACCTTTGTCTCATAACTACATGCGTCACGCATGTCTACCTCACATGCATAACAAAGAATTCTGACCAGTTTGGAAGACGCATTGTTCTTCCAGAATTCTTCAGAATTATGAGGGATGTAACGTGATATGAAATGGTTGTAATTTTACAAAAAATGTGGTTTTTCATCATTTTCATCAACTAAGCTATTTGTCAAAAGTAGGCAATTTGTACATCCATTACTGTGAAGATCAGTGACAAAAACATTTAGTGAGACTGACAGTGAGAATCCACGTCCTGGAGCTCTGTCGTGTGCCGTCGCCTCTGATCCCCTCTGGGCTTTTGTGTCTGGGACATTTTCTCATGAGAAAAACAAAATGGACTCACTCTTTTCATCTTCATATGAGCCGCCGGAGCTGTTACTGTAGCGGGATTCCAGTCTGTTGTGTGCCCTTGCCCTTCTGTGAAAGAAACAGTACAATTCAGATGAATACTAGTACTTAAGTGAAATAATTAAATAAAGTAAAACTACTAAAAATGTACATGACTAGTGTCTTCTTTTCTAGTTTTCCTTTTGAGAACAACATAGTAAATAATTTACCACCCAGGCATTGTACTTGTACAGTGCCATATATACTGCCTTTTGACCTGAAATATTTTTAGTATTTGTAACACCTTAGATAATGCAGCCCATCTATAGTATTTTGGTTGCAAGCTTTTTATAGTGCAGTAATAATGAAGCAATTACTTAACCAACTGAAAGGCCAATTAATAGTTAATAGAAAATATAAAACAGATCCTAGAATCCTTACCGATCATCACTCTCTCTGGCTAGTTTGGTCTCATCTGTGTCTGGGAGATTTTCGGGACCAGCCACAACTGTGTTACTACTTGAGGTGGTTCCTATGACAAAGCAGAGTTAATTATCTGTTGTGTTTTACAAAAAACAAATTAGTTTCAAAATAATTAGCCCGCCTCACCTGTCTGTGACGTAGAGGCTTTGTTACTGGCAGCAAAGCGATAAAAGGGAGGGTTGTCACAATGCAATACTACTGGGTTGACTGGCTCAGTTTGTTGAAGTTCAAATATTAGCTCCTCCATTGTTTGGATGGTGTTGTTGCGACAGAGGTAAATAACCACTTTTTTTATCTAAAATATGATAAATAAATACATTAGCAACAGGAATTCAGTAAACCATAAATGTTTTTGGATATGGCTGGGTAAAGAAAAAACTTACATAAGGCAATAGCGTAGTGTCACTACTGACTCCACACAGGCTGATGAGAAACTGTAAAGTTATTCTCAAGTTGTTGCTCCATCTTTCATTAGAGACCAAAGCGTTCCAGGCATTTTCAATTTCGGGACCTGGGACCTCATCTCCGTACTGAAATGTAAAGAAATACATCGAGTTGAATTAACATCTATTTATTCATATATTTGATTTGATTATGAGGGGCTAGTTTGTTGTCCAACAGCCGGGGTAAAATAAATAAAACTGCACAGACTTCATTTGACTTCAATGGCAATTATTAATATAGCTATGCTTACTTGTTATACTCCAACGCATGATTATTATTAACATATCAAATTAACTAGTAAATGTGTACCTTGGCGGTCATGAACATGAGGTTGTTGAGCACCAGAGACGTGGCCTGCAGTGATCCCCAGCCGTTGCCCCTCAGACTGGGGGAGGCTCCCATGTTCTGTCCGCGGGACTCCTCATCGGGGGTGCAGGGGCTGGAGGCAGGGGGTAAGAGTCCAGTGTCTAACAGCTCTATGTTACTGAGCCAGGGAAGCAGGTAGGACAGCATGATCTGTCTGCCGTTCGGGTGTGTGGTCGAGAAACGCTGGCTCACCTCTGCAGCAAAGGAGACATTCAAAACTATTAATACAAGCTTTTACAAATTTGAACATTACAATAACCCTATGTTCTGTCAATCATTATTTCATCTTTGCACTGTTTTTCCTTATGATCTCTTGTATGTAGCTGAGATATATTTGTATTACTATATTTCCATATTTTATTTTTACTTGTACGTATACATTTATACAATTATGCCTTATTTGACAAGTCTCTTAATATTTTTGCTAGTTATTTAGAATTTATTATTAATAATTTATTTTTTTGCTCTTTGTTATTATAATATATTGTGATGTGTGAGCTACGGTGTCCAAATAATGTCACTTGTGGATCAATTAAGTTTGTTTATGTCTATAACCTATGTAAGGGAATTGGTGTTCTTTAAATTAATTTTATTTATATGATTAATACTTTGCCCTGCCATTTTTGGTTATTTATATAATATGAGTCATCTTGTCTATATGTTTTATCATTTGCTTTATGACTGAAATATGTTAAAACACATTACAGCATACACCACAACCTGACAGTTGCTATTGCTGTAAATGTCCATCAAGAGGTCAGGGCATTCAATTACCCTCTTGGCTTCTCTGTCAGCGTCAAGTCATTATAGGCATGTTTTCATAATCTATAATTGTCTCCATAGCAGTAATGCATAGGTCACATATTATTACAGCTGGCAGTGGCATATGTTAATCTGTTAACAATCACACCCTCGGCCAGAATCTCCCTCCCTCTTTGAGATATTGTTCAGAATGGTAGTTCATCTGTAGTTTAATGTCCATCATTCTGAGTCTGTATGTGCGTGTTTAAGTGAAAGGGTGAGTGGGTGGGGGAATGTACTAATACATGTGACTGTGTTGACTGTGGGCTTGTTGAAAGTGGGGTCCAGGGGGTGGGTGTGAGGCAATGATTTTAATTGTCATATATGAAATTCATGAAAAGCTATTTTTCAGTAAAGTTTGATTTGATGTGTTATGTATGTTAAGTTAACAAATATAAGAATGATTATCAAAACAATATTATTACTTCAACTGGATTTTGTTCTTGGTTTTTAGTACTATTGATTTTGAAGATAAGAAAGACAAAAAGTTAGTTCGTGGTAACCATTTCTAGAATGTAAGAGATAGAAAAACAAACTTTAAGGTCCATCCCAGCAGAAACACATAGAAAGGATTGTTTCAGAAAGTGATCACACAAGGGTACAACAGATTAAAAATAGTACAAGATGTTTCAGTTAAAGTTTACATAATTCATTCACAAAAGTATTGTTGTGCTTGCCTGAGAAGAGAGGCAGTGTGAGCTCTGGGTACATGCTGGCCAGTTGGATGGAGAGCTGAGACAGGTTGACGCTGTACAGGGGAGGCAGAGGGCCGTGGGTGCCATACAAAATGTTCCCAGGTTTCTGCTCCACCATCCTCTTTGAGTAAGCACACAACTTTGACTCCAATACCTGAACAAGAATGAAATGTACACTGTTACCTAGAAGTTCCCATCCTTTTAGTCAACCATCAACTTTCAGTAAGTTTTTAATCCCGCTTCTATATATTTTAATATATATTTTAATGACTGTTTTATTCAGTGCAGAAGCCTGCAGAAGAAAGGACACAATGACAGTTGTATTCCTACAGGCCTACAGGCCTACATTGCCAAGTAAGAAAGTGGAGTGCGCATGAGTTTTGGTGGTGATCGGTGGGGCCGATGGGGCAGATTGGCAGCCTCGCTTCCATCAGTCTGCCCCAGGGCAGTTGTGGCTACAATAGTAGCTTGCCACCACCGAATGTGGAGTGAATGAATAATGAACTGTAAAGCGCTTTGAGTGTCTTGAAAGGCGCTATGTAAATGCAATGATTAATTAAGAAAGTGATTCCGTACCTGCATGAGCTGCATTGAAATTTCATATATTTCTCTGCTTGTGTCTGAAGCTTTGAACAACACCAGATTGAGCAGAGTTACAAGGTCGCACGGGTAATTCCTAAAACACAATTAAAATAGTTATTAGCAAGTGGCTCCATTGTATTTGGCCATTTTGAGTACATAGATAAATAATGTGAATTCCTGACCTGTTGCCGCAGACTGTAGCGATGGCCTTGAAGCAGCCAGAAGCCAGTTGATATGATCCAGTGAAGCAGCGGTCCACAGCCCAGTTAAACAGATTACTCTGGTCTGGGTTCAGCTCCAGGAGCAGGATCACCACCTCACACCCAAGACGATGCACCTACAGCAAGAATACATATGTGATTTGATTCAAAGTAGTACCAAGGCTGCCACTCCAGCAAATTAAAATTAAATGTAATATAAAAATAACAAATAGACAACTATTAGTGCTAGTACCACTACTACACTACTCAAACAAAAACACAGTATTAAAAATGTATTCTTGTTAACCTGTTTACATTGACAATATTTGAATTTCTATATTGTATCTGGTTTAGCAGCAGGGTAATGCTGCTATGATGGTAATGAAAATTTTTTTTTTCTTCATACAAATTTTTAAATGCCAGAACTGACTCTTTCTTTTCTTCTTTTTAGCAGTTTTCTAACATAAATAAGTGAAACATTGCAGTAGGTTGACATACCCGCAGATCGTGACAGGCCAAGATGTTGTCGAGCCATTTGTACAGATAGCCATCAGTGGAGAGACCCACATTGTCAAACACTGGTCCACAACACAAAACAGCTGACATCGCCTGAAAAAAAAAGCATTTAAAATTAAATATCATGCATAATTTGGAAGAATTTAAACTAGGTTGTGCCCATTTTTTTTTTACCTTGAGGGCACAGTACTGGTAGCGTGTGATTTGGTGATTTCGGTCGCTGTATCGGTCTAAAGGTGTAAACATAACACTGAAGGGCCCAGCCCACTGACTGAAGAGAATAAATAAGTGATGCCTTAGAGACTGCTGAGGGAAGAGGAATCGTCTGTGGTGCACTGCAAATGGAAAAAAAACAACATTAAACACAAGCTTGTCTTTGTGTGATAGAAGTACTATTTATACTGCTAGTGGTTTGAAAATATTATACATTTTGCAGTTAAAAAAATATATTTTTCAAAAGTTTGGCATATAAATTTTGAAAAAAAGCATGAATTTCATTTTGATGGTAGCAGTGTGTGAAAATCTAATTTAGATTAAGTTAGCAAATTCATAACTTTATAAATACCTGGTCTAATTATATAGTATTTAAGTAAGTTATGTTAAAAAGTATTCCAAGTCTGGACAGGGAATTCAATCTCTCTAAAAATGTTATGTGTTTACATATGTATAACATACCATAATATGTCAAGATTATACAGACTACCCATAAAATTAAACTGGTCCAAAGGGTTACTAGGATTGAATGTTTGAATGAAAATCTATGAGCATTTTGGAAGTATTATATCAAGCTCTGCTGTAGGTTATTAAAGTATTTGTATGTTTGTGCATTTATTTACCAGGGACACACTGTATGAGGTTGGCCACCATCCCACTGAAGTGAGCCCTGATGTCTTTGAGCACCTCCAGCTCCTTCTCGTTCTCCGCCTCCAGGAGCATCCGCGTCAGGTCCACGTACTCCAAAAACAAGGCACCAAGAGCCAGGGAGTCGCGCTCCAAAGCCCCATTTGTGCTGTAAAATATTAAGATTTATGTCATTTTGCAAGTGTTACTACATACACAAATGTTTAGATAGTCAGTGATCCTCTCCACTTTATGTACGCATTCTGAATTCAAGACAAAACTGAACACAAACATTCACAAAGTTGGTTTCATATGAATATATTATGGATTCTACCTGGACGACTGAGGGATTCTACACACATTTCATATGAACACATTTGATCAACCAAATAATACGGTACAACCAACTGCCCTTTGGTATTTAATTTTTTTTTTTTTAACAATCAAGTAATTGGTTTTAGGTTAAGGCAGTAAATAGGTTTAGTCAAGTAATGAATTATTGCTAAAAAGTAGGACATGATTAGGTAAAAACAAAAACACAATGTACCTGTCACTAATAACTCCCGCGTTAGCCAAAAGCTCAAAGATTCTCAGTAGCTGTAGTCTCAGAAGATCTCTCCTTTCTCTGCGCTTCTTGTTCTGCAACAGTTAAATAACAATCATGTAATAATATAATTAAAAACACTCAGTAAATACTAAACAATGTAAACGTATAATTAAAAACACCCAGTAAATACTAAATGATGTAACAGTATCGTTCAAAACACTCAGTACGCACACAGTAAATAGTAAAAGACAGGTTCAATCTCAAGCACAGCTGCTGCACAGATGTACAGTATTTTAACCACAGATCTTTGTTTTTACCTCAGGTCTTCGCTCAAGTGCCTCCTTCATCAGTGGATGGAGTTCTTCCACCAACTCCCTACAAATCGATTGAGCAAAAATTAATTTGTAAATCGCTAAAATCAAGAATCAAGCATAGCACAGAATTTAGAAGTCAAGCATGGAGGAGCTGTTGAAAACACAATGTTAACTAAACCATCCATTTAAAAGTCATTTTAAGTCACAGCATTAATCCTCACACACGTAATAATGAAAGTTATGTTTCCTGGTATGACCTTCATCTTTTTAATAATAATGGCCCCTTTTTGGAAAGCATTTCAGGTTGAAATTAGACGGTTCCTGACAAAAAGACACAGCCCTGTTTTACAATGGTGCCTCTATCTTTGTGAAAAATGTGATACATCTTTGCCCTTCAAAGAATTCACTTTCTTGATCTGCCATGCTTTTTTTCCTTCTCACAATATCACAAAGGCATGCTGCTAATCTCAATTATGACGAGAATGCAATGACAGATGGGGAAAGAGAAGACGCACACTGGGCTGTACCTTTGGACGGTCTTATGTAAGAGACATCATGCAAATCTAACACCTGGTCAAATATCTATTGTAGTCCAATATTAATTATCATTAAACTTAAATTATTTCACCAATGCTGATTATAGTTGAACATTTGCAGCAATTTAGGCACTTCCACCAGTAATTCATGACTTATAAAGGTGCAATGATGAATGAATGAAGCCATACCTAAATACCAGGGCATTTGTGCACCCAAATCCAAGCACCAAAGACTCAGTGATTTCCAAACTCTCAGCTCTCATTAACGGGACGAGCTGCTTCAAAAGCCAGGCCACAGATGGAGTGCCTATAACCTGAACCAAAACAGCAAGTTACATTGTGACAATATAAAAACAATGGAACATTTGTGCTACATCATCAAATACATTTTTTTTTCTTAATTGGATCAAAGAAAATATGGGCCATCTGGGACAAGAGAGCTAATGAATTCATCAACAGTTTTGTACACCATCAAAAACATACATAAAAACCACACCAAATAACAATAATCTTTTTAAAGCGCATTCCAGTTATCTATGGATTACTCTACCAGAACAATGCAGCCCAGTGTATTTCTTATGGAGTATTATTTTCCGTACTTCCCGGAGCAGGGGGGGGCACACAGACCTTGTTGTCGTAGGTTACGCTGCCGTCGGGGGTGGTGGCAGTGATCTCAGGTGTGGAGGCCCGCAGGTGCCCAGGAGACATGATGCTGGGTTTGGCCACACCCAGACACATGATCAGGTAGTTTCTCCACAGAGAGATGTAGCTGTCATTGGAACCTGCGGTGCTCGTCTTTTTGGCATTTACTGGGCTGCTGTTGGAAATAAAATATGCAGTCATTTTCTGAAAAAAAAAGTGTCTCAGAAAAATAATGAAAAATAATGTAATATTATATCTAAACATATGTGCACCATTATTATATGACATAAACATTCTGTACATAAATAACTGAATGAAGTTAATTAGGCAAAACTATTCGAGTGTCTCTTCAATGGTTCATGTTAGTGGGTGAAATGCTTTTTGTTTTATAATTTATTTGTATGGCATTTCAGTCACAAAAGGCCAGACTAAACCAAACTCATACAAGCGACAACTCTTTGTGCATGTGGCAGGATGTTCATGAATTATTGAAATATACATACTATAATTTAAAATTATTTATTTAGTAAAAAAAAAAAAATGAATAGTAATCTCCAAAATTAGAGTTTCCCGATTTGCAGTGGTCAGTATTTATCAATGGTGGCTCAATAAAAGATGGTTAAACTGTTATGGTCCAATCTAATGACTGCAACTCAAACTGAAGAGTAATTGTCGAAATATAAACTGCAACACCTCTAATACACTGGTTGTCTTTATTTTATGACTGATCATTGAATTTAAGGTGCATATAATAAAAGGATATTTTCTTACTTGGGGTCAACAAGAGGCAGTAGCAGTTGTAGTCTTGTGAAAGCATAAGGCCAAGCATATCCCAGAGCGATGGGACAGTGTTTCGGTAGATGCTCCTGTCTCAAGAATATGTGCAGACAGAGCACCCATGGGTCCTTCACACATTGGGCGAAGATCCAGACGTGACTGGGACTCTTTACATCATAGGAGCTGCTCACGAGGCGTGCTCCCCACTCTACCAGCCACTGCAGGTCCACATGATGGCTCAGGGGAAGAGTGGACTAAAGAGAGGACAGTGACTATTCAGAATACAGTGCAACCATGTCTAACTTCAATGTAAATTATACCAAGCAGTGTCAAATTTTGTGTAAAGTGAATGCTTGAGTAGTTCAATTCAAAAAGTGAAATACATATCCAGGATTGTATTGACTCAACATACACACTAACATATTGGCTTTCAGGGTTATCATGTTTTATGCAAGATCACCTTCCTGTCACAACTAGATACTGGATGTAACCGGAGAAGATAATATGGGTGAAGTGTTTTGCCCAAGGATATAACAACAGTATCTACTGAGTCACCTTGAGAATCAAACCAGTAACTTCTGACGTGTTCCTAACAATATAAGTTTTGTAATAAAAACATATCCATGAAGACAAGCCAATGGAGGAAACCAGAAATTATATAGTGTACCATTACTTATTCAGAAAAAATTGATAATATTCGTACAAACAATCTGAAAAGTGCTAAAACATGTCTTAAATGGATTGGATGAGGTTCAAGTATTGATTAAAAGATGAATGGACAAAAAATAAACTGAAAAGTGCATAATTATTATATGTAAATTAAAGATTGTGCAGTAACATTATCTTATTGTATTTTGCATTATAGTCTATACACTCCCTACTCCAGTTCTGCACATATTCAAAACAACAATTTGGATTTTATCAATATTTTGAAATACTCCCCTCCTCCAATAAAAAGTGTAATTTTAAACTGAACCACTGAAATAGCAACCTTGCCCTGGGTTACTGATTCATTTATGATCATAATAATACCTTGGATTTATATATTTTAAAATACTCAAGGGGGTTTACATTGCATTATTCATTCATTCACTCCACACCCAATAAAAATGCAGTATTAAAGATGACACTTACTGAGTCTGACACAGCCACATGAACGATGCTGTCCATTACTGTTGGGCTCAGCTGGTCCATGATCTCTATCATGGGCTTGTCGTCATCCTGGAGCCAAACACATTTAGACTGTCAGCTATTTATAAAAGTGTGCCATGTGCATGTGGCATCTGTAATAACAACTACAGTCAGAGGGCATTTGCTCCATGATCTCTGATGTCTCTGCCCTCACGTGGGTTTCAACTTATGCTTAGCTGGTTGATACACGTTAATGGTATAGCAGTTTATGATTTCCTTTTTACATAAATCTTGTATCTAATTTTAACACCATTCTGAATAACCAACAAAGAAGAATTATATTTTCACAGTCCAAAAATGTATTTCTAACCATCATTATTTATATAGCATTTTACTGTATATCATCTGTCTTATAAGAAACGTTTTGTCTATTTGCTTCTTGGTCAGGACTTGAAAATAACGTCTTTTAATGGTACAAATGGGACTAAACTAATAAAATAAACATGGAGCGGGTGTTATAGTTTGTGACTTCTTTCATGCACTTACTAGTAATAATAAAAATTACATCCTACAGCTGGAGCTTATGTTTCATACAGTGTCTAATAAACTAAATAAAAAATTGAAATGAAATATTTGCCTCAGCGTGTCCAAGGGCAGTAAAGAGGCAGCGTATTTCCCTTAAAACCCCCACGGCCAATTTCCTTGTGCTGATTTGACAGGAGCAGAGCAGCAGCAAAGCCAGGCCCTCCACAGCATGAAGCACTGAGCAATGTGGATATCTATCAGGCACTCGGGGACTGGCCTGGAGAGGGGAGAGAGGTGGCATGTAATCTATTGGGTTATGACAAATGTGAAACTTGATGTATTGTGACTGTATACAGACCTCCACTCCACCTCTCATCTTCCCCTGTAGTTGTAGGGCTAGTCTCCACTGAGTGAGGAGCTGAAGGAGGAGCTTCACTGAGGCGTCCTGCAGACCCTGGTGTGTATCCTGCACCTGGAGAGGCAAGCGGAGGGAGATGTGGTGTCATCCAAAAAGTAACAGGGTTAATTCTCTCATTCTCACACAGTCTATACATGTGCATATTGCCTTGGCTAGTAATGTAATTATGTTAAAATAATAATAATTACAGCTCTTGTTGCCATCAGATATTACAGCATACAACAGATATAACAGATTTGGATCTATGAGATTTTGATAATACCTCTCGCAAAAGGAAATGTGTGTAACCAAACAGAACGTCCTCCCTCCAGTCTGAAAAGTCAAGTAGCAAACTTTGCAAGGAATTCTGAGAAATTAGACGAAGCTCATCATCCATGTGCACTGTGAGCCTAAAGGAAAAGACAATATAGATTAACATACTTGCATACTGTAAATACAACAGTTTTAGACAAATACTAACTTTTCAGTTTTACATTTCAATTTAGCATTGGAATATTTTATTAAACTTTTTACCTTGAGAGGAGGTCAATCAACTCAGGTTTGGACATCCCATCAGGGAGAATCCGGGGAATAGCTGCCACACAGGTCCTGAACAGGTCAATTTTAGGCTTCCTCTCACCACTGTAAAGGGAACAGTACAATAAAAACCTTACAAAAAGATGACTCGAGTTACAAACATGTGCTATTATAAATATTTCCATTTCCCATTTCCATTAAAATATTTAAAACTGCTGATATAGCTTTCTAAATGGACTTAAAGATTCACTATGTAACTTTTCTGGTGGAGATTTCGCCGCCTGCTTGTCTCCAAAGATACTATTGCTTTGCCTGGAATGTTCAAACTTATTTATTTTGCATTTACTTCAAGTTACACAGTGCACATTTAAAGAGGGTTCCTTACGTGATCATGTCCTCTGGCTCCTTGTTGAGCATCTGCGCACTGGTCAGCATCATGCAGCGGCCCACCTCTTTGTCCAGGTGTCTGAGGATGTTGTCCAGAGCTTTTCGGACTTGTGAGTAGTACAGAGACATGCCGATGAGCTTGGCCTCCTCCTCTGTCAGAGTTTTACTGAGATATGTTTTCTTTTTCTTCAGAGAGTTTCCTGACGGCAGCGTGGCTCCTGTGTTTGGCATCGGGGGCTCTCCATCTTTCTGTTGTAGAGCATCTGCGATCACCAGGAACGCCCTCAGACCAATGTTCATGCGCTGGAACAAACAGTTATTCATATGGGTTAATCAAATACTATAACTCAACATTATTAAATACCAACATGCAGCGTTCACTCCTAAAATATATATTACTCAGTCATTTCCCTATAGTCTATAAGGAGCACTATGTTTTTTTAATATATTTATGCAAATAAGGTAAAGGCTGTAGAAATTAATGTTTTTTTTTTATTTTATAATGCCATGTAAAACTCAAATTGGTTCATTAAACAAAAACACATTCATAGAATTGCTTTCAGAATTGGACACACCAGAACACTAGCCTTCAAAATTATTAAGCGTTAAGCAATTTAGATATTTGACTCTCTTAATTACCATACTCTATAGTGGTGATGTATGTCAGGTTTGAAACAGAGCGCATACTGTTCTTTGTAGGACTCACTGACAAATACAAATAAAATGAGGAATGCTCCTGGTCTGTGTGTGTGTGATTGATAATATGTTGTTTTTACCTCAGGGTTCAGACTGAAGGCTTTGGCTGGTTTCCCAACGCTCAGCAGGTCAAAAATGATCTCCTTCATGGCAAAGTCCAGTCTCTCCTGATTTGGAAAACAGGAAAACAGGGGCAGTGAATTGATACATTATTTAAATAATGGGCATAAGGCAAAGAGGTAAACTGATCTAGAAGTATAGCTTTGTGGTCTATTTAGATTTGGGACCTACACAGTGGTTATCAATTCTTCTCCATTAAGTAGTACTTTTATAGCATTTATATCATACATAATGACATTTATTATCTTCGTAAATGTAATTAATTGACAACTTTGGTGAAGTGTAAACTGGTTATGCCTTATTACTTGCCTGATTTATGGGTGCATTATCTATATTGCAATTTCAGCAAATTGGAAATAATAGCTACAATAGCAAGCCATTTGAGTAGATATTAAAGGACATCATGTTATGGATGTATCAAGTGAGTATCATTTTGTTTTTGTACAAACCTGTGCAATAAACTGGATGATTTTGACAAAAATATTTAGAGGCATGTCTCTGGGAACAACACTGCGACTGCCTTTTGGAAACAACGTGGAGGTAATGGACGTCAGACGACTAAAAAAAGAAAAAAATATATAAACAAAGGTTATGTATTTTGATGTGATAATCTTGAACAAATCTCATCTCATCATGCCTCTTACCTTTGTGTTGCAGTGTTGCTCTCGCACTTAATTCGTATCATGTAAACCCATAAGAGGCGGTAGAGTGATTCAAGAGCCACACGAGCCATCTTTGGATCTTTATTCTGCCAAATAAAATATATTTTTTTGTATTAAATGAGTGTCTGCCCTACCCCTCACACAGACATCAACATTTGTCAGGGAGTGCTCTCAAACAAAAGTAAGCGCTGCTTGTCATGCCTTTCATAGTCCAATGTCATAACCTTAAAATCAGTCTTAATCTGAACTTGTACAACATTCCTGTTCACATTGTACACTGCTAATACTCCTAATATTTCTAATAATGTAATAAAAAATAGGAGATATTTTTGCAATTACTGCGTGTTCATTTGGTACTGTTTGTTAGGGCTTTATGACATTTTAAAGGATACACTGAAACTCTAACATCTGACATTTTCCCCAAATTGTTCAGTCATAGTAAAAGTATCAGCGGGCTTATTTATTTATGATCTGAACAGTTGCAAATTTGAGTATACTAAACAGCCTTGTGATTAATACAAATAAAGTCAGTGTAAAGTCAACAAAGACTTGTGTAAAGTGTATTTACAGTGTATTTAGTATAAACAGAAAAAACTCACTTTGAGGTTTGAAAGGCAGTTGTTGAGGAAAATGTGCCAGCGGCAGAGAAAGAAGTTCTTCTGACTGACACACAGCAAACAGGTCACCAGAGGGTACAGCGCCTGAAGGGGACACAGAGGGACACATAGTAATATATTTATAACATAGAAACTTTGATGTCTGCTAAAATACTAGTTTAGTGTCTTTAATTATCTTTGGATTTTAAGATGATTAGCTCCCCCAGTTATTTTACCTCAGCAATAAAACATTACCTTTTATAGATATATGACACATAATGGAAACATATTCATGACCTACTCAAAACACTGAACCCAGATTCCTGAATGTTCTTGTATCCTACCGAACATAATGTATTAATTAGCTTCTGACCTTACTTTTTATGTATTGACAGATAAAAAAAAACAAGATGTCTGGTGTATTCCAAAAACCCAAAGAAACTTGCTCAATATACCAGCCAAAGTTTTTTACTTCCTCTACAGAACCTAATAATGATTTTTTTTTTACAGTCTGGGAGGCATGACAGCCCAAAGGTGTCTGTACAGATGGAAGATAAGGTTCCCACAGCTGAACTTGGGTGTTCAGTTTGTTTATGACACAGCTCACTGTTTCTATGGCTTCCAGTGTGGCCCATTCACACAGCATTGAGATCATACTTTTTTTAACCGTGGCTGTGGGCCTGGGTATACCCTAGCATTAAACCTTTGTCAAACCTGGAGAACGCATTTACCTGCTGTCTCTTATCAAGGTGAGAGCTTGATACCTGTCTCTTGATGTCTTTCTTTTCATTGTGTGGCTCAGTCAGGAGGAATAACAATTACGGAAATTCAACTCATCGCAATCATTCCAAACATTTCTTTCTTCTAGTCTCACATATTGTTGTTTGTGTCTGAGCCAAGCATCAAATCTGTGCACGGAGGTGTGGTCATGTTTTAGAGAGCCAAGCATTCTCCATTTGTTTAAGAATTTAGAGAATTTTCCAGGTTCATGACAGGCATATTTCAAGACAGAAGGTGACTGCCCATAACAAAGACGCCTTTGAACAGGTATGGAAGCCTGGAATGTTTTGGGGCATTAAGTATTTGGATCTAAGACTATAGCTATTAATAGATGACTTGTGCAATGACTTTAGCATTAAGAAGCAGGCAGTTGATATTGCCTAGTTGTGTGATCATAAGCTAGACTTGTTTTTATACCACAATATGAATCGTATTTTAATTATGCTTAGTCATACACACTGCAATAAACAAGTAAAATTCTGTTATTTAATTATATGGGCACACTTTTCATTTATAATCCATACTCCTGCTAAAATCCTACCTCCTGAAAACATATTATTGCGAGATGATGAGATTTAAATGTATGCACTGCCTCAATTAAACATTTCATTACAGTCTCTTTGAGTGACCATAGTTTTAATTTCCATATTGTCTCCAATTTTCTGATTCCTCTTCGTGCCTCCCTGCTGCTATAAAACAGTGCCCTTCTTGTCAGTGTTTAGAGCCAGAGTCCAGTGGAGCCTAACTACACTCCGGTCTCCTCCTATAGAGATAAAAGTCCCTGTGTTGGAGGTCTACACTAAACGCCTTCACATATGCTTGTTAATGGGGCTGCAGGATGAATAGAGGTGTGTATTGACACAGTGTTCAAAGATGTGAACTGACCAGCGAGTGTTTCTTTCGGGAGGATAGGTCCAGTGTGATATCATAGAGACTCTCCACAAAGTTCCTCAGACATGGTACATTCACCTCGTTCTTTACAGTCTGGGGACAAAAACAGATTAGAGTGAGTCACAGTGAGTGTTGTTGTTTTTTTAATGCAGATGCTCTCCAGGAACCAACCAAAGTATTTTATCCAGGTTTAGATTTGGCACAGGCGTGTTAAGAGCATGTAACTCTCTGTGATTCCGTGTGGTTTACAAATCAATAATTAAAAATAATCAATTGTAATCCAGTAAAATCTTTTATAGCCAAATTAGCAGAGACTAATAGGTGATGCAGTATATTATGATGACTACTGTCTGTCCAGTTAACATAAAACTGTCAGATTAAAAACACTTACAGCAGCTACAGGGACAAGTATCTCCACAAAGAGTCCCGATAACGAGTGTTTGATGTCTTTGTCCTTCACGTCCAAGAAATATTGCGCACATTCCTGAAAAGAGAGGCAGATTGCAAACCTGATCATTGTCTGTGACAAAGGGCTGTTTTGGTATACATACTTCCTTAACGCTACTGATGTAAAGCCCTGAATCATTATCAGGAGCGGAAATGGGAAACAGGAGCGCAATCACCATCACAAAACCAATAAACAGAGCACTTAACCTCTAATTACTTCACTGGAACTTCTCAGCAGCAAAAGGATTGCAGTACAGATGTGGCTAAGTGCTACCACGCAGTATTGTATTGTAAATGCTGGAAGGGACCTTGGTCAAGTGCAAAACTATATGGTAAAGACATTTTCCATCACTTATGCATTAGCACTGTTTTGATAGATACTGGCTTCAATTATCTGCTGAGACCGATATCAGCTGATACCATTGTAGAGACTGATAACAGCATTTATTTCTTTTATACAAAAATTAAATAACATAGAACTGATCCAAATGTGTTATGTAGTTGTTATTTATCCCTCAAGTAACTATAATATAAAAATCCGAATATTATGAAACTTCCTAGGCCAACTACGACCAGTAATTACAGCTTATATCAGTTTATAGGTCCAAAGAGGATATTTATATTTGGAAGCTGATATCCGATCAAGTAAATTTTTCAATGTAGGTGCCGATATCCGATACCAGTAAGTATAGAATAAAACTCTTTCAAAATGTTTTATAGTCATAAACTTGTATCTGTCAGGGAAAGAGTTCATATTTTACAGTAGATGGCAAATATAATAACTCCACCTCCAAATATGTCCTTGGACCCTGTTTCATTTGCTTAATAATTGTTTGAGTTTAAGCACATTGAACTTTATCATTTTGAAATTGGAGTTCTCAACGCCCCTTAAAAGGATGTAACACTACCTGCATGAATTGAAAGGATGCCTCAAAGTCTTCCACTGGGTACATTTTGATTCGGAAAAACTTGAGCCCCATGATCAGGCTGATGGTAGACTGTATCACGTATGAACTCTGCTCCTTTTGCTTTAGCTCTTTAAGCTCTGAAATAAACTTCTTCCTCACGGCTGGGAACCTGCCAAAACAAACCATTAAATATTATTAGATGTAATATTTTTTTAAAGAAAAGTCTTAAAGGCCAGATAATTAAAACAGGAAAAAACTATGAGTAATGTTTAAAATTTGGGCGTTTGTGTCTACAGTAGATAGGCTCCATGTGGACAGATTTTACCAACACGACTCGACTGCCCGGTCTATATTTAGAAAGGCATGTGGAGGGGTGATGTACTGGGAATGTGTATGTGCCTGCTTGTTCTGGGGCCAATGCACTGGTGTCTATGGGGTTTGGTTGTGCTTCACATGGGCTGGCACTGCTGATAAGTGAGTGGAGGAGTCATCACAAGATCACGTCTGGTGCTGAGTGTTTCAATACGAAGCAAATAAACACTGTAGGCTCTAGGCAGGCTGTATGTATGAAAAATAGTGGCAACAATAAAGTATGGCAACACTTTAAGCTACCGCATCTGTGCTCTATAATTACAATATAATATTATGAATATACTATAATAATTCATTGAGTATAAATTTACCAGTGAAAGTGAAAAATTATTTTGGCTTAGGATCAGAGACAAATGTACTAAAAATTGTAATTGCTGATCACTAGATTTAAAATTGATAAGTATTTAAAGTGTTTAAATAGTATTTAAATGTTATTAATCTACAAGGAAGTAATTGAAAGTTTGAAAATCGAGTGGTTATTAACTGGTATTTTCACTGTAATGTTTCTCATAATTTGTTT
The DNA here is from genome assembly GCA_029959045.1 of Taenioides sp. WSHXM2023. Lineage (NCBI taxonomy): Eukaryota > Metazoa > Chordata > Actinopteri > Gobiiformes > Gobiidae > Taenioides > Taenioides sp. WSHXM2023. Next base: position 11,393,176 of record CM057098.1, on the reverse strand, counting down.
AATAATTTGACTGATTTGAAGTTTTAGTTGCCTGTTATTGCTGTTATAATGTTGTCAAATACTGACAAATGCTTGGATATAAACAGTAAAGCGTGAGGTGGGGTAATTCCTATTAGTATAAAGCTAATTGAATAAATGAGTAATATCTACAACATGCCGATATTTGACCTCTAGATCTTGGTGACCTATATCTCTTTAAAAAAAATTGATCAATAGCTCTCACCAAATCCCTGAAACTGAACTTAAAACGACAGCACTTTCAAAGACACAGTATAGATTGAGACTACTGACGTGCCATTAACCTCATATATTTCGAACACATACACTCGGCCCACAGAAGGCAGGCACTTCTCTCAGTGTCCTGAAGCCATATGGACGCCATGTGTAATTTTAGTGTGAATGGGGTCAAAAGGAGGACAGGTAGCTACAGCATATTCAGGTTTTCACAGCTGCAAGTGTGGCCTGGATATCCACAACTACGTAACACAAAAGCCACAACAAGCAACCACACATAAGGTCAACTGTAGCAGTGAAACACACAAACAATATTTTACTGGAGAGCATTTAAGAAGAATAAAAACTGTATAGAGGTTTCTCATATGCTCAGTGCTGCTTTAAAATTCAATGCAAGCTACCACTGCAGCCATAGCTATTATGATATTTTTAATATAAAGATATTTTTAAAGCACTGTGGCTAGTAAATTCAGGTCTCAATGCAGTTTCTATCAACCGTCAACACAAATGGGTCTAATAAGTAATTTGTTGTATTGCTAACCAAACACCACATAAACAAAAAAAAATCCATTGTGTTGCATAGTTGCGGGTTCAATTACCTGGATTGGGCTACAACTCCAACCACTTCAGCGTAGAGGTCTGCCACAATGTGCATGTTGCCAGTATTGGGTCCCAAATACCTAAAATAAGATATGTTCTGTAAACTGCTACTAAATAATAAATTTAAAAATAAAAAGTATATTGTTAGTGGATCTTACCCTTCTTTATATTTGAAGTGCCTGAAGGCCAGGTTGATTACTTCCTGAATGAGTCCGTCTAACAATGGGTGAAGGGGGATCTTGAAAGGACAAGGTCATTGGTTACTTTAAAATTAAATGAAAGATGTTATGACAATAGAGCTGATATGGAAGAAGCTTTGTCGCATTGAGTGGTATGCACAAACGCCCAAGTGCTGAAATAATAATCACATTTCATATTTAGGCCATACCAATACATTAGCATATTAAAAAGCATCTCAGCTCTCTGCATAGTACAAGAGCAATAGCAGAAATGTGGACTCAAGCCTACTGTTAAGATAAATAGAATGTACTGAAGAAATGGTACATAACATTATAGCAACCATGACTTAGAATTTTAAGTTCTACTCACCTGTTTTAAAACTTCTATTAGAACAAGAGAAAAGATGAAGTCTATTGCCAGATCTCTGCGCTCCAATAAATAGTCCTTTTGTTGCTCATCGCTGCAACAGACAAGACGGAAGCGATAATCAATACTTTCACTTAAAGTATACACTTAACATTTCCTAAGTGGAAAATGAGATTTTACATACATGATACTAATAACTAGGGATGCAACAATATTCAATATAATATCGAATCATTCAATACTGGTGTCACGATTTGATACACCTGTTCAGTCGATATGCATGTGTCCCTCCATGCGCGCTGTGTTCTCATTTATTTTGGTCTAAAAGGAAAACAGTTATCATGGCATCCTCCTCAGATGCAGCAAGAAAACAGCTCCATAGAGACTTATAGCTGAAATATTCTATTAAAGGTGGGTTTTATTTTTCAGTCAGTTTTTATTTTACGTTGATAGACCCAGGAATGACAAAGATATTAACTTTTAAATACTTTAGAACCGCTTTTGGCTTTAGATGCGCAAATGCGCTCATATATGCACCCGCAATGTGACTATACGCGATCTTTTTCTCAGACTCTGTCTCGTAAGTTTTCCTCAGAAAAGTGTCTGTTGAGACATTTCTATGTAATATAACATAGTTTTAGTGTTCAGAAAGAGGATGAGAGAGTGCAGTGTGTGAAAAAAGAGCAGGGCAGTGTGGGAGGAGCTACTGTCTGTCTCTGCTGCTGCTGGGGACGAGGCAGAGCAGCGCGAACACAGAGAGCCTGTGTGAGATTCAGGAGGAAAAGAAATCACCAAATCATCATCAAAAAAGGAAAAGTCTGATAGTGTGACTCCCCCAGCAGTCTATATTAAGAGTAGACTGGCTATATTATAAAATGTAAAATAGCCTGAGAAAGCACTGTTCTTATTTTCAGTGAATAAAAATGCTATAAATCATTGAACCAAATGAACTAAAACACTTCACATAAACTACAACTGTATAGTAGTTGTACTGTAATGTATTGTATGTAATGTATGTATTGTTTTATTAATATCATAGTGTTATTATATAATATTCATTAGCAGAAAAAATTACATGTTTTTTTTTTTGCATCTTAAAACGTATCGAAATCGAATCTATATCATGACCCGTGTATCAAGATACATGTTGAATCGTGGGAAAACTGTATCGTTGCATCCCTACTAATAATGTATATTAATGCCAAAGATGCAGTTTAGCTCCTCATCCAAAACCAAACTACAAAAACTAATTGTGCTTACGTTCACAGTCAAAGTATACAATATCTGTCTACTAATTTCTTAAGTGTTATTTTAACAAAGTATAACAAACAGCAACAAAGATGATGCTGCATTAAAAAAAAAAGTTGGACCGTGCTTACATTAAAGCATCAATACATGCCCATAAATTGTAATAGTAAATGATCACATATTTATATATAGTGCTTTTCCACCTTCAAGGCACTTAAAGTGTAATGCTTTTAAGGACCACACTTGGCCTTGACAATATAGCAATAAATTTAACTGCTATACTTTCCTGTAACAACTTTTCTCTTACTTTTTGGACTTGGTGTTGGCCCGCGGTCTGTATTCGTGCGACTCGTCTTCCAGTCCGTTCTGCCTCTTGTACCAGTCAAACAGGGTTCTGAGGATGGAAGGCAGGCAGTACTCCGCTAAAGAGCTCATGCTGCTCATCAACTGCACAAAACACAGATTAAGAGTGAGACTGGGATTAACCTCTGGATCTGAATGGGACAGTAATCCTAGTCTAACTCTGGTATCACAGTGTCAAGTGCAGACCTGATCGAACTGAGGGTCCTCTCCTCTCTGAAGAGACTTGTTCAGTGGCTTTTCCTGAAAGATAAAGACACAAAATGGGTACACTTGAAGTCAGCCTTATTACACAATAACAAAGAACTCAGTGTTACAAGATAAACAGGTTTATACTTGGTTTGACTGTGGTATCCAAATAATTTCCCTTCTGGATCAATTAAGTTTGTCTAAGTCTAAGTCTAAGTCTATCCACTTTTGTCCCTAAATAGTCATTGATTTATCCAGAATTATTTAATACAACTTTGATTTGATTGATAAAATATAAAGAGCTTCAAATCAGTAAATACACACATTCAAAATAAAGCCCCATGCAACTTTTGCACCCTTATGTACAGTCCAGGAACAGAGGACATGAGGAAATTTAAATTTCAGTGTATTCAAATTCTATACAAATTATAGAATAGTACAGGTACCATACAATGCCAACAAATGTTATATGGTCATATAAAGAAGTTGCAACACAGAATATCTAAGACAGTTGCTATGTTTACATACACCAAACATCTGACCATTACCTAATTTCTGGAGTTATCAAATTATTCAAATGACATAAACAGTTATTTGTTTACCTGATGATTCTAGATTTTTCTGGCCATGTAAATGTACCCAATGAGAACAGTAACCATTCAGCAGAGAGAAAACTCACCAGTGGTTCGGCCATGATGATCCTGATCTTGCGTTCGGACAGCAGGGTGAAGTTTGCAAACAGACTCTTGAGGACAAACTCGCCCGGTTTACTCTCCGGGTCCACGTTTACCGGTGCCATGACGACAGGACCCTTTCTCTCCACTGTTCCACTAACGGGCGGGACGGGCGGCTTCAGACCCACTGGAGAGGCTATGGGCAGAGACAGAGAAAAACATATTTAATTATTTAAGATAAACTATTTATATACTACACTTTATATAAGTCAACCTACAATGCACCTACAGTATGATTGCAAGAGATACTGCATTTCTATGAAGCCAAAATTTTCTATATAATCCTACTTATTACCAGTGGGAAAGCATAAAGACAGACAACCAACCAATAACTCCAAAATGAACAGTCAACTATTGCCAAAATGTACAAACGAACTGTAATCATGTACCAACTTAAAATGTCTGCAGAGCGTAATTAGAACATATTTTTTATCCATTTGTGCTGGAGTAAATAAACCCTGGAGTGAAGCCAAGTGTCTGGAGCCATGACTAAATTTAGTGCTATATAAAGAGAGTGGCACATTTGACTGAATACATTTTCCAGATTCACAAACACCAACTGGTCAAGAGCACCTTATCATCTCTCCCCATGGATTACATCATAGTGATAGAGAGCGCCGATAGCTCTCATAAGATGTAATAGCATCTGGAGCAATACTGCGCAGTCTAAAAGGTTACATTAGTGAGACAGACAACAAACAAACTGACAGTTATACAGCGGGGGAGGGGCTGTTCCTGTCATTCATTTCACACAACACTGACATAGATCTAAATGATGAATTGATTATATGAATATGGCATAGGGAGGTAATACAGATGAAGACTATACTTTTCTTGTTTGTTATAAAACACATTTACGCAAGCAAAGTTTTGTGCTTTACTCAATTACATTTATATTACTATGACATTTTGGCTGCTGGTAGAGTAGGAATTTAAGTACTAGCATTAATAGTGGTAGTGGCAGAAGTAGTAGCTGTGGTAATAGTTACCGTAATAGTTACTAGTTTGATTGGTAAGCTCACCAAGTAAGTTAAAGGGTTATTGATTTAAGGGTTAGAGTTAGGTAGTATTCTAGGTAGTAGGGTTGTCACAATATTACATTTTCTTTATTATGATACTAAGGAAAAGGCTTGATAAAAATTTGGAAACCTTAATAATAATAACACTGTTTTTAGATAACAGTGTAATTTTCAGTGCAAAATAATGTTTATTTACCATTGATCATGTTGTCTTATCCTAGTATCAATACTTCTTCAAATTAGTATCTATTTTCAATATTTGTTTTAGTTTCTGGGTATCCATAGATTTGAGTGGAAAAATGCATTAGTACATTTCCAAATACTACTTAATTTTACTCAAGTAACCATTCAGCTTGATGAAATATTTGCTTGTTACAGTACTTTTACTTATATACCTGTGGCATAATTTCAACTGTCAATCGTAGCTCTGTAGCTCTACTAAACCCCATGTGGACAGCTCAATCAGGCGTTCAGTCAAGGCTGGTTGACCTCTGTTGACCATGTGACCCTTCCCTGCTCGTTTCCCTGATGAGGTGAGAGGAAACAGGACTAATTGCCGACATCTTTGGAGGCCTGTTTGTGTGTAACAGAATCGCTAGCGTGATGCAAGCATGAGTGCATGTGAACAATATACAGCCCTCTATGCTTACCAAGGCCTTTGATGAAGCTGATGACGCTAGCTCTGCTCCATTTTGTTGGGACCTCCATGGTGTTGATACAAGACAGGTAAAGCAAGGGAAACTATATTGGATGACCTGGTAGGATTATCAAGTGAGTATCAAAATAAAATCTTCGTCAACATCCGTCATGATAGTTAGGCGGGCAAATCCTAAAATAACTGCAAGACGACAGGCTCAACCAAAGCTAAAAGTATGTACTCCCATTGTAGAGCAGTAGCTATACCCAACATTGCATCCAAATTAGCTGAGACGTCATGTTGTATCCACAGGGGAAGCCACTGAAGGCCTCAAAAGTAAAAGTTTAAAAAGTCAAGCAGCTTGTTCCGAAGTCTTGCTCCAGGAAAGACTGATCGCAAAGTGCAGAGGGCCCCATGTTGAAGAGATACATGAGACCATAACCCAACTATCAGGTTGTAGCTTAGACTGGTCCAAACTTTCCCTTGTAGCGTGACCTTGAAAACCGTAGATACTGGACAGTAAGAAGTTGCAGGACAGATAAGTGAGTCTAGTTGATAAGTTGTTTCTTCTTCTTCTTGTCAGTAGTCATTAAAGTTAAAGTCTGCTTGCTGCTTGTGGAGATCTGACCAGAGGAGTTGGGGCTGGAATTTCAACACTGCCCCGAGAGAGCAGAGTGGGGCGGGAGGGGGGGTAAACTATATATAGCATGCTGTCGGTCAGTCTCTAACATACCCACTACCACTCCTACTCCTGACCCTGGAGTGTACACATATGCAAATAACACCGGCAGATTCATAGAGGTGCCTTTGTTTGGGCAGGTAGACATCAGGTCTCAGCACAGCCTGCACACTGGACTGTAGTGTACCAATGTAAGAGAGCACTGTATACCTGGAGAAAATAACTGGCCTTTATTCAACACATGTGCTAGATTTTCCTGTCAAAATAATTCATTTTGGGTTTCATTAAATAATTAATCACTGTTTATCAAATGAATCCTGGTTTTATATTCATTTAGCAACTAGCAATGTGTATTTATCATGAGGTATATATTTTTATATTTTAGGGACAATTACAGTAATGTTTCTTTTGGCAAAATAATATCTCACTACAGAAATAAAACACATATTCACAGTCTACTAACATGCTTTTAAATTATTTTAGCCTTAGTTTTATAAAAGTCATTTCAGAGCTTTCTGTTTGTCGACTAATTAGTGAATTAACTTGGCAAAACAGCCTTCAAATGCAAAATCAATATTCAACACTAATGCAGAGCAATAATATCACTGCCATAGTTTGCACACTAACATTGAAAGTTATGTGTGGCCCCATAGCTGCTACATGACAGAAGAACAAGGTAATGTCTATTGTACAGCATTAGTGGACTCAAAATATCGCTGACTAAACATCAGCTGTTGTGACATTTGAATAGTAGTGAGAGTGAATGCATTTCTGAAAATTGATAATAAATAAAGATAAAAAAGATGAAAGCAAAATAGTGTAAAACTATCATTGTCAGCCTTCATTATAGAGCACTGATCAGGGCACATGTTCAGGTTTCATGATTCAGCATACTCACTGATGAATCAGCAGAAACAATGGCATCACTGGTCGATAGGAGCCACCTCAACATCGATTGCATAACCTTTAATAGGATTATTTAGCCTTTGAGATACTGAAATGACAAACATGGGACTGTATGGCAAGGGACAATTGAACATTAAAATACATAAATATTTGACAAGGTCTGGTTCAGGGAAATTATAAGGAATTATGATCTCCAATATAATCATAATTATGCTAGAAATAGAACTTATTGAACAAACCACATGAAGACTGTCTGCTTGATATCAATAGTTCTTAATGTAGTGTCTTCAGTCCTTGAGATTTAAAACAATCATAACTATGAAGAAAAGTCTGTAATTTTTAATATTTACTTTCAAAGTATAGAATAATATTCAGATTGGCATTTTGCATTAAATGTCATGCTATATGCTATATTGAGTGTCGATTTTCAATGAATACACTAGCCTTCTTCATCACTCGTTTCTTGGTTAGAGATGCAAAAAATGCATAATGTTGTTTTGGAGATTTTTGGAGAGAGTTTTTTAGACAATTGCTAAATTGAGGATATACCATACCTATGACTATAATATAAAAGCTGCAAAAAGTATGTGAGAAAATAAAACAAATGTTCTTTCAAACAAGGGTATAAAGTGAAATTTCTGTACTTTTGTGATTCATTTTTGTGTCCATTCCCATTTTGTGCAATACCTGAACACAAACCACCTCTTTCTAGGACCATTTTGCACATTTCTGATTAATTTAAATATTGAGAAATTGCTTTTAGTTAGCATTGCCCACCCTTACATTTGGTCTACTATGTTCTTAATGTAAATCATAACACGTATTAATACGTTAGAAGAGGTGGAGTGATAAGAGCAGCCCTGTACAGAAGTTTCCACACAGACATAGGTCTAGGTTTGGTGCAGAACGTCACGTTGTCTGACACAGTGACATACTGATCACATGAATCACCAGCTTGCTGTGATAAAACACCAGCCCACAACTAAACTTCCTAAATGTCACGTTTATATTAAAGGCCAGGAATGACAAACTGCATATTTTACAAGACCAGAAGAATAGATTTGCACAGACAGAGGCGCAGTATATAATAATAAAAAGCTCTGTTGTTCTGAAGTTAACATAAACACACAATGAATGAATGCCACCAACAAGCGCTAACAGAGCTCGACCTGCTCAAGACGGACCAGGCCGCTGCTGACTCACTGTTTCTGAGGCTGATTTATGCTCTTTGGCAGTGCTCATGCATTTCTGTGGCGTTGCATTTTACATCAAGCACCCAAGTCAGTAAGTGAGAACTGTGAGCAGAGAATACAGATACAGAGAAGTATAGGTGTTAATATTACATTAGAGAACAGGGGATGTAAACAAAAATCAAAAATCGCTCAGCAAATTTAATTCTGATGATGAAGATGATATCATTGTGGGGTGAACAATTGTGGGAAAAAACAAATAATAAAAAATGCAATATGTTGACAAATCAGGACTGAGTTCAAAGTGCAGTTACGTTGGCATATCAATGGCAAATACCATTTGAAGAAAACATTGAGAAAAGGATTAATATGATCTTCTAAAGTAAAACAAATGATTGGGGAGGTTTATACTAAGAATAGTTGGATATTTGTATAGGTCATTGCTAGGCCTGTCACAATAATTTGAAGCAGGCCTAGACATTATCTAAGTTATTAGACATGATGAAAACTAATACTTTCATCATTCTGTCCTTGCATGAGACTTTTTGCTGACTCATGTTTCGGTCTTAAACTATGGTCAGGGATTAGATGGCAGCGCAGTTTGCTATCCATGGGTTTCAAAATGAAGAAAAATTAGGACAATTTCCATGGCCATTAACAATTTAAAACAAAATGTTACATCTTTTGAATTGGAAAAAATCCTCAACATGTTGTATAACAGGAAGCTAAAAGTATGAACAGCCTAAATTCTAGCATTAGCATAGTCAGATTTGATTTGAATGTCAATCTCCATTCTCCAACCCTGTTTTATGCTACTTACTGCTCTATCCAATAAAGGGCAATCAATTAAAAAAATAATTCTAATGAATTCTATGAATCTCATGAAAGCACCTGCTGTAATTGTCCTAGCCAGTTATAAAAATATTCTCGAGCATATAAATTCTCAGAAAACTAATTACTACAGTGTATTAATTTGATAAAACTAGGGTCTATTTTTGTCCAATATGAATATGATGCAGTTTTGAATAGCGCAGTGCCTGGCTGTGGGCTCCTATAAGCCGTCCATTACCGCGATGACCTTGGAGCTCCACATCACACATCAGTTGCTCAGAGCTTCGACTGAACCTCAATGAGAAATCCACCTCACACACACACACGCGCGCCTCCTTAGTCGTCACACACACACACACACACACACACGTCTTTATCAGTGCTGCTGTTCTCTGCATCTGCGTACAAGGCTCACGGCGCACAATCAGAACAATTCACTATGATGCTACGACCCCTGCTCTCAGTAACCTTCACCATGGCGTGCATATTATACACAAGCAGGTCTTGTGTCAACATGAATATAGCTCTAAAAATGTTTCATTTTGCAGTAAATAACAACTAGCTACACTAAATAAAGGAACAACCTTTACACTGCTGCCATAACAACAAATTAAAATAATAATTACCAGATTCATTGCTGGGTTCATGTCAGTAGAAATATGCCAATTATCTAATGGGAAAAAAATAACTGTTTTACCACAAACTAACAAACTATTCACCAAATACAGGCATAATATCCATAATCACTATCATAATCATAATCACTACCATATGGAATACCCTTGGTGTGTATAATACAATATAATATCACACATGCCTCAGTGTTTTAAATATTACATTAAAATAGCAGCCCCAATTCCATCTCAACAGTAAAACAGAACAAATTAAAGGCATATTCTTCTTGATTATAATATAGTCACCTCACATTCATCATTATTATTAAACTAGAAAGCTGTAAACAAGCAGTGTTTAGCATATGGCTGTCTGAATGAGCTATAGCATTAGCGCAGTAGAGGAGCCAACAGTCCACCACTGACTGGTAGAAAGTACAGTATGTCCAGTGTGTGGCGGTCTGCTGAGATGCTGAGATGCTGCGATAAGCGAGGTGCCTCTGAGTTTTTCAAGGAGAACGTTTCATATCCTGTCTGCTAAACATTGATCCGAGTTATTGATTTAGTGATTTCAGTCTTTCTGTCAACAACACATAAACTGGTTAAGTGCAGTGTAATAATTCACTTACAACAATTCGACTATATGTTGAGATGTAGGGAATAAAAGGCAAAGTAGTGAGTTGTTCATGGTATATAATTAGTACAGAAAAGTGCTGAGCTGTTGGATTTGCCCTGAACTAACTCTGAGCGCATCTCGCGACCTCTTGCTTTCCATTATGTAATCTTTACAAATATTGACACTGCAGATGATGCTGCTGTTTAAACACACAAGGCTATGCTTTTTAATCTATGTTCCTTTAACTGTAGTATAACATTTTATAAATAAGGTCTATCAAGCTCAATGCAGAGTTACAAATCCATTATAAGCAAAGATAAAAACAGCAAATATAACTGACCAAAGGACCACAAAGACCACATTTAATATTATTTTGATTTTAAACAGATTAATACATATATAAAATGCTATCTGGCTTGAGTACAGCATGGACTGAAGACTGTAAACAAAGGTGCAACATCCAAAGTAAGTATAAACTAAAGCCCAAGCAAAAATAAACAGCAGACACCTTTATTATTTGGCAAAGCTCTCACTTAAATCCACTGGTCATAGCATGTACTCACTGCCTCCTAAAGACTTGAGCAGGGACTTGATGCTGATGTCAAAGAAGCCTGAATCCTGCTGGCTGGTCGCCATGGCTGCGGAGGCTGTGTCGCCACGGTGACAGACAGCGTAGGGAGGACCGGACGACAGGATGAGCCGCTGAGGTCCGGGACACGGGACACAGAGAGGCTGCTAATGCTAACTCTAACACTGAGCTGTGCCTGTTTGTGTGTCCCAGCTCAAAGAGGAAAGCTAAACAATCTTAGCTGTGCTGTGGCTCTGTGCGGCTAACACGAGGCTAGCACCCATCCCCTCTGTGTTTTGCTCTCTCAGGACAGTGATACACAGATGTTGGTAGACGCACACAGCCAATCAGCTTAAAGAAACGTAGGGAGAGAGGAGAGAGAGACAGGGAGAGGGAGGGGGGAGGAAAACAGAGCAGCGCTGCACAGGAAGGTGGACAATAACAAGATGAACAGGAGAGACGCTAGGAAATGAGCGACCCATCAGCTTAAAAATAAGCAATTCTAATGCATTAAAATCTGTAAGTAAAAGGTTGCTGTTTTTACATGATTGTTTTGTTTCAGGCTAAATGCTGAGTGAGCATGCCATGATTCCACTTAACCAATGAAAGCTCAGTGCAGCAATGACAGACAGGTCAGAGCGGCAAATAGCCAGTGATGGTCTTTGGCTAATCACATCTACCCAAGCACAAAATGCACCAAAAAGGCCTTCAATGGAGTTTATGAATGATCACAAATGCACCACTCCAGACTGAAGTGAAAGACACGCACAACCTCCTGGATAATGTTTGCTGACACTGTACTTCCTCTGTATCCTGAGCCATGGGAAAAGCGTTTTATTGTGGGCATACTGTGCTTTTAGAAACTATGCTTTTAGTATATTTTCATAATTTTATAAGAGCAGCTGCAGCTCTTTCTGGATTTTCCGAGTCTATTCCTGGGATATTGTGGAGTGGAAAAATAATCATGACCTGACTTAAGAGTGCACTGTCTGGAACATGGTCCACAGGTCATAGGCTACTGTTTAAAAAACACTGACCATTAAGACATTATTTATATCAAATGTAACTTTTTTTCCTGACACCAAAGATCTAATACTTAGGGACTACTGGGATCTAATAAAAACAGTCACAACTTTTTGTTTTTATTACAGAACTTCCATGGAAGGATGTTTTAAAATCTGTCGGAGATATGTTTAATCCCATACTGTTTAACAGTCTAGGCAAAATAATAACATCTCCATCTACCAGAAAAGTTTGTTATCCACAGCATGTTTACATTTAAAGCTTAGAATAATGAAAAAACATGCCAATTTGCAAACAATAACATATTTGTGCTAAGAAATGACACACTGAGTCTAAGTTTAGCCTAAACATTGACTTATGGCCACACTGTCTCTGGTTAAGTAAGTGCAGCGGGAGCATAATTAGGGTCAATATGTAATTCCCAGGACAGAGGGCGGAAGTGGGTGTGCGCACCAACAATGACAGCAGAGGGAAACAGGAGCAGGGAGGGGACATTGCATAAGATAAATGTATTATACAAAATACCAATGCTCGGAGGAGAGTCACCCAGCACATTGTGGCCTGGTTTAAATTAACAGACAATTACTGCCCCATCTCCAGGGAGCAGACATAAAACAAGGAAGTACTGCCAGCCTATTCCTGTCTCTAAATTCTACTGCGTCCACTTAAGCATGCATTTATCAAGCTCATTTATCAAGTCCATTTGGAGAACACTTCCGGACCATATAAGCCTACTCAAACTTTTTTTTTAAGGCAGCCATTCATCATCTCTGTGTCTCCTTTTACACAGCTCTATGTGAAATATCGAGATTAGCTGTTTGTGACCCTATTTGGCACTAGGTTGTAAACAGGAAAATGTGCAGAGGATGTATAGGAGACAAATTAGGACTGGCCATAATGCATTTTTATTTGCTAGTATTATTCTATTTGTGGCATATTTGTCCTAGCTAAAAGGACTTTCAATTATTCAAACTTCTATTGTAATTTTTGCTCAAATCAATCCACATAAAAACTATTCAATTTTGTTCTGAATTATATGGCCACTGTTCTGCCCCATAAACCCTAGACCCTCATCTAATTTACAGTGAGTGGCTTTTCAAACAAAGATTGCAAAACATACAAATGATAGTAAGACTTCCTTAGGCAGTTTAACTTTTGACAGCATTACAACCTAAATAAGTACGATATGATTTATGATTTATTTTCATAATTGAGCAGTCCAACTATTCAAGATATTACAAAAAACAAACAAACAAACAAAATGAATCCAGACCTGGGACTAGCACAAAGTTACAATAACATAATCTATAATATATGGTACAAATGTTTTCACACATTTGGGAAAGTTTGCTGAACTAGCCGTTTGTTAAAAGGTGAAAGTATATTGACATGAAGCATTACTTTGAGCTACATGACCACAGGGGAGCAGCTGTTTGGGCTTGTCCACAGAAAATCACACAGTAACATGTGCTGTGTAAGTGATATTTGCCAAAGAATGACACACATTAATCTCCCTATAAAATGTGAGCATTAAACACATGTATGGGGAGGAGAGGTGCTGTGGGGATTCCTGACATACTGCGCAGGGGCCTGGGCATGCCAGCTGCAGGAATGTGCCTCCTGTACCAGCAGCATGGACATGTGCGCACAGACACATGTACACACTCACTCATGCTTTAAACACACACATATACACACTCACACACACTTTACTTCTGCTTAGAGTGGGGGCAACAGCACAGGCAATGCAATGATTATGACAATATTTTTTAACACTTTTTGTAGTATAATTTTAAATTATTGTCTAATATTTCAACTATTCATGTATTTGCTTTTATGTTTATGATTATACAGAACACTATTATATTATTGTCCTGCTTGTTTTTGTATTATAGGACCACCACCGATATTAAGCAGTAGTACCCTATTTGAAAGTGAAAGGAGGAAGTAGGTCTCTATCTCAGCTCTTGCAACACCATTGGTATATCTATAATATGTATGCACAGTCTTTCTGGGTGCATATGCAGTTTTAGAACAGCTTTTTCAGAGGGTGAAATAAAACAGAGATGAACAGCCAACACACTGACATCCCAAAATGTATTATGGCAACGAATCAGGCTATTCGAAGTTTGTGATCCATAAAATGTTTAAGAATGTTTTATTCATACAAGAAGTTGTTTTCATATATTAACAGCTTTTTTTTATGTCTTGAAATAACAAAATACAAATATTTTGAGATCCAGGGCACTTTCATATCTGCTATTAGTTATCAGTTTATCTGGTAACTAATAGCAGATATGAAAGTATGTTTTTTATCTGATAAAGCATCTACTTTTTGTTGTTTTGTTGGTTTTGCTGGTTATCCTCTTGTTATCCTATGTAGAAAACACCCCAAGTTTAAAAATAAAGCTGCTCAGTTATGTGTATCCGAGTTTTGGCTCAAGTTGATTTTACCACAAAGTTATTACATCACATTTGTATACTATATTTTATACTCTGGAATCATGCTTGTTACAGTCAAGATAACAACCAATATCAGAGGGTAGTTGTGTAGATGCTACAGTACAAGACATTTCAGCACTGCACAGTAGAAAACATACTGTGTGGGTGTCATAGCTCAATACAATCAGGAGACTGCACACATGAGCTTTACTCTTCACACTGGCCTGTCTGTCCACTCCACACAGCTGCTTTCACCAAACACACACAAATGGCTCTGCACTGTCTCATGCCAGGAATGCCTCTACCTACTGCTTCAAAGTTGGATTTTCTGCAAGTCAGCAGCGTACACAGAAGTTTATGGTATTTAGCTGTACCTTAATTTATAGTGTGGTCGGAGATGTAAACCTATTGTAGACATGTTTGAGCAGATGGGCTTGTAACACTCACTTCAGGTTTCCCCTTTTACCACACAATAACTGCATGCCCACTGCCCTGTCTGTAAAGCTATAGACTTCAATGTGGCTTTGTATTTTAAGTCCACTAAACACTTAAACTAAACTGAGAGGGTAAGACCTCAAACAAAGCATTGGTCCAAACTCACAGTCATAAAATAGACTCAGAGCTGGGCAGGAACTGGTTCTGTAGATCAAAGTTATTATTTATCAATTAGGAATCTAACACTTATGTTAGTGCTAACTGCAGACATATTGACAGAGGTTATTTTCCGTCTTTTTCATCAAAATCATAATTATTTCTGATATTTATATTTTGGTTGTTCATAGTGACAAATATTTATGACTGTGTTGTCTGTGTGTCTTTTTAGCATGTGCTACATTTTGTAGTCCATAACATTCGTAGATGGTTGAAATAGTGCTAAATTATTTTAATAAATTCCCTTATTACAGTTACTTACAGCACAAATTCAATGGCATCTTTTACAGAACTAAACCCCCATTCTTTAAGTTAATATAGCATTGACATTTTATTTGACTCCATACTGGCTCCATAATGACATCTTATTTCATTGCATAATCGTGAGTAAACATCTACAATATTCTAGGCCAATAGTGTAACACTAGTGTAAGCAAACAGTTTGCCAAATAAACAATATGAGTCGAAGGTTCAAAGTTATGTATTTAGTAAAACAACCTGAGCCTGTAACTATTTGTCAAGAGTGCATTCATACAACACTAATATCTTTTGTAATGTAAATCAGCCGAAAACATGGGGTTTCTTGCACCTCCCCCTGCCCCGAAAGTGTGTGGACATGAAACTCCCAGATCATGAATGTGGGCTAAGATCAAGTGGTTTTGGAGCTTACGACCTGAGATCTACAAAGGCATGTCTCTTTCTCATAGCATGGTGGAGGATTAGTGCAGTTTTTTCAAAGACACAGAGTCTCACTTTTCACAGCGTCTGAAAAGCCACAACAAAGAAACTTGTCATTGAGCCGGACTCCTCCACTGTGAACATGCCCCGACCCAAACAGGTAACAGGAAATCCAAGACCCCTTCCAAATCCCAGGAGGGTAGAGCCACCAGGAAACTAGGTGACAACTGTACAAAAGTTCACTATATTGTTTGTGTTGTGTATGATAGATATATAGGGAAATTCAATAAAGTTTATACATAATACTATAAAATATTGCATTACACTTTTTTTGGTTGGGGTATTCAGCGCCTTAAAATTTCTTATATGTAACAGCACAACTTCAGTCTCTATTAAGGATAGTGTGCTCCTTGACCATATAGCAATCACTACCTCACAACCACAAAGGAATACTTATAATGAATATTTTAATGAAAAAAAAATTATGTTGAAAACATTGTTCGTAACTTATAATTAATGCTACAATTCAAATAAATTTAATATTAATAGCTAATTCTTTACAGTGAGATATATATTTCCTCTGAGTAAGCTAATACTCAGTGTTTATTTTCTAATTAGCGCTGCCTTAAGCTCTCAGTCTTCTCAAAGTTATACAATGCTCATAAAATTTGTTCATAATAAACCTTCATTTCCTATTTTACGAGTTCTAATAGCATAATGCATACACTCTTTTTTTAAATTCACTTTCATCAGGAAAATCTCACTATAGCTAGAACATAGTTTTATTGTGTTGTATGCTGTATGTGTAGGGGAATCCCAAAAAGCAAGGTGCACAATACTGTCCTACCTCCAATGATTCGCAGCCTCTTCTTGTTACGCTGGAACTTTGTAAACCTCCCAGTGAAATCGCTGGGGTCGAACGACTCAAGGGAGGACATGGAGGCGATGCGCTGAAGGACAATCTCATCCTCTTTTGGGTTTTTGGGACAGTCCTGGTCCAGTCCTGATCCATGGGTCTGGGCTTGGTTCTGGTCCGGATTCTGGTCTGAGGCGGCGCTCTCAACCTCAAAGCTCCCACTACTGCGTCCATCTTCCAGAGACATGCCTCCAGCTGGACAGGTCAACAGGAGCTTCACCCACTCCTATAACTCAAACTATGGATCTGTTCATAGCCATCTTTCTACATTATGCATCATAAAAGTAAAAGAAAAATAAAGAAAACTGTACTCCAAGAAGTTGTTACTTCAGTTCAACAGAGCATCTTGTATTAAAGAAACGCCTTCCCATTCAAAGTCCTTGTATCCAGTTATAAAGAAAGTGAGCTCATTGCATTGCTGCTGGACACACAATTCTCCATAGGCGTATCTTCTATGTATGTCTAATTCATTCTTAAAAATAGCAATTTGTCAGTTTATTCTTCAGTCCTTGGGGATACTTCTCTCCAGAAGTCTTGGCTTGGAGCAGGGTATCCTGTGCTCTGCTGTCTCCCACCTGTCTTTTGTCCTGCTGTGGTAGCTCTGAGGCGCAGCTGTGCCTGGGAGCTCTCAGGTGGTGCTCGGGGAGGATCCTGTTGCAGAGCTGGGGCTTGATTGGGTGGTTTGGGAACTTCTGGGTGGTTCCTTCAAGCCTTCACCCTCCCCGTCTTCTTCTTTTCCTTCTTTTTGTCACTCCGGGGTACTTTCACTAGCTCCTTCTACCATCCCTGAAGACTCTATTCACTCTTGTGTCTTTTTAGCCTCTTTCCTAAAACTATTTCCATCCCTTCAGCTCTGTATGTCTAAAGCATGACACAATCTTCTCCGCTTGCCTTGTGGGTGTGAGTTTGCAGTTCACTGACACTGGTCGAGGCTGTTTAGCCAGTTACAGTAACCTCAGCGTGTTAATGGTATTGGATTACCGAGGGCGGACACACCCCTTTTGACAGAAGGAACTAAGACAAAGACAAACAACCACAATTAAAAAAGAAAAAAAACTAGGCCAATCTCAAACAAGTGCTGAATGAGCAGGAGAAAGCTGCTGGATAAGACTCGCAAATATTTGTGATGAAACACATAACCAACAATGTAAAAAACTATAAAAGGAACCTTCAGGAAAGTAATCAGTTATTCTATTTTATTTTATTTTATTTTAGCACTGTTTTTGGGCTGTTTTCTTACATATTTGCAATTGTCTTATGCAAATGTTGATAAAATCTAGAATCTTGACTAATATATGGGGCTACTTGTTCTGAGTTATTAATTTAGTTCATATAGTAGTTTTTGTCAATGACAGTGAACATTGATGGGTTGGGGTTGGTGTCGAAGCCTGTCTCAGGAGAAAGCTGCCTCCAGGTGAGTGCTGTGTATGCCTGTATCGTCATGACGACAGCTCCTCTGACACTACACGGGAGAAGAGGGCTCAGTGTAGATAACAAGCTCTATCAGGGCCTTCTGGGGACAACATCAGAGTAAACAACTGTAAGCTGTAGGTTTTTTGTTTTTTTTAGCCGATTGTGTCCAAGTCGAAAATATTATTCGACTGATTATTGTGGGATTATAAAGCCTTTCTATGAAAAACAGAAGAAAGTAGAAGGCATGGAGTGAGTTAGCTGGAAACATTGGCATGAGTCACTGGCTTTCTGCAATTTTATATGTAAATGTGGAGCTTACTAGTACTCATCTGTATTAATAGCTATTTTTGAAGTGTAGGCCTGTGGTCTTGTCAGTGCAGTTTGGGTCAGATACATGTTGTTCATAATATAGATGCTTTAAATCAAATATAATTTTATTCACAAATAGAAATCGAGATTATTTACTTTGGGCAAAAAATTTATTGATTCTTTGCCGTAGATCCCGTAAATGTGTGTTATCAGGTAATACTCCCATTCACAATTTGGACTTTTCTCAGCTCTTTATTTGTGGTGGCAGCAGAAGGGTTAACGTGGCACAGGGAGGAGGCAGTTATGAGGCGTGCCATCCCCCTGGGACAACAAACGCCAAGTGCACACACACGCTCTTTCAAACCCAAAACAACATGGTGCTTGTCCTTTCAATTAACTGTCGCCTCCACCCGACCAATCACAGTGCGGCTTTTTGAGGGCCGTGTGGAGCAGTGGAGGTTAACAAATGCACCTCAGAAAACGGGCTCCACAAGTTTCCTCCTGTTTGTTTTGGCCTGATTAGTCACTTCTAGCACTGGGTCAACTTCAACACGTACACTGCCACTGTCTCAGCAGAAGCTTTTATGTGAAGTTTGAACAGTGTTAAAATTGTGGGGGAGCAACTGCTCTTAAATGGATTTAATGGAAGAAAACAACAGGAAATGTTTATGTTCTGATGAAGTCAAAATAATAAGTGAACTTAATTGTGGTTCAGTGTGTTTGGGTGTGTTTTCAACCACGAGAGTCAAGTCAAGACAACTCCCCTTATCTAACAATAACATTATAGCAATTAGCCCTGTACGTGGGTTGGAGATTGCACACCACTGGAATTTTCACATTTAGAATGAGTATGCCATTTTTAGATGAAATTTTTCAGAATTACACAATGAATTAAATCCTTATAAAACCTCTATATTATAGCACTTTTCAACCTCCACTCAAAGCACTTCACATCAAGGAACCATTATTTTTATACATTCAAACCAAAACCAGTGTACACTACTACCAGTGGCACTGAAGGAATGACCTGTAAAAGGTTGAGTGTCTTGCCCTAGGACACAACATTACAACAATATGAATTGGTAAGAGCTGGGATCAAACCATCAACCTTATGGTCAGTGGGAAAATGCTAAACCAAGTGACTTATACTTGCTGTACACAACTTGAGTGATCACTGAGTCTGAATGTGTCAGTCACAAGTTCACTTTAGTGACAATAATATTTGCTTTCTGGGCTGTTCTTCCTCTTTCTTCATATTTTGACGGCAACAGAAAGGTCCCCAGTACACTAGAAAAATAAACAGCATTCCTTCCCACACAACCTCCCTATACACACAGAAGCACTTTGAATACAGACCTCCACAGAGGCAGTGGTCCACTCTCGCAATGAGTGCCCAGACCTCAAGCCTCTAGTTCTGGTTCTAATAATCAAACCATCAAAAATCTCCACCCCACATACATACAGAAATAAAAAGAAAAGTTTCTAAAGTTTGTAAGCAATCAAAAGTGTAAGATCATAGAAGCAAGGACACTCTTCGACAATCACCAATCACACACACATCACATCCAAGCAAAGTGGGCAAAGTGTTGTGCCCAAGGACACAACAGTATGCAATAGAGCCACTCCTGCTTCAGTCTCCAGGTATTCCCAGTGTTCTCCGATCCCAGTGCCCAGCCAACCCTGACTTCTGAGTTCAGACAAGAAGGTGTCACAACTCAGAATCATAATTAAGCGATTAAATCAGTATATGCAATGCATACAAAACTTTTTAAAACTTTAAGGGCAAATCAAGAGCAATTCTCTCCATTAAACAACAAGGAACAGAGTGTAATGCCATTTTAACACCATGCCGTGCTGATAGCCTACGACATAGAGATCATTTATTAATCTCTAAATGCAACACTGTCACTAACAAATTGACCTAGTTTATTTTACAAATCCAACTATTGTACTCTCTGTGCTGAGTCAATGCCAGTGAAAGCCATGCTTGTGTTTTTTGCCAATAGATCTCAGTCCATCCTAGCCTGAGCTAGTGCTGTAAATTACTGATAACAATACAAACCTACAAACTCTGCACCATACAGCAGTCTGGTCATTCAGCAGTGCATCTTTGTCGTTTTATTTGTTTTGTAAAGATAATTCTGCACAGTGACCTGTGCAGGTCAGCATTAGTTTGCACACCAATTATGGAGTATGGCGCGACCCTGGTTCAAAGGGTCGGCAACAAAATGTCAATGAATCACTTTCAACACAATCAGTAGCTTTGTGCACATGCCCCAGTGACAGTTTGTACAAGGTATGAGTCAACAACAGATTTGGTTATGTTTGTCGACAAAAATCACATCTGAGGTTGAAACTACAAGGGTTGACTTTTTTAATTTATATAATAAGACCCCTAGAGACAAGATATTTTGTTTGTAGAGGAAATTTTTACCTAAATATTTGCAGCCTTTGTGGTTTGCTGATTGTGACCATTAAAATTGCAATTTCGACTGATTAATCTTGTAGCCTATTCAAATGAGATACATCAAAATGATGCATTTTTGTATATTAGTCCATTACTGTCAATGATAAAGCATCTAAATAACGTGACAGTGACTTCTTTTAAAGAACGATTTTACTGGCAGATTCAGTTCTGCATCCAAGCAGAAGCTTTTGTTTTGTGAGGAGGGATCATTAGAGATGAGAGAGCACTGCAGATGTCCTTGTGTTGTGTCATCCCTAAAGGACTAAAGCTTTACAATATCGCCCCCTTCAGGTAAGTAGACGAAATGTATACAGTCGCACATCTATTAGTAACTATTTAAGTCTCAAAGTCTTGTTACTGGTCCTAAAACTATAGTATAAACTGTTTGAATGTCATAATGTTAGTTTATTATTATAGTTAATTTTCTAATATAAACTAACAACCATTATGATGCTTTGGTTTGCCAGTCTGATATACTGAAGAAATAGAACAATTGCATCATTATTGTATATCACATATCAAAATTGCTTCAGAGTGCTATATAGACTAGGGAAGATTAAAATAATAATAATAATAATAATAATAATAATAATAATAATAATAATAATAATAAATTGTATGACATGCATATGATTCTTCTGAACCTGGACCTATTTAAAATGGGCAATGAATGCTAGTTGATGATCATACATCTTAAAAATCATCATTTAAAAGGTTACATAACTGGTGCATTATGTGGCTTGACAGTGCTAACACAGCCCTAGGGTTCTCCATTCACTCACACATTACATTACATGCAAACAGTCAAATATATACATCTCTGGGCTTTCACATGCACTGCTCACAATAATGTATCAGCAAACAGACAACTAAACAAACATAGCACAAAAGATGGTGCTTTCAATCCTTTCATTAAGTAAAATTTAGGCCCATACTCCACAGCATTTACTACAGCAGTCTGAAAGCACTATTTCAGGGTAATTTTGTAGCTTTTGAGGCATATTATAACATTAACCTAGCACATAATAATACAACTGAAATACCACATATGTGATTGTCTACATTGTGCCAACTTGTGTGAAACAAATTTCTCTTGTCTAAACATAACATCTACAATGTTAGGATAGACTCTTGAATTGTACAGGATCAGCTGTCTGATAGGATTTTCCAATATTTCTAAATTTATCAAATGAAATCAAACTGTACCAATGGACTGTGTCCACAGAGAGTACACCTGCTGTAGTGTAAAATAGACAAAATGTGATTAAATTATACAGTGGTGGTAGAATGAAACAGTATCTTATGTAACACAGAGAAGTGAGGTGCCTGGTCGTCACTATAGAAACGACCTGAGCGGTAAGATGTGTTTCGTGGCCAGCTCAAGTTTAGTCCAAAAATTCAGGTCAAATGGGACTGAGAACTAAAGGTAATGAAAGAGAAACTTTATAAAGCAAATGTCAACAAACAAAATAAACAAAATGTCACTCAGTAAAACAATACAAAGGAACTGCTTAAATGTCACAGAACACATAATGGCTGGTATGGGGTATGTTTTTTAAGATGCACACGGACTGACAACTCAGAATAAATCAATAAATAAGGGGCACTCAATTCTGAAAGAAAATAAAAATGATTTTAATCACATTTATTCAAGTGATAATTTGCAGACAGAGAGTGATGCATTAGCACGATTAAAAGTAAAAGCAAATACTAGCAGATGAAATTAAAGGGGAAGAAGTTTCTAGCAAAAATAGGCTGAACGCCCACAACTCACAAAGGAGATTGCAATAAAAAAAAATAAAAAATAAAAATGGGTATCACTTTATAAGTTATTGTTAAAACCAAAATAAATGGTTCACCCTGTTAACAGACAGTGGGTTTAGTAAATGGGTAGAAGAAATAAATTACATGTGCCTCAATGCAATGGCACATATGTCGGAAGTCTGTGTTTCCAAATCAAGAACAATGAAGTTAAGTGGGTCGCGGTTATTGAGTGGTCAGAGTGAAGAGAGTGAGGAGGGCTATATGAATGGGTAACAGAGGAGACGGGGCAGTAGTGGGAGGAAGGGGGCTGTTGGGTCTATCACTGAAAGGTATGGAAAATGTTTAATCAGCTGTATAGCTTTTATGAAGACAGTGTATGGGTATAGCCTACGTATGGAACTATATAGCTTAACTTCAATTCAGACATGTTCAGACAGACAGGTTATAAAGTATTGATTTATATTACAAATTATGATATTACAACCATTTCTGGATGTAAGTTCATAGTGCATATAAGAACTCAAAAACGTAAAACAAGTATTATTTTTGATAGATCTTTGACATGTTAAGCTTGTGAATTCTTGTTATATTGGTGAATCAACAGTTTACATAAAGTTGCATTTTGATGTAATATTTATAAGTGCGATACATGGTCCCATCTATAGCCTACATTAATAACTCTGCCTATGTAAGCCTGCATTTTGTGTTATTATTAGACAGTGAAGAATCCTTAAGGCAAGCTGCCAACTCTGGTGATGAACATGAACTGTACATGGTTATAAATGATACATGCTCCAACTCAGGCAACCTCACAAAATATTCATCATGGTTGAGTCACACAGCTAAGCTACTGTATGCTATTTTGGAAAAAGAGATTGTTCTCAAACACCCTATTAGTTATTAGCGAGTTAACGATATGGGTCAGTATTCCTATTGCTATGATTATTTTCTGATTGGTTCATTCATAATATACAAGGGTTAAGTTGATTTTCCATTTAGCAAATTAGAATAGCATCAGGCCAATCATGTTGTTTGTCCAGTTAGTTAGTCCACAATTGTGTCACTAATCTGAGTTTTAAATCGGTTTGTGTCTTATTCTTTGTTGAGGAAGGAGCTTGATTTCACAGCAGCCCATTCAACATCCTAAACGCCATCACCATCAAGGCATTATTTTAACAATAAACGCCGCTGTTAGCTCAAATAATCGTCTGGTCCAGCTGTAAAATGCGTTCAGAAAACAGCGCAACGTGAATTTTGTTTAATGCATTAAAGGAGACGTGAAATTTTATCCCAGTTAGCCATCTTTTCTTCAGTAAATTCGGCGCACCACTGTTACCAACCCGTTATGCTTGTGGCTAACTCGGTAGCCGATCATGCTGTACCAAGACACCGCTCGCAGCCTTTGTATCACCGCTGCACAAAAAACACCCATGGGACGACGTTTAATGAATATACAAACGCGCCATACCTCTTTTACGTCGATCTCGATTATTACAATGCCATTTCCTTTCGTGAAGTGTTAGTTTGTGGTGTTAAATGTCTTGTTTTCATCAGCTCGTCTCGTCTGTCTTCTCCGGGAGTCGTGCTGGCTGACAGCGCTCCGGCGGCTCCGGATCACAGCCCCGCCCCTGGAGACCAATCAGAGGCCGAGGTTGTGGAAACAGAGGCAGACGGAGGATCCCATTGGTCGGTCAAACTGTCAATCATCGTGTCGCTAAGGGAGCACCTTGGACCGGAGCAAAGACACCTGCTCAAGAGGGACGATGCTGAGCGGGCGACGCAGGTGTGTGTGGCCGGGAGAGGTGATGAGAGAGCGGCCTGGAGTGACGGCACACTAGCGGGGGAGCGTGTCAACAGCAGCGGTTTATGTGGACAGCTGCTCAAATAAACACTACAATGAATGGTGGAAAATAAAGAGATCCTTTTGTTGTCGAGAGAGGGGTACTACTTTATATGCATAATAGGCTATTATGCGTAAAGTAGATGAATAAAATAGCTATACCAAGCAAGCATACCCCTGTACCCCTTTGCCCCATACACATAATTTAGCCTAGTTAGTTTGTTAATTAGTAGTAGGACTTACATTTTCTGGGGAGTTCTTTAATTTCAGACATTGTATTGGGCTCAATATGTCTAATATTTCAGGGTCATGGCATTGTTTATCTCCAGATCTCTTTGTTTCCTGTGTGTTTTGTTACTTTAAATTTTTACCATTGAAAACAGTTTATATAGAGATGTTGTGGCTTTGCCTATAGAGTGGATTATGGCATTCAACTATCTACATGGAGACTAGTATGAGATGCCATCAAACCAAATTACAGGTCAGATCTGTGGAGATGCGACCCCACCCTCAGAAAGAATGCATGTTTTTCAAGATATTTTTCAACAATAATTAGGCTAAATAAATGCCAGATGCTAGGTGTTTAATACCATACAGTGGAGCATTCAGGCAAAGCTACAACATAACATTACCATGAAGATATTTATTAAATTAAGATTTAAATCCCATGTTACTCCTATCTTTTTCCTAAAATCAAGTGATAATTCAGACTAAAGGCTATAGGCATAGAGCCTATGCATACCCAAACTATAGTATTTATGAAAACATCTTTTATTTATGATTTGACCTGTACATGCAGTATATTAAAATACATTAGACCTAAAGTTCTCTGTAAGCTCACTCACTGTCATATTTTGGTTGATTAAGGCTGCACTGGTCAAGTGAAACAGGAAGTGCACTTCTCTTGGGGATGTATTTTATGGAATATTGTATTTTTATCACAAAACCTCAAACTCAGCGCAGACCATATTGTGTCATCACTGTTTGCAACTCTGCTCTCTCACTGCTAAAACACACGCTGATAATAGTCCCAGAGCACAAAAACATGTAAAAGAATCAAAATGTTTATTTTCCCACAGAGAGGACCACATGTACCTTAAAGTTCAACTGAGAAATAGTTTTGTACAATTAAAACTGCAAGAACATATTAACAAATAACTGCTTCAGATTACACAGAGAGGGATTAGCTGCACACATCAGGCAGTGACAATAACTATAGTTTGGCCAGTGTCCTTGAAAACCAAACAGCCTGTATTTTTCATAAGATACAAATGCTGAGTAAGTCATAGTATTATCAAATAGGATTTGATATTACAGTTCATTTGACATAGAAACCTTATGGGTCTGTTCATCCTTGCCCTAACATTGCATAAAAGTCTGGACTATACTCAAACTAAAACAGAACTAGAACAGAATCAAACCTAGTCTACATCAGGGCTACGTGGGCTCAAATCAGGACCAAACCAGGAAAAGTATGAACTATATGTGCATTTTTAAACAGGCCTATCTTATTTCTCCTTCAGCCAAATATAATAATAGGCAGGGCCGTTGCTATCCATTTAGGTGCTCTAAGCACAAATGGTTTGTGGTGCCCCACCACACCATCCATCCAAAAACAAAAACAAAAAAATGGGACGGGGTGGTGAGTGGGGGAGTCAACCGCACCTACCTCTCACTCTATATGCTGTTTTTTTTTGGGGTTCCTGTGCGTGATGTGCGTGCGAGGAGTGACGGCTCTGTATACAGGTTATAGACAGGAACAGTAACAAATAGTCAAAGATAAAGTTACATTTAACTGAAGTTCAACAGAAATCTACCTCTGATCATTTGCCATGTGGCAGAGGTTAATGTCAAAAGCTAAAATTGTATTAAAATGTGATTAGAAAAAAAAAATAACATAATAATGCAAAATATAACATTTCATTGAAATAAAAAGGCTATGTTTATCTGTCAATAGACATATTTAATCCTGCAACACATCGATAAACAAAACAATACATTCACTTGTACAAAAAAGTTTGTATTTATCATGTTTACTGTAAACCTGATCCCAGCCCATAGTTCATAACGTCACTTAACTATGTGAAAAGACATTTTTGGCTGCTTCCAACTCATTTCAGGGAGACTCTACAACGTAGTAAAAAGAAAACAGTTTTGATTGAGCACAGTTATAATGTATATCCCTGGGATGAGAGGTGGATGCAATGTTGGTTTCTTCAATCTTGTTCTTTGTTCTCTCTCAAAGCGATAACCAAATACGACAAGCAAGAGTGATGACTTTGCTGATCAAGTCGTTTTTTGTTTTTTTTTCCTTGCTTTGAGTCAGTTCAGAACATGAAAAGATTCTGTATAGTCCAGCACCCATAAAGCTTATTTATGTAGAAAAACAGTTTTAGCTTAGTTGGTCGTACCTCCAACAGTTTAAGCATATCGCGGGTCATCAGTCAATGAGACCTGCGGCAGGTAGGCGGGTTGGTAACACCCCCGGGACGCCTCCATGAATACTGTGGAGGAGGTGAGACTTTTCCTGTCCTTTTTGAGAGTGTGTCTGCGTTGCCACCGACAGAGCAGCACCTCCACCTGCTCTCTGAAGAAGCTGGTGGTCAGGGTGTACAGGATGGGGTTCAGAGCACTGTTGATGGGCAAGATGAAGATAACCACCCAACTAGAAATGGTCCCTACAGAAAAAAGAGAAATTTAAATTACTGTATAGTTTTTAATGTCAAAAATCTGTTTTAAATGCCTTCTTTCCAAAGCCAGGATCCATTCAAGCATTGAGCAATTAAATGTGAATCATTATGCTGAACTCAAAGATAAATCTAGAAAGCTGCTTGAAGAGAATAATACAAAGGCTGCAGAGGTGGGATTCTAAGTTATTTAGTAGAAGTTAAAGGTGCACTATGTAAATTTTCTGGCGGAGGGTTCACTACCTGCTTGTCTCCATAGAAATATTATTGCTTTGTCTGGAATGCTCCACAGTATGACATTATACTTAATTATCTTGCATATGAAAATATAAGTGTTTCAAATGCTTAAAAAAAATTCGCTGGGTGACATCACCTGTTTTCTTGTCGTCTAATGCCATACTGTGTAACATTCCATACAAAACAATAGAAATTCTACTGAGTTGGCGGACCCCCCACTAGGAAAGTTACATAGCTCACCTTTAATGATAGTCAGAAACATGCTATTAAAATCTATTTGTGAAATTTGCTATAATATAGAATTAATAGCAACAAAACATACAACTAATAATACATAATTTGCATGATTAGTTGGTCCTTTCAAGCTTTGTAATGAATTACTACAGAAAATGTAACAATTCAACTTGTGTCTTACCAGGAATCTCTACTTCCAGGATAGAAAGGACTTTGACCAAAAATATGGGTATCCAGCAGAGGGCGTCAGAGAACACGATGAAGAAAAACCTGTTGGCCACAGCCACGTCCTTGTGCAGCCGGCTCCTCAGGTCTGTTGCGTTGATGCCTGTTTTATAGATGGAGTAAAACATGCTGGAGTAACAGCAGAGGATCATCAGAAAGGCCGCCAAGTTAAGACCTGGAGAAGAATATATTGCAAGAGTCAAAACAATAAGAACATTATGAGAATTAAGATATGATTTGATATGATATGGTATACTGTATTTTGGTGCTCTATCTGGCTTACCAAGAGCTTCTGCTAGCTAATAACACTCATAACTTAATACAAAGTGTGATTTCAAGCTATTATGGATAGAGTATCTTAATGAAACACATAAAGTGATATTTATGACCATTCAAAAGCCTATTAAATGCAGTCTATCGATGTACACTGAGCAGGGATAACATTATAATCATGTGCACATTATTGATGGTTCTGATTTCTACTTAATGCAGCCCAACACACAAAAGACATCCTTGTTCTTTGTATTTGCCAGTGGTGGAAGAAGTACTCTATTCTGTTACTGAAGTAAAAGTACAGAAAATTACATGAAAAAATCTACTTAAGTAAAAGTATTTAAGTACCCATTTAAAAATGTATAACAAGAGTAAAAAGCGGCACGGTGGCTGAGTGGCAACACTCATGCCTCACAGCAAGAAGGTTTCGGGTTCGATCCCCGGGTTGCCCGGGCCTTTCTGTGTGGAGTTTGCATGTTTCCTCCCCGTGTCTGGATGGGTTTCCTCCGGGTCCCCCATCAACCAAAAACATGTAACACCCCTATGAACAGTTTACAATCAAGGCTTGTGAGCCACCCTCTGCAGGTGGTGAGCCACCTGCATAGGGGTCTGGGTCTGGTGCACAGAGTAATGGGCAGTGTGCTGCCCCTGTTGGATTAAGCGGGAGAAAATGGATGGATGGAAGAGTAAAAAGTGAAAGTATTTCACACAGATTTGAGATCTTAAAGTTTGAAATGTAGTGATTTTGATAAAGTTTTGTGCTGAATTTTGTTCAACACAAACATTTGAATCAATCTTTTTTTTTTCTCACTGTTTTGCTTTTTATATATTTTTTGCTCAAACAACAAATGTGTTACAAATAAACCCTCTGCCTTTTCAGCTGGTCTCAAACTATAATAAAAAAAAATACTTCAGTCCTGTTAAAAATGTAAATATAAAATCATAGGACTCCCCACACCCAACCTTGCAGATCTTAACACCAGGGCCATTGGACGCATTGCACTCCATAGAACAGGACCCCACTCACCCACTACAGGAGCACCTCACCCCTCTGCCTTCAGGATGGAGGTACAGGGCGCTCAGGTGCAGGAGGAGCCGCTTTGGCCGAAGCCCCTCGGCCATCACATTTTTGAACAACAGGCCCCGCTGAGTGAACTGTAATGTCTATTGTAATGTGTCTGTGTGTGTTGTGTTGTGTTGTGTTGTTGCTGTATATGTCAAATGAGCACCGTGTACATGAAAATGAATTTCTCCTTGGGGACAATAAAAGTCTAAAGTAAAAAAGTCTACTTAAATACAATAGTTTATTACTTTTACACCATTACATTCCACCATAGGTATTTACTAATTAGACAGTATTGACATTTTCATAAGCAACAGTAATTTGACTTTTATTTCCCATGAACATCTTGTGTCACTGTCACACATGCTTAGAACAGGCTACAATTGTCCAACATGAACGGTGAGCACCAAATGTTTACCTCTTCATGTGCAAATCCTAAATTTGTATCTTGTTGTAACATCAATGCAGCTGTTGTTCCTTGACATACCTAGAAAAATGCCAGTGGAGTATCCTTTGGCTGTTGGTTTCTCTTGTCTGTCGGAGTGCAGAGGGAAGCAGACCCCATTACGACCGTAGTAATTCCCAAATGTCTCCTCATTCATTAAAGGCACAGCAGCAATTATGAAGCCAGTAAGCCAAATGGATGAGAGGACAACCTAGAGTCAGAGTCTACAAGTCACGCTATATTCTATTCACGTTCTATATTACACAAATTACGTTCTATATTACACTTGTCATGTTAGAATATTGTTACCTCATCAAAAACATACATGAAGTTGTGTTTTGTTTCAGTAATAGCAGTTTTCAAGTTAAGACCTTTTCAAGTTAACAGCTCCTTTTTATATTTATTTCAATAGAGAATGGCAATTTTAGGGCTGAAATCATCCAAATTATTCTTGAGGAGCTGTATGGAGTTTAAAAACACTGTGTTTTCTGTTTGAAAGAAGAACTTAGCCTAAATATGCAGGGTTAGTGTGAAACAAAACACAACCAACAATATTATATAGATTATTATATTATTACATAGATTAGAAAATACCATAATATGGGTCCTTTAATGAGAATTCAAGAGATGTAGGTTTGCAACTCCAGGAAAAGTATGAATGAATTCACTATGTACTGCAAAAACACAAAAAATCTATTACGTAATCTATTACCTGGTTTTGGAGCATTCAATTCAATTCATTATCCTGCATCAAATTGCCTATACTAGTAAAGGTCAAATGATTAGAAGTTATAGCATGTTAATTGTAAAATGGGTACAAATGCCTTGAAAATTGTGAGGATGAATAAATGCCTATAGGGTTCAAAGTTGCCAACAAACATTCAGGCAGTCGCAACTGTGATTTTACCAGCAGCAGTTTGATTACATCCATTTTATTCTGAGCACCTGTTTTTCTAAAATAAACCTACAATTACTTGCTTTCACAGCCCTTTGCATAAGCCTCATAATCCAACAAGTAATTTACACATTAAGCAGGTTTTGTGGCCAAATCTCTTCTGGTTTTATTCAAGACAAAATCCACAGTAAAAGTCTCTTACCCCAGTTTGCAGTTTGCCTGGGCGTAGATTACTGAAGGGGAAAACAATGACCAGGAACTTCTCCAGTGTTAGGTAGGTCAGAAGGAGGACTGACACCTGTGTGAAATGTAAACATATATATAAAAAATGTGAGAACTATGGTTCATGCAGTCCTTTGCATATAATACAACACCTATATTATGAACTCGATCACAATAAACTTCATTGTCATTGTCACAAACTTGTAATCTGCTTTGGTGCAATCATTTTTTATAATACAGTAATCATAATATCAGCCATGTGTACTACAATATAACAAAAATAAACAGAATGGTGTAATAAAATGTATAAAATATGCAAAAACAGAACAGTTTATTTTAGTAAATAGTTCTGAATGAAACAGTGATAGAACATATTTGCTCCCACTTGAAGGGGTTAGCTCTGAAACAGTAAAAATCAAAAAGAATTCTGACAAAAGTATTGCTGTATTGCTTACAAATCCACATTGTCCATAAACGTTCCAGCTATTGCATTTACCCTTGAGATTTTATTACCTCAGATGACAGCATGGCGAGGAATCCAATGGTCCTGCACTCAATGCTCTCCATCCAGATCAGGGCATTACGGTTGTACTGTCCCCGGAATTTCACATCAAAAACGCCAACGAAAAATAGGTACACCCCCATAAGACAGTCTGCACCTGGAAGAGAGAGAAATCCACAAAAATGCATGCATATAGAGGAGGAAGTGACGACAGAAGCTCTCATTAAAATGTACACAAAAGAATATAACTCAGACAGTATTTTAGGCTAGCCCACGAGGGAATGCAGCAGTGGAGGACGATATAAGAAAAGGTGACTCATTTGGTCTATTTTACTTTAGGAAGCAACACAAACAAAGTTAAAATGTTATTTCATTGCATGCTTGAAAGTAACATTGTTGACTAAAGACTACAAAATACGTGACGTCAAACAGATGGGGTTGGTAACCTGTTATTCAAAATGTCAAGTTTACAGTTTACAGTATGATGCATAATGACTTGGCATATATTTTAATGTACTTTAATATTCCCTGAAGAGAAATTTGTTCCTATTTTGCTGCATGAGAGAACTTGTCAGGAGCAGTGACATCAGATAGACTGGGTTGTATCTTGTTATTCAAATGAAACTGTAAATCCTCTGCCAAGTTTACAGTTTACAGTATGATGCATAATGACTTGGCATATATTTTCATGTACTTTAATATGAAAAGAATTTTGTTCCCATTTTGCTGCATGAGAGAACTTGTCAGGAGCAGTGGGCAAACACAGTGTAGTTCCCATCCAGGATCAAGCTGTGTTGATGGTCAGCAGTAGGAGGTAAGGCTGATGTTTGTGTTTATATTACACCAGATGCTTTTTCTGATACACCCCTCCTCATTTATTTGTGCTTAGGGCTTACATAGAGACTATATGGACTTGTGAACTGGCTGAACACTGTTTTAGCCAAATCAATTTCAAATTTGCCATGTCCCAAACTTAGAATTTAGTTTAAGAATATGACTAAAAAGTTACATATTGTTTTTTAATGAATATTACATGAAGTTCACTTTAGGTTTTGCCCAATATTTCTGCAAAAGGCTATAACAATGAACAAACCCCCCTGCTCCAGCACAGTTAATGTAATACAGCGGAACTCTGCTGCACAAGAGACTAAATTTAAATGTGACAACTCGGCCAAATTAAAGTCAAGGACACCCAGCACCCACAGACAGGGTTTGTAGAAAGTTTCACAAGTTAGAAAATAGACTGTTGCTGTCACAACAAGAGTTCTATGGAGATTATGGAGTTTTGTCTAAGGATAAAAGTAAACTAAGAATATAAGAGGTCTATAAATCTGAAATAACTGAACGAAAGGGACACACTACAAGGTTCAGTAAAGTAAAGTCCACCTCCACTTTCTAATGACAAATATAATTATTTCCTTCTTATATGGTCTTTGAAAAACTGTTTATATCACAAAATACTTGCCCATAGTGACTTATATTTAAAATAAAGCATTGTTCACTATAGGTCATCTGGACAAATTGTGACAAAACCTGTCCAGATGACAAACGACCAGATGGAGAAAACCTGGACAACTGTGGGACACATTTCATTGAAGTATGAAATGAACAAATTAATTTAAAAAAATGTATCTCCTATTTTAAAAAAACATATAAAGAAGAGATGCAGCTATGAGATGATGAGATTTGAGATGAGATCATCATAAAACATATAATGTCATTATAATTCACCAAATGTGTATTTATATGTATTTGCAATATTTATATTTATTTATTTGGTCATTAATTACCTCAGTTGGGGTTCATTTCTGCTGCATTTAAATTCTTATAATATTTTTTTTTTTAAAGTCACTGGGGAAAATGGATAGGCCCCTGTCCACTGTTGAACTCCATGATCACAAAGTGTGTAACTTCAGACTTAGATGTACTCACAACAGAGCACTTTAATGCAGGCAGCGTGCAGGTTGTTTTCAGCGCGGATCAAGGACCTCATGCCAATGACGAGGAGGTTTCCAAAGCAGGTGATGAACGCTATGACCCAAACAGACACACGCAGCACCATGCTCGCCAAAAGGTCCTCAAAGGAAGAGATGCCATCAGTGTTGGGCTTACAGGAGCGCACGTGGGGGGCATATGAACAATACTTGAAAGTCTTGAAGTAACTGCAGTGAGACACAAGGTTTGATCTGTACAGTGAGTCAAAGCAAAAATATTTAACACTTAAAAACAGTGACACAGTGGTTAATGCTCTCGCTCCACAGCAAGAAGGTTAGAGGTTTAAATCATTGACCAGATGCTATAGTGACATTTGAAACATCAGATGTTACTATAGTCAACAAATTCCAGCTGTAAGGGAACTATTTGACTATTTACTAGGCCAATATCAATACAAGAGGTTTCACTTTTTTATTTAAATCGTCAAATTTTACAGTTTATTTATTTACTGTGGAGCAAGTGTCCTGGGGCATGTACTCACATATGGGAGAGGTTCTTCATTGGCAAAAACATCTTTGTCTGAATGTTGTGGATTTCGATTCCCTCCAAGGCCCTTAAACACACCATAATTAAACACTATCTCCAGTGAAAGCAGTTTATCAGTTTATACGAGTGTGCGTCTACTTACAGGGACTGGAGATGTGTCAGGTGGTTAAAGTGTCCAGAGTGGATACGCAGCAGTGGATTATGGGAAATATTTCTGCAGCAACAACATGCAGGCAAAATAATGATTAAAAATATAGGAGAACATGCTAGTGTGATATGTAATAGTTCAATACAAAATACATATTAGCACACATACATTTCTTTTATTGTAAGAAGTAAAAAATACCTCACATTACTGCAATACCTATAAACTAAAATATTGCAATAAATGAAAAATATTGGTTTAAATGCATCGTTTTTTGCTCGTTTCTGCTAGTGTCTGGGTCATAACCAATATACTCAAACATCAAAACTATGAATGTGTGCAATATAAGAACAGAAACACGGACAGTCAGTGCAGGTCAGGAAATAAGTTATTGGTAAAGGTGAAATCGAAATAAAAGGAGACAAATCTGTTTTGTATTCTGTCAGCAAGCATGGTTTGTAGTTTTAAAACCAAAAGATGCTCAAGCAACAAAGGTGATGTAAAATTATTTCAGAATTGTGGTTTGTGTCAGGAGAAAAACAGGAGAAAGAGTAAAAATATTCAGAATTGTTGTGTAACTGTAGAGAGCCCTGACAGAATTTTTTATTTAAAATTTAAAGAAAAAATAAATACAATTTAAGATACTTAAAATTACTTGATACTGTACCTTCCTGTTCATTTGCCAATTATAGTCAAAAAGACACAAAACCAAGGTTGTTCTCTGACTTGGCCAGACTTGTTTTATAAATATTTAATTATAATTTCAATCATTGCTTTGACTGCTGAATTCATTTGGCTAGAGCTAAAGGTATAGGTATCATTTCTTTGATTACCTTTTCTCCATTCACATAAAATTTCTGATCTGGAATCATATTTGGAAGATATTCAAAAATAAGTTGTAGTACGTATGTACTGTTCATTATTGTTGACTGAGACTGGTCCTGTTGTGTGTGTTGTCCTTTTTACAAGTTTTTATTTAAATCCAATCCAAGTTCAAGTAGTTTCATAAGCAATGTAGTTTCTTACAGGCTTGGCCCAGTAAAAAATTGAGGTTTATCACTGTTGTTTTAGTTTTGAACAAATGTGCTGGAGTCCATAGAGCACTGTCATTTCACAAGTTAATTACACTGAAGAGAATCTCATTAAGTTTTTCATGCAGGTGCGCTGTTTCATTTAAGCTCTTTTGACCATGTGCTTACAACAAAGATTAAAAATACAGAGCATATTTTTAAATGGCGCACACAGCACCAGCCTGGGCTCAAGCCAGATTGAATACGGGGACTGGTGGCTGCAACTATTCCATATAATTACAAATAGCAAAAGGAGCTTAGAGCCCACTGCAGCCTTTTCAAATACATAGTTATGGCGTGAACACGTGGTCTGGCGTGTGCAGCTTCAAAGACGGTGACACAACAGCACAGCAGAGCACCGGTCCTTCTGTAAGTGTCACATCACAATAACCGGTCTGACACTGGAGTCACAGCTGGACCAGATGCAGTCTGGGTGAGGTGTTACTCTGTTACTCTGACTTGTGGCTACCCGGCTGACACACTGAGCAGTTTTTAAAATGTTTTGTTTTTTACTATCTATTGTTGCACTGACTTGTGGTGGCTGTGTGTAACACAGTTTTGTTTTTATGTACCATAAAACTGACAAATAAATGAATCTACTACTAAATCAATGCACACTCAGCAACATTCACATTTTGAGATTTGTAAATGTTTTAACCATGAAATACCAAGTAATATAAGAGGAACATTATGTGACATAAAACAGAGTGTTTGTTGAATTTGTTAAGCACAGGCATAATGAGTATTTATTTAGTTTGAAGTTTGAATCTTCACAAAACTGATGTTACTCACAGTTTGAGCAGGGACTTGGACAGATTCTTGAAGGTGTTTTTGGACAGCTCTCTAATCCGATTATTGGACAAATTTCTAGGAATGTAAGAGGGTAGAAGTTATACCAAAAATCTGAACAAACATTTGTTTTGGTGAATTAGTCCATGAATACTAATACTAATACTGACAGTTCAGCAAGTTTCCACAGAGACTGAAAGGTATTTTCTGGGATACTATTGATCTTGTTGTCCATCAGTAATCTGTACAAAGGTTAAAAAAAAAAGAAAAAAAAAAAAAAAAGAAAGAAACAAAAAACATTTATAATAATTATCAGGTTAGAAATAGAGTATTGTCGTATCTTTTATGCCCTTCAAACTAAACAGAAAACGAGCTGAGATCTGATCTAAAAAGATAAAAACAAAACAGGCCACACTTCCGACATCCAAAAATTAAAACATCAAATTAGAGTTTTGTGCTTCCAATAGATTTTTCACAAATTGTACAAAATTAAATAAAATTCTGTCATGGAGCCAATTACCACTTTCTATTAAAGTTGTACAAAGCTCTAAAGCTCTAAAATGAAACCTTTGCCCACCAAAAAAAAAATGACTATCAGAAATATGTTACTCAGAGCTGATTTTTTTTTTTAATGTCAGAAGCACTTCCAACATTTTACACTGTAATCTGTCAAAATAGAGACCTTTATCAGAGGAAATACATCTAAATATTGGAGAATCAGAGCCTTTGTTAAGATGTGTCTCTAATAAACCAGTCACAAGTTCACTCAAGACAAGCTGGTGCGATGCAGACAGATGATAAATAGTTGTGGCTTTATTAGCAGTAGCAGTAGTAATTGTGATACCAGGTCATTTTGATCTCAGTGATTACAAGACAAGTAATCTGGTATTCAAAAAATCTGTAAATAAATCGCAGCTCTTTTAGTACAATGAAGCACATAGGCTACAACCAACCAATATCCTTTTTCCACTCTCAGTTTTTCAGTTGTAAATGTGACAATATTGAAGTTTGAGGCAGGTAGAAGACCGCCTTCCCGATGCTTTTAAGGAAAATACCACTAACAATGGAAGAGCTCGGATTTTTACAAATGAAAAAGATTACTGGAGTGAATCAAAACAAAAGCAGAAACACACATCACTCTGATTCAGGTTTGCAAATGGTTTCAAATACTGTACTTCAAATTGAGAGCCAAAGAGAAAGTGAGAGGATAGAGCTACTTTTGAACATTGTTGGCATTTTTTTTTCTAAATTTGTACTCTACCACAATGATGTTAAATCACTGCCTTAAAATATATTAGTATCTTCATATGGTCATAATCCTTGGCTAATCAGTGTATAATGGCAATAGCATCAAATTCAGTGCGGGTTAGGTGATGTGAAAAGTTTTTGTTGTAAACCTATAAGCTATACGACGGCTTTTGTCCGAACTTTAAAAACTAAAGAAAACAAAACACATTTAGAATACATTTAGGATACATAAGGTTCATTACTGGCCACTGACCAACGAAATATAATTGTGTGATAGATGCAGAAACTACCCACTAGTCCGAGGGTCCACTAGTCCGAGCGTCCGAGGGTCAAACCCCAATCCACTTTTTTTTTTTCTTTCAAAGTCTGGTTAAGGTTAGGATTAGGGTTAGGTTTAGGCAAGGGGTCCAAGTCTGGTTAAGGTTAGGGTTAGGGTTAGGGTTAGGTTTAGACAAGGGGTCAAAGTCTGGTTAAGGTTAGCTCGGACTAGTGGACCCTCGGACTAGTGGACCCTACCCATAGATGCCTCCCACGAAAGTCCATTCACAGCCTCACACTCACTACTCACAAACACTGACTGTGAGATTTAAAAGAAAATTAGTTCTTTGTTTGAGAGTGAAAAAAGAAAGATTTATTTTGAATATTTAATTTGTAATTACAGTTTACAGTCAGTAATAACCATAACAATGATTGTTTTTGTTTTTTTAACCAATCACAGCAAATTGATCAAGATCATTTTCACTTTTTAGAGACAACTACCTATTTGTAAGATAGCTAGATGTATAAAATGCGTTCACGTTCTAGCATTGGATGTCATATTTTCAGATAGAGGGCAGGAAATTACATTTACTGTTTTTGAAAAAAAAAAAAATCCACATTTATGATCAGAAATGCTGACCCTTTATTTGCCAGGGAAAGGCTTCACAAATTTGCCATGGTCATCTTTTAGCTTTAAGTCCTTTCAACTGATAATCACATTTTTGGGGTCGAATAATGGCACCACTTTTTGAAAAATGAATGTTTGTTTTTTTATACTGACCGAGAAGACAATGAGCTTTGTAATTACTGTGCCTTTTGACATGAAATGAAAACTGACGTATCTCAGTTTGAAACTATAGTAATATATATATTTATTTCCATATATCAGTGTAAATAATTATTCTGCTTTCAGAGTAAACCGATGTGTGTTTGTCAGTAAGATTTTCTGGAGTGATTACCGACATTTGGAGAGTATGATTTGTTACATTAGAGCCATCTTAACTATTATATGACATTCAACATTAAAAATGTGCAAACAGAGAAAGTGAACCTCATATACTTTTACAGACACAGCAGTAAAATACAGCTGGATAAAGCTGCTCTACAATGTGATTTATATTTGCCCAAATGCGCTCTTCCCTCTCTGCTCGGTACACAGGGAATTCTACAGTCTATCATTTCCAACTGAGGTCAAGGACTTCACAAACTGATTTTTAAACAATTTTAAGTACTCACAACACTTCCAGTTTACTGCATGTCTTCAGGATCGAGTAGTTCAGGGTTTGGATCTGGTTTCCTTCAAGATCCCTGGGAAAAATAACTTTCTTGTTATAGTTGCAATAGTCAGATTTTCACAAACATTTTAGGTTAACTTTTTTTTTCTTATCAAACCACATCAATGCATGCAAATGTGTATATACCATATTTCCCAGCATGTTTTATTTAGCTCTTTTCAAACCAACCTGCAGCAATAATGTAAATTATTTTGTATTAATTTATTGAATACAGAACTGTATAAATACATTTATACTGTTACACTTGTTTCTCTTTCCTAACCACTGTATCCAGATCCAGCCAAGACAAGACACAACTGTCAAACACAAATGTCAAAAAATCCAGCATACCATGTTAATTAAATCACTCAAACTAAGCTGTTAAAACTGGCAATCTTTTGTGGCAATGTTTAAAAATCTGCTAGGTTTTCTTCAAAGTTAAAATGTCAAACGAATCAGCTTTAAAAGGTTGTGTACTGTGGTATTTGAACATAGAAGGTTAGAGCGACTTGAAGCCCGAGAGACCTCAGCTCAAAGACAGGGGCACTGAGATTGCCTTTGTCTCATCATCCCCAAAACAAATCCCTGCTCCATCCAAATGTTACACTTGAAGTCCCATTTGATCCCTCACCTTCATCCTCAGCAGACTCCTCTAAACTCATTCACGGACCAGTATTCATGCAGCTCACGTCCACCACTGAAAGAGGGGCTAAGCTATTTAAAGGCGTAAACTATAAGAGAACTTATTCTACATGTATGTAGAAGTGAATAAAAAATTGAATTAGGAAAAGAGTTATTAAGGTTTCTTTTCACACCTTATCCGTACAGCTTGAAATACATTTTGGGGCAACAGAATACGAAAAATTTGATGTTATATTACTGTACAATAGGCCTGTCACGATAACAAATTTTGAATCACAATATATTGCTTCAGAGATACACTGCGACAAACGATCATATTGAAACGACTTTTTGCCACTGACGCAATAACAATAATGCAAGATAATCTCAGTAAATCATTTTTTAAATCAACAGTATCATTAAAAGGCCTGAGCTGCAACAATTAAGACAACATAATGAACTAACAGTTATCCTTATAAGTCACTCATTCAACCTGCTACAGCCCAAATCTTATCATATTACAACAAAAATACCTCAAATTTTGCAAAGAAATTGTACACACCATAAATACTGAGCTCAAAAATATATGAATCCAGCTTTCATATACTGAACGATAAGTCATGTGGGAAACCTTGTCATATGTAGTGGTACTCACAGCCAGTCCAGGGAGGGCATGTGCTGACAGAAGCTGGAGTGAGGCAGCTGCTTAAGGGACGTGTCCACCATCGACCTGTGGAGATCCAAAACATCACGGCTCATTTTCCCAGAGACAAAATCAAATTAAACTGTGATTTAGTGTACCTGCCTCATATAATGCTGTTATCCTGGCTAACTCTGTGACATCCTTATATCTTTCCTTATATAATCACAGTTAATGCTTTTGTTTAATGGTGTGATGGAACAACCGAGTGTGGTGCATTACATGAAATGATACATTATAATGGTAAATAAGCCAGTGATAAAGACATCAAAGCCCCACAGGATTCAATTCTGTGTTAAAGGTGCATTGTGTAACCTTTCTTCTTAAGGGTCCACCACCAACTTGTCTCATCTGCTTTGTCTGGAATGTTCCATGTTATAACATTATATTCTATTTTAGATTTGTTCAGTTAAACAGTTGTTTTTGTTTTGTTTTGTTTTTCAAAAATACTTTAAAAACATCTAACTAACCTCTAACTTGTCCTGGTGGTGTCACCTGCTTGTGATGATAAGTTTAATGCCATACAGTGGAACATTCCAGACAAAGCAATAACATCTTTATGGAGACAAGCAAATGGTGGACCCTGCACCAGAAAAAGGGGGTTCTGGCTAGAAAATTTATACCGCTAGAGGCGCTGCGAGCGTAGAGACCGGAAGTGTACAGATGCGCCACTGATTTTGTACAGACAATTTCAGTCACGCTTCATTAAATTCAACATATACTAATAATTTCTAATAATATGTATAATAATATGTATAATAATAATTCTTTCAAAGTATGATGTAATACGGCTCATTGGCATTTTCGGGATCTTGGAAGTCGTAAAATCTGGTAGTGTCATCCAATATTCTCTTGCAATTTCATCATCGGCCTCTGTAATACCCATTTGGTCCAGTGCTTCGAGTCTGCAAAGTGTGTACCCGTGTACTAGAAGCAAACAAATATACAGTATTAAATATACACAAAGATAAGCATGCCTTTCAATAAGTCATCATGAAGTAAATGGCAATGGAGGGACACGAAGCTCACTTCCGGTCGCTATGCTCGCAGTGCTCCTAGCGGAGGTTTTGCCGACAGTACCCCAGTTACACAGTGGACCTTTAACATAAGTATCAACTTTTTGGTTCATCCTTTTTCATTTATCCAGCTTTAGTTTGTGTACACCAAACAAGGACTAACCCAAGAGACTGATACAAATCTTACATGTGTTTAACTATTTTAAGTGCAAATATGAAATGCAAATGGATCTGAGAAATGTACCAAAGGTGTAGACAATGTGCTGAAACAAGAACACATTAAAAACATGTGGCCCAGCAGCATTTGCAATTGAAAAGAACAAGGAATATTGCCAAATGAGAAAACCAAATTAATAAGACCCTCTGATATGAGAGGAACACAGACAAAACATGTGGGTATTTATAAAAAAAAAAAATTAAAAAAACTTGATTAAATGAGTTTTGATCTGATGAAAATTTGGTATTGTCTTGTTTTACATCTCAGTTTGAACAAAGTTATTAAAATGTAAAATGTGTTAAAATGTAGACAAACTAATATTGCAGTGAATAATGCAGGGTTACTCAAACATGTGTGAGTGAAACAAAACATAACTCCAGGTTTTTTTTATTGGTTGAGGTAACAACATTCTAACTCCCCATTTTGTGTAATAAAGAACCTTTAATTAAAAATGTTGTACTCACAGGTAAACAAGAGACTGAAGACCAAAGAATGAGTCCGGGGACAAACTGGTTACAGGGTTATGGTCCAACATCCTGCAACAGCAAAGACACATTTGTAAAACCTCCAAAGCAGATCTTTTTAATAATCTGAATTTCTTCTTATCTTTATTAGATATATCTGTTTTGAAGTTTCTGAAGCCAGTATCCTGATGTGGTCTTGTCTTTTTTTCTGGCACATATTTACTTAAGCGATACGGCCATTGTACTTCAAACCTGCCCAGCCATTCCCTTCTGACTTCTAGCATCAAGGAGGCATTTTGCTCAGAGAAATCACTTAAGTTTTTGAATGTAAAGATATTTGAGTCTTTGGTATTCTCAGACCAGAGGCTCTCCAAACCTGAAAAATGTCTCATGTCTTCCTCTAAACGCACATAATCAAAAATGTTAGGAGTCAATTAGCAATAATACAGTTTACATCATAGCATATCACACATTACAATACCTCTGCGGATCATATTTTGATTCAGTGCTTCTTTAGTACAGCTCTATTCTCAAGCACAGACATGTTTCCCCACCCACTCCCTCTACTGATTAGCCTCTGTCCTGCTCTGAGTGATTGACATTCTCAAATCATTATTAAAATAGTATGGGGTCACTAAAGATGACAACTTGACAATATTTAAGTTGAAGATGCTCTATGTAACTTCATCTGCTTGTCTCCATGGAGATGTTTTGTGAACTTGTAGAATTATTTTTTGGTAATTCACAGTGAATAGTGAATGCCATTAAAAAAGAGAACTATCTTGAACAAAAAATCTGGTTGAGTTGTATTCTCTATTTAAATTATTCCCATTTGACAAAGTAACATTCAAATGAACCTCTAAAAACACTGTCCCATGGTTGCATGAAACCAGTTGTGCTGAAGACTTGTGCTCCACTTTAGCTTCATTAAATCCCCCTAGACCACTTTATTTTGAGTGCTGAGTTTGTGGTACAAATACTTATTACATGGACAAATAAAAGCATCTTTCTCTGCAGTGTCGCTCGTAAACAACTGATTTAACAAGGCCTTTGTGCTCAGGAAGGACGAAGAACCACAAATAAAATTGTCAAACTGAGCCTGAGCAGCAGTTACTCTACACCATTACTAATAAAACCAGCCACAACTGGAACCTCCAAATCTTTTAATATCAGTTACAATGAGTGCATGGTCATTTATGGATTAAAGATGGCATTTTAAAAACTTTTTGGACACCTTATTCATATTTTATAACAAACATTCTGGGTCCATCTTTGGCTCCAGTGCACTTAGTGTTGAAAAAACGCCACCTCTCTCCATAACTGCTGCTGTCAGGCCCCTCATTTTGGTCTTAAAATGTTAAAATGATCCTGGTGTTTTTATTTTGCTATTTTTTCCGAAAATCAAATCTTTTTCCTAATATGAAACTCGGCCCTATAACTGCCAGCCTCAGTGAGCTTCATTTGACTGGAGCCGAACGCTGTGGGTGACACACTCCCTTAGTCACTTTCTTTAAACAGTCTGTGGTACGTACATATAAAGTGAAAAGAAGTACCCATTTTTTTCTGTCACAAAAAATGCCTGGGCTTGTCCGCTGCCGACAGTGAAGGTGTTTAATTGTCAATTTCTTATTATATAATTATCACACTGCAAAGACAATAGATAATAGATCGTACTGTGCAGCTCTGTTGTGCCTGTAGCTTGACCTCTACAAACATGTTCTGACGTTCATGGGATTCTTGTTTTAATTTATCAGTTTATATTTCAGTCTTCTCTCAGATGTCAGTGGTCATAAAGTTGTTTACAAAGTCGCTGGAGCCTCTGTGAACACTTCCTATCTGGAACGCAGCGACTAGCGGGTTAGCTGTGTCCATTTATATATACAGTCTATGTTTTTTTCCCAAAGTCGAGCCATTTCAACCAGTGAAATGACCAGAAGAACTGACACTGTGATATACTCCGGTGTCTTGCCAGTGAAAGTGTATCATTGGTGCTACTCACAGCCACTCTAACCGATGCAGGTCCTTGAACACACCAGGACTCAGAGATGAGATCAAGTTTTCACTCAGAAACCTGCCATAAAACACAAAGAATAATGGATATACAGGAGACCATACAAGAACAAGTTCGAGGAAAACTGTAGTCATAGTTTACTCCTGAGGCTGTAAATGTCACTGGAACTTTACAAAACCTACAGTATACCTCAGTACATCAGTCATACTTATTTATTTGATACTTTCACTTTCACAAGTAAAGAACAGATGAAATCACA
The DNA here is from genome assembly GCA_029959045.1 of Taenioides sp. WSHXM2023. NCBI lineage: Eukaryota > Metazoa > Chordata > Actinopteri > Gobiiformes > Gobiidae > Taenioides > Taenioides sp. WSHXM2023. Next base: position 11,349,369 of record CM057098.1, on the reverse strand, counting down.
GACCTAAATGATGACACTGTCTAAATTACAGGATCAGGTTCAAAACAGATTCGGTTTTTTGGTTAAGTTTAGCTATTTTAGTTCAACTTTCATCTTAATTTACATTGTTTTGCTATGCCTTGGTTTCAGAATGCTGTGAAATTAACCATAGCCATAAAGAATTTTGAAAAGTATGATCGCAAAGGCCTATATATAGATTTAACAAGCTCAGAGCAGATCTTATTAAAAAACAAACAAAAACAGATTGTTCCCTCTGGGCTAACATAGTTGTTCACAATCTTCTGACAGCTGAAATGAACAAGTGTAGTGGAAAAACTTCTGCACCAGTCACCACCAGGAAGAACACACAGCTGGTTTTAATCCAACAGCTCAAGGAAGTGCAAAAAGAAGCCTCATTTCACTGCGTACTGATAATTATTAATTACTTATATTTCAAAAAGCTTTAGATATATTCTATACCATAACTTACTATACCATAGTAAACATACTTTACTAGACTGTTCTGACCATACATTTTCCATAGATAAAGACATATACTCACAATCTTTTCAAACTGTAAAGGCCACTGAAGGCATTTTTGGAGATGAGTTGCAGACTGTTGTTTTGAAGGAACCTAAAAACAAGACAAAACATGTATTTGTTTTCCATTCAAAAGCTCTGGCACAGAGTTGTAGAGGTCAGTAAGAAGGACTGGCTGGGGAGAGCTGGGTTGCTTTCCTCTATTGTCTCTTCACAACGACAAAATGAAATTGTCCATTGGTGGTGGTGACTCTCCTGCAACTCAGTTATGAACAAGTAATGATTTCTGTTAACCTTTTGTAAAATTAGTCATTTTAAAAGGTCAAGTCAAAGATATGAGTGGACAATTAAGGAAAGGACAGTCACAAAGATAGTGAATAATGAGGTGACACAATAGTCAGTCAAGTCAGTATTTAAAATTTGAAGTTTATAATAGAATTTGAACTTATATTTGCATTAAAACCCAGGTATAGGTAGGTAGTATGGCAGAAATGAATGAATGGATGAATGGGGAAAACATCATCACATTTTAGCTTCATTTAGCCCACATAAGCTGAATGAACCCAACCATAATGTCAAAACCCAGAAAATTTCCAGAAAACTCACAAATTTCCAGCTCCCAAGTTTAATTTAAAATGTAGAATTATTTTTCTCCAAACATGATTATGTTTTTGTGTCTTAACCTGTTCCCCATTAAATCTTCCTCCTCAGTCCACTCCCCAACGGTGTTCAACTCAGACCAAGGCACAACTTCAAATGTTTTCCTTAAAACCATCTGCTTAATAAAGTTTTTATGTATTTTTTTTTTCTGCCTCTGCTGCTCTCATCAGCCCACTGCCTTTTATATCTCTATGTATCTGACACAAACTGCACTCACAAGACCACACCTGCAAAGGAGTTCATGCAAAAACAACTATTCATGAAGAAAAAGTACTAGGCAACAATATATTTATATAAAGACAGATTAAACTTGTGAATGCAGAGTTTTTACATATAACTATCAAACAATATCAAATCTTCAGATAACTCTCACTCACTAACTTCTCTTTTCTGTTGTTGTCCCAGATAATTCCTTATAATCTAAATGAAATGATAAATTGACTAAAACACAATCAACAGATTAATCGACTAAATGACTAAAGGACGACAGCCCAACTGCCTTCACTGTTTTACATTTGTGTTTCACCTTGAAGCAAAGTAGCAGCAACCTCAGATCAATACACCTATTTATCACACATTCAAGTTCAGTGAAGGGGCACAAGGCCAGCTCTGTGCACAAGGAATCTAAATTGACAAGGAATTTACAAGGAATTCTTTAGGGGTTTACAAACACAAACAAAACAATAAAAAACACCCTGTTGAAATATTAATTTGTAATAACAATTAACATACATTTATCCAGAGAACCTCACAAAACAAGATTTATTAGCACATTTTAAGTAAGGATAGTTGATGTTTATTATTGTAACTAAACAGATGTTTTTAAGGTCTTGGGGAAAAAATAGTTTCATTGTCATTGTGAAACAAATATTGATTATTGAGCACTTTTTAGTATCACAAAATAATATATAACACTATACTAACTGTAACTAACATATGAATGGAGCTTTGGTGTTTCTCCTGTTTGCTCTAGCTTTGATGTAATGTATTGAAATTTGTCTGGTATATAATAAGACTTATAAATTAGTTTTGAGGGTAGTGAAGTACAGTATTTTGGTCTTATTCGGCAATGCAAGGTCAAGATCAGAAGGCATTTCAGATGTTTTAAGTGAAATTTAATGAAGATTTGATTAGATACTTACAATCTCTCCAGTGCAGAGTACTCAGAGAAGACATAATCTGACAACTTCCTGATTTTATTACTTCTGAGAGACCTGAAACCAAGATGGCAAGGTTGGTAAAAAAACATAGCATCATATAGTCAGGGTGCTTAGCTGCAAAAACATGTAGCCTTTATATGGGAAAGATTAGACGCATAATGAATACACTAAGTACAGATTTTGTCAAAGCTGATGAACTATTTATATCTTTATTGTGTAGTACTATGGGGTCCCTTTTTGCCCCTTGACTACATTTATTGCTAAGTGCCTATTTTCAAAGCAGATGTTTTACTTTATAGCAGGCATATCCAAACTATGGCCCCTATTTTTCTTCTGGCTTTCCTCTGGCTTCCAGGTCAACAGGCCCATATTACCTTAAGCAGTACTTTTTACTGCAAGCTTCTGATAATCTACCTTGAGAAAGCCAATATCAAATAAGTAGTGTGTTCTATTGAGTATCTACGAGGGTAACGATACAGTTTTTCCACGATTCGATATGTATCTCAATACACGGGTCATAATATCGATTTGATTTCAATACGTTTTAACACGCGAAAAAAAAAATCTCATGTACTTTTTTCTGCTAATGAGTATTATATAATAATATTAATAAAACAATACATACATTAGATACAATACATTACAGTACAACTACTATAAAGTTGTAGTTTATATGTGAAGTGTTTCGGTTCTTTTGGTTCAATGATTTATAGCATTTTTATTCGCTGAAAATAAGAGTAGTGCTTTTATATTTTTTATAATACTTTCAATATAGACTGCTTGGGGAGTTACACTATCAGACTTTTCCTTTTTTGATGATGATTTGATTATTTCTTTTCTTTTTCTCCTGAGTCTGTCTCACTGCATTCACACAGGCTACCTCCGTGAAGCTGGCCCCCATCAAACGCACACCTACACAAAAATTATGTCTATCGTTTGTGCTTCGTTTGTGCTGGTTTGTGCCGCAAAAAGTTTGGTTTGTGCTGCTTTAGTATTAACAATTCTATGAAAGGTCAAATTGGGGTCAGCCAGCTCCTCAGGAAGCTTAAAAATGCTCTAAAACAGCATCATTTGGCACATTTCACATTATTTTTGGGCACATGCACCTCTTCAGAACAGATGGTGGAGCAGGGGTAGACCACGCATTCAACTGCAGCAATGATAACTTCTGCTTTTGAGATACTGTACGATCATTTATTTTTGGATGCACACTGAACACAGCTGTCTTATATTGTGTATTGTGACACAGTGACGCTTTTACTTCATGGGGAGAGAAAAGTTTCCTCATAAAGTCAGTTACTCGACTTTCATGAAGCAATAGAGTTCCGACAAGCCTTCTGTGTCAGTTTTAAACTATGGGTCGCCATGTGAACCCAACTTATTCAATGTAAAACAAAAGTACCCACCCAAGCCCACATTTATCAAACTATAACAAGGCAGCAACAACGAAACAGTAGCTAATTGGTTTTCATGCGTTTTTGCGGAAATTTATGGAGTGAAACAAATGAATGGTTTTGTAAGAGTCTATTTTATGAGAAGGAAACCAGAGACAATGATGTTGAGATCAGACAGATTAAGACTTGAGCCTCAGTAATAAAAACAACTCTCATGCTTCTTCTTTTACCACTTTTAACAAGAAACTAATGTATTTTGTGGTGGGGAGGATTTTGACCTACAGTACAGTGGAACTACAAATGTATAAGAATTGCAGTAAATCAATTGGTAGTGTAGATTTCTTCACCCATTTCTTAAGTGGACAATAATGCTGTATATTCACATATAAAAGGTTATGTATTTAATGTGTGGTATAGTAGCAATAACAGTGAAGTGATCCTGAGAGAAAGATTGCACTTTCAGCACCTTAAATATATTAGTATTTCCAAATACCAAATTAGACATTGTTCCATTGGGCTGTGCTGGACAGTGCTCTCTAAAATGAATCTGAACAAAAGTGCTGTTTGATGCATAAACTATAGGACATATTGATTGCTTTACATTTATTCAAGTAAAACACAAAGGTCAGCCCAAATCATATGGGAAATATCATTATTAGTGAAACCTCATTATTAGTGCATAAAGATCAGACAGGAGGAGAGAGATACTTACAGCCAGGTGACGTTTGGGGACAGTCGTGGGACGTCTTGTAGCCCCACCTTCACACACATGACTTCTGTGAGAGTGCACTCACAGCTCTCTGGGTACTCCTGCAGCACTGGGACACACACACACACACACACACACATACACACACCCACACACACACACACCCACACACCCACACACACACACACACACACACACACGGACATTAATTCCATGATGAAACCAAGTGGGTGAAAGTGAAAGTTAGTTCCTAAATACAAATACAAAGCGTGTATGGCCAGAACACATCACTATAATGTATTTCTATTTCAACATACAAATACTGTGCAGCTGATGTCATTAACTTTCCCTGGGGGTGTGATGCTTACTGGAGGAACTACTCTGTCTGACTTAATCTGAGCTTTGTTTTAACACAATCTGACCAGAAAGAGCTGATTTAGTTGGAATTAGCACTCGCTAACAGTTTTTCAGTTAGTCACTCTCACCTCTTTGTTGGAAATCAAACACCTTTCTTTAAACAGGATCATGAACGCTTGTATTCATCACAGGCTCTTGAAAATGTGTTGTTTAAATCCATTTTGTATTTCTTCTTGAGTTTCAGACAGCAGTGTTTGCTAAAGTGTGCATTATATCTCGATGGTAACTCCTGAATATTCCACCATAGAAATACATGTAGAACACACCCAACATGATGTCACTGCAAAGTATCAATTCATGTAAAGCACTAAGTGATTTTTTTATCTGTGAAAAGCACTAGACAAATACAATTTACTTACTTATTTACTTGATGGTTACATGTTTTTCCTTTTCATTATGTTTTGCTTTACTGGTGTATACAGTGTTGTCAGTAAAAAAAATGGTTCACTCACAGCACTCAGCGGGGGTGTAATAACCCACTAGACTGGTGTTCTGCAGAGCACGTCCAAATAAGTCTGCCCAGCCTGCGTTGTCCCCTGTCAAAGAGGAGATTAGATGTAACTGTAATAAACTACTACTAATAGTGACAGTTACAGTATCGGCATTGATACAAAGTCAGGGTGTAACAATTTAATCATATTCAGACTTTGACAACAACAGCTTGAGAGCCACCCACAAACATGTTTTGTATTGAATGTGAACTGTATGCTTAATCTTTTCTCTTTGTCATCCTGGCACTGAGATCTTTAAACTTTTATAATCCTGTCTGATGTCACAGATCCTCTAGGAGCCTCCAGGCCCTAAGGTCCCTCTCAGGCCCTAAGGTCCCTCCCAGGCCCTAAGGTCCCTCCCAGGCCCTAAGGTCCCTCTCAGGCCCTAAGGTCCCTCTCAGGCCCTAAGGCTCCTTTCAGACCGATAAACAAACTTTGATGTGAAACGTCACTACAGTTCTCAAACAATTAGCGACCAAATGTGCTCACATTGAATACAAACCAGAATCTCAAGCTGTGAACGTCTGAAGTTTGGACACAAAGTCACGAATGATACTGTAGATTCATTAACAATGTTTTATTGCAGTATTTGACACAGATGAGTTGTACAATCTATTTTTCAGACTGACTTATAAAATATATTTTGTAATAATATATTGTTATAAACCTATGTGCACATTACACTGCCTGCCTCTACTATAGTTATGTGGGGTAGTGGCAGAACTTCCACCTCACAACAAACAGATCCTGTACAAGGTTGGATTCTTCTTGTACTATCCTGTTTGGATAAGTAAATAAATTAAATATCCTCTACTATACTTTTACTGTGCTGCAATTAATCTGACTAGTCAACAGAAACCCCAGTTTTGTTGATATATAACTGTCCCCGAAGCATTGTGAAGGTTAAAGGGTTCACAACTAAACTACGGTATGTTCTTTGGAGCTTTCAGATGAAGGGTAATAGAACTATTTTATGATTCAGGGATACACATGGGGGAATGGAGTATATTTGAGCAGTTTTTCCCCTACTTTGCCAGTAAGATCCATGTTTACAAAGATTCAGTATGATGTCTGCTCCCTTTCTGGTACTTTATCTCTCCTTGAAAATTCCATTTATTGACCAAGCCATTTTCTTACTCAAAATGGAATAAAAATCTAGAAGCCCATACCTTTGTATGGATTAGATTGTTAAAATCTAAAATCTTGTGGTTGTAAGTTTACCCATTCACAAAAGCACTTTACTGCTTGTCTCCATGGAGATATTATTGCCTAGAATATTTCATAATATGGCATCAAACCTCTATCTATCTTGGAGTTATTAAATTACAGGAGTTACTTATGGCTAACAAATACCTTGAAAGACATGCATTCTTACTGTGAATGGGCTCACCTATCCATGGAAACAAACAGGTGGCAGCAGGCCCTGCCATCAGAAAAGTTATAAAGTGTAACTTAAAATACTGCAAATGTGTTACATGCAGTGGTGGTCCTATACCGATCAATGCCTCATGCTGCCCCCACAAAATGCCGTCCCGGGCAGCTGCCCTGTTGGCCCGAGCCTAGGGCCGCCCCTGGTTACATGAATAGTAATATTTTAAGAGTTAGTTTATCACTGTATACAAATATAAAAAGTGGAGTAAGTGTTTGCTTGTCATGACAACAAATTTTGAATTGCGATACATATACAATAAACGATTATATTAATTTATGACACTGACACAATAACCCAAAAGCAGATTTATACTTCAAAAAGTATCCTAAATGTACAATATAGTTAGAAAACCATGAGCTGTAATAAATAAATAGTAGAATGAAACACTTTGGTTCTTAGTCTGCATCTGTAATGAGTCATAGAAGTTATTTATTCAACCTTCTATGGCTCAAATCTTATCATATGGCCAAATCATATATTGAAGTCGATATATAGTAATTAAGTATAGTATAGTAACAGGCCTAAGTAGTTGCTGGTCTTTACTTATCGGAATGGCTTGTTGCTGTGTGTTTACCCATTCACAAAAGCAGTTCATTCTGGTTTAGCCTTATACGTCCAAATAAATAAACTGGATTAAAAGATTTGTTCAACTTCTCCTTTTGTTTTGACCTTGAGAAATCCAACTCAGCAGAGAATAATAATTAGAAGAACAAGGGCTAACCTAACTTCTGGCATCTGGCTCATTCTCGATTTGAAACACTGGCTCAATGTTACAATCTATCTGTCTTTGCCCTGAAGCCAAGTCCTAAATCGCAATAAATTAATACATTTTCAACAGACTGTGAAATACTAAGAGTGTATCTTTCTGACAGCCAAGACAACAAGGAGCAAATCAAATCTATGTCCTATCAAATATTTAACAGGGTAATCTAACAGTGTGAATGCTGTCTTTTGCCATCTAGTCACAACACATAAACTAATGACAAGAGAAAATGCACAGTAATGTGAAACTACAAATTGAAATAAACACTGGGAATGATTTGTTCAAACAAATATCCAAAAGGCTGTGCAAGAAAACATAATCGAAATAAGAATTTATAACCAACACTTTTAAAGGATCTAACCAGACAGAACAAAATTGGTACAAATCAAAATTATTGAACAAAAATGAAAAAGAAAAAGAAAAAAAAAGTGTCAAAGTTAGAAGTGCACTGCTTAACTTTTTGATGGAGGGAATGCCATCTGCCTGTTTCCATGGATATGTCACTGATTGACTTGAATGTTTCACAGCAAAGCATTAGAAGTATCAAGCTCCAATCTCCACACTAATAGGTCAAGCTGCAGCTCAGTTATGGGGAGACGCAAGCCCGCACAATAACATTTAGTGTTTTTCAATGCATTTTGAGCATGCATAAAAACACCTGCTATAAAATACATGCATACATTTAACTTTAATACTATGATACATTTGGCACCGCTATAACACGTTTATTGAGACAAGCAGGTGTCCAGAAAAGTTACACAGTGCACCTAAAAGTAAAAAAAGAATATTGGCAGATCATCACTAGTCCAAACGTGAGGCAAAACTATAGGAAAATACAGTTAAGATAGACCTGCATGTGCCATAATATCAGAATCAGAACAACAAAGTAAAACTAAGGACATTATTTATAGTTGTTGACAGTGACAGGTGTTATAAAGTGTTGGCCTGTCACTATCAATTTTAAACAGCTATAATTCATCTACTTGCACTGATAGTTTTGTATTGTTGTTCTGTTCATACTGTATATTAGGGCTGAACGATCTATCGTTTTAGACCGAAAATCGCAATCTCAGACAACACGATTTTAGGATCGTTAAAGCCACGGTTTTTTGCAGCGCTCCTAACTGACCCAGGTTTTGTTTCGTCAACTATTTCACACATGTACGTCGCCTCCCTGCCGTGCTGCTGAGCTCACCAATCAGAAGCGGCAGCACAGGTCACGTGTTCTCGACTCCAGTCAGTGTAGCTGGTCATCAGTTTCAGAAATGGCTTTAGCGGGACCAGAATTGGAGTCTGGGGTTTTGAACCCAAAGAAAAACAGCACGTCGGTCATTTGGCAGTATTTCGGGTTTGAGGCTGCAGACGAACATTAGGAACAGGTGCTATGCAAAACATGTCGTGCTAAAGTTGCAACATCCAGTGGAAACACGACCAATTTATACCGCCATAGGCGCATTTGCATGACGAGTGCACGGCGAGAAAGTCCAGTGAAACGTCTAGTGCAGGGGTCGGCAACCTTAAATACTCAAAGAGCCATTTGGACCGTCTCCCACAGAAAAAACACCCGGAGTCACAAAACCCTTTTGACTCTAAACCAGTGCTAACCACAGGAACTACAGGCAAAACTACAACTCCCAGAAAACGGACTACAACACGCGCAACATCCTCCACTACAGCTCATAAGAGCGAGTCTTAAGAGAATTATTTACACCTTTCAGTCTTTTCATCACAACAGTAGCAACATAAATAAAGTGCATGAGTGAAATAAAGAACTGCGCTGCACACGTACGACCTGCACACGTATAATCTCTGAAAAGTTTAACATGAACCATCTCCAACGCGATAGAAGCACAGAACAGACTCACCATAGGCAGAACATCCCTCAGTCACAGAAAGAACACGCATATTCCACTGAGTCCTGCCCTTTAGTCCGACAGAAGCTGACCGCATCAGCAGCACAAGGAGCAGCTGTTTTTTCAGCGCTTCTAGTTTATGCAAATTAGCCATGTGGTTTTAAGTTTCGCTTCTGTATGACGTAAACAAATGTGCGCAAAGCTGCATTAAACACATTATTATTTGAGTCCTTCTCGTAGGAAATAAAAAGCCAAACTTAAATTATCCACCCGCAGAACCAAAAATGCGTCTGCTTCTGTGTCTGTCATCATTTTATCGCGTGTACATTGTGTACCAGTCTCGGCTTTGACGCATGTTTTGAGCGACAAAAATATTAAAAATGTTTTATTTAAATGTTACAAGATTACCATTATCTACAATTTTAGATTCACATTTAAAAACGAACAAACTAAAATAAAAATACAATGTAATTAAATACTCATTATTATTTTCCAAAGTCACAGGGAGCCACGACAGAACGATAAAAGAGCCACATGCGTTTTCATTCTTGCATTACAGTTATGGAATTTAGTGTTTGAATGGTATGATGTAAGTTTCTCTGATGCTTGCGAATGTTCATGTGCACTGAAAAAAATCGTGGATAAAATCGAAATCGCAATTTTTGCCAGAAAAATCGCAATTCAACTTTTTCTTAAAATCGTTCAGCCCTACTGTATATTTGGTATTTCTATATCAAAGAGTGTTTTTATGAACCTTATTTTAATGTAGTAGTTGGAGGCTGCAGTACTGAGACTCACCACAGTGTATTTCGTCTGCGCCGTTGGGACAGTCCATGTGTCCGTTGCATTGTAAAGCCTGGGGCAGACACTGGCTCATGTTTCCACAGGGGAACTGACCCAGAGGGCACTGGACGTCCTGCTCCCCACGGCCCAACGCCAACGCTGCAAAAAGAAAGAGGAGGGACTGTAAGACCTAAGACCAAAGAAATAATAGCTCAAGATGTTGCAGGTTTGAAAAGGGAAAAAAATGTAAATAATAAGACCATGAGATAATTTAAAACTTCTCCTGTAGTTTACTTAAATTAAATTAATTAAAGCCAGAAAAACTAAATTTTTATCATATTGTGTTTTCAGAAACAAGGCATTTTATGTGTAAAAATAGCCAAAATGTATGATATTTGGGGCATTTAAAACAGAAACATGGGTAGTGTCAGGTTTAATCTTAGTCTTACGTCACACAGACACAAAGGTGACTGAGAAGCTCAGTGTAAATGCTGCAGCAAAAATTTAATTTCCCTCAGGATACAAAAATATTTACAAATGGGATTTTGGATATCCATCCATCCATCCATCCATTTTCTCCCGCTTAATCCGGCTGGGTCTTATTTAGTATTTGAGAAATCTTACTGATATTCTGTCTAAAATTTTGAATGTTTTGAAAAAAAAAAAGGGAATTAAATATCAAGAAATCAACAAAGAGTTTTGCCTGTAGTGTCTCCCCTTAACTGCTGAGAGATATGACAACATGGATGAATTGCGTGCTGTAACTGGAAATGAGTGAAGAGAAAGTATTTGTCCATTATTGGATTGGCTCTATTTAATCAAGATGTCTGCAACCAGTCCTCTGTCTGCAACATGTCGTTTAGAGCAGAAGTCAGATGCTGGAGGAAGAAATTTGACATTTTTGGGTGTTAAATGGCAGTGATTAAATGTCTGTATAGATTACGTTTATTAAAAGTGCATTGTTTAACTTTTCTGGTGGAGGATCAGTCAAATGTTTTTCTCCATGGAGATGTTAATGCTTCGCCTGGAATGTTTCACAGTATGACATTACCAAACCAGACCAAGTTACAGGTCTGATCTGTGGAGAGGCAATCCCTCTCACAGTCAGAATGTCTGCTTTTTTAGGTATTCTTGAGTTATAAAACCACCTGTAATTTAATAAATGTAGGGTAGAACTGTTTAATGTCATACTGTGGAACATTCAATGTAGAGCAACGACATAGGAAACAAGCAGGTGACGGACAGCCAACCAAAATGTTACACAGTGCACCTTTAATTTGATATTGAAAGCCACCAAGAGGGAAAAATTGATTGCTTGATTTTGATTTTCTGTCATATCGCCCAGCTTTGAAGCAGCACTTTGATCAAACACCGCTCAAGAGCTTTTGTTGATGAAGAATGGAGTTTCCACATTGCTGTCAACAACATCATTTAAAAGAGTGTATTTTTTTGTTCATAAAGTGATTTATTGTGTGTTAGGGTTTTGGTATAGTGGAAAAAAACAAACAAAAACAACAGCAACAACAAAGGCTAGTGAAGTACACTGATTTTCTCAACAGATTTTCTAACGCTCACAAGTAGCCTATATGATATGGTTATTAATGACAATAATTTTGCAAAAATACTGAAAAACAATATGAATCAATCTAACAGTATTTACTTATTAAAATATTGGAATAAATTGCTATTCTAATTTCCAATCCAAGTATAGATATTTGCTCTGAGGTGGTTTGGGATATTCATTTAGAGTGAGTGTAGTTTGTCTCCCCTGTCAGAAAGTTTTAACTGGAGTTTATGACTGATTATATTTGTTTTTAGATCAGAGTTGAGCTGCAGAACTGACAAAGAGTTCTCCTTCTTCTTCTTCTTCTTTTTGGCAACAGCCTGAACTGATTGTGGCTCCAAATGAAAACCTTTCACGAGCTGAGCCAATACAACCAGATCCTACTCTGAAAGAGGATACAGACGAAATACTCTGACTAATGTGTAACATACTGGTCGATGGTCCAACTATGACCTCAAACATTTTGTTAAATGTTCAAAGAAAGTTTAATTCAATTTTATGAAATGTGTATAAAATGTGATTCTTAAACTTATTCCACTGTACATCTCGACGTATATCAATTCAGAACTAAAGCTGGACCATATAATTATTCAAAATGCTCACAGAATAAAACATTAAAACATTAACTTTTCAATAAAACCTTAAGATTTTTCTACCAGTCAAAAGTTTGGACTCACCCTCTCATTCAGTGTTGTTTGCTACTATCTGCATTTGATTTAGCCTACATACAGAAGACAAATATATGAAGTAAGATGTATGGAATTATGTAGCAAAGAAAAAAAAAGTTTAATAACTTTATTAATTTAAAAAATGTATCTAAAATGTAGAAAGTGATAAGAAAAAACCTTGACTGAGCGGTGAGTCCAAACTTTTGACTGGTAGTGTATATATTTATATATTTTTTATGTGTACCGCAGTTTGAGTGCCACTGACTCAAAGGGTGTGAGTGTTCATCTTTCGACCTTTTTAAATGATAGAAAATCTCTCCATCGCTTTTAGGTTGGTTATAAATGTGTGTTCAGAACAGTCCCATTTTAGACCTGTACAGCACTAAAGTAAGAAGTGACGGATTACTTTGACCAAAGACTTTTGACCAAGGCACTTCTCATATTTTTTTGCTGTCGACACCACTTTAAAGCCAAACATAAGGGGACACACACACACTGTAAAGATATACACTAAACACAAGACACTGCACAGTACACAGTGATTAAACTGTATGGGAAATGGGAAATGTCTGGGAAATTCAAATTCAGAACTCTCACAAGTTTTCCACATAACACCTGGGAATAGCACTCACTAAACTGTTCTTCTGGGTTAGAGAAATGTAGTGTTAGTTTCAACAGAGCTCTACAGTCACACCCACTTTGAAGATTCAAACATCTATTAGGCCTATTATTATTATTGTTTTCAGAATGCCTATGTGAAAAATGAATGATACATTTATTTTAGAAACCAGGAGTGAGCGTCACTGTTAAACTCCAAACAAACTCCAAACTGCAGCTGTACACATATCTAACTACTGACGCCGACTGCACGGGTGGAGCCTTAAAGAGCCACTAAACACCTGTGCTAGAGTTAACTCCGCCCACTGTCAAAATTTGAGAAATCCAACAAAGTGGCGGTACTGGGCGGGTTGAGGAGCGTGGGTGGGGTGATGATGAGGGACAGGGCTTGACCTATGAGTGTCAGCCAGGTGACAGTCAGTCAGTGAGAGCTAGCATTAGCATACTGCCAATGGAGAGTGACAGCGATGCGAGTTTGGCCACGAAGTGCAGTGAGGTGTAGGCGGGGCTAAGAGGGGCTCCTCATGTACCGCCCATGGACCATGAGATGACTGTGAGTTGCTGCGCTTGTCACGTAATAACCTGCATCTGACTTATTGGCGGCTGTTTGTCCAACCCGGACATTCAAATGTAGAGGTTGCCACAGACACGGCTTTTGACACAAAGGTCAAATTTTTAACAAATATGCACTAAAATGCCAAAATTAGGCTAGGGATAGGTATACACTTCTATTTTAGACCCATTTCCCATTTACAAAGTTAATCAATTAAAAAAAAAAGTGGTTCTGGTTCTGTTTAGTTCTTTAACTACAGTGCAGACCTTTATATAGGCTCTTGTTATAATTTATTAGTTTTAACTTATAATAACCAGCACATATTCCTGTGTAAACTGTCTGCGGCAGATTATTCAGGAGCTGCTCTTCCTCCAGGCAGCTGTGCGAGTCAGAGCCAAGGTGCTAATGCAATAATTGGACAAAGACTCTAGTGAATGCTTCATCAACTTTAAATATATATAGGCTGCCTCACCCTCACTATTCCTGTACTTATAATATGCAGCACCTTTTCGCACCAATGCTGTAAATATGAACAGCATGTATTAAACCGCAGAATAAAGCTAACTGGCGACATAGTGTGGCCTATATTATAGTGTAAGGAAACATGATGTATAATTATAAATAGCTTGATTTTTGTTGCACTGTTATGTATTAACTTATGTATAATTAGAGACGAAAAATCACACAGTGCAAGAGCTGTGTGTTCTTCACTACTGTGCAGTCAAAGCCAAAATTGCATGATGAAGTACTGCCATGTATTCATTTTAATTTAGGAAAGTAACTGTATTCTGAATATCACCAAATGAAAAACTAACTGTACCAGAATAGAGTGAAATTTAGTATTCAGAACATGTATTTTCGGTACTTGTATTCAGTTACTTCCCAACACTGATTATATTGCACATCACAGACACATAATAGCATCCAGTCAGTCTCCCACATACATATTTTGAATGCACCTAATTTCCTTCTAGTTAATTTAGGTTAATCTTATTTCAAACCAATTAAAATAGAATCCAGTGCATTGCTCAAAGATATTGTAGTAACTTGATTAAATGGGATTGAACCACCAACCCTCTGGACATGAGACTACCTGTTCATCTGCCTCCAGAGATACCAAAACCGCAAAATGAATAATATTTTCTGCTTTGGCTCCAGCCTGCAGCATATCTGTAAAACACCACTCCACTGCAGTGCTCGAGTGAGGTTTTCCTTTATGGCAGACAATCACACTCTTATATACTCTGTGGGATTAGCTGTGCACTGCTGGTGTCAAATAGAAAATGAGTGCTTGGATCAAATCAGCATTTCTTTATCCAGCTGAATAATTGTGAACTATTTTTAAAGATTTCAGACAGCAGTTAAGAAATGCCAAAAATAATGTGAGACTTTTTAAATGAAAGGACAATAGCATGTAATACTGAAGGAGCACATTAAACAGATGATTATTCATATTTATATCATATGAAAAGATGCAGGTGATTGTGTGTCTGTTGTGTTAGAGTTTAATTTTCCAAGATGTAAAGTGCTAAAAAGATATGCAAGCAACAGCAACAAAAATAGATTATAAAGACAGATTTACAAGGAGTCGGTAATCACACAGTTACAGCATACAACAGCATACAACAGCATACAACAGCATACAACAGCATACAACAGCATACAACAGCATACAACAGCATACAACAGCATACAACAAGAGCAGTTTTTCAGCTACTTACTTCTGGAGGAGAACTTGGCCATGTGAAGCCACTTAGAGAGCCGCGAAGACTCAGTTTGGAGCCATGATCTGGAACTTGGGTTATTTGTGTTCTGGGGAGTGGTCTGCAATGTCTGCGACCCACAGACATTTAGTTTTGACTTTTCACTTTTCTTTTGAGTTTCAACTTCTTCATTCAAGTCAAAAATGCAATGCAAAGAAATTATGACACAACAAATCCACAATACTAATAATCTGAAATGGCGTAAGACTAAAAGTTTATCAGTCTATAGCTCTCATTTGAGCTCTTTTGCGTGTGTAGGTATTAGTGTATTTTATTTATTTTTTTATCAAGATGACACTGGCAAATAAAGACTGCGTTTTTACAGCCGCAAGCCACTGGGCAGACCCAGTCTCTCTGACCGTCTGTGTCTCTGGACTGGACTTGAAGACAGAGCCCCAGAGCTGCAGTGAAGAGGCCAGCTATCCACAGATCATCCTTTACTCTCTCAGCTCCCACGGACGAGTAATAATT
Source organism: Taenioides sp. WSHXM2023 (assembly GCA_029959045.1). Lineage (NCBI taxonomy): Eukaryota > Metazoa > Chordata > Actinopteri > Gobiiformes > Gobiidae > Taenioides > Taenioides sp. WSHXM2023. The sequence goes on along the minus strand of CM057098.1, from coordinate 11,333,551 downwards.
GTAATAGGGCACGGCATCCAGTTTGGAAGGCACTGTGATGCAGCAAGAAGGTGCTGGGTTCAATTCCCAAGCTGCAGATTGCATGTTTTCCCTGTGTTTGCATAGTAATGCTCCAGTTTCCGTACTTATACAATACAATAGAGCCATCTGTAAGTCAAATAGTCTCAATTTCAATGAACTATAATTAAACTGTAATTATTTTTTTGTTAAATAAATGTTCAGTTAAAAATAATGATTTTAATAATATAGGACACGATAATTAGCCTACTATATTGATTTATATATTGACTTTCATTTGAAAACTCCTAGTATCTCAGATGAGTACCATCAAACTGAAAATGACCTGGATAGAATGTGTCCAAGTGAAAACTGTTGTACCTTCAAAAGAAAAAAAGAAGAATGTAATAATAATAATTCTATATTTACTTGAAGATTCAAGATTTTCAAGATTGTTTATTTATCATATGCAGGTTCAACACAAGGTCAACAATGCAATGAAAAGCTTAGGATCAGAGCAACCGTATGACTCGCTAGACAATAAACAAAATCAGGAAATAAGTAAACAATTGCACACAACAAAATCAAGGAATAAATAAAATGATGATTGAATGATCATAAATGAGAATACTTCTTTGCATTACAAAGGCACGTTTTGGTGATATGTATGCCCTTCATTCTGCTATTTATTTATTTATTGCATCTCATTTTTTAATTACCGTATTTTCCGGACTATTGAGCGCACCTGAATATAAGCCGCATCAACTAAATTTTCAAAGAATTTTATTTTTGTACATATATAGGCCGCACCTGTCTATAAGCCGCAGGTGTCCACGTCTTGAAGAAGTTTTCAAGTTCCGAGCATCTGCTTGTATTGCCTCTAAAGCTTTTGTCGTCTTTTTGCATTGAGTCAGTTCGTCACGCGCGAGAGTCGCTCTGGCGCTCTACTGCGCATGTCTCGAGCAGAAAGAGCCGCTGTCCTGTCTGGGATCATGTCAGTGTCTTGTATCATGTCAGTGTCTTGTATCATGTCAGTGTCTTGTATCATGTCAGTGTCTTGTAGGATTTCAACAGGATTTCAGGCTCTCCCGGGGGTCGGGGTTAGTTGTATCGATCATGTATGAGTGGATGTCCAGCTACTGAAGTTTGAGACGTTTCGTCTCGTCATTTACGCTTCACCTGCATTTAACACATACGGGTCATTAAGACGTATCCCACTCACTAATGTTCATTTAGCAGCAGAACTTATTTTATCACGCAGCGATAAACTGTTTTAGTGCTGACAACAGCGCTAGCGAGTGTTCTAACTAACCCTAACCCATGTTCACCGCACAGACAGCGGCGCTTTCTGCACTCAAGCTGCGCCGCTGTGTTCATAGAAGAATAATCCGTCCATATATGAGCCGCATCGGTGTATAAGCCGCAGTGGTCAAAGTGTGAGAAAAAAGTAGCGGCTTATAGTCCGGAAAATACGGTATTTGTTTTCTGTAAAAAGAAGTCTACTAATCTGCTAATACATTATCAGTCTTTGTTGCACCAGTGGCATAATGTTTCTATATTAGTGTTAATTGGGATATTTCCTGTAACAAATGCATCATATTTTAAAACTTGTTGTTGTGATAGGATCAAATAATACTAAAAAAATCAAATCAGGATTCATGTTTGATAAATCAGGCTTAGTGACTTTGTACATGCCCTGTCATCTACAACAGCACAGTTCTAACAGACGTACCAAAAATAGGTGATGTATCTTAGACCAATAAAGCATAAAGTCTGTACACAGAGTCCTCCACACAGTTAGTTAGTCAAAGCATACTTTAAATGAAAAAACGTTATCATTTATGTACTCCTCCCGACATCGTTTTCCATTTCACATGAGCAAATATAGATCCACTTCAATCAGACTTGAATGTTTTGTCCACATTTTCCTACTGCAGTGATGACAGACCTTCTCCGCAGCTCATAGCAGTGAGATTGGATTCAAATTACAAATGGCACAAAGATGAAACATGAATGATTCTAAAAATATGCACTGTTTTGTGGAGCGGTGCCACTACACCAGCCCTATTATGCAAAATTGACTGTTAACCCTATTTGTTTCCCTCTCTGATTTACCCTCTTGATACTCCTGTATTCAAGACGTCATTGCACCAATCACCTCTCATTTTCACTGCCACCGGTACACGACACTGCTCTGTACTTATTTCGTTCTCCAATTTTATTTTCCTAAATTGTGATTCGCATAGGTTTCAACATACTCCATATCTCAATGACAAGAATATAATCTCATTTATAATAATAAGTCATTTGACATAAATTTCATAAAATAGTTTGATTAAAAATAGTTGCAGTGGTTTAACTGGAGGCTTTAATGAGGAAGAAACACACAAAATACAAAACAACTCAGAAAAGGTTCCAAGATGTGCAGAACAAAACTTAACAATAAAAGGGGTGAGACTGTGCAAGAAAAACCTAGTGAAACAGAAGCATTTACAGAGCATTATCAGGACAATGGTCCTATCCTACAATAACACAGGCATCAACAATGTACGGGAAATGTTTTATATTAAGGCTTCATGATGATTAAGTGTAAACAATGATTTGAATAGTGCTGAGTAGCCAGTTGCAAAGACAGCATTTTATTGTGTAATATCAGCAAGTGAATTCCCTATTTTATAATACCAAAACCCTTGTAATCTCATATTTTAGACCGCTACAGCAATATTTTAGTCTACTTATCTCAATTGTGGATTATTGGTGTGCTAAAAATGTGCACTGGGAGTCCTGAATTTGTCAGAAACTGCAATAAGATATTTTTAGAAATTGATTTAGTCCTAATCTACAAACACAATCATCACCATTCCTGAAACCCCGAAAATATCTGATCTTCTCTTGCAGGTAACCAAATCAGCTCCTAGAATAAAAAGCATTATTATCATTTAAAGAGCAAAAAATAAATAGCACTGGTTTGAAATTTGCCAAACACTTTGATAGGGCAGTTTTCAGCCAGATGCACTTCCTATAGATCAGTTTTTATTGATCAAACTTTGGACAATCTCATCAATTTATTACTTTGCCTTATTCATGGATTTCTGATACATGTTTTTTCATGTTACACAACATTAAAGAAATAACTTTAATGCCATACTGTGGAACATTCCAGGCAATAACATTTCACTGTGGACAAGCTGATGGTAGACCTTTCACCAGCAAAGTAGTGCACCTTTAATGAAATAATTTTATTCAAGCAATTCATTTATAATACTAATAAAGTTAAAGTAACATTTTTCACTATGGCTCCCTAAGAATCCCCATTCAAGCTATTCAAATGTCTAGTGGGGCATTAGAAAGGACAGTTTTAAAGGGCATTTGTCTGGTGTTACTGTGCGTCAAAGCTCAAATAACAGAACTCTTGGAATATATGAATAATTGATGCTATATCAATGTGAATAACACAGCCACTCCAATCACTAAATACAGCTGTCTTTCTTTGACAGTGACTAAAAGGTTTTTGCTGTGATCCTTTCTTGTGAAAGCTTTCAATTATCTAAAATAATCTTTTTATGTGGAGGTTTTTCACAAGACAGAAGCATTGTATTGTAGCATCTTCTTACAGCAGACAAAAAGGTGCACCTAATACAACCTTCAGTTGTATTTAAAGGCCTCTACCTGATCTATTTGAGCATTTTTTTTTATTCTGGTCATTGTAAATATTGTACACACAACATCTTATACTAGAGGATGCGCTCAAAGATCTCCTCTAAGCCATAGATATTTTGATATTTGATATTTGATTTATTTGCCATGTAGCATTGCTCAGGCTCACCAGTGCATCCTCAGATTAGAGTATGAGGCTGTTCCTTGTTCTGTCAGGTCAGAGCGACCCAGGTAATCAGCTTTACTAAGTATGCTTCTTCTTGGATCTGAATTTATGACCAGTTATTGGAACAGTGCTAAGACTGATCCTTCATCAAATAGGGCTATGCTAAAGATTTGCTGTGTACAACTATTTTCTAACACGGTTTCTTTATTTTTGCTATTATATGTTTTCTAGAAAAAGAAAGCTCAAAATCTCAGCATCATTCCTCCAAGCTGTGAACAAGCTGAACAAGCCCACGTATTTCTCATAATTCTGTAACATGGGAAAACTCTGACTCAGGATCTACCTGCTTGAGATGAGGCTTTGCTTGTCTATCTTTAATGTATCCAATTACAGGAGTTGTTATTACTAACAAAAATGTCTAGGGAAAACATCCAGTACCGTGATCAGGTTTGCCTCTCCACAGATCTGACTCCTAACTTGGTCTGGTAGCATGGAAATAGTATTTTGTTTTGTGTCATCCTGTGTTACTGGCCCACTCTCCAAACTTGACGGTGATAATTCTGTAGGTACAGGTGCCATGGGACAGAGTAATGGAAATATGACTGACAATCTGCTCCAACAACGTCTCCAGCCACCACCAACCACACAACATACATAGGCAAGATGAGTGAAGCGTCTTGCCCAAGGACACAACAATGCACCGCTCAGTTGATCACTTAAGGTGCGCACCAATCACTGAACCATTGCCACCAGAGTATGCAACTTGAACAAGGAAGTTTAAAAGTAAAGGTGATAGAAATGTTACTTGTTTAATGTAAGTTGTAATTATCTATGGATTTGTCTTTCGTCAAACAAATTAAATTAATTATCAAGCCTTTATTTGTACTTTTTTGTTCATTTGACTTTCCAAAAGCTTTTAGTCTGAGGCCTAACCTTTAAATGTCGTGGCCAAAGCACATTTCAAACCTGTGAGGCTCTCAGTCTCTCTCACAGTGACACATGTCCACACAGTCAAAGGATGCATATTACAATTTTCATAGAGGCAGATCATGATTTCAACATTTCTTAGTATCTTCTATACAGTCTTTAAGAGGTAACTAAAGCTATCTGCTGTTTCACTTAGTATTATTGGTTATATACACCTGTCAGTCACTCAAAGCATAAAGCAAAATCCATCTGAAACAAGCGCAAAAACTTTTATGCAATGTAAGGGTTATAAAAGCAATATTTGTGTGTTTCCATTTCCCGTTACTTATGTGAATCTTCAAAATGCGCATCACAGGGATGAGATCACAATAAAAAATGTTGTCGCCACATGTAACAGTCATCTTATTTCTCCATACGTGACAGAAATGATTGCCATCTAAATACAGATATAATTATATTTAATCTAACATTCTAAAGATGTAAAATTGTTTTACTACATCTGGGGGAGGGCAAAATGTCACTGTTATTGCATTTTATTATGATGATTTTATTAAAATTCTATCCAGCCATTTTAATTGTCAACTGAGAAAATGTTATGTTTAACGAGTATCTACTGTATGCAAGTGCTGCTTCATTTTACATGTCAATCAATTTGCCACTTCCTAGCTGTATTTTTCATTTAGTTATTTTTTCATTCTCAAAATCAGATTACAACGCCTGCTTTTCCCTTAATCTGTTTAAGACTACTGTTTGTGTCTCCATCCACTTTCAATGGGGTTTAATAATGCATTGATTTCCCATTGTCCAGATTTATAACAGTACACTCAGCATTATTTGGATGTATTTATTTTGTATAATTGTTTTGTATAATTGTCTTGATGACATCTGCAGTACAGTCTGTCCGTCTGTGTACCTCAGTCTATATATACAGTAAGCATCTCGGGTTACAGCTGATTCATGTGTACTCTCATCAGACCTTTGATGACAGTACACATGAACCATGTGAATTGACCAAAAAGGTTGTGCCGACCTTGATGTAAATGTTAGAGCTTAATAATGATATTTATACAATGCATTAGTTACATACAGTTGAATTATTTGCCGGATGCTCCATCAGTTTCCTGGAACCATCCTCAGGGCTGTCTACAGTTTCAGTTTACTGGTATTTGCATAAATGTTTGTCATTCAAAAGTACTAACATAATAGCAAAGATGAGTTTAACACGACTCAATCTGACTTATTAATAATAATAATAAATATAGCCACAAGCGGCAATGGGCTGCGCCCCACAAACGCTACGCCACACAAACGCCACTCCCCGCACTAACCCTAATAACTCTAATCTTAAACCTAACCCTAGTTGTAATCCTAACCATAGTCCCAACCCTAACCCTAACTCCTAACCCAACCCTGCCATTTTTCAAATTTTGCGCGTTTATTTAAAACAAAATCCAAGATGGTGGACTTTCAGTTTGTAAAGGGACGTGGTCACAATATAATTTTTTGTTTCTATTGCCATGATGCATCTGGCTACCAAATTTGTTTTGGCTAAGCCAATGTTTGTGTAAGGACATCCGACTGGCGAGGACAGATTTTTGACTTGTTGCCATGGCAACACAATGTGAGATGGGGTGTAGGTGTCATTGACTCTTTTGATCGAATATATGTACCAAATTTTGTATGTCTATGACAATTAAAATGTTATAGTTCCATACAAATTACCTAGGGGACGCTATTGCACCCATTTTGGTTCTTTCTTACATCAATCTGTTCAGGGTCGAGGTGTGCACTCACGATTAAAATCTGAGTGAAATCGGCCAAAGTTTGTGAGATTTTATGATTTTACTATTGGAATAACATGAAGAGTTTATGTCATCGCTATGGCAACGCCATAAAAAATATGACATAGGTGTCATTGACTTTTTGGATTGGGATGCCAAAACTGAATTTTGTACAAAATTTCAAATGTTTTTCTCCCATGTTAAATTTTGGTTCAGTCTGTAAGGGATGCTAATGCATCAAATTCATTTTTTCACGTTAAGTAGCTTTAGGGCAGGGAGTTTAAAAACTGATTCAAATTTCACTGAAATCTGAGTTTCTGAAAATTCTTGGCAATTTTTGTCGCTCAAAGACCATAAGACGTGTGTGAAAAATTTGAATAACTATTGATGCTCCACCCCTTGAGCCTGTTCGGGTGAATGCCCCAGGAGGAGTGTGTAAATGTTTACAAAAAGTGTTGGCTCATGCTTAGCAAATTTAATATTGCTGACCTCTGGTGCAGTGGACGGCGTTACTGTAATAATATTTTTTGCTTGTCTTGTCATGATTTACTTCTGTATCAAATTTCATGGTTCTGCAATACCCTGTACCTATACCCTAATGCATTTTTTGTGTGTTTGGGAGTGCTGATGAGTTGAAAATGGAAACAGCCAAAAGTTAGAGAAGCACAAGTTTTTAACAGTTGGCAAATTTTTACCATTGCTCATTGGGTGAAAATTGGGTGAGTTGGTTAGGAAAAAAAATAATAATAAAGAAAGAAAGAATAATATTCTTATACGAGAACAATGTTCCTCTTTTTTTAAGCTAACAAGCTATACATTTTCGGAAAGCTCTGGCGGATTCCTACATCATGGCGAGGGTCCCTGGTCACTACGGACGAGTCGCGTCATTTCACTTCCCACCCACTAGGAGCACTAGGAGCAGGAGACTTATATAGCATATATAAATATATTTTTTGGACACTCAAAGACGCTTTTTTTTTTTTTTTTTTTTACATGAAATGAACTATAACTTGTGGTAAACTTCCTATTTTAATATTCAGAAATATTAGGCCAACGTAATCTTGTTTATTGGCGCCTTATGTAGATCTGTGCCTGATATGTCCAGGACCACAGCTGTTATTCATACATGATGAGCTTGTTGTTTTGTGTTTTCCTTTCTGCTGTTTTACATAAAGCATAAATGTTTGGCCAATCAGTGGAATTCTTTTAGAAAGTCTGTAATCTCGTAGAACCACTGTAATCCTGCACAGTGCACTTTTTGGATGGACCCCTCGGACCCCTGGTTTCAATTAAACATCCAATGTTTTCTTGGCAACTGGATATATTGAGTTTTAACAGTTTTGAAATCTCTTGGGCTGGTGTGGGCTGAAGAGCACATAGTACCATTGGCTTTTTTCCTTAATAATCAATCTGGAAATCTATGAGGTTTTCCATTTTATAACTGTCCAATTTGCTGCAAACACATTCCTAAATAATCTCAAAATCACTACTTCACAAGAAATGTAAGACATATTCAAAATGAAATATTATACGCTGAAAATGATTCCTGTTGATGAAAAGTCAGTTAGATTATTAATAGTACTCATGCAAAAGTAATTACGTGAGTTTGAACAGAAGAACAGAAAGATTGTTAATGCCTGAACTACTCAAATTTTTATTTAAGAAACTACTTAACTTTATTTCCTCAATGTTCTCTACATATTATAAATAGCAGCGACATGTCTCAGATTGCCAACACACAAAAAGTATAATCCCATGCCAAATTGAGAGAGTTACATCAGAAATGGCATCCGGCTTAATCCTCCCTCTCACACTCTCTCTCTCCTCCCCTTTCTCCATCTACAGGAGACCATTTTGGAGGTGGGAGAGAGCTTGTCCGGATGACTCAGGCAGTGGACATGATCTGAATGAATACAGACTATTATTCTAGTGACGTCATGAGCATGCCACCCACTGTCTGCCAAGAGTCCCCAATATGTCAACATTTCACAAAGCGCCATCAAACTGACTCATGTCACTCAAGCAGATGCCCCAAATCAGACAAAAACTATGTAAACTTTACTTTTTTCAGTAACCTTATAAAGATAGTATCACAAGCTTTACTCTGCAATGATAACGGAATGTATAACCTGGAAGACTTCCCAAAATGTCAGGAAAGGTGATGAGCGAATGACCATTAAATTACATATGGCTGCACACAACACTAAAGAATTAAACCAGGTCTAGAAAATGACCAAAACACTAAAAGACGATAGTAAAAACTTAACTCATACATTTTAATACCAATTTCTCTCTCTGTACATTTAACTATCCCTTTAATGTCCCTGGAGAAACTGAACAGTGAGCGAGCACAGTGCAGAACCATGGAGGCCCTTCTTCAAAATGTAAGACAGGATCTTGGCCAAAGGTTTCCTGTTTTGCCTTGAGAACATACTAACATGTTTTAGGGATTATATCATTACAGCATCGCAGTAGCTGTTAATGACTTTGATCTATGCATTGCCTGATCCCTCTGTTGTTGCTCCACCTCCTCCACTCTCTCTTTAGATTCTTTAGTCTAGTTTAATTGGATATTTTGATCGTAACATGGCTGTTTTATTTGGTGTCATGGCCTGTTACCCGGCACCACGTTTATGTTCCACAATCTGAGAGAGAGTTGTGGTCCTGTTGTCAAAGAAGATGTTCCTGTGCAGCTATATGGGGGCTACAGGGTTAGTGGTCGCTTCCCTTTTGATTCTAGATGTAATGCCCTCCTGATGTGGGCCAGTGTGTGTTCCTGTTTTAACATGAGCCTTTTAAGCCCTCTGCCCAGTGATTACTCTTATCTTCGCCCTTATGGGGTTTAAACATAGACTGTATAAAGAACTAAAGGAGTGTGATATCACCCATAGTGCTTTGGCTCACGTCAAACAAAGCTCACAATGCTAGAGGTTATAGGAGTGAATTTGGAGCTGAGTTTCATATTAGAAATAGGAATTTATTTATGGATGAAATAGCAATATAATAATATGAAAATTTTAAGACCAAAATGACGAAGTCAACTGGAGCCAGAGTCGATGGAGCTGAAAGCGCTCCCATGTACACTTCCTATTTGGAATGCGGCTAGCGGGTTATATGTCCATTTATATATACTAGTACAGTCTGTGAAGAACTTTGAACATAACTGATGAATTATGTAGATCTCCACTGCCCTTCCTGCCTATAGATACAAATACAAGAATATAACAGAATAACAGAATTATTAAAATGACTATACATCTGTTTTAAATTGTTCATATTGCTTCTTGAAAAACTTTTGAATACAATAATTGCCAGATCTGTCAGGCTATTTCATCAGTGTATTTCCATTTGCACAAAGTAGGAATCATTGTTGTCTTTCTTAATGTAACAATAGGAGGTTATGAGAAAATGAATTCTGCTTTGTGTCTTCTTTTAAATTACAATGAGGATAGCTCTATCTATTTTGCCCTGTAGCTATTTATTTCAGTGGTTTTCACATGGTGGTTGACTGTGCTAACTAGTATTTATCAAAAATATTGCACTAAAAAGCGAGAGAGCAGGTATATTTCAAGGATTCTGGTTAGATTTTGTGATAAGGCAAAATTCATATTATATCCAGATTGTTGTACCTTGAACTTTGTGTCAAATAGAGACAGACCGATATATTAGGCCGATATTTGTTTTGCCAACCAGCTGCCTCCATATGCAAAAAGAGTATATGCTTAAAGCTTTATTTGAAGACTTAAATCCAGAGAGGGCACTGCAAAAATGTGACTACACGCTCTCTTATCCTTTTTGTAGTTTTTTGTTTGTTTTTTGTTTGTAGTAAGACAAAGGCGTGGATCAGGTTGTACTGAATTTAAATGAGATAAAATGAAAGTAAAATGACCAAAATGGGCCCCACATATCACACACAGAGCTTATCAGCCATAGGTTTCTCTGGATCCTAAACAATCGATATCGGCATCATGGAAAATGGAAAAAAAACTAATTGGCCCATCTGTAGTGTCAAATCTCAAAATCCTGGCCATGCCGTTGCCTGGCAAATCTGTAATGATATCGCTATGTATTTTTATACCGAGAGATATCAGTCTGGTCACCACGCCCTAAGTCACGTCAGCATGTATTTAGTTACAGAATACCTGCATTAAAATGTATTTTGTAAAGTACTGCAACACATGGGCCAATCAGAGTACTGTATTCTGAATACTTGGAATACTTTTACAGGGAGTTATTTATTTCTTTATTTTTTGCGACACATGTGAAATGTAATTTACAAACAAAATAACACTTCTCTCACCTCATATATGCAGACTGAAAGGTACTGGAAAGGCATATGTGAGAGGAAGGCATCACATAACAGCGATACACACTGGCTGGTGGCTCTGACAGAAGGAAGCTCATGTCAGGCATCATCACGGCTAAGATAAGCAGGCACATGGATCAATACATGAGCACAGCACAGAAGGAAAAAACACGGCAAAAACACCAGAGGAGCCAAACACCAACTCTTGGTTGACTGAACAGTCGTCCGTTACTGCAGAACCCGTCGGACCAACCTGTGCACTGCCTGATTACTTACCTATGACTCAATGCCACACAAATGGATCACTGAGTGCTTGGAGTTGTATAATATCAATAGGACTCTAAGTGCGTTCATTGCAAACTTGATGCGGTTATGGAAAACCACCCTTGAAACCAAGGAGACACACTGTCCCCACTGCTGTACTGCATAGGTCTGACCCCCCTCAGCCAAATCATCGACCGCACTGGCTCTGGATATCGACTCAGAAACGGGGCCACCATCAGCCACCTCCTCTACATAGATGACATCAAGCTGTATGTAAAGAGTGAGTGAGACATCGACTCTCTGGGAAGGTAGTCCACACAGAGGGGGTCTCACTCCCAGAGGGAACAATAGCAGAGAACAGTTACAAGTACCTTAGTATCCCACAAGCAAATGGCAACCTTGAAGAGGCAACAAGGAAAGCGGAAAGGAAATACCTGCAACGAGTAAGGCAAGTCCTAAGAAGCCAGCTCAATGGCAAGAACAAGGCACAGGCAATAAACAGCTACGCCCTGCCAGTGATCAGATACCCAGCAGGAATCATAAGCTGGCCAAAGGAGGAGATACAGACCACAGACATTAAGACATGAAAGCTCCTGACCATGCATGGAGGGTTCCATCCCAAATCCAGTACCCTGAGACTCTACGCGAGCCGGAAGGAAGAAGGCCGAGGACTAGTGAGTGTGGGAACCACTGTCCAGGATGAAACATCCAAAATCCATAAGTACATCAAGGACAAGGCCCCAACAGATGATGTGCTCAGGGAATGCCTCAGACAGTAGAGCTCAGAGGAAGAGGTGCTGGAGGGACCATCATGGCAGGACAGAGGCCCTCATCCTGCACAGGAGCAGGCCTTGAACACCCGAGCAATAGAGGCCCAGATCTACCACACCAGACAAGACCCAAGGTGTAGGCTGTGCAAAAAGGTTCCTGAGACAGTCCAGCACATAACTGCAGGGTGTAAGATGCTGGCAGGGAAAGCATACATGGAGCGACACAACCAAGTGGCGGGCATAGTGTACAGAGTACGGGCTGGAGACCCCAAGGTCAAGGTGGGAAACACCCCCAAAGGTTGCGGAGAATGAGCGAGCCAAGGTCCTGTGGGACTTCCAGATACAGACTGACAGAATGGTGATGGCAAACCAACCAGACATAGTGGTGGTGGATAAACAACAGAACAAAGCCGTGGTGGTGGACATTGCAATACTAAGCGATGGTAATATCAGGAAAAAGGAACACGAGAAACTAGAGAAATACCAGGGGCTCAAGGAAGAGCTGGAGAAGGCCTGGAAGGTGAAGGCATCAGTGGTGACCGTGGTGATTGGAGCACTCGGGGCTGTAACCCTAAAGCAGATACCAGGAAAAACATCAGACATCTCAGTCCAGAAAAGTGCAGTACTAGGAACAGCAAAGATACTGCGCAGAATTCTCAAGCTCCAGGGCCCGAGCTGGATGAGGATGAGGAAGACCAACCACCGTGGAAGGTGAGGAATACATTTATATATATACACATATTTATATATATACATATATATATATGTGTGTGTGTGTGTGTGTGTGTGTGTGTGTGTGTGTGTATTCTTTCTTTATTCTTTATTTCAGACACAAATATTATTCGGTCCAGTTAGTCGGTCCAAAACCAGATACAAAAAACATACACAGCACCCAAGCACCTATCTATAGACAGATGCTTGTATCTATCTATCTATCTATCTATCTATCTATCTAATCTATCTATATATGTGTGTGTGTGTGTGTGTGTGTGTGTGTGTGTGTGTGTGTGTGTGTGTGTGTGTGTGTGTGTAGAGATAGATAGATAGATAGATAGATAGATAGATTTATTTATTCCGTGCACCAACCACAAATACACAGCACTTTATGAGCATGGAGTAAGCAATAATTAAATCGAGGATTGTTCCATAGCATGCAGTTAAAAACGCTTTGAGTGCCTTGAAGGTGAAAAAGCGCTGTATAAAAATGTGAACATTTAACATTTACCAATCGTATTGCTAAATTAATGTGTCTCTGTATGAATACCCTAATACGTGAAAATGTACAGCAACCAAGAAAAAAAAATCAGTAAAATTCAGCATGTATTTCCACATATTTCTCTACAGCCTACATTAAAATTCCCCCATCAAACTATCTCACAACTAGCCTAGAATTTAGTATGAATATCCAGTTAGATTTAACAACAATTATCAATATGCAAACCATATTAAACGTGGACTGTTTAAAGACGACTCGCGCCTGATTTGTTGTAGAAACGTGCACATTCTCATTCACAATTCCGCACAGACACGTCTTCCCGTTTTCCAGAGGCGCTTACCTTTGGTGGGAGCGTGAGTCAAGTGCACAAGAAGAACCACGACGCGCAGGTCCATCCGAATGGCCAAAACTTTCCCCGCGCTCATGCTGCTTGTTGCGATTAATCATCCATAAATCCACCGTAAACAAAATCACAAACAAAACAAAAAGTCCAGAAACATCCTTTAGGTCATGGTTGGAAGTTCAACAATTTGACCGCTCAGGTGATGGTGAACTCCGTGCGTGGGAACATCCTGACCGCTCCACGCAGCTCGTCTCTGGGCTCCGTTCACTGGTGGCGTGGGATTGGTCTCTCTCTCTCTCTCTGTCTCTCTGTCTCTGTCTCTTTCTTTCTTTCTTTCTCTCTCTCTCAAAATGTCACGTGTGCGCGCTCGTTCATCCTGAGCGGACCAAGTTTGTCGTCACTCGGTGTCTGTGCTGCGCCCACCTGACTGACATCTGTTTTACGATGTGGTGTTTGACTCTACAATTAAATGACCTCCAGCCTTCCTATTTTGTTTGGTTCCTGAAACGCGAAAGGCTAAATTCACAAAATAAATTGAGTATTGAGTATGCTATTACAGTCCAAAGGCACGTTCTTGTTTGGGACAAGCTTGGGAGATCACAATAATGTTTTACTAGTGATTTGAATTGCAGAATTAGAGCTGGTTGAGTGGTTGGAGTCTATATAAGCTTTTATCAGCCTTTATTGGTCTAAACCAGACTAAGTGCACCCTTAACAGTGGTCAGTTACATAGAGCTGACCAATGGAGGCTGTATTCACAAACAACCATGAACTCTCGCCCGTTCTCACGTTCAGTTTTATCACTGGGTTTAACCTGGCATGAACTGCAGACTCCACTCACATAGGCCTACTCCTATAAAAGCTGTTATAAAAGCCAGTGACAAAACCTATTGTTCTGAATTTGTGGATTGATGAAGCCTGAAGAACACAGGCTACTATTATTTCAAATTAATGTAACTGAAGTCAATATGTTCTGTATCTCTCAGTGACCACACACACACAAAGCTGTCTGTGCCTGATGGCCCCAAAATGTTTATGTGCCTCACGTTCAGTCTCTCGCTGGGTTCAAAGTGTTCTGGAGTAATAATAAACAGAAGTTTGGCCTCTGGTGTGTTCTGTTTCACATTACACTGTGTTGTTTAATAGGGAGGGAATAATGACTTTATTAGTATAATCCTATGAGCGACATCATATTTACCTTAAAGTACAAGAGGATGTTTGTCAGACAGTTTTTATGAGGTGTTGTGTTCGACAATGTAGTAATGGTTAACTGGAACAATCTATGTGAAAAGAACAGCATTTTACAACAAAACCATGTGTGAAATACACTGGTGTAAGAATGAGAGTGTGTTACAATAGATGAAAATTAATCTGTTTACATCATCTATGTTCCAAACAAATAAAAAATAATAATTATCGTCCATCACACATGCACTCACATAAAAAAGTAAGAATTTTATTAATATTAATGCTTTGAGGGGTCTGAAGCAAACACTGGAGGGTACTAGCTCCCAGCAGGTCTGATCCTGGTATGGTATGTTTCCCAGCGTGGTTAACGATCCAACGAGATGATTGGACAAGAGAGAACGCAGAGTCAGGCGAAAACAAGAAGACAAAAAGCAGCAAAAAGCAGACTATGGGCCCTGTCTTGCCAACAGTCTTTGCTCGAGCGCAAGCGTTAAAGAGGGGTGTGTCCAGGTCGGGCTGTACTTGGCCGATGGATGCTGGAGTGGGAAGGTACAGGTGTATATGGTGATGGCATCTGAACCAATCTGTGACCTCTGTGGCATTTAAAATCACTGCTAGCGTGGGTAATGTCTGCAATCTTTGCCTCATTACGAGGCAGCAAAGAGGGCTGTATGGGTACAAGCCCCACAAGGTAAATCCACACCAGTAGAGGCGCCAGGATTATAGAATTTTAGATGGGCCGTCACAGAACTGGCTGGGTTTGTGTTCCGAGCACATGTGCGCCCCTCTCACGTACGCACATCCCTGTTGGCCCGCACTCACATCAACCATACTTTTCTCTGCGTCACTCCGTTCTTTTGCCTCCCGTTACACAGCAGACCGGTGTCTTTCTTGTGCGTTCTCCATCCCACAGCAGACCTGCTGATCTCTTCTCTCCCCCTGGTCGCACCTGGTCCCACCTGTCCCGGGGAGACAGTCCGCTCCCACCTGTCCCGTGTCTCTCACCTGAGGTACGAGTTTCCACTGCTGCTGCTGCTGACCGCTCGCATTCTTGTCTCACAGGTGTCCACTGCATTTGGTCCCAAACAGGTCTGCAAATTATGGAATACGTTTATTGTCATATAAATGTTTTTGATTTTACCGCTTTGCACACGGACGTGAATTAAACTATGGATTAAATCATGAACCATTTGATAATATAATATTTTCATAACTGCACCTATACGGTCATGTTGTATATTATTACTGGATCAGCCCTGGCCTCCAACTAGTCATTATTTATAGTCAACTTTGCAGGGGCTCTAACTGCAAATCATTGTCACCTTTGGCTTCACCCGGTCCAAACTTTGAAGACTGCCAAAACCCACTCTGTAAACTTGTGATGGGAAACCCTTCATGCCTGGCCTGTTTTAAAGTCTGTAAAATAAATCACAAAAAGTTACACCATCTCTGAAAGAATCACATTTACTGGAGCGATATTATGAGCTGTTTCTATTGCTCCACATGGCTTACAGTAGATGGAGAATAATATTATGACCACAAGGGTAGAAAGCAAAAGAGTTGACTGCATTAAAAGTGGGAAAAAATGTAAAGCAGAAACATTTTAAAATTTGGCCAGGGGTGATATGTAAAATGTATCAATAACATGTGTAAATAATAAAATAACAGTGATGAAGTAGCAGCCGGTTAAGGTTTCTGGGTAGGTTTGTTTTTATTTTCTTTTGTATAGAAAAAACGACTTGGAGCAGGGGAAAAATAAAGATTACAGGAAAAGACATGAAAGACATTGGATACATCATGTATCTTTCATGTAATCTTTATGCAATCATGTAATCTTGATGTAATATAACATTTGTATACGTATATTATGGATGCAGCTCTTAGGGTCAAAATGAGACCACTGTGCCGTCTGCATCTACTTAGAAAAGGCTTTGATCTATGGCAAACCAGGAAGTAACGCTGGAGCAGACTTTTTCTTAGCAGTGGCATGGTGCCATGGTGGAAGTTTTGAAATACGCTTTTGAAATCATCATGGTGAATTTAAATCAGCTATTTATTTACGCTTTAAAACAGTAAAACTTAGGGGCAGCCTCTTAACAAATAACTTACAATGCACGAAACCCAAAGATCTTTAGAGGCTGTCTCACAGTTGACTGTCCAAAGATGATACACCCGTGACATTGCTAGTTTTATATATGCCAAATCTAAGGATCTTCTGATTTATATTCTCCAGTCACTGTATTGTGATGCCAATGGGACTCCTAATGTTATTGACTGTATACTGGATTGTTGACATGTCCTCCACACTGGCTACATTTACATGCACACAAAATCTGATTATTATCTAATTTCTGGAGTTGACTAATTATAAAAATGCCGCACATTGCAAAATGTGATTAATCTGATTTCTTTCTAATTGTTCACATTTGCGTGTGTGAGTTAATGGGGGAAGTGCAGCAAAAAAGCAAACTAGAACGTAATGTATAAGATTGAAAATGCTGAAAGTAAATTTGGTTACTCTGACTGTTACAACAGTTACTCACACACTCTCAAACACAAGTACCTGTTTTAGATGGTCAGATTTTAATTGTGAACACACACCAATATTCAGATCTAATTATTGGATTATCTATTCCAGTTATATGATTTGTCCAGAAATGTACCCACTGTGAGCAAACCATTTGGACTATCTTCTACTGCTTTTATGCCCATAAGAGAAGACAACCTCTTTTTACCATTTTGACATGACATTGTTGAGAAATCACATCTTTAACAGTGTTCCCTTTGGGGTCCACGGCAATCTGTCAGTGTTCGACTGCTGAAAGAAGTGTGACAGCCCCTTCAGAACAGATCTCATAAAACAGATATTGGTCACACTGACATTATTTGCCTTTTGTTTCCCTGCTTCCAAAAATACACATGAGTAGCTTTTTAGGCATAAAATGTCACCTTAGCCTCAAAACATGAAAGGATCATATTAGCTCACACTATCTGGACTGCAACAGCAATTCATACTTCCATATTGATCAGTTTGATGGCTTGCTGGGTGCCCATTCAACAATAAAATAATTTCTTATTCATAACCCATGCTAATTCTTAAAACTTGTATTAAAACTTGATACTCAGTACTTGACTTTAGGAAAAATACTAAATTGCCGAGAGATATATTTAATACAGCGTTTTGGTCAAAGCAAATTGTAAAGTCCCATATAAATAAATGAAAAAGCCATTCCCATAAAGCTTGTTTCTAAGTGAGGAAAGATTTGCATAATTACCTTTGTGGTTTACAATTCAAAACAAAATATAAAATCTTTATAATGTGAAAAAATTACTCAAAATGACGCATATGAACAGGAAGCTGAAAACAATAAATATAGATTTTAGATGACCAATGTGCTGCTGAGAAACTTATCAAATGTATATGGGAGAGATGGCACTGCTGTTAAACACCTGCTAAAACAGAGAAAAATTACATGATTTGTCAATACTTCTAAACCCACCCAATGCCTTATTACAGTCAGTGTACTCTAGTACTGTTTACCCAAGTACAGTCTCTGTGGGATGTAATCTTATCAATTGGCCATTTGGATACTAGATTTGCCCTTGAACTTCTCTTTTAGTCTAGTTATAAAAAGATGTACCCAAAACAAAAGAAGTCCTTTGTCATATTTATTCTCAATTAGCAGCAGACAGCTCCATCAAATCTGAATCACATTTACTGACCCTGAAAATGGAACTCTTTCACATAAGGTTTGATAGTTTTGATTAACCAGTCTGTGTTCTTCCACCTCGAAAACATCACCCAGCCCTGTTCATCCTTGTCCTTCTCTGCTGAAACCCTGAGCCGCACTTTCATCACATCCAGACTAGATTACTGCATTGTCGTTCTTTACGGCACACCCTTCAAAACACTCAAGATAGAATACATTCAAAACTCCGCTGCCCACTTCCTTACACACACCCCTGTCCTCCAGAAACTCCACTGGCTCCCATCCCTCAGTGCATGCACTTCAGTGTCCTCCTCGTCACTTTCACAGCTCTGGCCTGCCTCTGAGACCTGCTGCACCCCCACACTCCTGCTCCTGCCTCTGCTCCTGTCTCTGCTCCTGTCCCTCCCCTGTCTGCTCCTGTCCCTCCTGCATAGGACCAAGCTCTGAACCTGGGAGACAAAGTCCTCTTCATCGCCACCCCCACCCTTTGGAACTCCCTACCTCAGCAACTTCGTGACTGCACCAACCTTATCACCTTCACCTGCCTTTTAATGTTTCACTTTTTTCTTTGTATGAGTCACTGTTTTTATCTTTACTGTATTATTTGTCCATGCTCTTTTGACTGTTATTTGTTTTGTAAAACATCTTTGAGTGTCCTGAAAAGCGCTATATAAATAAAATATATTTTTATTATTATAGCACTACTCAGAACCAATTAAACCAAACTCACAGTTAACAAAATAATAGTTTATTTGAACAGTAATGTGCTCCCTAAAGCTTGCAGTCTAAAAGCTGCACTATGTAACTTTGCAGTGGAGTTTTGTGCCATCTGTTTGGCTCCACTGAAATGTTTTTCTTCGCCTGGAATGTTTCACTGTATGGCATTAAACTTATCTATGATTACAGCAAGAATGCATGTGTGTGAGAGTGTGTGTGGTTTTTGGTACGTTCAAGGTAAGGCAGTAACGTCTCCATAAAGACAAGCAGGTGTTTAGTACACCTTTAAACAAGAATCCACAGTGAGGGCATCTGAAATAAAATTCTGTATCAAACAGGTTTGTTTTTTTTAAGAAATTGGGCAGGACCTTATTGCTTTCCTCTGACTCAGCAAATGTTAGATGAGAAGTAATTTAAGGGGAACTAAGCAGCCACTTTATAATAAGACATTTGTCCTGTATGGTGCCTTAGCGGGGACTTAGTCACTCAGTCCTCTGATCCAGTTACAGAAATGACTTGGGATGCAACGATATTCGATATAATATCGAATCGTTCGATACTGGTGTCACTATTCTATACACGTGTTCGATCGATATGCACGTGTCCCTCCATTCGCTCTATATTGTCATTTATTTTGGTCTGAAAGGAAAACAGCTAATGCAGAGTCCTCCCCAGATGCGGCAAGAAAACAGCTCCATAGAGACTTACAGCTGAAATTTAGTGTCCAGAAAGAGGATGGGAGAGCACAGTGTGTCTGTTAAGAGCACAGACTGTCGCAGGGCATTGTGGGAGGAGCTACTGTCTGTCTCCGCTGGAGGAGGCAGAGCAACACGGGCACAGGCGTGTGAACCCAGTGAGAGGAGAGACAGACGCAGGGGGAAAAGAAATCATCAAATCGTCATCAAAAAAGGAAAAGTCTGATAGTTTAACTCTCCTAGCAGTCTATATTAAAAGCAGAGTGGCCATATTATAAAATATTTTAAAAAGCCTGAGAAATCACTGTTCTTATTTTCAGTGAATAAAAATGCTTCACTAATATCATAATGTTATTATATTATACTCATTAGCAGAAAAAATGACATGAGATTTTTTTTTTTTTTTTTTTTTTTACGTCTTGAAACATATCAAAATCGAATCAATATCGTGACCCCTGTATCGAGATACGTATTGAATCGTGGGGAAACTGTATGGTTGCATCCCTAGAAAAGACAGATGGTGAAGAGACACCTCAATCAGATCCAAAATGTAAAACAGTGCATGTTTCTGTGAGCATGTTTGCAACCCACTGCCTATAATGTTCATGTATTAATTAACTCCCCGTACTCTGTGGTGGTAAGATACTTTCAACGCTGTATTTTGAGACTGTTTTTATCCACGTAATAATCCAGTGGATTATTCTAATGCATAAATGTAGTGTTTGAATAAAGATATCAAATGATAGTCCAATTTTAGTTTGCATAGTTTTACTGCAGCTAGCCTAAGTGACAGGTTATGAACCTGAATGAATGTGACCATAACCCCTGAAGACACGCTTTCTTGTAGAAACATTTCATAAAAATACATTTATGTCAAATTCTTCTCATCTAATTCTTTTTAACAATTAGATATGTTTTTTATTGTGAATGGGTTGCCTCTCCACCGGTGAGACATGTAACTTTGCCTGGGACACCCATTACCTGCTTATCGCCATGGACTAGTTTAATGTCACACCAGAAAAGTGACATAGTGATGGTTGGTCTGAAATGACTGAGGGGACTGAAGGGACTTGGGCACTGCTTCTCACACCAACAACACACTGCCAACCTCATTCATGAAGCTCACCATCTGTGCAGCAAATTCACAACCAGGACAAACCAGATTTCAAATCAACTTTCCACTCATTTAAAAGTGTAATCTGTCTCAGAGTAACAACAACTCTCACACATATGAAGCGATCAGTAGCAACTGCAGTGAAAGCTTCCTGTCAGTGCATTTATACTCTGCATTAATCAGCGTTGGTGAATAACATCCTGAATGTCATGGTAGGGTGGGCTGAGTCACTACTTCTTTATGGTGAGATTATCTGCTATGCAGAGTGAAGTCTTACTCTGGTATTACTCTGGTAAAGATGGAATTAAAAGTCAAAGTCAGTGCCTAGTTTTACCCTCACAGATAATACTCAAAATCTTTATTGTAAACAAATGAACAACATGAATGGTTGAAGTATTGGAGATAAAATTACAGTTTGACATGTTTGCTACCAGGACTTTTTTGTTTCCAGTAAGTTAAGTGTTATTTTTTTGCAATCAGGATAAATTTGAAGAAAAAAAGAACTTTGATATTTTGGTGTAAGTTATATTTATGCATTAAAGTGTCATAATGTACTGCACATGTGCATTTACAAGGTTGATCATTTAGTCAAGTATTTATCCAACTAGACGACTTGACTTTAACATCAGTCTCTTCTCTTTTAATCACTGACTTCTCCATTAACAGAAGCAGAGCAACAAAGCAGCACCTGAAACTCACTAATGTGACCAGATCAAACCAAGAGAGATTAACTTCAAATGTTGATTTTATAGACCATTTATTTAGGGCCTTGCTGTGATACTGCAGGAACAGTTTTAGTTTAACTTTTAGCCATTAGTCCTTTCTGATGATTTCTGATATTGCACCATGGTGCAGAAAGCACACTACTGTCTGGGATAGTGTCAAGCAATTGTTTCCTTATAGTTCTTCAATCTCTGCCTGTTTGTTTTTTATCACTGTTGAAAATGCACCGTGACAAGTGTCAGGGATAGTTTCCGATAGTTGGTTTCCCATAATTATTAGAAACAATGTGCCGGATTGGACATCAGTTTATTTCCTGTTTAACAGATTTTACCAAACAATGCATGATGTAAAGAGCATTCATCCTGACCCGAATACATCAAAATCAAGTACAGGCCTTTTAAAAAGTCAGAAAAACAGTAGAAGTTGTTGCAAACTATAGACTGATACACTGAATAAAAAGATATTGATCTAATCTTGTATCTTACATGTTTTACCTGTTGAGCTATAATATAAATTTTGTAATACAGTTGTAAATTTAGTTAAAGTGGGATTAATTATCATATTTAGCCAGATTTTGTGTACTATTATAACATTTAGAAATAATTATCATCTATAAATGTCATTAATTGATTCAGCAGGTAATCATTTGAGTGTCAGTTAAACTTGCCCATCACCATTATTCAAACCATAATCAAACTAAGCTCATGCGTTTTAACCTCAGGCCATGATTAGAAAACAGCATCATTCAGTGTTGCAATTTGCATAAAAGCTAAAAAAAAATAAAATAAAAAAAATAAATTAAATTAGAGAGGGGGAATTTTACTTCAGTGGGGTATTAACTGCTAACACTTAACATATTTAGATCATTGTTTTGAAAATTCTGTTAGTTTGATACATGAGAAGTACAAAAACAGAAGTGGTGTTCCCAGTCTGCTGGTTTACATATGTTTATTTTTTCTTTGGTGGGTGAAATAAAAACCAACAAACAAAACACATAAGAGATAAGCATTACATTTATAATAATCCTTAATTAATAATAATGTTTTTCTGATTTGGAAACAATTGGGAGAAGTAACAACGTGTACTGGTTTGAAGCACTAATAAGACAAGCAACATTTGAAAGAGTGGCACATCAATGGGAACTGTAATATTTCCACACAATTTCTCCAATTAAATTCTAACTAAGAGGGAATTAGTTTCAACATTAAATTATGCATTGATATTTGAAGAAATAATGAATATATTAACACATTTTTTTAAACATCAACAAAGACATATTTCACAATGTTTTTTGTCCTCTTCGTGTTTGTGAAGAGTACTGTTGACCAAAAGGACAGCAGTTTTTTTGTGTGTATGTGTGGGTCAGGAAGTACAATGTGGTTTATGACAGTGTCTTTCACAACAGCTTTTTTCCATTTAGAGTTTCACTGGAGCACTTGGGCAAATGGAGCATTCTGTAATGGTGAAAATTAAATGGACAGTTGACCAATGGAGATGCCAGTTTTCTTGTTTTGATGCCCTTGAGAGCAATGCAAAAATGTGTGATAGATACATTATTTCATCCCGAAGGAATTAATTTTTTGGCAGCAACAATGAAACAACATAATTGTAATAATAATATTAATACAGCAGTAATTCATCATTTATAGCAATGAGTTGTACAGATGTGTGGCGTGAGGAGCAAATGACAGTCTGTGCCCAAAGGTGCTCTCCTGTCCTGTGATGGTGCTGTGCAGGGGGTTATCCAGGATGGACTGGAGCTTGTTTAGGGTTCTCTTCTCAGCCACAGATGTGAGTGAGTCAAGCTCTGCACCCACTACAAATCCTGCTTTCCTCGCCTTCTTGAGGCTTCCTCCCCAGCAGATCACAGCGTTGAAGAGAACACTGGACTGTCTGGTAGAACATCAGCAGGAGCTTCTGGCAAATATTAAAGGACTTCAGCCTTCCGAGAAAGTATAGTCTGCTCTGTCCCTTTCTGTAGAGCAGGTCTGTATTCTCAGACCAGTCCAGTCTAAATACTTATAACTCTCTATAACCTCCAAATTTTTTTGTTTGTTTCTTTGTTTACAGGGTTTAGTCTCAGGATTAAACAGGATTGTAAATTGTGTTTCAAATCATAGTCAGCCTTAATATTTTCCTAATAAACATTTTTTTTGTTTATTTTATTTTATTTTTTTTTCATTTTATACAATTTACATAGTTCATAAAGGTGGAACAGTGGATTACTGAGTAAAATATCTGGCTGTTATAAATAACTCTAGGCCAAAAGCTATCGATTCTGCTTTTGTAAAAACATGACAATAATTTGTTGTCAAAGCAAATACAAAACCAAATCATATTATCACAGCAATTTAACAATAATAAATAAAAACAGAAAAGGATTGAATAATAACAATCGATTCAATTTGTTAAATTTGTGAAATTATGTTCTAGTCTATATTCTAGGATCAAATATTTCCCTTTGTGTTTATTGGTGATCTCTTTTATCATCAAGCCAGAACAGGAACACTAATTTTGGTGCAGTTTGGGTAAATATCTCACAATATGAGGAAAGTAGAAATATCAGTTTGTAAACATGAGTCCATTATGCAACACTACAGAATTGTGTGGTAATGATGCATTACAGGGCCCATATTAAGATATTTTCTGATCTGTTATAATGTTGTTTCCTCATCAGAAACTCCGAAGAGTCCATTTAGCATATATAAGACCTTCTGATCATATACTGACAATCATACGCACACATAATTCATATAGCCACATGCTGAACCTTTATATGACTCAGCATCTGATTGTAATCTCTGACTTTTAAAGGCCAAAGCACTCACTGTCTCTAACCAGATTTTATCAGGATTCATTCTCCCTATAGTAATAATATCAGTGTGGAAGGGTTTATGTGGACATCTGTAACATAAAGGGGGAAATGCTGCACACTGTGCATGAACCAAGAGTGAGAACACAGAGGAAAACCATTTAATCAACAGTGACTCGAAGTCCACTCATTGTGATCAGCAGTAGTTCAGTGGTTTAGGTTGGCGGTTCAATCCCACCTGATGATACATTTTTTCAAGTAACTTTGAGTGTGTAACAAAATGCTACATCTATAATAATTATATATCATCTTCAGAGGGAGATGGATTACTGAAATGTGAGAGAAATTATATTATTTGATGATAAAAAAAATAATGTGATCAGCCATTGTAACCTGGCACATCTGGGTGAGAGGACAGAAACTGAAAGAATTATGTACTTTTAAAATAAATGTTTGAACTTGACTCCTCTGTTTCTGCTGTGCAGCTGAGATTAAGTTTATACTTTATGAAGCAGAGGCAAAGTGGCAGTTAGCAACACTGCCAAGAAACTGCAGCAAGGCAAGGCAACACAAGGCGTCTCTACTTCTCCTCAAGGTTTAAAGTCCTGCTGGAACTATTCATGCGCCCTGTCATTCTGTTAGCGCTACAACCCAGCTCAGCTAGGGTTAGGGAAATAACAAAAAACAAAATGGAAAATTGTATAAATAAAGTAGTAATTTAATAAACAGGAAGATAAAAGGTAAATTAACAAAAGTGGTCTAAAATATCTACACAAAATAACCTAAACTAAGAAACAAAATAACAGGATTTACAAATAACAAGTTTCATATCTCAGAAAAAAAATAGTCATGTAGGGGACACATAAAATAAAACTAAATCATAAGTGTCCCAAAATAAAGTCTCATAAACCCACAATTAAAAAGAGATACAAAACAGAATTAAACTAGTGTCACACACACACGCACACACGCACACACACGCACACACACACACACACACACACACACACACACACAATAACAAACAATGCTAAAAGGCAGTGAAAGCGAAGACTTGAGCAGAGACTATAAACGTGCACCCACGAGGTTGAGTTCAACTCTCAAATGAGTCTGAGATGTCTCTGGATTTCAGGAGCAGAAAAGTGTAGTTCTATAATGGAATCTTCATCCATGGTTACTGTTGTCAGGGCACATGGTTCTGTGAAAAATAACCAGGGAAATAAATTCATCTTTTGCAACAATAAATACATCTTAATAAACCAGTGTGTGAAAACAGTACAATACATTTGTTTAAGTCTAAATCTGTGGTGTGATTGTATGGTCATGGCTTCATCAGCTTCCAGTTATATGTGACATTTTGAGGACTTTTCACATCTAAAAAGATTTACATTGTTAATCGCTATGACAACAGTAGTAATGTTTAATCAAAGCCGCACGTGAGATGACCTGCCTGGGGTCATTTTAGAGCAAATTAAAAGCGAAAAGTAAATTCTTTCTCATCTCTTCTTGTGCTTCAGAGTGTAAGAAGTAGAGTTTTTTATGCTATCTTCAGCTATAAATTTAATGGAGTTTCTCAATTGGTCATTTATAGTTTAATTGTACAGTATGACACAAAAAGCAAAACGTGTTTTGAAATGGACATTGGTTGTATCTAGCACAATAGTAGTCTTTCAGTTGGGGTAATGAGCTGAATGAACTATGCAACAAAAATGTCAACAAAAAGTGTGTGGAGTGAACTAAATAATCATAATATAATACCAGAAGTCATGAAAATAACATCTTAGATAGTAATTAGAAACTAATCAAGGTCTGCATAGATCAGTACTGATGTCTCATGGAGATCATATTGCTTTACCTGAAATTTTCCTCAGTGCAACATTAAACTTATCTCTGTGATGACAAGCAGGTGATGCCACTGGGTTTGAGCTGCAAATGTTGACCAAATGTTGACTCCTGCTCAAAGCAATAATACATGGATACAGTAGCTCACACGTCATATTATATTACAATAACAAAGAGTAAATAAAAAATATAAAAATGGTAAAAATAAATTTTAAATAAGTAGCAATAAAAATAGCAAGAGACTGGTGTCAAATAAGGCATAATTATATAAATGTATATGTACAAGTAAAGTTAAAAAAAAAAGTATTATAGTAATAGTAACAGAAATATAGAAATAGAAATACAATACAATATATCACAGTTATATACAAGAGGTGTTATAAGGCACGGATGTAGGCCTCCAAGCAGACCAGAACTCAGGTAAGGATAACCGGTTTATTGTACAGATGGATATGATAATGGGCAAAAAGGGTCCGGTGGAGGTAGGCAGGCACAAGGCAGGGGGGTTCCAGAGGAACACGAGCCACGAGAAGAACAGGGGAGCCATGAGGGGAGATCCAGGGAGCACTGGGAGCAGAAACAACAAAAAATTACAAAAGGTCCGGGAACAACCATAGTGGTGGAGTGGAGGAAGAACCGGGCTGATATGGGCAGGAGTAGATTGGAGCTGGATCTCAGGTGTGATGATGACCAGGAGGCTGCAGCTGGTGTAAGGCGACTCCTCCCAAGGCAGGTGACACAGAAGGGAGGCGGAAAGGGAGAGACTGGAGGATCATGACAAGAGGTCGTAAGGAAGGAGCAATATCATCTCCATGGAGACAAGACTGTAGCAGTTCCTCCAGAAAAGGTACATAGTGCACATTTAAAGTTGTCTATAAGAGCAGTTAGTGTTTTGAGTGTTTCCCAGATGACCAGCAGGTCAATGAAACTGGCCCATTGTAGGATGATTAAAACCCTGTTGTCAAAATGACAGATGGGTTAAAGTTATTGTGATTCTGCAGCTGGACTGATGATTTACACATAGAAAAGCATTTAAGAAAGGCTCTCATACTTTTATCAGTCACACTTTGTACTCTTCAGCACTTGTTATCTTTTTTTATTTATGAAGCATATGCATGATTGAGATAGATAATATTTATTTTGGCAGCACAGGCAGCACTTCTTTTGTTGTAGCAAACATCTGAATAATACCGAACTGCAAGATGCAAGCTACACTTTATGGGCTCAAGATATATAAATAAAATCAACAAGCTATACCCAAACAATACCAGCGAAGGATTCCTTAATTGTGATGTCTGAAGAAGAACTAGAAGTAGGACCAATACACCAGCAGAAGGAGCTGAGTGAGTTCATGTTTCAAGGAAGTGGTCAGTATCATTTAGAAGTGCTCCAAAGAAAGAGCAGAGTTAAACTGGTGATAGGTGAAGCATGTGGGGAGAAAAGACTGCCCCCTCCAAAACAACAGCAAAATGATAGGTCAAAATGATAACAAAGATGTCACAGTATTGTAGTTTATTTGCAAAGGGGCAGGCAGGTGTTTATATTGCTTTGTGTGTTGGTGCACATTTGGCACACAAGATTTTCCCCAACAGAAGATAAGTTTTCTGTTTGCTTATTGTTAACCATGGCCTGAATCCTAATGGTGGCACCTTTAAAATTACAATGAGACTGTTTGGCTCTGCCAAAGGATTTGGTGTATTAAGACATTAAACATTTTAACAATACAATACAAACATGAGCCAACAACAGCCTGAATAAACTATTAAGGCTATTAAGAAGTTCATTAGTCTTAATTTGTTCAGATTTGTTTAAAAATAATTTTACAGTCTACTGTTAATTATATATATATATATATATATATATATATATATATATATATATATATATATATATATATATATATATATATATATATATATATATATATATATATATATATATATATATATATATATACACATACACAAAAAATGTGTTCCTCACCTTCCACTGTGGTTGGTCTCCCTCACCCTCATCCAGTTCAGGTCCTTTACCAGAGTCCTGGGAGCTTGAGAGTTCTGCACAGTATCTTTGCTGTTCCTAGTACTGCACTTTTCTGGACTGAGATGTCTGATGTTTTTCCGGGTATCTGCTGTAGCCACTCCTCCAGTTTGGGGGTTACAGCCCCAAGTGCTCCGATCACCACGGGCACCACTGATGCCTTCACCTTCCAGGCCTTCTCCAGCTCTTCCTTGAGCCCCTGGTATTTCTCTAGTTTCTCGTGTTCCTTTTTCCTGATATTACCATCGCTTGGTATTGCAATGTCCACCATCACGGCTTTGTTCTGTTGTTTATCCACCACCACTATGTCTGGTTGGTTCCCCATCACCATTCTGTCAGTCTGTATCTGGAAGTCCCACAGGATTTTGGCTCGCTCATTCTCCGCACTTTAGTTAACAGACACAACATTTCTTCTGGTCTTTGGTTAATTATTTGTATTGCTTTAGCTTCTCTAAATAATGTCATCAGAAGTCAAGACTAAGAGTACTAACCTCTTGATGGAGTAAGATGTTGTGACCAGTAAACTGACCTTTTGAATAAAGTTTAACCATCTCAAATGAACTTGGCAGGAATCACAAAATGTCATCGTAACTGGCATCGTAACTTGAGCTATAGCACTTTTTGGCAACTGGCTTTGGTCAGATAACAGGCCTATTCAGAATTCCTTGTCAACACATGATTTTATTTGATCAGCTATGCACATTGGTACAACTCAGTTATACAGCCATCTTAAGTGTTATGGGTCTGACTTCTGGAGTCACTCCTCTGTGCTGCCCACTGAACCAAAACAACTTTGATTTTTGTCTCTTTTGCTTCCCAGCTGTTCTGTCAGACTGGACTCTGCTGATAGATTTCCACTTGTTTTTCCAAAAACATTTTCCACCTGTCTCAATTAGTTTTGCTCTTGGTGGAAATTTAGAGCAGAAAATTACATTTAAAGCATTCCTGGCATCAAGGTCATATTAAAAACAAGATGGGATTTTTCACATTTCTTTTTTTTTTTTTCACTTTTAAAAACGGTCACACTAGCTGCAACACCAGAGCCATTCTGGTGAGGTCAAGGGAGTTTGTAATAGTACATCTGTCAAATAGAAATCTGTTCATAAGTCATAAATAACTAACCTGGCTAGCAAATATTTTAATCTGATTTGTTAAAGCATACAGAGAGTATGAATTTTTGCTGCGTGTACTGCATGTTTGTTTTGGGTCATTCGGGCACTGTACCTTCAGCTTCCACTCAAACCACAATCTGGAAAGTCTTACAAAACTGATCATTAATCACAGTTGTTTATGTCTGTTTTACTTTTACTATTTGAAACAGCATCAGTTACTGTTGTATACTGTCCATACAGTTCTTAATTTCTTTGTTGCATGTTTGGTCCGTCAGTCTCTCCTCTACAGTTACATGTAAAATGCACAATTCTGTGTCTTTTCTGTAAAGCACACATTCGCCTTGAGCCTGGTTAAAAATAGGCACAGATGGAGGAGCCAGTGTCTTATTTAAATTCAGGACAAGAGTAAAAAAAAGATAAAAAAGATAAAAGTGTACTTTATTGTCAATTCATTATGTAACAGACATTACACAGAGGACTGAAATTGCGTTCCACCGGACTCCAAATGTGCAATTTAACTAAAAACTCACACACACACACACACACACCTACACACACACACACACACACACACACACACACACACACACGCACACACACACGCACACACACACACACACACACACACACAAACACACACACACACACACAGGCGCACACATACACACTCATGACATAAAGTGTACACATGCATCAACAGTAAACAGACGTAGACAAACAGGCAAGCATATACTCTTCGAACAAGAAGGAAGCTTGAGGTAGATGAATGTGCCAAATGGAAGGTGCAAAAGTTGTTGAGGTGGAATGAGATGTGCAATATGTAAGGTGCAAAAAATGAAAGTGCAATTGCAATTGTAAAGTGCGAGAGTGCTAAGCTGCCTGGACATTATTGTATGTGAGACTGATTTGGATGTCATTAACAATAACAAATGTTCATGGTATCTTCTTCAATGTGTTGATCAGCCTGATGGCTTGTGGAAAGAAGCTGTTTCTGAGTCTGTTTGTGTGGCACCGCATGCTGCAGTACCGCTTTCCGGATTGTAGGAGGGTGAACAGTTTGTGTGCTGGATGGGTAGTGTCCTTGATGATATTGATGGTTCTCTTGGAGCAGTGTGATGTGTATAAGTCCTGGATGGCTGGTGGGGATGATCTGATGATCTTTTCAGCAGTCCTCACCACCCTCTGTAGAGCCTTCCTGTCCACCGCCGAGCAGCTGCCGTGCCAGACAGAGAGGCTGCTGGTGAGGATGCTCTCAATAGCACCCCTGTAGAAGGTGATGAGTGCAGAAGTGGGGAGGTTCGCTCTCTTCATCCTGCGCAGGAAGTGAAGGCGCGTCTGAGCTTTTTTGACTAGGGAGGTGGTGTTTGTGGTCCATGTGAGGTTGTCTGTGATGTGCACTCCCAGAAACTTGGTGCTTTCCACAGACTCCACGGCACTGCCATTGATTGTGAGTGGGGTATGTGTACTGTGTTTTTTCCTAAGAGTAGAGGACAAGACAGAAATACTGATTTGAGATATTATATGTCAGGGAGAACTGTTGAGAAATTCACATTATATCATTCAATAAAGACACATTTAGTTGGGAGTTAACGATGGTCTTCTGTATTATACTTACATTACTACAAATGAGGCTGGGATTTTGAAATTGCTCAGAAGATACCATGCCCAGTCTGGATGAGCCACGCCACCAAAATCTAACAACACAAACTAGAGTGAGTTGGGTTGTAAATCATCCCAGCAGAGGAGGAAGTAGCCCAGGCAAATGTTGTGACTGTGGTTTCCAAAGCACAAACTTTTTCTGAAATACACTGTGAGGACAATACTGCAATGGGTAACACAATATCATTAAATGTACTACAGACTTCAGCTGACCTCCCAGAAGAGGAAAAGTGAAACATAAAGGAGAGACACAGGAGAAAAAAGGGAAAGAACCAAACTGTTGAGTCAGGTGAGACCAATTAATCTGAGCCCAGTGGAACAAAGAGAGGCTCAGGTTGAGGTGAAACAAGTTTCTCTGATCAGTGTGGATGAGCCATCACAGTCAGAAGTGAAAACCAAGAATCAAACGACCCAAAACACAACAGAGGCTGGAGCTGAGGAGCTTCACAGAAACCAGAATGATTCCTCTGTCATCAACCCAGCAGAAGAGTTAGTCACAGTAAATGAAAAGCCCAATGACCCAACTACACAGGCTGAGGTGCCCAAACTTGATTTTACACTGAATGATACTATCAGCCAGAAGAGGTTCAAACTATGGACCCAAGTGTTCAAAACACCACCAACTAAAAGCCAAAGAAAAATTACAAAATGGAAATGAATCAGCAAAGAAATGGGCCTGGAATCTACAACAAAGCCCCAATATAACACTTGTGTTGATCCAGGCAGAGGGAGGAGAGGAAAAATGCAACCAAAGTCAAATGAAAAACTGTCAAAAGCCAAAAGAAAAGAGACCTGAGAAGACAAAGAAGAGACGGGATGACTTTCAGTTGATGACACTTTTTAAGGATTCAGATGACACGGCCTATATGCAGACGACACCAGTAGAAGAGGAGGAGGAACAGGAGATGTTCCTGATGAGACCTGAAGTTTTATCTGTAAAAATGCAAAACAGTATTTTATCTCTAATGTATATCTGTTAAACTATATTGCCAAGGGTATTCGCTCATCTGCCTTGACTCACATATGAACTTAAGTGACATGCCATTCTTAATCCATATGGTTTACTATGACGTGGGTCCACCCTTTGCTGCTATAACAGCTTCAACTCTTCTGGGAAGGTTGTCCACAAGGTTTAGGAGTGGGTTTACGGGAATTTTTGACCACTCTTCTAGAAGTGCATTTGTGAGGTCAGACACTGATGTTGGCTCTCAGTCTCCGCTCTAATTCATCCCAAAGGTGTTCTATCGGGTTGAGGTCAGGACTCTGTGCAGGCCAGTCAAGTTCATCCACACCAAACTCTCTCATCCATGTCTGTATGGACCTTGCTTTGTGCACTGGTGCACAGTCACGTTGAAGAGGAAGGGGCCATCTCCAAACTGTTCCCACAAAGTTGGGAGCACGGAATTGTCCAAAATCTCTTGATATGCTGAAACATTCAGAGTTCCTTTCACTGGAACTAAGGGGCCAAGCCCAGCTCCTGAGAAACAACCCCACACCATAACTTACACTTGGCACAATGCAGTCGGACAAGTACCGTTCTCCTGGCAACCGCCAAACCCAGACACATCCATCAGATTGTCAGACGGAGAAGCGCAATTCGTCACTCCAGAGAACGCATCTCCACTGCTCTAGAGTCCAGTGGCGGTGGCTTTATACCACTGCATCCGACACTTTGCATTGCACTTGGTGATGTATGGCCTGGATGCAGCTGCTCGGCTATGGAAACCCATTCCATGAAGCTCTCTACGCACTGTTCTTGAACTAATCTGAAGGCCACATGAAGTTTGGAGGTCTGTAATGATTGACTCTGCAGAAAGTTGGCGACCTCTGCACACCATGCACCTCAGCATCTGCTGACCCCGTCCCGTCAGTTTAAGTGGCCTAACACTTTGTGGCTGAGCTGCTGTAGTTCCCAATCGCTTCCACTTTGTACCACTGACAGTTGACTGTGGAATATTTAGGAGCGAGGAAATTTCACGACTGGACTTGTTGCACAGGTGGCATCCTATCACAGTACCACACTGGAATTCACTGAGCTCCTGAGAGCGACCCATTCTTTCACAAATGTTTGTAGAAACAGTCTGCAGGCCGAGGTGCTTGATTTTATACATATAGGGCCATGGAAGTGATTGGAAAACATTTCAGTTATTTGGATGGGTGAGTGAATACTTTTGGCAATATAGTGTATATGTTCACATTGTCTATCTGATTTGGAATAATTTGGATTAAATAAATTACACACCTGCTTTTTTAGATCACTGCGAATACAAACACACATACAGTTTTTGAAAGTGGTTCTGTGATCGTACAAAACCTTACATTTCTAATACGTTTGCATGTCAAAGAGTCATCTTCTGCTCCAATAAAGAATTTCTCTTATATGCAGAAGAAGTTTGAAAATAAAACTCAAAGGCTTGTGACAATTTTCTGTATCATATTGACTGTTACTATATACCACTGTGTGAGGCTCATATTACTAATGATAAAAAGCTTGTCTGTGAAATAGGGAATTTATGAGGTAGAGATGATAAAATAGCACCTTTCCTAGTGTCGTTATTTTGTTTGAAGGTGCCCTGTGTAACTTTTCTGTTGGAGGTCCACGTCCATTTATTCCATTTTAGTTATGTGCTATTACCAGTTTGTAAAATGTTTAGTAAATACCTGTCCTGAAAATTTGTTTCCCAAAAATTGTTTATTGTTTAAGTTAATAATAGTTCAGGTATATTACTATAATGACAAAGTACAGCATGTACAGTCAGAAGACAGTGAGGAAACAGGGACAGAGTGTAGTTTACGCTGCGCTTCAGGAAAATAATAGTTATTATGAGGTGCAGGCTGGCAATCACACCAAAATGAACTGTGTGCACGTTAATGCTATTGAACACTACAAGGGCCAAAGTTTATATTCATTTTAGCAGTAATTGTGTGGAAGTTGAAGCTCCTCCCAGCAGCCAAGAGCTCCGCCCCATTACAAGAAGGATGCCCACTTAACTTTGTGGGCATCCATCCATTGTGGTTGACATGACTTATTTTCAGCTGTACTGTATGTTGTAAATGCATGTTTCAGTGCACATACCAACAGGTCTGCCTATTCATTTAGACTGGTTGTTTTTAATATGTACACCATATACTAAAAACCCAGAGACAAGTCAGAGCATGCCAGTACTGTCTACATTACCCAAAAATACCTTCAGATTTTAACATGCAAATGCAGCTTCGGCACGTTATATACTCATCTGTAGTTTTTCATCAATGGGCGATGTAAGGGATGATCTAAGGGAACATGAAAGCTTTTTAAAGTTATTCGATTTTATCAATAAACTGTAAGAGGAACAGAGTGAACCTTTTTGGTCAGATCTGTGGAGAAACATTTACCCATGAAAGATCCACATAACGACACGAAACTACAGCTACATCTGAGGAGCTGAGAAGAGGAGAAGCAGAGCAAAGGTATGGTTCAAAACAGACAACACAATGAGACGGTGATGTATTTAAGGGAATTGTACCTTATTTTCTGTCTGGTCACTGCTGTCTGAAGTAGTTCTGTTGCTTTTCCCACTGGGTCTCTCATTGTAAACTATGTATGGATTCTATGTATGGATTACCTGGAGGATTATTTAGTATGCCTTAAATTAACATGGAAAACAAGAGCACTTTTAGACAGGGTTTTATGTTTAATTTTGTTGCCTTTCCTTTATCTTCCTTTTTAATATAAAGGCACACTAGCTTACATAACTTCTCGTATTCAGGGCCCGCCATCTGCTTGCCTCTTCATATATGCCTGAGATTTAAGGCATAAAAAAATGAAAAACTTGGAGATACAGAAGTTTAATGACATTCTGTTTCTTTTCAGGCAAAGCAGGTGGCAGTCCCTCCATCAGAATATGTACATACGTAGTCCAACATTAATATTTTTGTTTCTCTAAAGCATAGGCTATAAAAGCACATTTTTTGCCAACCTGTTCAAAATGACCCCTGGCAGAACAAAATGTGTCACAAAATGTCATGACATTTATAAATCTGCAAATGAGACCACCAGATTTTATTACATAAATTTTCTGTTTGACAAATTATGTTTATTTTTAGCTTTGGTTTGGGGACACCATGATTAACTTACGAACTGAAGTGGAGTGTTATTTAATCAGTTGATTCTAAATTTAAAAACAATCAAATCTTGCAAATCTGTTCTTTGTTAAAATTACCCAAAAAGATTTGTGGAACTTCAGATTTAAGTGTCGTGGTTGCTGTGGAGACAAGCGGTCACTGTGACAGTGAGAAGATGGCACGTCCTGTGACGAGAGGATGAAACAACAGCCCATAAACCTAATTTCATAAATTATATGTCAAATGATTTGGCAATGAGGCAGCAAATCAAATCACAGCATAAACAAAGCAAAAAAAAAAAAACTCTGGTTAAATCTGAGTTATCAGGAGAAATAAAATTAATAATTATAAGCAACGTTTTCATTCTGTGGTTAGACATGAAATATGAAATATTCCCACACACACAAAAAGATTAGGTTTGGGTTTAGATGTAAAAAATCAGAAAGAACAAAACAAACAGGGGAAAAATATATTATGGTAGAAAAATGTACTGTAAGAAGACCTATAATTTAAAGGAAATAAGGATACTAATCTCAAACTGGATGACCTTGACCGATATGTATACACTCGTTAGCAAAAAGACCCTAGTACAGTGGGTCCTCCGGTGCTGCACTGCTCCTCACTGTGACCCCATAACACTGAAGAATGGATCAAATACAGAGGATACATATCCATGCTATGGGAATAAATATAACAAAGTGGAACACTGCTTGCAAACTGAAGTGTGTCAATACAAGGATGAAGACACAGGATATATGATTTTGTATAATTTTTGGTGAAGGATATTTTCAGATCCAAATGAGATGTATTGGTCTGCTCTGAGCGATCATTTACGTCACTGAAAAACATCGTGGTCACAAATCGGTCTTTTCAAAGCATTTATTACAAAATACTTTCCATTTCATTAAATACTGGGTGGTGACAGTAATTTATATGCAGATTTATGAAGGGAAAAACATACACTTTATAATGACTATACTGAATACTGGCACGTAAATAAATTCCTCCCTCAACCTGAAAGTGTGAAAGAGTCTGAACACAAATTATATATGAAATAAGAAACATAATTTTTGCATAAAGTTTTCACATTTACTGTATATTTGAGATATTCTATGTATAAAATATCAAATAAATGGTAAGGCCCCAAGTTTGACTACATGATATACACATTTAACACGCATATATTTTTTTATTTTTGAATACTTTTCTATCACTTTTAAGTATAGTACAAGTGTATGTATTATGCTATATGTTATTTCTCAGCTCAAACTACTATGTTCTCTGATATTTATATGCAATATTCTATTATCTAAAAAAACAATAAACATTTAATGATATATTTTGACTAGTTTCGCTTCTTATCAACATAAGATTTTTATGTGGCAGTATTTCTTTCTTAAAGGGCCCATATTACGCTATTCTCTGATCTATAATATGTTGTTTCCTCATCACAAACATATCTGGAGTTGAGTTTTGTTTCATTCACACATGTTTAACACACAAACCCTGCATATTTAGGCTGAGCTCTTCTCTCAAACAGAAAACACTCTGTTCCACCTTGTGATGTCATGTGGTAATACAGGAAGTGCTCCCCTGTGTTTTTAAACTCCATACATCTTCACAAGAATAATCTGGATGATTTCAGACCTGGAATTGCCAGTCTGTACTGAACTGAAAGGTAAAAGGTAGTTGTTAACTTGAAAACTACCACTACATGACATCACAAGGTGGAACAGAGCATTTTGAGCTTTGGAGATGTAGATAGTCTAATAATAAAGAATTACTCAAACCTGTGTGAATGAAACAGAACACAACTCTGGGTTCTGGTTCACATGAGTCAGTTTTTTGTAATATAGGACCTATAATTTATTCGCTTAAAGGCTGAATAATTTGCAATGTAATGACTGGATTCTGCCAACATTTCCAGGCAGTGTTTGACTAGGAATAAAATGAGTAAGGGTATATTACTATTGTGATATTAGACCTCACATCACTAGTCAACAAATAATTAAGGGGATTGTTAATTATTTTGCAATGTACAGAACAATATAGTGTTTTTTTAGTCATTCCAAAACAGGGCCGCCACAAGATGTAATAAAAGGCACAAATTAAAAGACATTTCTTTACAATTATGGGATACAAATAATTTCCCCTGAACTAAAACACCCCTAGTTAAAATACTGTTCTCAGCCAATAGCATTAGCTTTATTAAATGTCTACACTGTGTATTTAAGTGTGCTTACATAATATCGTATAGCTTTTGGTCCAACATTTTAATACTATTTCCATGGCTTTTTGTTAATAAATTCATCTTTAAGGTGCACAAAATGTCTTTACAGCTCGTCTCGCTGGTTAGTGTCCCGGAGCCAGTTGTTGTAAACAGCAATGGGGTCGATGTTCCAGTGTTTGTGAAATGAAATTGCCTCCTTTGAAGACAGAAGTGCTTCTGCGTAGTCATCTGGCCGGGCCTAAAATGACATAAAAATTATAAAATTATTTAAGGGGGAAATCAAGCAGATGACATCACCACATTACAGGTCAGATCTGTGGGGAGTCGGCTCACAGTAAGAATGCCTGTTTTTCAAGTTATTTCTGAGTAATAAATATCTGTAATTGAAGAAACACAAGATGAGGTAAGTTTAATGCCATGCAGAGGAACATACCAAACAAAGCAATAATCTCTATGGAGACAAGGAGGTGGTGGACTGTCTACCAGACAACTTACATGGGGCATTTTTAAGAAATGCTATGATTAAATTAAAGGTGCACTACGTAACTTTGTGGTTGGGAGTCCGTCTGCTTGTTTCTATGGAGATGTCTTTGTTTTGCCTGGAATGTTCCACAGTATGACATTAAACAGCTCTTCCTTACATTTATTCAATTACAGGTGGTTTTATAGCTCAAAATTACCAAGAAAAACAGGCATTCTGACTGTGAGCGGAGTTGCCTCTCCACAGATCTGACCTGTAACTTGGTTTGGTCTCCATAAAGATTGGAATGTTTCACAGTATGGCATTAAACCTTTCTGCAATAACATCTAAATGGAGAAAAGTATTTGATGGACCATCTACCAGAAAAGTTATGCATTGCACCTTTAAAGGTGAATAATAAAAGTTACATATTAATTAATCATTGCATTTATATAGCGCCTTTCAAGACACCCAAAGCACTTTACAGTTCATCTTCATTCACTCCACACTCAGTGGTGGCAAGCTGCTATTGTAGCCACAGCTGCCCTGGGGCAGACTGACAGAAGCGGGGTTGCCAATCTGTGCCATCGGCCCCTCTGACCACCAACACTCATGCACATTTCACTTTCTTACTAGGCAATGTAGGTGACGTGTCTTGCCTAAGGACACAATGACAGTTTTTGCCACACCATATGCTTTTGTCTGTAACCCTTTCCTTTTGCAGTCTTGTTCTAATACACAACACCGATTTAGCTAAGTACCATTCAATTTGTCAAAATGTACTTGATATTATTTACTAAACTGACAAGAGATTAAAAGCGTTGCATTCTCTCTCAATCTGAGGGAAAGGAAATCAATATAGTTTCAAATTGCAGTCTCTCTGTTTAAAATGGCTGGTGCTTTAAGATAAGGATATTATTGGCTGCACTGAGCTGAAGCAAAGTGGTTACAGACAAGTGCACAAAGGGTTTGGTGAGCGACACTGGGACATGTGAAATCACTGAGACAGACACCATTTTAATGAAGCAGGAGTAGAATTTGTGGTTTAGTTTTAGCCTCTACCACTGAAATGGTACACAACTGTCAATAAAATGTACGGCTATCCAGAAAAATAACAGCATCTGAAGGTTTTTAGAAGTCTTATATAAATTAATAAAAACATATTTTTGTAGCAACATGGCCCTTTCACATCCAACGTCCATGTTGTGTTTAGGTGACTGTTGGTCTTTGGTGGAAACAAGAAATGTCAAATAAACATCACAGATATTAGCAATATGCATTGGTGGAATGTAGTAGTAAAGTAGTTAAGCAGTAAAGTACTGTACTTAAGTAGGCATCTGTACTTTACCCAAGTACATTTTAAAGAGGATACTTTCTACTTTCACATTACTACATTTGAAAGAACTGGACTGAAAAGAAAAGGGTTTTTTTTTTTATAGTCTGAGAACTGCTGAAAAGGCTGGATGGTTTATATTTAACACATTGGTAGTTTCAACAAAAATATACAAATAAAAACAGCTTGGGAAAAAATTATTTCTGTTGAACAAAATTCAGCACAAATCTTTATCAATACTGCTACATTTGAAGTCTTATAAGACCTCAAAATCAGTGCGAAATACTTTTACTTTTTACTTTTACTTATTTGAGTAGATTTTCATATGGTACTTTTACAGTTACTTGAGTATTTTTTTGCTCTGGTATCTGTACTTTTACTTAAGTAACAAAATCAGGTACTTCTTCTACCACTGCTAATATGACATTAACATAGACTTCACTTTTATTATAAGGAATGCGTCTCATAAAAGTACTAGAATATATATGCATGTCAGGGCATACAAAATATGTTCCTCACATTTCTGCAGTGGGTACAGACATTTCTCTTATCTGCGGTACACACAAGGATTGCTGTAAACTTGGACAAGAAGGACAAGAGCTTCAGCGGAGGCAGAGAAGAGGTGCACTTCTACAGTGAGGCAGCTACAGTTTGTCTCCTCGCACAAACCCACTGCTACACTCCCTTATGGAAGATCATTTGTTTCTTCAGATCTTGAACTTTAAATGCCACCAAATTTCTCATTTAGAATTTTGTAACTGTAATGTAAAACATGCTTGAATTATTTTCATTGTGAATTTCAGTTAGTGAATTTTTAAGTATATATTTTCAATGTGTTTAAAAATTCTAAATAAAGCATTCGACATTTAAATATTCAGGATAAATATTTTCAGTTCATGTTGTGTGCGACTGAAGACAGAGGCAGGCTGTTTTGTATTGTCCTGTTGTTCCCTCATCAAAAACATCCCTGAAGAGTTTTTAGATGTTATTCATGCATGTATGAGTAATTATCTGAACCCTCTTCACAGTCAGATGTGAGATTCTGTCCAATGCCTAATAAGATTCAGCCCACAAGCCTATGTGAAGGAAACTACTGTTACTCCTAAATAGTTTTAGACTGGTCTTCTCCTATATCATAACTAGTACAAAATCACATAGTAATTATGTTGACATTACATTCTATTGTCTAAAGAAATAGTGGTCAAAATGGTTAAGTTTGAAGCATTATCCTTAGTACCAAAATAGATATTAAATATTTAGTAGTTAGGTAGTCACACCCCAGGTTGTGTACAGTGGTTACCTGGTGGAAGAGCGGGTTGTGCGTGACGGGGATGTCCAGAGTTTTGAGGCACATTCCCAGCTCCATGTCATCAGGAGCATCTAGAGTGTAACAGCTGCAGCCACTGGACACGATCTCAGACACAGCCACACGACTCAGCACCATCCTGGAAACAACAACAGCAGTATGCTCTAATACACTAAAGGCTTCAAAATACTATGAAGCTGATTCATATCCATGGCTTCAGAGTTATGAAAAAGCATTGCTGTCATACAAAATTAACAATTTTCAATAATATAACTTATGAATGGTGAAAAGTACTCAAAATAGTGCATATAAACAGGATTCTGAAATCCATAATAGTTAACAGGTTCTCAGACTGTGGAACAGACAAGACTAGACGTGTATAAGCTACTCTATGCAGGTCACTCATAGAGTAGCCTGCAAAGGGCCCCTTTATTGGCCAAGCCAGTAACAGAGTAACTGCAAACAATCATAATCATCAATCAATCATGAAAAGTCCCCAAACTGGGTATGGGGTTGAGCGGTCTGGTGAAAAATTTGATAAAATAAGCATTGTGACAGTGCCTAAAGTGACCCGACAGTGATAGAGAACAATGAGACAAGACCAAAGCTGAATTGGCGCACGTCAGTTTTTTTGGGAGCACGCCGGCGAAAAACACGTTCATTTCCTGTTTCTTTGATGACTTCTCACAGCCACAGGCATTGGCCTAGAGAGCTTAAATTCAAATCACAATTGCATGATCCTTGCCTGAATGTAATGAATGTAGTCTAATACAACTGAACACTATAGCGCCCCCTACCATAGACATAAAATGTCAGCATTATCGGCATTATTGTACCAAATTTGATGATTAAATTCTATGCCTGATTACAAGCAAAAAAATCTATTACGGACATGAGGCATTTTTCATGGTTGGCCAGCAGGGGCGCTGCTGAAATCTGAATCACTAATGCATGTTTCACTTTCACAACAACACTTAAGGAGACGTATCTCCTCTCGTGCTGAGAACAGTTCAGAAGACAGCTCCTGCACCTTCCTGGACTGTTTCTCAGTGTCTTTGGTTGTATCTCCACCAACTCCAATCCCAGTGGTTAGAAAGTCTCTGCAGGGCTCTGGATCCGACCTGTTTGTGTTTCTCATCTCAGCGATTATATTGTCCTGTGCTTTAAGTTGTTCCTTCATCTTTTCAAGGACTTTACCGGTGCTCGATAGCTTTTGTTTGAGTTGGACACTTTCTCTCACTGAACTGTTATACAGATATCGGATCTCCTTGTATGCATTCATTTGGGTCTCCAGCTCTTTGTTTTTCTTCTGGAGAGAAGCTTTGAGTTCTTGCATCTCCAAATTGTCAGTCTTATTCCTGACTTTTCTGGAGTTTGCAAGCTCTTGCTTCTTATGGAACCTTATGGCAAAATCAAATGTATAAGGTCAGACAATGGAACCGAATTTGCATCTAATGTGTTTCAGTCATTGCTGCGTAAAAATGCTTTTAGACATGAAACTTCAGCTTCTTATTCACTCCATCAGTATGGGACAGCTGAAAGAGCTTGGAGGACATTATTTGAAATGGCTACATGTATGCTAATTGAGAGCAAGTTACCCAAAAAGTTGTGGACATATGCAGTACAAACTGCTGGTATTATCAGAAACAGATGCTATAATAGACGTCTTGGACAAACTCCATATTATGTGCTAACTGGGAAGAAGCCTGACCTGTCCAAAATGAGAGCTTTTGGGTCAGAGTGTATTTAAATATATAAATATGATAAGAAAAAGCTGGACACACACTGTGAAAAAGGCATTTCTTGGCTATGACAAAAACGACCCAGCATATCTTGTTTTGTACCCAGAAACGGGAAAAGTGACCAAAAATATGCCGGTGAAGTTTGTTATAAAAAGTTCTATTGAATGTGACACTCAGACTCATGAAGACATGTATGAACATTTGAAGTCTAGAAAGAATGTGGAAACCCCACTATCAAAACCGGATGTGACAAAAGGAATCCCACCTGAAATAAAAATAGAGGTGTGTGATACAAACCTAAAATATGATGGTGAGAGCGGACAGAGTGCTCGTTATCCAAAGAGAGAGAGGAGAGCCCCTCAGTATTATACGGACTATGACTATGAAGTCAAATGTGATGAAGATCTGGCATTGATAAATACTGACTACTGTTATCGTGTGGCATATGATACCCCCAGACCCCAAAAGAACCTTTGAGCTCAGTGGGCCAAGGCTATGAGAGAGGAAATGGACACTTGTTTACACTCGTTTATGTTTACACTGAGTACTTTGCCTGAGGGTAAACATGCAGTGGGGGGCAGATGGGTTTATGCCATTAAAGAAAATCCTGTTGAAATAATCTGTAAGGCCAGATATGTAGCAAAAGGCTATAGTCAAGTGGCTGAAATTGACTATAGACATAGACATTGACATGACCTCTGTTCGTGTTCTGATGCAGCTTGCAGCTCATTACAGTTTAGAGCTACATCAGATGGATATTAAAACAGCACAGCTCCATGCTCCTATAGACTGTGAGATTTATATGGAGCAGCCTGAAGGGTTTGAGGTCAAGTCAAAAAACAGGAGAAAAACTAATATGTAAGCTCAATAAGTCACTGTATGGCCTGAAGCAGTCAGGACGAAATTGGAATAAGATGTTGCATGATTTCCTTGTTCAAAATGGTTTTGTTCAAAATACTGATGACAATTGCGAGTGATGGTCAAATGCTCAGTCATGTGAGGAAAATTCCAAATTAAAAATCTTGTGAAACTAAGACATTTCCTTGGCAGCGATTTTACCCAGACAAAAGGGGAGATCAAAATGAATCAAAAGAGGTACATTAGAAAAAATGTTGACAAATTTGATATGACCCACTGCAAAACCAAGGTCAACACTATGTGAAATGAAAATAAAATTTGACAATGAGGGCGATGCTGTTGATCCAACAAAGTACCGTGAAGTGGTAGCCACTTTAATCTATGTAATGACATCTACTCGCCCTGATCTAACTTTTACTGTCATTAAATGATCTAATACTTGTCTGAACCTAAGGAACAACACTGGGTGGTAGCTAAACATGTGTTATGGTATTTGAAAGGCACTGTGGACCAGAAATTGTGATAAAAGAAGCATAATCTAAACTTAAAACTTGTGGCCTTTAGTGATGCAGACTGGGGGGCTGACCAGAATGACAGGTGTAGTGTTACAGGTTACTGCGCTACCTTGTCTGAGACTGGGCCTCTTATCTCCTGGAAATCTAAGAAACAGCCCACAGTCTCTTTATTCACATGTGAAGCTGAATACATGGCTCTGTCAACTACAGCTCAGGAGAGCTTGTATCTTGTGAACTTACTTACCGGAATGGACAATACACTTGGACTTACACCTGTGACAATTTTTGAGGACAATCCGGGTGCAACTGCCCTATCCAAAAACCCTGTGTCGTCAAAGGTGTAAGCA
Source organism: Taenioides sp. WSHXM2023 (assembly GCA_029959045.1). NCBI lineage: Eukaryota > Metazoa > Chordata > Actinopteri > Gobiiformes > Gobiidae > Taenioides > Taenioides sp. WSHXM2023. The sequence continues at coordinate 11,289,617 of CM057098.1, read as the reverse complement.
CATTGATATCAGATACCATCTGTGATCTGTGATCTCTGATGGCAAAATAACTCTTCATTATTGTCCTACAGATGAAATGATGGCCGATGTTTTTATTAAACCTGTTACTAAAATAAGAATGGATAAATTTGGATGTTTTCTATTTAGTATGTGAATGATGAATTGTGAAATTTGTGAAATTTAAAATGTGCACTATGTTTGTATGTTGTCAGTTAAGGAGCAAGTGGGTTTTTTTGTGTCTGTCCTTAATTGACTTCCTCACTTCCATTGTGTGTGCATGCAGACCAAACCAAATCCATGTCACTGCATTATATTTTGTCATCCGTTATTTTCCGGCTGTATTAGCTCTTACTATGCCAACAGTACCAAATTTGGGGATTATATTCTATGCATGACTACAAGCAAAAAAATATATTATGGACATGGGGCATTTTTCACCGTTGGCCAGCAGGGCTGCAAAGATTAAAAAAAAAAAAAAACATTTAAAAGGTGTACTGTGTAATTTTTCTGATGGAGGATCTGTGGGCTTGAGCATCTGTCGGGAAGGGACAATATCATGCCGGGCGGTCATGTGGGAGGGGCGTGCGCGCCAGGGCGAGGGCCATCTTTACCGCGGGTGGCTTTAATTCCTGTTTTAGTTCAGCTTTGGTTGATGATGGATTGTCAGGGGTACACAAGTCCTAGTACAGGTGCAACTTACTCCTGCTGTGCTTCCCTAATTGAATGTTATGAAAGACTGTGTTTTTTAATCAAAACATATCATATCAATTATACAAAGCCTACCCTGCTCCTCCTGTGGGGTAGCTGTACCCGCTTTGGACTAGCCCGTAGCCATATCTCTCCCCGAGGCTCACAGCTTCTTTAGGGTCATAGCAGCTCAGCAGACGACGCAGCCTGGGCAAACTACAGGACCAAAGATTAAAATATCAAAAGCAAGAAATTCATAAAACAAGTCAAACTGTGTAATTAAAGCACATTTTACCTGAAATCCAACTTAAATCACTTGAAAAGTGTGCTATAATATTGCAATAAACATACTGTAATTACCTTATGAGTGTGTCATCATCTACGATCAGTAACCAGTCAGTCTTTGGCACAGCATCACTCAAGAAACGCTTCAGAATGGCAAATGTCTTTCCACAGTGGCCTATTGAAAAACACATGACAATACTGAAAGCATTATCTCAATGTTCAATGTATGTTTTTCACACTACTTTACAGGCAATTCATAGGACAAGCAGTGGTTTATTCACACACAAAAACAACTGCGCAAAATAACGTATTAACAAAATAACAACTTAAATGGGGTCAGTAGTAGGCCAAGAGAAAAATATAAATACAAACTGTGCTGAAAAGGAACATTACTAGAAGCAAACAAAGCTCAAACTAAGTTCTCAGTAGTTTGCAAATGGATTTAAGAGGTAAACTTTGAAGCTTTGCACAAAGCTTAAGTAAAAAAGGTTTGACTGGCAGAAACATACAGACTCTTTAAAGAAGGATCAACTATTTTTAATTAAGAGTTTATATCAACAAACATATTCACACAGTATTCACTGTTCTGTAGTTCCTGCAGTATATGTAGTGAATAATAAAAATCATTTGTAACATAATGTGCATGTTTAAAAGCACAGAGTGTGCTAGAGTCATTAAAAGTAGAGTAGGATTTCATCTTTATATTTGTGAAGATCCTGGTCAGAACAGTGCAGTGTGTAATGTGTCCATCAGGCTGAGAGTGAGTGGAAAGCAGAGCCTGACGCTGTGGGAGAGATGTGAAAGTACATTATGAGGTGTAACTCAGACACATCCAGACCACAGAAAACCTCTGGTAAAACTGTCCAACACTGGCAACTGACACAAATGTTTCTATGTCACATTTTTAGCCTGTCAAACCTGAATACAAATGTTATAAGTTGCACTATTTCACTTCATTGCAGTCTTTTTTGTACGCTGGTGCACCTATTTAACTAACAATGTAAAACTATATGACAAATGGACCTATTGTGAAGGTCCCAAGCCCAGATAAATGCTTACATAAAGGCATTTTAAGATGCACTGTGTAACTTTTCTGATGCAGGGTTTGTTATCTGCTTGTCGCTGTGAAAAATGCTCCGCATTAAACTTATTCCCATGGAGTCAAGGAGGAAAGTTGAGCGTGCTCATAGTAATAATGCGTGTTTTTGAATAAGGTACAAGATAACATCATATAGTATAATTAGAAAAGTACGCAGCCCACAGTTAAAATATACATTGTTTGGTTCTGAGATACAGAACCAAACAATGTCTGGGATTCTATCATTAATTTTTAGTAGGTTCTTGTGATATCAACTCCTTTATTGATCTAGTCTATTTAAGAATTCCCAAAAAGTCTTTGAAGCACATTCCAATTTTAATATCATCAAAATATTTCTCTTGTGTAATGTTTAACTTGCACCATTTTATAAAGTGATACTTTGACATCAGCCTTTCCCCAAATGAATGTGTCTCTATATTTGGTATTATAAATTGGATTGAATTGTATCAATCTTCTACATGTTTCCTCTATTATTAAAGTAAAGTGGTGTTAACTGGTGTCATTTAAGTTATAGGTTATTTTAATGGTTTTGCAAATTTGATGCATAAAATGATTTCAAATTCCAAATAATAAACTAGTTCACCAGCAACCCAAGCATTTGAGACAATAATGTCACAAAGGTCTGACAAAAGCAGGTCTTACAGTTTAACTACACTAAACTAGTCTAGTCTAGTCTACATTCTTCATGTTTCTCACCTCTCTCTGTGTTGGGCACTCCAAGGCTGATGGTGGGAATGGACTCATCGGTGACGTCACTGTAGAACTCCAGTAGCTCTGCATCTCTCTCCCACGTCTTCTTGACTACAGGCACTGCACAGAGGAAACAGCACACACAGTATAGAAAGATGAAAAGACAACTTCTTCTTTAAATACTTCTGGACCCGTTCACATTGTTATTCTGTGTTTAAGTTTCATAGAAGTTTCACATTTGTATTAGATATTTTGAAGGTGATGATCTTACCAAACTGGATTACTTAATACTATGTGATAATGTTGGGGTAAGCAACATCATCACAATTTCCTTAGATCCATACGTAACAGCTTTTATTTTAATCACAGCTATAGTGTTGTTTTAAATTGCAATAAAATTAAAATAAAGCAATCTTGCCAGATTTCTCCCTACTTTGTCACAGAAAATTTTTAATGAAACAACACAAGTAATTTTTGACATGGGAACTTTGAAAAGTAAGTGTAAGTTAAACAATAGTCCTTGTTTGTGGGGCCAACAGTCCCCTTTTAATAAACTATGCAGCCGTGAACACAACCATTTTCTGACCTATACAAAAGAAGGGGATTTGAAAAGCTGTCTGCAGCTTGAAGTGATGGAGCAGAATACTTTTATTTATTTTAGTAGGTATTACAACATTTAAATAAGCTTCAAGACTTCACACTCCTATGCACAGTAAAGCTCAGCATGGTACATCATGTATTTTCATTTTGGAGAAGTGACCAAAATAAATGGCATGTAGACTCTATGGTCATATCATATTTATGGTGTAATGGCCAAATAACTGGCAAATGCCAATATGAACCTGTGAAGCCTGTAAAAATAATAGGAAAATCACTGCATACACTACAGTTGAGACTACCTACTACAGCCAGTGGGAATAATGTTACATGCCTAAATTATATGATAAGGGTTTGCAAAACTGTCCAGGCCCAATCAAGCAATAAAAAATCAATACATATTTATAATAATGATAATAATAATGATAATAATAATAATAATAATAATAATAATAATAATAATAATAATAATAATAATAATAATTATTATTATTATTATTATTATTATTATTATTATTATTATTATTATTATTATTTCCATGGAGACAAACAGGTGGCAGACTCCCCACCAGTAAAGTTAGTTAAAGTGCTTTGGTTATACATTTACTTCTGCTTCTATTGTACCATGGCTGAATAATGCAGTACTTCATGCTTTTAAAACATCATGGTGCTAACACTCAGTGTTGTGGATAATTGCACAAACTGATGAAATTTTAGTTAACAGTGAAGATGGGATTTTAAAATTTCAACTGAAAGTTTTCCTCTGACAGGTTAACTGAGACTGAGCAATCAGAAAACAGCGAAAACATGTGGTAATGTTGAATTACAGTATAAACTACTTAACTAATTGTATGGGTCCCAAGCCCAGAAAAATGCTTACATAAACAGGCATTTTAAGGTGCACTGCGTAACTTTTCCAATGGAGGGTTTGTTATCTGCTCGTCTCCATGAAGATCTTTGCCAGGAATGTTTCAGGAAACAGCTAAAACATGTGGCATGTAGAATTAAAGTAGAAAGAGGGAAAGTGGCAACAATAAATACAATTAATGAAAAATAAATGAAATATAACTTTTTATTTAGTCATTACGATTTGATACGATGTAAAGTAACATAACAGCATCTGTACCGCCATACTATTTCAACTACTGTACATGTGGGGTTGATTTTAGTGCCCCAAAATCAAAATGTGTGATTCACAAGCTCCAGATTTTATGCCATTATAAAAAAGTATGAAACCATTGTCTAACTAAACTTAAATGACGTACCTCGCTCCGAATGAAATTTCTGGCACGTCTTCACAGCAACAAATATGTCCTTTTTTGACACAGGAGGTCCCTAAAAGTATAGAGAAAAAAAAATGACGAACAAAATGATGAAACTGGAGTGTTTTGATGTTGCAATCTGCCATATCATATTCAATCACCATCTGAGCCACAGACAGTTTATGAAATACACTGCAGCAGCAAAAGTATGGCTTTACTGTAACAGTATCTCTGCCCCTAGATTTCTCAAGCGTTTGTGAAAGCAAAAAAGCAGGTGGACAGAGAGCATCCCTAAAACAGTCTATTATGTGTAAGTATTTCTGGCTCAGTTTTGAGTAGTGAGAAACTGGACTGCTGAAAAAATTTTAGACTAAGTAGATTGTGGAGATTTGATCTGAGCATAGTACTCATACTACTACTACTAGTTTAAAGGTGAACTTTGTAGCTTTTCAGGTAGAGGGTCCACCACCTGTTATAATATCCATAAAGATATTGCTTTTTATCTAGAATTCTCCACAGTACGGCATTAAAACAAGGCATTTCTAACCAATATAAACACCCATAATGGAGTAAAATGCTAAATATATGTTTAATGCCTTACTGTTGAACATTACAGGGAAAGCAATGACATCTCCATGGAGACAAGCAGATAGTGGTCCTTCCAAAAAGTTAACAAACAATTGTCTAACGTCACATTTAGAAGCTTGTTTTTCATTTCTCATTCCTTTTTTCCTATAGACTATGAAAAAATAATAAAATAATAATACTATTGAAAGTTTGAAGGCTTGATAGGGACCAATAAGTCTTCTAGAGCTTCATAATACAGGAGGAAAAGACTTGTCTGTCAAAGGAAAAGTGCACTCATTAAACCAACAGTATGTCAAATACAAAGCGCTAAATCATAAAAATAACTGAGAAATAGTTGTCACATTTTATGGCCCTAACACTGTTACTCCCTCTGCTTCTTGACCGTGTCTGACCCACTCCACTGAGTCGCTCCAGACAAAAACAGCTTTAAAACTTTTCATTTTTTAGAAATTTGTGATGATCCCATGATTCTGCATATAACAGAATCATAACAGGGCAGTGGGAAAATAGACGCTTCTGTATTACAGTGCCTGACCACAACAAAAATGTGTTCTTATACTGAAAATGTATTTACTCAATGATTTGACTGAATTATGTATTTTTTCCTTTATTCCAGGCTGGCCAAATCGGCATTTTCACATTCATTTTCTTTAATACATTTTTCATGATTTGTTAGTTGTTCAGACCTGACCTTTGCATGACCTAAGCATAATTTACTTATTTTATTAAATTCTCTAAACTATAATTATGTAAAATTATGTGTTATTTATTTGCATCTTTTTATTTATGCACATTATTCATTCACACCTCGGTCATACTGGAGATGGAAAATAATTTTTGTAGCCACTTCCATGGGGAAAATTAATGCATTTGTAAAGTAATTAATAGCTACTTAAATTAATTAAATGGAAAGACAATAAAATGTTTTTGCATCCAAGAGACTTTTAAATCAACACAAAACTATTATTCCAGCTGCTCCTCGCTGTTCTTTTGTGTGACTACAGAAGTGAGTTTGTCAGCTTTACCTTTTCAGTGTGACTAAAAATGTCATAACCTCAAACTTTAACACAAAACTTGAATATTCCCTCTCACTTGTTGTTTACCTGTCACATTCGGGCCTCTCAGCTAAACCCATTTTGATCAGCGGTGTCTTTGTCTAAACCAACCTCTAAGCCTAAACCACAATCAAATCAAGATGAAGGCTTAACAAGGAACGGACTCATATGAGGATTGGTGATTCACTACAATTCTCTCAAGGTGCTGAGTGTAGTTTTTGTGTTTGTGTGTAGTTTTAAACATTAATACTTTGGGGGCATTGTGGAGGAATATAGACAACTATATAAACAACTGAAGGTTTCATTTCCTCCATTTCACTGGCATTTTAATTTTTATTTGAACAAAACAGTTAATTGGATAGCTATTTGGTTTCTATCATTATTTTTTTTTTATTACAACATTTTTTGCTCATTTTTGACATTTTTACTCACTGTAAAAAGAAATCTTAACTTGCAACTTCTATTTAAAACACACTTGTTAATCTAAGCATAGAAATTCTCATTTTCTTCCGACCAACACAATAAGTATTATTTTTTGGATGTTTGCCTGTACCATATAAGTCAGCTACACCTTTCCAGTTTTCTATTGTTGCTCCACAGTATTTTTTTCTGGAAATTGCTTTGTGTTGCCGTGGTCCCTTGTTCACCTCAGGCTTTCTATCACACTGAATCTCAATGAATGACATTTTTACAAGTTTGGAGTTAGAGAAAACTTAAACTAACAACAGGGGAAAACATGGGGAATAATGCTCTTAAGTATTTTGTTTGTTACAAAACAGAACACCTAGTTTAAAAAGCTGGAAAGTGTAATGCTAGTGAGTAACAGAGGATATTTGCATTTTTTCCAAAGTGTTTTCCTCCCAGGTTTTCTACTGTGCTTCTTGTTTTGATGAATCAGCTCCTTCCATCCCATGTCCCAACAGAGAGCTTGAATTGTCAGCCAGCACACGCGCCGCAGCAGTGTCAAAATGCTTTATGTTTCTACAGCAAGTTGAAAATAACGAGGCATGACAGCTTCAAAATGTGGCTCGAAGTGATGCATTATGGGATTGGACAGGTTGATTGCTTGCACTTCATTATGATACAATAAAACACAGTTTGTTACAGAAGTCAGTCAAGCTTTTAGTGCAACTGGTTGTAAAACATCTGTGTGTGGAAGAACACTGTGTGACTTTTCTGGGGGGGTTGCCACCTAACTCTGCCCTCCATGGAAACAGTATTACTTTTTATGGCGTATTAGTATGTATGGCATTAAACTTAAACCAACTGGCATTTTGTACATACGTGTATTTTTATTGCTCAAAAATGCTTTGAAAAACAAGCATTTTTATGTTGAGCATGCTCACTTTGCCAATGCGGCGTACCCAGAAAGTTACTCAGTGCACCTTAACAGTGACGTAGGTATAAACATTATTATACGTACACAGTTTGGGAGATATGAGGTGAAGGTGGTCACACAGTGATCCTTGGCCTCTCTGCAAAACTCTGGAACAGGTGTCAGTTTAGGTCCCTTTTCTTCGTTCCAGATAAACAAGGCTATCTGAAACAGCCAAGAGGAGACAAGCAAAATATTGGATATGGTGTGGATATTTACTTTCATCTGATCTTCTAGTTTGTATTTTGGACAAGTTTAAAAGTGAACTATTATCAGATGTTGTAAGACATCCAAATAAAACAGTACTTTACATTGAAGTTTCAATAGACTGAATTGAACTGTGTGACTAAATTGATTTTAGTTTATTTATTATTATAATTATATAGTGACCTGAATAATCATGATTACAATCTTGACATTCCAACTAATAGTAATTAAAAGAATGTATAATAATATCTAAACAAAAACATGGCTGCCAATCTGTGCACTACCAGGCAACTCTCCCTTTCACCACATTCATACATGAACAAAGTATCTTGCTCAAGGACACAAGAACAGCATTTACCAACATCCAGGTTGATCCAGTCACAACCAGGGACATGATATATTGGAATCCGCAGCAAGGGTTTAGTGACTAGCCCAGGAGAACAACAATAGTATGGGCTGGGGGTGAGCTTTGAACCAGTCTATCAAAAATATGTTTGTTTTTATTTGGCAACAGAACAGCAAAGTGCAGCCACAGTAATTCAAGTCTTTTATGCTCAACAGTTTTACTAAAGGCGAGGGACATAGTGGCTTTGTATTAGATTCCATTGTGTACGGCCTCAAAAACTGCAGGTATACACAGCCCATTTAAAGACAGTGCTTCTAATTAATTTAAGTGTTCAGAAGGGACTTTAGAGCTTTATTGTTTGCACTACAGAAGCTTTCATAACCTAATTGTTGCGAGTACAAACCATACCTATCTAGACCTGAGAATACAATTATTGATTTTCAAGTTACATAACCAATAGTGTTTGGGTTAACAAGATGTGAAGACCTGGAGCTGCCTGTTCAGTTTTTCCCTCACAGCTGGCGCTCAGCAGGCAGCAGTACACGGTATAATGAGATTACAAATATGGTACCTCGTGTTTCAGGTCGATGGTAAAATCTGATTTCAAGTGTTCATGGTGAATCCTTTCAACAAGTCTGGGGAAAAAAAAGGAGAATTTAGAAACACAAAATCTACAGGTTTGGCCTGAAATGCGTTTCATAATATACACTATATAATGATATAAACAATAGATTATGGTTGACATGAATCTCTCTCTCTCGATAGATAGATAGATAGATAGATAGATAGATAGAGATAAGAGTTTTTTATTTGTTTTACTTGTTTATTAATATTATTACTTGCTTTGGTGGTATAGTTTCTGTGGTAAATATTTATCACAGTTTTACATAAGTCAAGTAGCAGTTTATGAAGAAAAGTAGAAAGTTTCTGACAGATTAAACACTGATTTAACAAAATAAAGGCGCTGTCATTTATTTTAATTTGTCAAATCATAACTATTGTGTAATTTAGTTTTGGCCTGCTCTGTGAATGGCTGCCCACACCACCCTCTTCATAACAGTACAGTCTCTCACCTGTGGAGTAGAGCAGAGCTGAGGGCCCATCCCGCGGCTGGGTCGGGGTAACCAAAGACACTGGGATCCTCAGCAAAGGCATAGTGATGGATGATGGAGGCCTCGCTGTCATGGAGACGCCTGCCTAGAAACCACTCCTGAGAAGAGCAGTGAGAGAGGGGTTATATAGTTTACACTTATTTAAAAAACAGAAGGAGTGTGGAAATATTTAATGCATGTATTTCTTGTGTTCTTTCAGCTTTTTTCTTTCAAGTGTGAACATAGCTATGCAATGCAATGTCCGTTTTAAATAGTCTTACCCAGTCTTAGAATTAGCAGAAAGAGCTTTGATTGGCTGATTTGATTTGAACCGTTTCAAATTGCATTTATAAATTTCAATCAGTTAATCGGCCATTAATCCTTTGAGTGACTTACCTCATCATAACTTTATTAATTACATTTTAAATAATGACATAATGAAATCTTTGACGACTCGTGGTCACCTTGAGATTTGCTGCAGCCCTCCTTAACCGGGCGGGTGGTAACTCAGACATTCCATTATAGACTATTACACTATTAAATACATTTTTAATACGCAGGGACATTTATTAAAAAAACAGACAAAAGTAAAGTATACTTCTTGTCACCTCTGAGGCTGGATATCTCTTGAGCACAGTGAGCAGTGGATTCAGTGAAATTTGAGTCTCTTCCTCAATGAACAAAAACCAGGAAGCTGAGCCGAAGGAAGTGGAAAAGCTGCAAGAAACAATTAACATGATTGATCATAGCCTGTGTCCCGGTCTAACCTCAGCACCCGGAAAAGAAGGACATTATACAACAGAAACTTGATTCATATGATCCACTCACAGAGGAAGAGCAGGCAGGATGCTCCAGACGCCCTCGTAATCAGAAAACTCATGAAGAAGAATTACGTGAGGAGGTTCCTAAAACAAAAAGAGACGATATGCCATTTTACGTCTCACCTGTAAAATCATTATTTATCTATATTTGTATGCATAAGTTTGGGGTACTTGTTTTTTAAAGCTATGCATGTATCATAAAAGTCATACATGTGAATACAAGTGTTATGCCACGGTGTTTGTGAGAGCTAGAACATAGTTAGATGTATTTAAGACCTACTTGATGCTTTCACAGTTGAAAACACTGTCCCTGCCCCATAACAACATGTTGATTCAAGATGGCAAAATATTAACTGGTCACTCCAGACTGAAAATGGGCTACTGTAAAATAAAATAAACATTTTCACCAGATGTTCCAATAAAAAATAACTGAAAACGTTTTATAGCCCAGGTAATTAGAGATTGGCCAGCAAAAATGTTGAGTGTTTCTGACAAATAACAATAGTGTTATTATAGCTGATGATATTGTGAATGTGATGGACATTTTAAATATCAAGTATATTGTTTATAAAAATGCTTCCAAATAAAGGTATACATTTATATTTCGGCACTTTGTGGTTACATTTACATTGAGCTAATATTTAAACCTCAACTAATACACTTACATACAAGACATGTTTCAACACATTTCTGTGGGATTGACATAATATCATATAAATACCGTTACTGGGATACAGCAACAAAAATTGACATAGTTATTGTCGCCCGACCTTATTCGGCTACTGGTTTAACACAAAAAAAGATTTGGAACTGGGATCTTGAAAACACTTTTTGAACAAATCTGTGATAGTTGGTGATAAAACTTTTGAAAAATGTCATTGTTTGTAATTAGAGCATTTCTTGAAGGTTAGATCAGTCCCTCACATTTTGTACAGAAAGGCCACTCCAATTAAACACAAAACATCAAATATTTTCAAAGGCAGGAGCCTAATGACAGACAAAGTGAAAAATCATGGAAGAAAGAACACAACCTTTTAGCTCAAATGTAATTAGCACATTAGAGTCAGAGTATGGATGACTTCTGAATCATGTAAAACTTGTAGTTGATGTTTGGAATGACCAGCATGCACCAACTATGTTAATAATGGTGAACTATTAACTAAAATCACATGAGAAAGCCTGTAGCAGATTTTCCATTCCAGGCATCACAGGGGAACAGCAATTACCAGCTCACGCACCCAATAAACCAAGACAGATAAAAACAAGAACTCTCTGACTCAGAGATTGTAAAGTGGGTTTGGGTGTGAATTGGGAACATACAGTAATTTCCAGTAAACACGTCTAATATTGTTTAATATTGAAGCTAAGTGTTTTTAAAATGCCTTATATATGTAAGACCATAATTGGTTGTAAAATATCTTTAAGTGTCTCCATCTGAAATGTTTGAGTATATGAGATGCTGCCACAAGAGAAGGTCAGAGACAGTCAAATGCCCAAATCTCTGTTCTTTCCTAAAATACCAATGGGTCGTTTTGCATTTGTAGAAAACATTAGCCAACCCAGCCAACAGAAACAGCAGCTGTAAAATGACAAGACTGTGTAATGAGGCTGGAGCTGAGCCTAAATGACAAATACTAAAAACATCTCAGATTAAAATTCAACATTAGAGACAGCAGTACTTAACTTGTATAAGTAATGATTGAGGTTCTATTGGTTTGAATATGTAGACAAATTAGTAATAAAGGGTTATAAAGGGTTGTTAAAGAGCCCATATTACTCGGTTTTCTGATCTATGTTATAATGTTGTTTCCTCATCAAAAATATACTTGGAGTTGTGTTTTGCTTCATTCACACATGTTTAACACACAAACATTGCAAATTTAGGCTGAGTTCTTCTCTCAAACAGAAAACACTCTGTTCCACTTGTGATATTATGTGGTAATACAGGAAGTGCTCCACTGTGTTTTTGAACTCCATACACCTCCATTAAAATCATTTGGATGGTTTCAGCTCTGACACCTGTGGATCATTATGTTGTATAAATAGCACATTGTAAATATTAAATACTCATCTAAAACAACTTGAAATGACTCTGAAAAAGGACTTGATCTGTAACATGGCATCTTGAAAATAAGTGATTGCTCAAAGATTGCTCAAACAAGCAAGTAACACTCCAAATACAACTTGTGGGTAAATAATGAGGGGAAACAAATATAACATGGTTAAAAGTTCTGAAAAGTCTGCTTGAAGAATTACATTTTCAATTACACTTTTGAGTAAATTAATAAATGTTTTGCAACCAAAATTTCTCAAGTTATAGAGTTTACGTCAATAATTCTGTAATAATGCTATGATTGCCTCGTCTTGTGGTAATAGGGCTATTTTCATGATGACTTGCTGTACTGGCTATGACAAAATAGCAGACATTACAAAATAGAAGTTAGATAAAGTCTTGAGTTAACAAGAGGGACAAATTGGCCCTTTTAGCATCTGAAGCACCGGTACATATTTGGGTCAGAAGCCCAGTGACGAACAGTCTGCCCTCACGCTAAATGAATCTACAATCAAGCTCTGTCTGTCTCAAGAGACAGAGAGAAGAAAGCGTCAGCTCTTTGCTTTAACAAGCTCAGAACAGTGTCACTGAAACATGTCATTGGCATCAAATGAGCTGTTGGGTGTGAATTATGTAGTCACTCTATCATTATAACAATATTCACCACCAAGGAGGCAGCAATTAACAATTAACAACAAAATATAAATGAATAAATAAATAAATAATATAAATGTATATCTTTTGAAAGGTGAAAAGTCCTCAAAATGGCACCTATAACAGGAAACTGAAATCCATGATTATGAAATAAACTGCAGTGTGGCCTTCACAGCTCACTTGCATCACCCGTTTACAGTACACCATTTCTTCCTTCAACCTCTTTTACATTAAGAAAATATAGAGATAATGGCAAGTACAGCAAATCCACATGATCTGCAGCTATGGAGATTCTCTAGGAAATATGACAAAGTATTACAACTTAATTTCACAGCATACAGACTTTTTATTAGTGTCATATAAAAACACAAAACATGTTCTTTCAAATTCTAAACTCTGCTCAAAACCAAATTGTTTTGCTGACAGATGATTGGCTGGATCACAAAAATCCAAGTTGATTATTCACTCAGTTGTGTATTCATTTGATGAAAATGTAATTAATTACATAGCCCTAGCCCCATGTGGCTAACTTTCAGCCTAAACTCCATATTCCATTTTTCCTGATTCTAACTAGTGCAATACCAATGGAAATCTGGGCCCTACTAATATCATGGCTGTTAGAAATGTGGATAAGCATTGAATTTTATTGAACAATGGCTAGTGTTGACCATGCTGAGTATTTTTGACTAAATTCCAACCATTTGATTTAACAACATGAAGTATTATGGAAGAAAGTTTCACAGTTTCATACTGCAGACACTACTGACTTCTAAAATATATTTATGGGATGGGTACCTCTGGACTTCTATTCAATTTAGGTCCAAATATGCTGATTTAAGGTTATTTTATTTTGAAATATTAAAAATTACTGCTTGCCCCTCTGATCCTATAAAATTGTGACTTGATCTTTTCAAAAATTCCTAAAAGAAGTTTTAAACATGGCATATCAAGTCAGTTTCTGTGAGAGTGTGAGGAGAACCATTATCTCACTTTTCGTAGTGGCTCTAGGGTGAGGAGGACACCTGTTGGTCACAGGACAGAATAGCAAAGTGCAATTTTCATTATCACTTCATCTAAAAAAAGACCATCATAACTGATCTTTTCCTGATCAGACAGATTTTAAAATGATATATTGTTTGGATATAGAATTTCAAAGGCTGCTGTTACCTGTCCCAATTGAGAGGCCTGCTTCAATAGTTCCTTCTTTTTGATTTCTCCTCGTCGAGTGTGGAAGGAGTTTTGTTGACTCTGGATCACAATAACTACTTCCTCTAAGCCTGGAAACCATAAAGAGATAAGAATAAAGAAGAATAAAGAGATAAAATTGTTTTAAAATTGACTGTCTCTGGGGAACCCTGAGACAGCTTATTAATCTTACTGCTCATACCACACATGTCACTTCAAGTCGAAGAAGTATTGGAGATGGCAAAGGTGTTTAAAATTGTAGTCAAATTCATCTACTGTTATGAAATGTTTTGAAAAGTAATTAATACAGTATACAATGAACAACAACCATCTTTCTGTGAAATAAATCAAAACTTTCTGAGGGGTAATTTAAACATGTAGTATTTCAAGTGACTTAACAGTCTCAAAAAGACTCATTTAGTCTACTAACTGGTACAGAGCAAATTAATACAGTTCAGAATTATGTCCCAACTGTAGCAGAAAGATATGTGAAAGTGTATCTACTTGTATAGTCAGAAAATAGCACTTAACTATAGGGTGTGAAACATTTATTTTCTATGCACTGTGTCAATATTCATATACTTAAAAGTGCACTGTATGTAACTTTTTCTGTTGGAGTGTCTGCCACCTATTTGTCTTCAGGTAGATGTTATTGCTTTGCCTGGAATATTCCACAGTATGGCATTAAAGTTACGGTCAGAGCTATAGATGGGTGACCTAGTTAAAAGTGTTTCAATGTATTTTTGAGCTATAAAAACATCTGGCTGTAGTCTGTGATTAAGCTGTGACTAGAACAACTGTGCAGCACTCTGCCCAAGACAAGACTAGTCTGTTGGACAATAAAGTTTGATTCAAGCTCAAGTCCGTCTACGCAATATGTAACTCACCGAAAGCTGTCTGCCTCTGAGCCTCTGCTTCCTGTGAGCAAACAGATACAGAGTGTTTTAGTATCTGACAAATGAAAGATAAAGCACAAAACAACTAACCTGAGTCTGTCCCCTGCCTGCAGCTGTGGGACCTAGACAGAGTGAGGGATACAGAGTTAGGCTGGTTCATAATGAGATACAATACCATTTCAACAGTGGGTACATTTACACGAGCGAGCTGTAGTCCTTTGGTCGATTAATTGGTCGTTGACCAAAATTTGTATTAGCTGACTAATAATTTTATTTAGATAAAACAGTTAGTGAGAGACTTAGCTGAAGATGTTTGTTTGTTTGATGATTCACAATTTTAATCTATATATAAATACATTGTTTCGTAGTACTTTACTTTGCATGAAAAGTTAAAGTGCAGTTTGGGTCAGCAGGACATGTCTTTAGTCAACCAAGAATTTCTTTATTCAACTACAGCTCTATTTACATGGCCAGTAAAAATAACATAACTCACATAATCAGTTAATGCAATAATTACCTCTGCCAAGGAGGTTATGTTTTCGCCTGCGTCTGTCTGTTTGTTTGTTAGTTAGCAAGATAACTCAAAAAGTTATGGACGGATCTTGATGAAATTTTCAGGAAATGTTCCGAATGGTAAATCCAACAGATGCTCCAGAAGAAATCCTGGATTCTGGATCACTTTGAAAATTTCGTTAGCTGCTTGGCGGAGGTCTGCGCTCTCTGAGTGCTTTTCTAGTTAGATCTGTTTTTTTGTGTGTGTTTCTTATATGCACAAAAGCAATCTGATCTGATCTAACAATTGATGATATGTGACAGAGAAATTCATTAGCATCTTTATTCACTTTTTTCAAATACACTTGTCTTTGTGTGGGCAATCAGAAATAAATCAGATTAACCTACCCACATCATTCTTTACATGACATTTCAACAAATCAGTTAACTCCAGAAATCAGATAATGATCAGATTTTTTGGGGCATGGGCTATGTTTACATGACCAGGCCCCAACATTATACTGTAAAATATTACAATACAGCGAATTAACTAATAATTAATAAATAATAAACTTCAACATACTTTTGATCCATCTACTCAACTCTAGGAGATGTTAAAACAGACTGAACAGAAGAACCAAAACCATTGCACAGCTCCATCTCCAGCCTTCTCTGTGACAGAAGCACAGCAGAGCCTCTCTGATCTCAGACTCATCTGCCATCTGGCAAAAGGCACCAAGCAACTACCAAAACAAGCAATCAAGCAACAATTGTGTGATAAACAAGAAAGAAGCACAAGTTCATATTGCATTTCTAGTTTATGTAGTGTGTGTATTTGCATAAACTGTAAAGATATTCTTGATTTTAAATTATATTATGTAAGGCTACTTGACAAATAGCAATTGTTTTCTTAACAGGGTACCTCAAAATAGATTGTTTTGACTGTATTTACCGCATAAACATATGTGTGGCGGTTTTATCTAATTTCACCCCTCCAGTCATCTCTGTGTACAATTCTGAATGGAACTGCGTTTGTTTTGTTAGAATGAAGCTGAAATGCATTGAACAAAATATGAAATCACTGTTAAGTCAAACATAAAATCATAAACATCCTAATTACAATTTCAAAATAATTGAACTGAGATGTATTCACTATTTTTATATGTCACACAATCAAACTAAAATGTCTCAACAAGTTTAAATGATTGATATATAATTTTCTGTTATGGTGAAAAATACAACATTGCAATTAACAATTAATGTTTGTTAGATTTCTGCTACGCTATATATTTATTTTGAAAGTCAGCTACTGTCAACTTCCTTTGATTGGACACAAACGATCTTGCTTAACAGTAGCAGATTAGCCTTTAGCTGTCGAGGTTACTGGCTAAATATTGCCTTACATCAAACTTACCGAGCACAAGAAAGCCCTGCAGCAGGAGTATGTATCCGTAAATCTCCATTATAGATTGTCATCTCTGCACAAACTGCGGTGTTTGTCCATTTTTCATAGTAAACTGACGAAAAAAATAGCAAACATTCCGCACCGCCGCTGTGACTGGATGTGAAGATGGGGCTGTAGCGACCTCCTGTGGAAGATAGTTTGACTGATGGTTTCATAATTAGGGTTCTGATATCCTCACACTAAATAGATGGACATACATATATTTTTCTTTGTATTTTTGTTAGTTTAGAGGATTTTTAACACTCTCCCTAGACTTATATTCTGTATATTATGTTTTTGACTAGTCTAACATCCCTTTAGGTTTTAGAGGATACATCTCTTGACAGTAGCATTATCACTTCAGCAAATACAGAAACATTTCAAGACGATATTTTTTAAACTAATAAAGAATAATTTGTGATAACTGGTGCTGATTCTACATATTCCAATATTTATCTACTAACTGGATACCATTGTGGAATTTCAATGAGAAGCAACAATTCATCAAAATAGTGGAAAATATCTGAAAAATTGTGTGACCTCTTGTCATTTCTTTTTCTAAACATAATGTGCCCTTGTAACATGCTTCTTATCATCCAGGGACATCAGCCTACCTGAACAGACTCCAGTGTCTTATAAATCCTTCAGCAAAAACCGCAAAGTCAAAACAAAGGGACGCAGGCTTTGTGAGGTGAATGCACAGTGACTTGCTGAGAGTTAAATGGAATCACGTTTGGTTGTCTTTGTAAAGCAACAGCAATCATTTTATAACAAAAGCAAGGTCAAAGTTTGTTTTTTTTTTGTTTTAAGTACCATTTTAATACAAAAATGACTGAAATCTCAAGATATCCATCTAAAAACAGAAAGCAAAGAAATGTGTATTTACATTTGAATATTCCTAATTCACCAGTCAGCATTACTGCAAGCTGCGAAAGTGACATCGTTTTCACTGTTATCTTGGGGAAGGAATATTTTGTTTCTTAAGACAGACATGAGGTCAAATTGGAGGTCTGGTGTGGAGGATACAAATATTGCAGCTTTTAAGTGTTTAAATTGTACTAGATTGTCTTGTATTAAAATTACATGCTTACATATGTTCATTATCACTTCATAGAGAAGTTAAATTCTTAACTTCATCATCTAAACAAGACATACCCTTTGAAACAAATTATTATGGACACTTAATATGGATGAGAGGCGACACTAGCAGAAGCTCTCAAACTATTCAGTCTCTATGATCTGACCATATCTCTGGCACAAACTGCACACTTATAGACAACACCAAAAGACAGACTAAAATATACCTCATCCTTTCTGCTGTATATGAACATAATGTAATACATGTTTTTCTGATTGTGTTTTAGTTCCTCCCTACAAGGTGGAGCCAGCTCTAACCCACAGGATGAACTGACTCAGGAGCGTTACTTCATGTCCCACACAGAGTCAGCATGAGGCTGAGTGAGATGTCCCGGCACACAGAGAACAAACTGACAGTGACTGAGGTGGAGGAGTTTTTAAGAAGCCCTCCTGCTGGTTTCGCTGTGCAGTGTTATGAATCAGGATACTCCATCAACAGTGACACTGAGAAGAACGTGGTCCTTATTGATGATTTCAACACTGGCACAGGGAGGATAGTGTTTACAAACTCACTCAGGAGGTAAGGGACTTAGTATTTTCAAAATATCTGTTTGTTGAGAATATGCTGTTACTAATGGCCCAAAACCTTAATAAATTTTTGGTGTAAATGTTATTGTAATTCAGTGTTTTAGCACAATTTGCATGATGGCTAAAACAAATTAAGTATGCATGTATGAAGCAATTCTGTCATGTCCTACACCATTTTCCCCCTTTTTTCTGAAAATTAAACATGTTGTAATCACTTAAATGGGAAAACATTGAAATGGTCTTGATAGAATTGCTTGCATTTTAGGAAAGTGAAACTGCATAATCTTTGTCAGTACACCACTGTGAGAAAGAGTCTGCTGTCCAAGAGGATTTATCTGCTTTCAACTGCGTGGGAACAAACGGTTGCAAATAAACCTAAAGGTAAGTGTTTTATTATTTATTTATTTATTTTTATTTTAGGATGCAGTGAAGAATGATGATCATATATGAGTGCTTTGTTATAGAGGATCTGAGCTGGGGTCATCTTTTATTATTGAATATTTACAGTGGCATAAAACTCCATAAGGCAGTGTCAGACTCAGAGGGGTACTATCTATCTAGACTTTGCTTTTCATAACAGTTTGAAAAATGGGCACTCTTTTGAAGTTAAGACGTCTTCTCAATCATCTTGAAACTCTTGAAAAGCACTGTTTCTTTTTGCAGTTCAAGCTGTTGTTGCTTATCTTAAGTAACTGTAACATTTGAAAACATCAAAGACCTTGAGTGAGGACAAAAATATGTCAGAACAGTTTTATGTTTGATTTGTTGCTAGCAATGAGACAGTTTACACAGGATTCTTTTTCATGTTTTTTTTTTCTCTTCAGAGCTGAAGTGTTTTGTGGTGTCCATTGATGGTAAAGACCCTTATATCAAATGGCAGATGGAGAGAGGTCTGGACTGGGCCACTGCATCAGTCGCTGGAGAGAGCTACAGAGTCGATGTATGGAAAAGGAATACAGCTGCACAATATACATATTTATGCTTTTCAGTTTACTGTTTAACATTTTCAGGACTTTTCATTATTTGAAAGATAATTTGAATTGCAAATTGCTTATGTCTGAAATGGACATGGATGGTAATATATTTTTGTGTTTTGCAATATCCTTAAAAACAGTTATATAACAAACATAAAATCTGGTCACTTTTTTGGATTGTTTTGACTAAATACATTTTCCCCTCATCCTTATTCTGTATGACCTTGCATGAATTGAGATTACTATCCTTGCCTTTTACTTGATATTTCTTGGGATATGCATGTTATATTCAGTGATATTTGTGTGTTTTTCTTTATGTTAGATTGATTTGACTGAAGCGCTTGAAACATGGTCTTCAAAAGCCCTGTATTTGAGAAACAACAGGCAAAACATCAGCCAACCCCTGGTGTGGAGAGAAGCCTTCTTTACTCTCAAGTACTACTCTGACGCCATGTTTGACTTCCCATACTGGTTTGGCTTCAGTAAAAGAAAATTTAAGGTGGATACATTTTAGTATTTTCAACTTAATGCACAGGCTCAAGCTAAACTAATTTTATTTTCTATGTTCTCAATTTAGTTGAAGATAACCTGAAAGATCTGTGCAAAGTTTGGGGGGGGGCGAGCTCATGCAGGAGGTTGAGCGTTACCGATTAGATATACTTGGCCTCAACCTCCACGCACAGTTTGAGCTTTGAAACCCAAATCCTTGAGGAGGGCTGGACTCTCCATTTCTCTGGCGTTGCCCACGGGGAGCGGCAGCGGGCAGGTGTGGGCCTGCTCATTGCCCCACAGCTCAACCACCATGTGCTGGAGTTCACCCCCGTGAACGAAAGGGTCGCGTCCCTGTGCCTTCAAGTCGGGGACAGGTCTCTCACTGTTGTGTCGGCCTACGAGCAGCGCAGAGTACCCGGCCTTCTTTGAGTCTCTGGGAGGGGTACTGGACAGTGCACTGACCGGGGACTCCATTGTTCTGCTGGGGGACTTCAACGCCCACGTGGGCAACAACAGTGACACCTGGAGAGGGGTGACTGGGAGGAATGGCCTCCCTGATCTGAACCCGAGCAGTGTCCTGTTATTGGACTTCTGTGCTAGTCATGGTTTGTCCATAATGAACACTATGTTCGAGCAAAAGGGTGTCCATCAGTGCACGTGGTACAAGGACAGCCGGAAAGACCTGGCAGACCCAAGCGTATAGTGAAGGTCTGTTAGGAACGTCTGGCAGAGCCCTCTGTCAGGGGGACCTCCAACTCACACCTCCGGGGGAGCGCCCAGATTCCGGGGGAGGCTGGGGACATGGAGTCCGAGTGGGCTTTGTTCTGAGCCTCTATTGTCGATGTGGCCGTTCGTAGCTGTGGTCATAAGGTCTGTGGTGCCTGTAGCAGTGGCAATCCCCGAACCCGGTGGTGGACACCCGAAGTAAGGGATGCCGTCAGGCTTAAGGAGTCTTATTGGGCCTTGTTGGCGCTTGGGACTCCTGAGGCAGCTGACAGGTACTGGCGGGCCAAGCATGCTGCAGCCCGGGCGGTCGCAGAGGCAAAAACTCAGGGTTAGGAGGAGTTCGGAGAGGCCATGGAGGAGGACTATCGGACGGCCTCAAAGAAATTCTGGCAAACCATCCAACGCCTTAGGAGGGGGAAGCAGTGCTTCACCAACACTGTTTACAGTGCGGGTGGAGAGCTGTTGACCTTGACTGGGGATGTTGTCGGACGGTGGAAGGAATATTTTGAGGATCCCCTTAATCCCACTGTCACGTCTTTTGAGGAGGAAGCAGAGGCTGGGGACTCAGAGGCGGACTCTTCCATCACCCTGGCTGAAGTCACTGAGGTGGTTGGCAAGCTCCGATGAGATCCGTCCTGAGTATCTTAAGTCTCTGGATATTGTGGGGCTGTCTTGGCTGACACGTCTCTGCAACATTGCGTGGTGGTCGGGGACAGTACCTCTGGACTGGCAGACTGGGGTAGTGGTCCCTCTGTTTAAGAAGAGGGACCGGAGGGTGTGTTCCAACTACAGGGGAATCACACTCCTCAGCCTCCCTGGTAAGGTCTATTCCAGGGTACTGGAGAGGAGAATCCGACCGATAGTTGAACCTCGGATTCAGGAGGAGCAGTGTGGTTTTCGTCCCGGCCGCAGAACACTGGACCAGCTCTATACTCTCCATTGGGTGCTTGAGGGTTCATGGGAGTTTGCCCAACCAGTCCACATGTGCTTTGTATATCTGGAGAAGGCATTCGATCGTGTCCCTCGTGGTGTTCTGTGGGGAGTGCTCAGGGAGTATGGGGTCCGGGGCTGTCTGGTCCCTGTAGGACCGGAGCAGGAGCTCTGTTCGCAATGCCGGCACTAAGTCGGACCTGTTTCCGGTGCATGTTGGACTCCACCAGGGCTGCCCTTTGTCACCGGTTCTGTTCATTGTATTTATGGACAAAATTTCTAGGCGCAGTCAGGGGCCGGAGGGGGATCCTGTTTGGGGACCACAGGATCTCATCTCTGCTGTTTGCAGATGATGTTGTCCTGATGGCTTCATTGGACCGGGACCTCCAACGTGCACTGGGGCAGTTTGCAGCCGAGTGTGAAGCAGCTAGGATGAGGATCAGCTCCTCCAAATCCGAGGCCACGGTTCTTGTCTCAAGTGGAGGAGTTGAAGTATCTTGGGGTCTTGTTCATGAGTGAGGGGAGGATGGAGTGCCAGATTGACAGGTGGATTGGTGCAGCGTCGGCAGTGATGTGTTCGTTGTATCGGACCGTTGTGGTGAAGAGGGAGCTGAGCCGAAAGGCAAAGCTCTCGATTTACTGGTCAATCTACGTTCCTTCCCTCACCTATGGTCATGAGCTTTGGGTAATGACCGAAAGGACAAGATCGCGGATAAAAGCAGCCAAAATGAGTTTCCTCTGCAGAGTGGCTCTTAGAGATAGGGTGAGGAGTAGAGCAGCTGCTCCTCCACGTCAAGAGGCCTGGGAACGCCTTGGGGTCCCCCCCGGAGGAGCTGGAGGAAGTGTCTGGGGTGAAGGAAGTCTGGGAGTCCCTGCTTAGACTGTTGCCCCTGCAACCCGGTCCCAGATAAGCAGAAGAAAATGGATGGATGGCTACTATTTTAAGAGACAGTTTGAGGTATTCTATTTGATCTTAGTTGGTGTGTATAGTTTTGTCAATGCATTACATGATGAATAACAATTTTAAACAAGCACTCATACCTTTCTCATTTTATTCAGTTTTATTCAGAGATAAACATATTACAATGATCTGATCAATACAGAATGTATATAAGATTTTCAAGTGCAATGTAGGTTTACATTGTGATGTTTGGCTGGCCAGACTTGTTTCAAGTGCAGTATTAATCACACTTTTGTTTTGTAAAAACTGAATTTATTTTTCTCAGTATAAATCTTTTTCAGAATAAATTTTACTATCTCGTGATAGTAATGTGTCTCATTAGACAGGTGCTGCCCCCTATGGGATGAGGAGCAGAGCAGAGGCGGCACTGGTGAAGGTCTCCACTGTCTCTCTGTAGTCGCTCCCAAAGAAGCGCATGAACAGGTAGTTTAGGACTCCAACCAGGCACATGAGTGCCAGGAAGAGCAGGATGCGCTTCCCAAACAGGTAGCCGGGGGTGCTATCGGGTACACAGGGACAAGCCAGTTACTAAAATGTGACTAAAAATATGAAGGATAACTATCAATATCCATTTACCTTTGGGAGGTTTGTCCCATGTAGCCAATAAAGTACTTATGCCGCACAATGAGGTACAGGAGACCCGCAAAGGCTGCTGGAGCTATGGACAAAAAAATGAATATATACTTCATTGGGATAATCATGATTTGAAAAAGGGCATCCAAACCAAAAGTTGTACATAGTAACACTGAAATGCTATTATCAGAAGATACATTTGAACTGATTGCCTGAGTGATTGCTAAGTTAACTTTTTCACACTTTCAAGCATGTCCTGGAAATGGATCGTCAAACAGCCTGAACTATGAAGCCCAAAATGTGAATATAGTGGGACCTTGTTGTTTTAGCTGACTTTTAGGAAAGTAAGCTGAAATACCTTATTGTGTGGGCATTTGACGTAGTTCAGAACAAATTGGAAAGTTCTGATTCATTGTTACCTTGGTTGAGGCAGACTCCGGCGCACCACATCACTGCCATGAACGTGGGGTAAGAGTCCATGCAGTTTCGACTGAAGAAAAAGTGTAAATAGCAAAATAAATTACAACATTTGTGGAAGTTAACTGCAACAAGAAACTATGGAGCAATCACCTGTTTAGAAAGTCAAAGCTGTAGAAAAAACAACCAAGACAAAATCTAATTGTGGTGTCTGACTGGACTGGAAAGCAGAAAGTGAAAGCCAGGAAAAGCTGAGCCACCTCTGGTTCAAATTAAGCCACTACTGAAACTACAAACCATAAATTATGTACTCATTTTGTGAACAGAAATACTTCATGTTGGAATAGTGGGAGTCCAAGTGTAGTATTTTTTGTTTAGTACAAGTACACTGGAACTTCCCCATTATTGGACAAGTAAAGGTTTTCTTATCTTACTAACATTCTGTTGCTCAAATAGCATTACTCAAATAGAAGTAAAAGGTAGGGTGTCTGAAAGTACTCTCAGAAGTACAATTGGAAAGTAACTAATTCAACTACCCATGTTACTGTAATTGAGTAGTATTTGGGTAATTGTCCTTTTTTAGTATTACTTTAAACATGGTATAATTCTGGCCATATAATTGTAATTAGCTACATTTAAAAGAAGCTACTGTGTACAGGTCCCATTTGTCCAAATGCATGGCTGTCTCACCTCTGGTATTCAAATGTGTCCCATAATTTAACAGCCCAAAATGTCCATCCTAAAGAAGGAGTCCATTCAGAGCATCATATTATTTTACATAATATGGACAGTTGTGAGTGTGAGTGCCATGTCTGATATACAAATAATAAAACAGGGATTTTATTGTGTTAGAGCTGCGCAGAGAGCACTGGAGACAGGTGGGAAATAGCCGGAAGTATTTGTGGGTTTTCAGTACTTCTGTTAATGGTGCTGTTTTTTTTTGTTTTTTTTTTAACAATATTTGTATTCTGTTCTGAATTGTCAATATAAAACAAATGTTTGTGTTTATGTGATATTCTATCCGTATCTTTTGAATGGCAAAAAAAGTGCTCAAAATGGCGCCAATAAACAAGAAGCTGAAATATATTCTGTTTAAGATTTTGTTTGAGGGCAGGTGAGCTGAAGTACTTTACAGTCAAAATGTAAATAGGCATGGTTTATGGTTTAAAAAAAATCTGTAATAAAATCTCTATAAATAAAATAAACTGACACGTTTTTTAAGTATTTGTAATACTGTAAAACAGTTAATAATTACACTTTGGTATTCACTCTATAACAAATATGAAAAAAAAAAAAAAAAAAAGCACTTACTTTGCACATGATACTCTTTCAACTGCAGTTGCGTGAGGGCTGTGAGATGTGCATTCCTTATCCACTTTAAGGGCAAAGAAGACTAAAAAGAACATAAGAATATCAGCTTTTATCCTGCAAAAGATCAACTTTAAGCCACATAAATTTTACGTCTTACCATTTTGAAATACGCTCAACGCTGTGATAATGGCCAATAGATAAATGTTTTCTACAATGTTACAGGTGTCCATAATGGTGAGGCGCAGGCAGAGGGCAGTTTTAATGCATCCAAATGATTGTTAAGTTCGCTGCAAAAGTCAAACCTGAGACTTCTCTTATATATTAACCCCACCTCCAGCCAATGGTTGTGTTTTTTTATGCAAAACATTAGTGACCAAATACTCGAGGTAGGCTACTGGCAGGAAGATCAGGAACTTCCTGTTGATTTTACTATGCCTATTCACTACTGATCTGTTCTGTTGGCTACTAAATATTAGGTTTTATTTTAACAGACTAAGTCAGTGGTTCCCAAAATGGGGTCCGTAGGGTTCTTGAAGCACTGCAGGGAGCCCTATGCAATCTTCAGACAGGGCTAAATGAAATTATGCAATAACCCAATTCATTCCACAGGAGACCGGCCCAGCAGGAGAAAAATTCTCAATAAGATAAAAATACACAATTGTAAAACATTTACAAAAATGTTGTAGGTCACCGTCATCCTCCACTCCCCCCTCCTGTCAGTCTGCAGCGACCAAACAGCACCTACACGTGCAGCCGCAGGGTAATGCAATGCAAAATCGCCGCTGCTCCATGGCTACGATTACGTTATTTAACCCAATAAGATATGCATGTGTATTTTTTTGTTGATAAAATCACATGATAGGGAAACTGCTATAACGATCACCGCTAGAATACAACAAAATACCCAGCCGGAACACAAAATGAGAAGAAAAACAGAGTCGTCCAACCACTGGGTCCAACGCTGTATCTTAAAAGCTGCAGTGTTTGTAAGTCAATCTTTGGGTAAGCAGTTTAAAACTAAAAATCAACTTGTAAAATACGTAGAAATATA
Source organism: Taenioides sp. WSHXM2023 (assembly GCA_029959045.1). Taxonomy (NCBI): domain Eukaryota; kingdom Metazoa; phylum Chordata; class Actinopteri; order Gobiiformes; family Gobiidae; genus Taenioides; species Taenioides sp. WSHXM2023. The sequence continues at coordinate 11,263,690 of CM057098.1, read as the reverse complement.
CACTTATCCTTCTCTTTTTTGTAGTAAATTGGTTACTTCTAAAACAGTATGGTCTCAGCAGCTTAGCAGTGTCCCATATGGTCTAGCGGTTAGGATTCCTGGTTTTCACCCAGGCGGCCCGGGTTCGACTCCCGGTATGGGAACGACTCCTTTTCCGAGCTGCACACGTGATGAAATCATATGTACAAAAATTTACAGAAATACACATATTGATGTGAGGTTATTCAACTGGATTACTGGATTTTATTATATTATTATATATTATATTTTATTATATATCTTAATCTTTTTGCATGCTCTTACTTTATTCAAATAGTGATACTTTATTATTATTATTATCCTTTTCTAACAGTGATATCTCTACTTTGTATTATTATTATTATTATTATTATTATTATTATTATTATTATTCAGTGTTCCATGTTGCACCTTATCACCAAAGCAAGTTCCTAGTCTGTGAATTGTGTTCACTGACAATGGCAATAAAAGCTTTTCTGATTCTGATTGATTCTGAAATGCTGTTGGGATATAATGTATGACCAAGCAATATCTTATCTCATTTCAATTTGGCGATAAAATTAAAAATCATCCATCTTTATTTTCATTATTGCTTATTAAAAAAAATAGCATGCATCTTTTTTCAGTGTATTAGGCTGCTACCCTGTAAAATCGCAGTCTAGAAGATGGACAATGCAAGTCATCAGTTACTCTGATTGTAATGTAAAAAAGATCATTTATTTTAGCCAATGCAAAAGTTCAACATTTTAATATTTAAATTTTACAAAACACAATTCCAAACATTTTGTACAGCTAAAGCCAATTAAATATGGCATTCTTCAAGTAACATCTAAAAGATAACACAAACCAGCAATTATATCTGTAAACTTCAAACAAGACTATATACAATCAACGTGCAAAATACTGTGTACAAGGGGAAAATAGAGTACAAATAAATTAAGGAAGTCTGCTACTGGACCTTTATTTCAGTCTTCAACAAAAAGCACTGAGTTTAAATGAAGACTATGCTGTTGCAGCAGTGCCAATAATTTGAGAAAATTCTTTTGAACTTACAATGAGTGGCTTTATTAATTACATAAGTTTGCTAAAATAAGCTTTTTTTAATGGTTTGGAAGGATTATTTCTGAGAAATGGATTTGACAGACCTGGCTAGGTTCACTTAATTACACTCTTTGCATGGTATAAAAGGTTGGGGGTCAATGGCTTCATCTAAAATAACACCCAAATAAAGTGAAGTGAAATCTTGCATATTACCTAAGTTTTACATTATTACACATTTTGTGCTTTGATTGTGCCAAGAGTCCTTTGTAGTTTTCCATTTCCCACTATGATTTAATCCCCTTGATTTAAACTTTAGAAAAGTTCATTTTAGACTTTGAGGTGTAAAAATGTCTACCTACTGCTACAGAACAAAAATCCATCTTAAAGGAACAGGTCTAACGCACTGAGTGCATCTTCTTCCATCTCACTCCGTCTTTCGACTACAGCCTGAGACATAAATTCATCCAAAAAGTTTGCCCCGTCTGGCCCCGTCGATGGCTGTACCAGTGTATTTGATGATATCTCTGCCCCCACAGTGGCTTCTTGCCCGTTAGCCAACATCTCCAGGAAGTCCGTGCTATCTGGTGACAAGTTACTAGTTATTGTAGTAGCTGGGGAGAGGAGATCTGAGAAAAACTCATCATCCAAAGTGCTGGAGGTAACTGTGTTTGGTGAAAAATTATTAGTGCTATCCGGTTTGAAGCTGTCACCTCCCGACTGTCCCAACATTTCATTCAACTTTGCTAATTTTTTCTTCTTTGCTTTTAATTTTTTAAAGAGCTTGTACCTAAGAGCTTCAGTCTCACTTAGTCCTGAAGGCATTTTGGATGATTTTGTTTTCTTATAGGATGTTATGTTATTGGAAAGTCCTGCAATTGATGTATTCAGTGCATTATTAATGACTGTGTTACTTGTTATAGCTTTTTGAACAGCTGGCGCAAGAGGCATTTTATTTACATTTGCAGTACCTGAATTGGGTTTTGTGTTCTTGGATCCAAACGCTCCATACATTTCTGCTGCTTTCAAAGGCAGACCTCCGCTGTCCTCGGTCTTAAGCACTGGTTTAGGTGCGACTTTAACTGCCACAGCCCCCCTCTGCTGTGGGGTTGAGGGGATAGGATTCACTCGCTTCAATTGCGTAAGTGGTTTCTGGTTCAAATTGATTTTGGATGTGTTCTGTATGTGCCCAAATGACCGTTCAAGCAGGTGGGACCAGCCTTTTTGCTCTGGTTGGATCAACGGAGGAGCTTGAGGGACAATAAGAAGTGTAGGTACAGTAGAGGAGACCAGAGAGGGCTTTGAAGTTGCAGGAGTAGATGTGCACTGAACAGGAGTAGTGATTATACTTTTAGTAATTTTTCCTTTTGGAGTGTCTACTTTTGGTCTTTTAACTTGTTTGGTAGCTACTGTCCTTGCCCTCTTTTGTCCTCTTTTAGATTGAGGCTCAAAAGTTGGATCATCAGCCATGTTGTCTTCTTCAGACATAGAATCTTCTGGTTCGGATTCAGAAGAAAGTTCATTCTCCTGAGATTTTTCTATTGTCTTTATGGTTGATGAACTGTCTGGAGCAGGCGCAATAGTGTCTTTGATTGAATCCTGCATTTCACTGTTAACATTTTGATTTTTTAAATCTTTCACTTGTTCAGTTTCACCATCAGTTGAATTGGAAGGTGGCTGTTTGGAGTCTTCCTTAATTTCTACTAATGTAAGTGTGATAATGTCATTATGTGTTAGTCCTTCAAAGGCGTCTAGTAGCGTAGTGGAACCAATAGTAGTATCAACCTCTGCTGCAGCTGTGGTGTCCTGTTCAGAGATGCAGTCCATAATGTCAGAAATGTTTTGGGGATTAAGAAGCGACTGGTCAGGAGAGCATTGCAACTCATTTGTGATAATGTCCAAGTCTGTTGCACTGTGGTTGACGTGCTTTGCGGAGGGGGGAGATTCTGTAAAGGTGGTGGATGGAGAACAGGCCCGGGACTCCTGGCGCTGCTCTTCCTCCCAAAAAACAACATGGATTTCGTGAGCTGGAACTGGGAGAGTCTTGAAAAATTTACAGTGAGGGTGTTTCAAATCGTCAAACTCCACCCATAACCCTGGAACACATTAAACACACTTGAATTAAAAAAAAAGTAAGAGGTATGCACAAGCTATAAGAGGGCAGGGGAAAAGTATATGAAGCTGGTCTGTGGTGGGTAGTTTAGCACATCCTCTGTTAGGACAATCTGCTGTTGTACTTAAGGTGTATACATCCTGGACTTCGACCAGTTACAAAACTGAAATGTACTCTTATTAGGAGATCTGTTACACAAATTGACTTTTTAATGGAGCTGAAATTAACATCTTACAAGCTTCTATCTAGACACTAAACTGGATGATCACTGCTTAAATGTGTCGACTGTTGAGGAGGTTAGCAAAAAGAGCAGGCGAAGACCAGTGTAGGACAGTTAGCCTTTTGAGCCAATTAAAAGTGATTAACTAACTTGACATCTTAAAGTCTAATGTCATATTACCAGCCACTGCACCAAGCTACTAATTTCATTTTTATCTCAATTAGTAAAATGTTTACCCACCAATTTAAAACAGAGAAACAACGTCAGTGTGCCAGGTCACAATTAACTAGTGATTTAGAGCTAGTGTTTGAAGTGGAATAAGCATAATCAAGTAAGGGTGAGCGATATGCCAAACAAAATTAATAACAGAACTAGGGCTGCAACTAATGATTATTTTGCTAATAGACTGATCTAGCGATTATTCCTTTGATTATATCATTTAGTTGTTTAGGTCACAAAAGGCCTGTGAATGAGATTTTCTGAAATTGTACCCAGATAAAGAGGAAGTGAAGCCGCTCGACAACATCCAAGTGGAACATATTTACAGACAAAAAAGTGCTAAATTTACATATTTAATTTGTAATTTATGCAATTCCTGATCTGTCTGAATTATAAAACCATGACAGGCTTTGGAGCACATGTATAAACCAGTTAACGATTATTTGATTACTGAAATAATTGACAACTATTTCAATCATTATTTAGTTGCGATTAATCAAGTTGCAGTCCTAAACAGGCAGTCCCAAACAGAACAGGAACCGAGTCAAGCTTAATTAATGTTTTTAGTGATCTTTTCCTACATAAAAATAATATCACAATTCAAAATGTATCTTATTATTTATTTTATTATTTTCTTCAAAAAACTAGTAAAAATCATTTGTAACATTGACTTTTAATTAGTGCAATTAGTGCAATTTTCACACATAAACAAGTCCAGTTTATTCCTACGTCTGAACTCTGCTCCAAATAACATGATTTTACTGACAGGAGAATTGAGTGTAGAGCTCTCGAATAATAAGACCAAAGCCGATTATGGACCATTTCAAATTGTTGGATCTAGATTCTATACAATTTGGCTAAACATGCATCTAAAATGTGTCACTTCTGAAGTTTGAAAATAATAAGTTAAAATAGTTTAGGACAATTAAGATAGAAACGCCACCACTTCATGGCAAAGGGGTATTGAAAACATTTTACACTTACCATCAGATTTATGAATCCAAGTGACAAAGTGCTTGACTTGACTGCTGTACTGAATGATAGCTGTGACTGAGTATTGCTTTTTCTTGAAGCTGAAGTTATAGACTTCTATGTTGTTGTCAGGAAGTCCTTCAACAAAGTGCAGGGCAAACACAGGGGGAACTCTGATGAACCAGGAAAAAAAAGTTTACAATTTTTTTTCAAAGCACAAATATGTCACAAATAGTCAAAACTCACCCCTGTAGCACCATTCTCCGCCTCTGGTTTTTCCTGTGGCAGTTGTTGCAGGGGGCCAGGTGAACTGCTCTGAGTGGATGCCAATCAGGAATAATGTTTGTGAAAGTGGGAAGCATCTTTACAATCCTGCAATGGCAAAAAATAACATGTCATTCAGTATCAGACATGCAGTTTGAGATGAGACTAGATTTGCTTCATTTTTTGTTTCTCTTTTAAATCGCCCGTTATTCTGAAAAACAAACAAAAAACTATACTCACTTCTCTTTTGTGTTGCTTTTGCATTCAGTGCATCTAAAATCCCAGTAAAATGTGGACTGAAAGAGTGACTCCAACCAAGAATCCATCTTCACCAAAAGAGGCAGAGCAAAAACTGGAGTTTCATTCTGACCTGGAAACAATATATATATATACACATCATAAATAAAAATGGTATTGGTATCAACACTTTGAACCAAATTAAAAAAACAGTATAATTCAAAAATGAAAACAGATTAACAATTAACAAAACAAAAAATTAAAAGATCCAGTCTTACCAAGTTTGCAGTGAAGCTTTGGCTGCAGGAGATTGAAGACTGACATCCGTAAAGTTTCAAGGTCTGTGTTGATTTTGTGCGACAAGTGCTTTGGGACCTTCAACAAGCCATCTAGATAAATGAAAAATGGCAAATAATTAAGATCTATATCAACAACGACAACAACAATTATAGGAAGAGAAAGCTACAAGTACAATATAACACAAATAAGACTAAATATATAGTTCTTAGTTGACATGTAAAACAACTTCATTTTTATTTAAGGCTATCAACACTTTCAATGCTTATTCCATATACATTTCCATTTCCAATAAAAAGCCCCTTACTGAACACCAACTCTGCAACTGGGCATTCTAGTAAAGAAGTCCATTGCCAAGATTAACTTTGTATGTTGTTTAAGCTGCAAATACCGTCAATACACTTGACAATTGAAAAAATACTATACTTTGTCTAACAGGAGTAAGTAAGCAGTTTGTCTTAAGGTAAATAGTACAAGCAACAGTGTAGTAATTGCTCCTTCTTACCTTTGTCAGTCTGTTGTTGACTCTGAATGGTTGCATATGCTTCATCAAAACCTGCCAGAAGTGTCAACATTGGCGACTGTTTTGGCTCATCTTTAGGTTTTAAGTTCCTTAGGTTCCTTAAATTAACTAAAGCTACAAGCAGAGAGTCCAGCCAGCAGAGGTTATCTTTATTTCTCCAGAAAATTTCAAGGGGCGCAGAAACAAGCTCCTCCTCAGGGTTTGTTTCTGTAAACGACATGTTATCAGTTTCTGAATGGATAACTCCAATATCCGAAAGCATCAACGTGTTCTGAACTGGTAATGTGGGTTTGATGGTTCCCATAGCTTCAGTCTGCGCAGGCAATGGATTATTCTTAATAGGAGATACATCCCCATCTGGTAAACCTCTATTCAGTGTTTTTGCAAGGCTATGGCCTTTTTCATTTAGTCTGGTGCCAATACAGGGAAGCTTTTCTTGACTGTCAATTGTTTGTAAGGTTTTTGACAAGTCTTCTTTGCCCTCAGTTGTTTCCAGGAAAGCATTTTGATTATCTGTACAAGAATCCAAGTCCTTATCAAGAATAGAGTCTTTTTGTTGTCGCAATTCCAATTGCTTTGTTTCTGAGCCATCACAATGACCGTCTACATGTTCCACATCTAAAGGTGGTCCATTGCAGGTATCAACAGTATTGTGCACATTGTCATCATTGGAAGCACTTGTTTGTGACTCTGAGCTTTCAAGTTCCTTTAATCGTGGGCGTTTTGGTGAGGGTTCATTATCGGCTACAAGTGTTAAGGGACTTTTCCTTTTGGTTCCAGCAGCTGACTCCAGGGGCTCTAAGCTGGCCAAAACATCCTCCAATGGCCGACTGACCAGTGGGAATAGGCACTGAAATGGAAAAGAACAATTCAAAACTATCAGAGACAAAAAAAAACATAACTAAAACATACAATTATTGTATTGTGGCGCTACCTGTGGGTTTGTGCAGAGCGTTATTGATTCCTCTAAATTTAAGAGATAGGAGCGCAGAGCATAGGTCTGACCCTTTGCATGGCACCAGGGACAGTGGGCCAAGGAAGAAGCTCTTTCCTGAACCTAGAAAAAGACATGAGAGTTATTAAAACTGAATTTGAATATGGGAACATTATCTAGAATATTGCAAAATGTAACCAAATAATTCAAACAGACTTCATCCATGATAAATAAACTAAAAGTTGACAAATTGAATTTCTCCTTTTACCATGGATTCTACCTGGACGACTGAGGGATTCTACACACTTCATCTATGAGTAAAAATATATTTTCCATTGAATACACTGAGGATAAACAAATATAAAAAAATATATAGCCAAATGCTTGTCTAACCATTTCTGTACAGAGAAAACATAAACAACAAAACTGTATACATTTGCAACAATAAAGGCTTTTGAAGCCCAAACATTTCGCCTTTTACCAAAGATTTCCATTTTCTGTAGTGATAATTTGGATTGGTACTGCTTGTTTACAGTATTTTTCAAATATAATTCAGCTTTGCGCTAGTGACAACAGGAGAGGAGTGCTCGAGTTGTACTGACTTTTCCCAAATACCCCACCATCGGTGAGGCTACAGCCTCCAAACCAGTGTCTTCGCCAGACATTGGCAAACCACGGGCGCTTCTTGAGATCACAGGCGACAGAAACCAATCCGTGAATATTACCATGTCACCACCACCTGGATCACTACCAACAGAGCTGCGAAAGAAACGTAAAAGACAACTTATTAATAAATATTACACCACAAACAATATGAATCTATAATGCCAGCTTTAAGCAGGCATTACACGTTCTACGCTACATAAATAAAAGTCGGCATTAGAGTGTAATGTGAGTTTGAGATGCAGCTGTGCAGCATGAGGTCCAGCTGATCACAACAACAGAAACAGTCAAAATGAAGAAATTGAAAGAATCTATAATACTAACTGGACAAAACATAATACAAGGTATTCATCTTAATTGCAGAATTAGGGTACTTTCGGACCACAAGTACTAAATAACCTAACTTTAATAGGAAGTTCAATCAGCTTTAGCTTTAGCCAAGTATAGCTTACACGTGTGGACTGGCGCTTCGTGCTGTTTGGTTCAGAATGAATAAAGCAGTACTTACCAAAACCTAATAATTACATAATCCTTACTACAGCCTTGTATTCTGTAATATACAAAATAATATATTCCCTGATGCCCTGTAGGTCGTGGTTAGCTCCATGTGCACTGTTTCATTTCGTGAAGGAATCGTCCTTTTTCCGCCGGCGGTGCCGCAGCCTTTGGTTTCCTTCAGAAACAACACACCATTGATGGACAAAGGTTCCGCAGTTGCTGCCTCCTCTCGGTCTTTCAGTGAAGTGCATAAAACTGCTATTGTTCATGTAGGTGGCACCAGGCATGACTGTGTAAAAATGATGAAATATCTGAACATAGGATATACAAGCTATGTTACTCGTTCTTGCCATTTGTGGATTTTTCAGTAATCGTTTTTTACAATGGTTAGGTAAAAAAAACCTAACCTAATAGAACCCCTCTTGATGAAAATTATCATAATTAATATAAAATAACTCGCATAGCCCTGTGATGATGCACTATTAATGAACTGGTAATTTATGACAATTTACAATTAAACTTTATTATATTATTTAACAATCTAATTTAAATGAGCAATTTATGCACATTAAAAACTAATTATCTGCAATTTACAATTAGAGTATTAATAATGTTTATTTAAACAAATGAGCCAAAAGATGACAGTAATAACCATGAGATAGGTAATATTTTATGTTTATGACATAAAAATTTAAATTACTATAATTTAATATTATTGTATTATTGTAATTTGGCAGCACTTCATTCATTTAAGCCTTTCCAGTTATTTTTGAACCCCCAGTATCAGGGTGGAGCTGTTGGAGGGGGAGGGATTGGGGTTACATATGTCACTCACATTCATACTACACACAGCTTTCACACCTCCTGTCTTTGTACACCCCCACACAGCCATGCACATATTCACAGACGTGCGTGCACATGTCTCCTTTTCTCTGCCGCTCGTCCCGCCTTCTGCGTGTGCCCTCCTCCCAGAAGCCCCTCCTTATCTGCTCCTCTCCTGTCCTCTATTTTCCTCCTGATGACAAAATGAATTTGCATATTTTTCCCAGGGAGCACTCATTAGAATGCATAAACTGGCCGTCTGCGAGCCTCACGAGCAGCTATGGCTTTCTACCGTGGCATCTCCTGATGCAAAAGACACAACAGGATCAGACTGTGGCCTGTGTCTGGTTGTGATTGGCATTTGGATCACTTCACCCGGCCCATTTTTAATCAGGGTTAGGAAGAAACTCTGTCAGCCATTTTCCTTTGTTTCCATTTTAGCATACAATAGCTACTTTTATTACATATGTATACTTAATTGGATGTACTGGATATTGGGGGTCATGCCCACATGCACCACTGTAGAATACATTAGATTACATTTTGCAAATGAGCTTCATACAACTTTGCTTGCACACATCAAGCACTCATGCAAGACTTTTAAATTAGTTAAAACGTGTTGTTGCCTTCAATTGCCTTCTAAATAAGTCAGGATTCAGTACAGTAAGTCTTTTTTTTATTCCTTGACTGTCTTGCTTAAAAAAAGATATACTAATGACTTAATTGTAGTACCCAGACCAATCTGGTGGTGGCGCTATATGGGACATACCCCCATTGTGGATGCTTAGTTTGAACACTTTGACCTTCCCCTGCTAATGCAGGCTAAAAGTTACAAACTGTAGTAAACATCTAATAGCATATTATCTTCAGCTGTCCCAGTAAAAGTTTCCTTGACCCACACTGAGGAGTTCTGCACATACAGCATATACTCAAGTACTCACAGAGCTGTACTTAATGAAGAGCCTCTTCCTCTGAGACCGAGACAATGACAATGACAGTGAAGTGATGCATACATCCTTCAGCCCTCATCTGCAGCGATCGGCACCAACAAATACTCATGAATAGACACCTATTTGTAGAAAACTAGACAAACATGTTTATGTGGGTAGGTTAAGGATGCCAAATGGTTGTGGTGCCTTTTTGTTTTTAAAAGAAACATTGTCATTTTCAATAGTCAAAATTTTCCACACCATGATAAAAGGATATACTGCAACTTCACTTAAACTTACTGTATGTAAATGATTAGATCTACACATGTCTGTATATTATAATTTGACAAGTTAAATTTTCATATTTTCCTTTGCAACCTAATAAGATGTTTACATTGTTGACTTTAAGGTCTCATAATAATACCTATTTATATTTATTCCAACCTATTATCTCATCATTATCTCATATTATCTCATGTATTGATTGACATCCCAGTGCACAATTTAAATACACAACCTGAACTTTAGAAACAAAGACCAACTAATTTATTAAAACAGTAACTGTCTCTAGTAGTTTAGTGTCTGTAAAAAAAAAAAAAAAAGGCTTATAATAGGTTACCTCTGTGTAGCTGCAAAAAATAACGTATTAATTAACTTTTCCATATATATATATATATATATATATATATATATATATATATATATATATATATATATATATATATATATATATATATATATATATATATATATATATATATATATATATATAAATAAAGAGTTACCCTATTTTTTTTTTAAATCCCAACATTAGAGAAGTCATTATGCTCTCACTCAACTCCTATCTGTTACATACAAGTCTGTTCATACCATTTTGCAGTTGTTGTGCCGGTTTAATTATGTTGTTTTTGTGGTTAACATTTTAGGAGCATGTAAAGTTTATTTCTTTGATATAGCAAGCTTTAAGCCCTGTACAGGGCTATTAGGATAACAGGAGTGTTACAGCATTTGAATAGATGGGTAAACTTCAGAATTAGTGCATATGCTAATTCTTGCCATTAACTGTGCTTCAGAGGTTCAAATAAGATGCATATTAAATACATTCATACCTATATATAATTCTGTCTGTCTTCTAATAATTGTCCATTAGTATGAATAGGGCTATATGGATTCAATAGAAGACATAGCTGTGTATGCATGGCTAATATAGGATATCCTATATCTGTGATAACAAGCCTAAAAATTAATTTCCAGTGAGTCCTCGTATGATTTAGAAGAGCTAAGTGCGTGTTATGTCTTTAAAACGACGAAATTCGCTCGTCTCAATAAGTGGTAATTTCGCAAATGGGCTAGTTGTATTGAAGTTAATGCACAATAGTGGTTGTTGATGAAGAGGTTTTGAGCCCGTTCAACACGATCACACCGGGTTTCACAGCTGCCTGGGTCCGTGGCTACATGCGCTCCTCGTCCGCTCATTCATTTAACTCGCCTACTACTGTACACTGTGCTCAACGTAGTGAATTCAATACTATGGCAAGCTCACTACACTACTCTCAGCTCCAGCATGCTCCCACTGAAATATTTTTGTATCCGCCCGCCACGGAAAACTTCAGTGACGTTTCACAAAAGCCAGCCAATCAGACGTCGTCTTCCATTAGGACAATGAAAAGCTCCTGACCAATCAGCGGTGCGGCAGACCGGCCTTTGGCCAATGGCGTGCGAGCTCCGCCGAGAGTAATGTTAGTGAGCTGAAGACTGAAGACACTGCGTATCGCCTGTGTTCCTCACACAGCCATTGCAGAGCATTGAGATCCAGCCACAGTCACTAGGTAAGTATAATTTAGAAGTGTCTGAAATTACGAAAACGACGATAACATTCAAAGATACGCTACTGATGAGTCTATCTATATCATCTGTAATATTTTTCATTGTTTGTCGACATTTTTACTGAGGTGATCCGTGAAAAACAACAAAAACAGCCGGTCTCGTTATTACTCAGCCAATGAGTAAGGACCAGACGCTCTAGAAAATTGGAGAAATAAAAATTAATTGTTCGTATTTTTGAAGGAAATAGACGATTTTGCTAAATGCGAAATATTTTATATAATGCAGTCGTGTTGTTTTAACAAAATGGAGTAAAATCTCACGTTCGTTTCGGCGTAAAAATTCGGTAATGTCTAGCGGACAGCACGGTTAGCGACAATGGTAAAAGACTCACCGTTAGCCACTGCCATTGCAGTGCATTGCGAAGCTGATGCCTGTCATGTGAAGACTGGAGGCGTGCGGGTCAGAAAGCAAACATCAAAATTCACGAAAACATCGGAAAAAGAAAGACCGTCTTAAACTATGTAAAGATATGTGTCTGTTCTTTAATTTTCACCTCACAAGTCGATGAAAAAAATCTTCTTCGATCTGCGCTTTACTGTAATGGCTGACTGTATTCGCATAGGAAACAAGGCAGCGAGGCAAATGGGAAGCCAGCGACAGAGGCGCAGTTCAGATCAACTTTTTCTAACCTGGTTTTCTCGCGAAACAAACCCGCAACTATGAGATGTTACGACGGCAAAAGAAAATTCAATCTTTCATCTTTCCAACGAGGCCATTTTGAGATTTTTCCGATGCTGTTTAATGGTTTAAATAGGCGGTTGAAATGAAGTGGTCGCCACGGTCGCTCTGCCCTCTATTGCATGCAGTGCAATGGCTGTGCGCTGACACAAAGAGAAGGAGCCATATTCTCCATGTTAGTGGATGAAGACGAGCGGCCATTAGGAGCTCATAGAAACCCAGTCAGTAGCACAGCCCGCTCATAGACATAGTACAGACCCAATGTATTACTATACAAGGCGGCTAGTGCAATAGGATTCAATCGGGCAAATATTTGGTCAGGATCCGCGGCGTTTTGGAGAGATTTGTCGTGTTGCAAAGCGAACTGAGAGGCGGGAGGAGACATTTGAGGGGGACTTTCTTTCATGAAGAAGGCATTCTCACAAAATGGAAGAAGAAATATTGCCGTCGTTGTTGACCTCCTTTCCCTCAACGAGAGCCTATGCGCCATTACTACTTGGGTCGACGCAGACTTGCACAGACTTACAGTAGCATTTAATAGCAATATGTAAAGGAAAAAATACGAGTTTTTACAAAATAAGCAAATCTTTTCGAACTGTTTCCAAATCGAAGTAGAGGATATATTAGAAGCATACAAGGCTCATATGACCATGAATAGTCGTCATAAGTGTCGCATTTTTAATAAAAACGTGTTTTTATAGAATTTTTGTCTTTTTATGTCAAAGTTGTTCTAATGATATAAACATTGTCAAAATCGAATAAAATCATTTCTAAGTGGTCTTTTCTTGTCACATATGAGGTTTAAGGACATTTTGTGAAATTTAGACAAAGCATTTTATTTGAGCTTAGGTAATGGTCCTAGAAAAGTGAAGTTATTGTAAGTTATGGGAGCGGACCAAAAGCGGAGCCAAGATGCGCATTTCTAATCATGATCTATATGTCTTTAATGTACTTCGATTTATTAATTTATTATTTATTTCGGGGATTTGTGGGAGGTGACTAGGGACCTATTTTAGCTATTATTTGCTTAACAAAGCTGCCAAAAGCTTCAAGTATAAACAAGTATAGTATTATTTATTTATTTATTAATTTATTTTTAGCACATTACCCTAGACCGGGTGTTGTTTATAGCGGGATGCAGCGCTTAAGTTTGACAACAAGGAGGGCGGGACAGTAGTGGTCAGTGGAGACGCGTAAAAGGAGGTGTCCATGATGGAGAGAGAGGAGCGGCAGGTAGTGAAGTGCAATTATATAGATTATTATAGATGGTGTCAAATATGAGATTACAAAATATTATTAATGAAGGATGCTGGTTTATAATTATTTTAAAGCATTTTATTACATTTTGGTGTGTTTTTAAAAATAAATGTACATTCTGTAAATGTATTTGTTGTAGATCCAGTTGCCAAGATGGGGAAAGATCCGTGTAAGCCGAGGGGGAAGATGTCCTCCTATGCCTATTTTGTCCAAACCTGTCGAGAGGAACATAAGAAGAAGCACCCAGATGCTTCGGTCAACTTTGCTGAGTTCTCCAAGAAATGCTCTGAACGGTGGAAGGTATAGGCAAATAAGACTACATCACTACTATTTAGCCTTATTTATTAGTTTAATGTGTACTATCAGTGATTGGCAAACTTTTCATCATAGAAAATATTTGGCTTTTGAATTGCCATGAGTTATTGACTAAATGGGTCAAAATAAGGGATGGGAATTTCAGTTCATCCAAAGAAATGCATTCCTAAAGAAGCATTATGACAAGGTTGAAAAATTAAAATATTCATAGTGTTGTCTCATAACATGGGGTTAGTACTGACTCAAACCTCACCATAACCCCAGAAGTATCCAAGTATAAAAGAGAACGTGGCCACAGTTTTAGAACTTCTGATACAACAGTAATCATGATGTATGATTTATATAATGTAGTGATATAATGCACTAGGTTGAACATTAAATGGTTAGCATATTGCAGGCTATTGTGACACATATTGTCCACTTTCAGACAATGTCTTCCAAGGAAAAGGGCAAGTTTGAGGACATGGCCAAACAGGACAAGGCCCGTTATGAGCGTGAAATGATGAACTACGTCCCACCAAAGGGCAGCAAGAAGAAGAAGTTCAAGGACCCCAACGCCCCCAAGAGACCCCCGTAAGTATTACAAGCCTCCACTTAAGAGTTTTTATAGTCTTTTGAAGGAAGATTAATAATGCATAACTAAGTTCAAATCTAAAGTACTGTCAATATTAACTTTTTTATATTTTGTTTGCAGATCTGCCTTCTTCATCTTCTGCTCGGAGTTTCGTCCCAAAGTGAAGGGTGAGAATCCAGGGCTGACCATTGGTGATGTGGCCAAAAAGCTGGGAGAGATGTGGAACAGCACTGCCGCTGAGGACAAGCAGCCCTACGAGAAGAAGGCTCTCAAACTGAAGGAGAAGTATGAGAAGGTGAGGAGAGCAAAAACAGTTGCATCTTTTGGACATCTACATTTTGTTTTTGAGAGCTATGAAACTTAAATTGTATATAATAAGTGGTACATACCCTGACAGGTGAACTAAAGTAACAGCAATCTCAGTTTAGTGTTAGAGAATAGGATGGATTTCACTGCTCTGTGCACCAATATTCAATTCATAAAATGTTATCAAATCAAAGTGCATAATCTTGTCCAATAACAAATGGTTATGGAAAATACAGGTTGCATCACAGCTGGTGTGTATTTCAGGTAAAGCGGTCACCGCACGTGCCATTTTGAAAACTTTCCAGGCCCAATTTGGCCCAGCCGCCCCAAACTAAACAGTCTTGTCTACCATTTCCTTACATTGTGTCTGTAACATTTTCCCAGGACATTGCTGCTTACCGTGCTAAGGGCAAGACCGGTGGCGCTCCTCCGGCCAAAGCTCCCAAAATGGAGAAGAAGGACGATGACGATGATGACGAGGATGAAGATGATGAAGAAGATGAGGAGGATGAGGAAGATGATGAGTAGAGCCCTCCCTCATGGTCATTTGTTTATAAAGCATTTAACCCCCTTGTACACTTCACTTACTGAAATACATTAGTAACTTTGGAGGGGGTAATGGAAAAAAATACAAAAAAAGGCTGTGTATATCGGTTGTTTTTATGCTGTACAGTTTTTTTCTCCTTTTTTGTATAGTTAACACTACACAGGTTTTGTGTCTTATTTTCCCAGTGGTAGATATTAGACCACTGTCCCGCCCAGTACAGTGTAAAGTGGGGCGGGCAAACAGTACTATATACCGTATAGCTCTAGAGGTGCACTGCACATAAAAATACTTAGATAATCTGAGTGGTTTCTTTATTTTTCCTTTTCGTGTGTTTGTTATTTTAAATTACATGTTATCAGAAATTGACGTATCACCGTTGTTTTACTGATCTTTATGTACCACTGTAATGGCAGAAGTAAGAAAAAAGCCTTGTTTATTGTTGAAATTTAAATTGCTTCTGATGTCAATAAACATTTTTTTTAATACGTTGGACTTTGATTGAATTTTTTAAGGCAAGGGCAGTAGTAGTATTTGGGCAAAGACGCTGCACAGTTAATCAGGAATATCTGTTGTCAATCTAATATTAATAAAGCTTCAGTATAGTGCTGTAGCCTAAACATAATATAATTTTGACCAGCTCTGTACATAAGGGAGAATATACTTCACTTATGAACAAAACAGACCTAGAGCTACATGTAAAAGCTATTGCTGCTCTTGCACCATTATTGTACATAATAATATGGTTAACTTGTCCAGTATTTATTAATAAATATTCCAATTACCATTAAGGGTTGCAAGTAACTCGAGTATTTCCCAGCAACTCAAGGTGTAGCATGCATTACTTTCTTGGCAGCATAATTGTGTTTCAAATCCACTTGCCTAGGGTAACTTAAATACAAAATAACAAGGACACATAAGAAACATGAATCATGGTTTTATTTATACATTTTCAGTGTGGTTACACAAACACACTCCTTTGGTGCAGGACAATGTAGACCCATCATCTGGCTCTAAACATGCATCACTGACAAACAATTTGTTTTATTTAGATACAGCTGTTACCCTCATGTACCACTCTCTAGGTCCCATTTATATAAGAAGGATTATGTGCTTTGAAAAAACAGTGACATAAGAATATGGCTGATGTGGGACAAATCCGGAGGTACATTACAGATATTGTTAAGTGGAGAGTGGCGGGTCCCAGGACAGTGAAATATCAGATAGGCTGGGGTCCATGGGGTCAGTCTATAGATCCCCATCTTGATTTAGTCAAGGTCAAACCCCTTCTTTCCTAAAATGCACTCAGGCCTCCAGACTTTTGCTGAAAACATTTGTTCTTCATGAAAAAGGTAAATAGGCCTATACAATGGGCTAACCACAGTGCAACAGCTGTGGTGCACTGTCCCATCTCTGGATTGCATGTCAGTGTCATAATGTGTTCCCACCTTGATCCTTCGAACAGGAAGCGGAGCCTGTATGTGGTGACTACATTGTGTTTAGGAAATGCATTGTGGACACATGGTCACACCAGCTGAAGGTGGGTCCCATCTCAGTATGAGTTGACTAATTGAACCTTCCCAAGAATTTATATTTCAAAGAAGCTGCATGGATTTGCTTTGAAGAATGAGGCAAATTCATACCCACTCTTCTGGCTGTTCCAGCATTTAGCTCTGGATCACCATAAATGCTGACTAACTACACTGGGTAATGGAAGAAGCTAACACCAAAAATAACTAAAAAATGGCAGTCCTTAATAATTTATAGCTTGATAAATGATGTCTAATTGCCAGTTTTATGATTTTAAACCTTTAAAGCAGGAGACATTGTTAACATGGATTTGCTGATGAAAATAGATTTACAATAGGTTACATTACACATTTATTATTAAAGACTACAGAACAACAACTAAACCGTACGATCAGTATAATAACATAATAATTAATAACTAATAAATACAGTACTAATCAGTATAGCCAGTGTTCATATTTGTGCTAAATGTCCTCTGGCCTGCTAACAGCACAACAGAACAGAGCAGTTGAGAGCAACATTTGCACCAAACTGTCCCGGGTCAAAGATAGGAGCAGGGGAGAAACTATGTCCAACAGTTGTGGAGGCCCAGTGCGCGCTCAGCTGTTCACAGTGTGGCTCTGTGCAGGCTTGAACAGCACAGGCAGTAATAGTACATAGCAGCAGCAGCAGCAGCAGCAGCTTTAGCACACCACACACCGCCTCCGAGGCTCTGTTTAATCCCGGCCACCTGGCGTTCACTGTGCACGGCTCCAACTGCGGTCTCACGGCGACACCTACAGACCGATCAGTGTCATAGCACAAACATCATTCTTAGACCTTGGCTCATAGGTGATGTAGCAAAAAAAAAAAAAAAAAAAAAAAAAGATCACAATAGAGATTTTATCATGACTCATGTCGACTGTATTTTAAGTCATCTGCTGCTTCTTCTGAATGTTCACACTTCACTGATTGGTTAAGTCACTTAGACCTACTCAAAGCCCTAAAGAGACTAACTAATAGGAGAAGTAGGTGATCACATATCTGTTTGAGCAGACAGCTGCATAGAGAATTACTGAATCACAATATATGACCAAGATAGCGTAGTCATAGGTCACAATGAGATTTTTTTATTATCATAGCTTTACTTTTGTTCTAACAAACAAGGTAGATAGATAGAGATAGATAATAGATAGATTCAATATAGAATACTCATTCATACATGTTACCACGCAATATTCATGGTTTGGTGTTTTGTTTAATTAAATTCAACTGCCTAGTGTGGGTGTTTTGACTGGATTTATAAAAATACAGCCAAGTAGGCCTAAAGCTCTCTAACTCTGCATCTACGCATCACTGTCCATAATGTGTTCCACTTCCAACCTCGCTAATATATAGGCTAATAGTTGCTAAAACACTGCCGGCTTGTGCTCCATCCATCTGTATGATGATGAGTAAAAAGAGGACCTATATACTGTTTAACATGATCCCTTTTTATCATTTTGTTTACATTTTAAATCATCACATAAAAAAGAATAACATTAATGTTTTAACTCAGTGGCCGGTGTATGAATAAGATACTATAGAAGGCGTATTTGTATGATGCAGTGAGTGTACATTATCAGGCAGCTCAGTGCAGTTAGGATATGAGGGAGCAGACTGACAGACAGAAGCACAGTTTGATTCATTGCATCTATGCGGATAAGGACACAGACCTGCACCATAAAGTTTTGTTTTTCATATATCTGTCTTATCACTACCTATACTTCATAATGTTGA
This sequence comes from Taenioides sp. WSHXM2023, assembly GCA_029959045.1. NCBI lineage: Eukaryota > Metazoa > Chordata > Actinopteri > Gobiiformes > Gobiidae > Taenioides > Taenioides sp. WSHXM2023. The sequence continues at coordinate 11,245,094 of CM057098.1, read as the reverse complement.
CATGTTTTATGGATTTACAATATAATCTTATGTTACAAATCTGTTCTGATGAGACAAGAGGCAGAGTTAGAGGTAGCAGCATATCAGAAGATGAAAAGAGATTGAGAGGATTTAACCTGATCAGAGACCAAGAGAAAGACTGAACAGTTATGTACCAAAAGAAGATATATGAAGTTAATTAGTTTGAGTGGGGAAGATGCAGAAAATGAGGTTAGACAATTGAATTAACTGAACATCCAGGGAAGGAAAGAAGAAAGGAAAGACGTTTCAAGACAGAGCCTCGTCTGAAAATACTTAATAATAATAATAATAATAATAATAATAATAATAATAATAATAATAATAATAATAATAATAATAATAATAATGCAAAGTGAAGTGTCTTGTGCAAGAACACAGTGGCAGTGTTGCCTCTGGCCCCCCACTATGCCACCTGGTATGCCCAGGTCTCTTACCAAAGTACTAACCAGGCTCAACCCTGCTTTACTTCAGAGATCTAACAAAATCAGGCTTTGACATGGAGGTGTGGTCACTCTACACACGAACAGCAGCTTTAGAAAATAATACCTGCAATGTTAAGGAGAACAATTACGACATTAATTTTATCCAGTCTATGTCAGTCAATAATTAGATGTATTATTGTAGTGTAGTCACATATTTTTAACGTTGAAGGTTTGTAGGCTACCACTGATCTCAAAAGAAATTAATTTCTGAAAAAAACCCCCCACATCATTCATTATTGCACCACTGCAGTCGATGCTATAAAATATTAACATTTTAAGGTGGATTTCAAGCATTTGTAATTTATTGCATTATTTAACTCTCTTGGATGTGACCCCAACCCAAGGGTATCCCACGCCCGCTAGAGTCAGGCTCCATTTTTACACAAGTGTCCATCTGCAGTGTTTGTGCTAACATATTCTGATGCAAGAAGCCCCCCTCCCTTTCCTCCAATCACACAGAGGTGCAGTGAAGAATCTCAATGAATGTACGCATTACCTATTTATAAACGAAGAGTAAGTTATATTTTAGTCAACCAATAAGACATAAAACCACTCATCATGTGTAGCCAATAAGGAAACACTTCTATGGACCAGCCCACGCAACATCCAATCAGAGCACATATCTTGTTCATCTGCCTTACCGATTAAGAAAATTGCTTGGGTAAAAATCATCTTTTTTTACCAAATTTTATGGACAATCTGATGTTAAGTAAATCATTATATCACTCAGTAAATGCCTGTAATGTTTGTCATTATATTTGTCTGTCATTTGTCCACTAGATGGCGCGCTTGTCTTATTACATTTCATGATACATCACTATGGTATTGGAATTTTGCCTCAACAGATGCGATTATCAACAAAGTAAACTCTTTATAATGTTTCTATTGTTTCTTTTTGTGGGTTTAAGTGTGCCGTGGGTGCGTTTTTTTGAAGACAATGCTCTTTGAGTGGGCAATGACACAAGTGATGAGTAGGCTAAGTGAATCATTTCGTCCTCCACTTGTCACTTATAAGTCATCACTGACACCAGACTTTTAGTTCTGTTTCTTTATTTATTACAGTTCATATAAGAATATCTTTTGTTGTTTTTTTTCTGCTTTATGGTTTGGTTTCAGTATCATCTTCTATATTTACTTCAGCAATATATTTGTTACCATGACAGTATTTGTGATCTATTGTCAGTATACACATTTTCAAAGAAAGCTCCTCAAATGTACAATATATGGACCAAAATGCAATAATGACAGCGCGGTAGAATCTTATGAATTTGAAGTTATTTGCTATCAGGGGTATTCATATCGTTTTATAATTAAGACTCAATACAATAACATAATCAGGACATTGTCACAGTGGCATCAGAACAATAACGGATATACGCAGCTATACAAAGAAGGATCTCATCAATAATAATGTGGCTATATAGGTCAAAAGGATGGATGAGAGGATGAAGATGTGCTTTTGATTAAGAGAACAAACACATGACCTAGAACAGTGTTTGGTACAGATTAAACTTGTATGGCAGACTTTGGATAAAACAGAATAAAATAAAAGTGTAAATGTGATTTTCTTCAATTGAACCTTAGTCTAAGAAAACAATTTAACTTTGAATAGACAGATGTTGACCTTAAAGGGCCCATATTCTGCTCTTTTCTGATCTATATATAATGTTATAATGTTATGTTGTTTCCTCATCACAAACATACCTGGAGTTGTGTTTTGTTTCATTCACACATGTTTGACACACAAACCCTGCACTTTTAGACTGAGTTCTTCTCTCAAACTGAAAACACTCCGCCTTGTGATGTCATGTGGTAATACAGTACTCCACTGTGTTTTTAAGCTCTATACACCTTGTAATTGCCAAATTCTACTGAACTGAAGGTAAAAAGAGCTGTTAACTTGAAAACTACCACTACATGACATCACAAGGAGGAACAGACATTTTGAGCTTTGGAGATATAGACAGACTAATAATAAAGGGTTACCCAAACATGTGTGAATGCAATAAAACACACCTCCAGGTATGTTTTTGATGAGAAAACAACATTTTTTTCCCTTTGTATAAGACCTTTAAAAGACAAATCAAGGAAAAGTAGTAAATTCTCTTGCTTGCACATCATTGAAGATAATATTTTCTCCAACTCCCAACCACTTTTTCCAAATCTGAGGTATACTGTATTTGGATCATTTACCAGGAGGAACATTGAATAAGTTAAGATTTAAAATAGACAGTGAAACGGAATGGTACTACCTAATGTGTGCACTGGCAATACTTGGGATACCAATTCCTTACCATATACTGTAGTTACATGTGGGACTGTGCTGCTGCTGTGATCAGTGTGATTTTATCTCTATTGTTATTTATTTATTTATTTATTTATTTTTATTTTTATTTATTATTATTATTATTATTATTATTATTATTATTATTATTATTATTATTATTATTATTTATTTATTTATTTTCAGATAATGGTTTTAAGATTTATTTTCAAAAAACAAAGCACCATATGTCAGCCACCACCATTTTTCCCCCCCTTTTTTTTTTTTTTTACCAATATATACGTGTAAACAGAACTTTGTACAGGCAGAGAAAGAGAGGAAATGTGCACACACAATAAATCAAAACAAAAGTAAAACACAAATTAAACATTTCACAAAAGAGGAAGGAGAGAGAAAACTCAAGACTGCCAAAGATTAGTTATACCTTTGATTTTATGTCTATTATTAAGTCCTAGTTATTTATCTTGATTTGGATTCTTCCCCTGCTGTTGATCATTGCAACACTGTAATTTCCCCATGACAAATTAAAGTAGACAGAAATAGTGGCAGGCATACTTACTAAGTCTTTGGATTGAGTAACTGTGTTTAATATGTGATACTAGACTGTTGCAGCTACAGCAGGGATAGATTTCACGTACAATATATTTACTAAAAGGTATCCAAAGATACAATAAATAAACATAGAAATATAAAATTTTACAGAGACACATACTATTTCAAAATACAATGGGAGAGATGCATATATACACTATTGAAACAAAAAACACAACTCCAGGTATATTTTTTGATGACATAATATTATAACATCTCTTAAAGTTCACAAGATTAAATTTTGCATAATATAGGAGCTTTAAAAATCCTAACGTCATATACCAAATACCAAAGTGTCATTATGATTCAGAGCCAGAACTACAGACATGATCACACAAAGGCTACCTATCACAGATACAGTAAAACTATGAGAGGCATTAGAGAGGCATGTGCTACAGTGGAGCAGAGCGTGTCTGGGCAGGGCTGAGCTGTTTCATTTACATAGATTACAGATTATACTCTAAATGTACAGCACAACATATTTGTCACCAGGGGATTGTAAATGAGGCATGTGTCGAAACTACATCCATAGTTATAGCAATTAGGAAAGTGCTCCATGAGGCAGACTGGACCAGCACATTACACTGGGCTAATTGTATAATCGACGGATAAACTGACAGCTTCTTTGTTTAATTACATTGGAAACAGCAGCAGTTTTTTTTACATACAAAACGTCCGTCAGTCAGTGTGTTATGCATTTACAGCTCATGAATTTCAGTTTCCGCTTTATATTTTAAGTACATTTCACCATGTATAAGATGGTGGCAACTATGGTAATTTTCATACCCTTGAAACCCATGGATATAGGTGCCATTTCTGATTTTTTAATCTATAACTGAAATGTAGGCTATATGCTTTTTAAAATGGCAATTTATAAATAAAATACTAGTCAACAGAAAAGTGTAATCTTATGTAGTGGGATCATAGTGTTATTCTTCTGTAGTCATAGCTGCCCAGGTGTGCATATAAGGGCCCATTTGAACTTGTCCTGGTTTAAACCCAGTCTAGTCCTCCTGATGTAGTTCAGCTCTGGTTTTAGCCCCAGTTTAGTTCCAGTTATAATGCTGAGTGAATGTGTGTCAATATGTATCATTTAGTAGTAATCTATTATTTTACCTAAATTTTTAATTAATCAGTACAAATGTAAACATCTTAAGAACCGCTTTCCAACTAACTCATATTGTGTTACTATGCACTTGTCTGTTCATTTCACCTGCTCCACTCAAACTTGTCTCACTTCCCTCTACAACTTTAACCTCAGAGATTAACCGTGACCTTTCACCTTTGCCCCCTTTAATCTTATGAGGTCACTGCTTTGCTATGTAACCCACTGACAAAACCCAAACTAAAGCAACTTCACCATCCCCTCCTAAAAGTTATCCATCACATATTTGAGGAGCAGGAGTAAAAATTTTAGTTTGGTTGAGTTTTCATAATGTGCTACAGTGAGTCAGAAGCGTGGGATTAAAGAGGCGGATTCATCAAAGCAGAATCTGTCAGCTCAAATCATCATTAAAAAGGGGACTGATATTAGCAGAGAGATGTGAGGGGATGTAGGGACACACAGTACAGAAATCTATGGAAGGCAATTAGTAATATTCCTTTTAATATGCTAACTCTGTCTATGATAACTATAGCAATGACTATTATGCTACTAAATAAATGATGGTAAATGGTCATATTTTTTATATAACGCTTTTCCACCTTCAAGGCACTCAAAGCACATTACATCAAGGAACCACTCAGCCATTCACACACACATTCATACACCAGTGTACGCAGACTCTGGGGGCGATGTGGGTTAAGTGTCTTGTCCAAGGACACAGCGACAGCATTCATCTGTGGGAGCTGGAATCGCACCACCAACCTGTGGGTCAGTGAGTCTGACCGCTCAACCAGTTATATTTATGTCGAGAGCAGGATTTGAACCACCAACCTTCGGATCAGTGGACAAACGCTCCAACTGAGCTATGATGATATTCAGTGAGTAACTTTTCTGGTGGAAGGCCGCTACCATCTTGTCTTCAGAACTTAACTAGCTTATGGAGACAGGCACGTGGCACCAAACCAGGTTATAGGTCAGATCTGTGGAGAGAAGCAAAAACAATTTTACAATAAAAACAGCAGCAACTGAATAAATGCAAGATAAACATGCTTAAAGCCATACTGTGCAATGTAATGACATCAAAAGTATAGAGCACTGCAAAATCCTCACTTTTCTCAAAACCAAGCATGTGCAAAAATCCATTTAAGTTCCAAATCATTAACCAATTGACCCAGTCTAACTATTTCCTGCTGTATTTCTTCTATTATAAGGAAGCAATTTTTTTTTTCAATTGGGACCCCTGCCCCCCTCTCCCTCTCTCTCTCCCTCCTCAAGTTATTACATTAGACCCAACTCTGCTGCAGCTCTAAATCACTTTCATAATTTGGGGCCATTCGTTCCTAATCAACTTTGCACACAGACACTTCCTGGTTGAGACTTAAGCCGATGGAAAAGCAGGAAATAGGGCGCCACAGAGCATCCAGAGCAGCTGTCTTCCTAAAGGCTATTGAGCGTATATAATGAATTTCAGCTCATTATATTGTGCACAGTCAAAGAGGCTTAAAACAACCCCTGACAATGATTTTCAATGGGACATGGCACTAAAGGAGTGTTGGCATGGACTAAGACAATTAACACAGTATATTTTCTGATTTTCTGAATTATTATTTTAAAATTGCAAATATAAAAATTTCTAAATCTACAAAGTTCAAAGCAGATGAGAATACAATCTATGAACATTAACTATTTATATTATTTTAACTTCTTTTGGAGAACACTAAATTATCTGCTTCTTAGTGTTCCACCAACCTCCCCTTATTTCTATATTTCACTAAATTGTGTGACTACTCCAGAATTCCCAACCTATTCAAATTAGTTACAAGGAGATTATAACATATCCTGGAATGATTATCTAAATGGCAAGGCATGTATTACTTTATTGTCCAATGCATCTGACTCATCCTTTCATAATCAGTCAGGAGCCTAGGGACTAGGAAGACTAAACCTGTTATGTATGTGGTCATTGGGGTAATTGAAACACAAAACAGACACCCGAAAATAATAATACTAATACAATTACACAGCAAAAGCAATATCTAGGTAAGTTAAAATAACTCAAATTAAGAACATTTTACTTTATTTGAGTAGCTTCAACTTGACAAGTAAAAATGGAATTAATGTGTTTTTCTTAATTCAAGCAATATTAGATTAATTTCTTATTTTAGGTGCAAAGAGATGTTGTTTTTCTTATCTTAAGTGTAGCAAGTACAAAAAGTCTTGTTCCATTGGTAGATAATTTTACTTGTCAAGTGAAATGTACACAAATCATGATAAAACAAGTAATCTTAACTTGGCTAGATTTGAGTTTTTGCAGTGTAATTTTTCTTTTGGTAGAACTGAAACATTGACAAAAGTCTGTGAAGAAATGATTGATTATGATTGTTTAAGTGTAGGTGTACACAAGGCCTATTGTCCCCTATTGTCACTTTACTCTATTTATGCCCCCTTGTTTACCCTTTGTCCCAAAACAAATCTATTCTTAGTTTAAGTGTCCGACCGGAGTGACTCAAAGCAACAAACAGCAGAGTAGTGAGCACCTCAATAACACAGTCTCCTCCACGGCAGCACACTGTAATCCTATTAATGTCCAGGTATTATCATCACGCCATCAAAACAGACCACACACTGCATAGTGGCATAATCCACATATTATACACATTATTATCGACAGTGAACGTCCTGATAATTTCAGCTTTGTGGTTCAGATATAAATGGAGTCATTCTGGGACAGTGTGTGACAAAAAAGAAGGTTAAGTATGAATCATCAACAAAACAGTTACTACTTCTACTACAGCTCTTTTTGTTAACATTATTCCATCACAAAAGTACAGCAGCAACTAAAAGTACAGTATTATTTCAACTCCAAATCCAGTATTATGCTTTGAACTACAAATGCACTTTCGGATAACAGAACCAGCGCACTGGAAGTTTATATAAGTTAAAATAGATTTGGACCATTCCAGACAAAACAATAATATCTCAGTGAAGACAAGCAGGTGACTGACCCAATCCAGAAAAGTTCTATAGTGCAGCTTAAATGTGGAAGGTCTAAACCTGAGTAGCATGAAAGAACATAGTCTGTGTGCAGTCACTCTCCAAAAGGGCTGTAATAATATTTAGGGCAGGATTGTGAGTGAGAGTCTAAAGGAGGAAATGTCACTGGTCAGGTGAACAGGCCTGTGGTTTGTTGTAAAAACACCACTGCGAGTCCACACCCTGCTGCTGTTTCACTCTTTATGAAGTGTACCGGCTGCTTATGGCTGAGAGAGACACACGCTCTTATACGCTCATCAGGATGTCATGATAATAATGCTTTTGATTTATAGGCAAGATGGGTTACGTGTCTTGCCTAAGGACACAACAACAGTATGCAGTAGACTAGACACTGAGTCACTGTCCAGCAAGTATTTCCAGCGGTCTCCCATCCCAGTACAAAACCATTCTCAAACCAGTTTAGCTTCCGAGATTAGACATGGTACAATATATTGAATGATAAAATACAAATGTTAGGAAAAATAGGTATAAATCACTAATCCAGGATCTCTGTTGTTGTTTATTATTATTTTTCCATTAGTATATTACCTATAATTTCTTTGAACAAGTAGAACTATATGTCAACATGCATTACTTACAAAAAATCTCTGTTAATAAAAAGTGCTTTGAAAATATGGAGACATTTCTTCTTAAATTATGCTTTTCATGGTGCTTCAAAAAGTGTATTTGTTTATTTTACCAAAGCAAGCTAGGTAAAATAAACAAATGAATGTTTCTTTGGAAGGCAGTGCAGTGTTGGAAAGTCATGAGCACCTTGTAATAACACCGTGTTGTGGCCTATTCTGTGGAAAAACACAATCCGCTCCCCAGACCTTTTTTTCTTTAAAGTGTTAATTTATTTACAACAACAGTCTCACAGTAGAGATAGCAAGTTATTTTACTGAATATATGGTTTAATCCTCTTGTTTGTTCAAAATATTTATCTATTTTTTTTAAGTCATAACATCTTTTAAGCCCTTTTCAAAAATAGAAGATTAGTGATAATATAAAAAGCTTAATGCTGCTAAAATGATACCAAATGTGCAAACAACATCTGCTTTACCCCTTCAAAAGTACAGCATGCTTCATATTAAAACTCAATATCATATGAAAACACTAAAACACGACTGAAAGAACAGAGTCCATTAAGCTCATATGAATTTAATGTGTCCCAACATGGGTCATGCATAAACTACATCCAACCTAGATTTACTGTATCTGATATGAAGAAGTCAGCAGTAGTTATCTGTCTTATCTGCTACAAAACTGTTTAGAGTCCACATTTCTCCAACAGACTAAGCCCAGATGTTGTGCAGATGTAAAATGCAGGCAAATGACTTCAACTGACCATATTTTGGCTATCTCAGAGGGCTAACAAAAATGTCCCAAAGTAATTTACAGATAAATGGATAGTTTATTGATTCCAAAGGAAATTCAAGGTTTAGTAGCAGCAACACAATGAAAATCTAAAAGTATGTTATGACACTGCCAAGTGTGCATTACACAGAAGTACAGCCTAATTTCAAACACTGTAAACTGGTGGATCAGGATCGTTCATTTTGTGATTTTAAAGTTGCACTCCAACCCAGAGATGCACTGATAAATTTATCAATCTCCATGGAGACAAGCAGGTGATACCACCAGGCCAAGTTACAGTTCAGATCTGTGAAGACCATGCGCAAAGTAAGAACGCATGTTTTTCACAGCACTTTTAATTATAAAATTGTTTAATAAATAAATAAATAGTACCATATAGGAACATTCCAGGCAAAGCAATAATATCTGGCTACAGTCAGGTGGCAGATCCCATACCAGAAAAGTTAAAAAGTTCTGCATTTTACAAGGTATTGTTCCTGTTAGCAAACTGAAAACCCACCCACATGTGACAATAATACCACACCACTAGACTAAAAAAAAAAACTGAGAAAATAATGTCAGTATTCACAAATGAGGCAAGAGCCTGCTTTGGGTGCACAAGGTATGCTATTTTTGAGGATTTATTAAATATGTGGAAAGAGAAATAGACCAGTCCCTCCCACTGAGAGGGGATCACAGATAAAATCTACTGCCTCAGTAACACATATTGTCTACGGAAACACAATACAGCTCTAAGTGTTTGGCCTATTCTGTGTATATGAATAACATCTGCCAGAAGGTGACAAATTATACAAGAGATTTCAAAAGGTTGCAATGAGGAGGTGAAAATTGTGAAAATTAATAAAACTCATAGCCTCCAGTTTTATCCAACCTGCATGAAGCCAGTCAGAGCGACTATCTGCAGGTCTGTGTACAAATCCAATGTGTATTTACTATGACCCACATGGGACAGGTGGAGGATTACAGAGCCCACCACAACCACAGTTAGAGAGAGATAAACTAGGCTTATAGAGCCCAATCTAACCCAGGCTTTAGGCTTACTGGAATCTGATCCGGAGTCTATGAAACTGGTCGCTGGGGACAGACGAGAAGAGAAGCAGTGTAAGGTATAAATTATACATTCACATAAATAGTATGTGTATGTACCTTATATTTATATACATGCATGTAAAGTAATATGTCAGAATATGTCAAGTTGCCCCAGCAGTTTTGAAGGATGGTTCACATCTCCCTACAGACACAATTCAGTAAACGTTACAGTAACCCTACAGTATAGGAGCAGAAGTAAGTACTGCTGCACTTGTGCTTGTACTTGCAGAAATCTTATACCTAAATCAACATGTACATATTTGATAGACAGATCTACACTACATAAAATCCCCTTTCAAGACAAATATGTGGCCAAACCTCCTTGTCAAAGCTTTAAGCATTGCTATAAGACTAATGCATTATTTTTTATTATTATTATTATTATTATTATTATTATTATTATAACATATTATTCAAAGTGTGACACTATCCTCTGTCTATATTCCCTGTGTCTAATCCTGTCCATGTGCAGTGTCCTGAGAGTAATCATGTTGGGGCACCCCCTGCACGGTCGCCCCATAAGCCCCAAATCCTCCCACAAAATCCTGTTTAAAACTTAATTGAATTGAGGCCAGTGAAAGTGGAAGATAAACACAGAATCTCTCCAATTATATGATGGGATAATTCTCATTCATAATGTAATAAGATTATTATTTTACAGAAAAACACTAACATACTTTTGTTTATATGTGTCCCTTGAATTTAAATGATCATGTTTATTACATATCTCGGTCACTTAACAGAGAATGCTCCTTGGTGCATATTCGTTTGTAGCTTTCATTATCTGGACAAAACATAGGTTAGTCACAACAATGTTCACTAATAAAATTAAATATTTTTATAAACCATTTTATGTTTTAAAGCTATACTATACTATAATTAAATCACCAACTTGGTCATCAGTCAACAGTCTAAAAAGGCCCTTTTATTTATAACCATGCAACTACCAAAATATGTGACCAGTACATTAAAACAATCTCTAAAAATAAATACATATAATACATATAATTGAACCTACAATTTCATAAATCATGTAATTGTATATGTCTTTTGAATGGCTGCGTAAATCATACCTAAAATGATCCTCACACTCATACACTACACTTATAGCTTGTCTAAAGTGTAAGCAGACACTCTCTCTCTGTGAACTTGTCTAGTCCCACAAACAAACACAAACACACCAAACAGCACAGTGTGGTTACATAGAGAAAACTCCCTCCCTCCCTGCCTCCCTGTCCTCCTGTGGGACACTCGGCTTCCTCTTTGGTGTCTGGCCGAGAGTGTTATGTTGCGCCAACCTTTGAGCCACAGGGCGTTGAGTTTCTGAGAATAGCTGGTGACACAGAGCCTGTTAATAATGGGACAGATCTGCTCGTGCCCACGTCAAGGTTTAAAATGGACCCAATGTGTTTAAAGCTGCAGATTCACCACAGTCTGCCGTGACACAGGAGACAGGAATAGTAGATGGTGAGGGCTGGTGAAAGCGTATTATTGGTCATTGATTACTCCATACCCTTTGGCTTTTAAATGTCAACTATTGTGGTCTTTTCCTAGAGCTCATTTTGTTTTTCTGATAAGTGCCGTGAGGGTTAAGAGGGTCAACAACAAACCAGTATTTTCTCACTTCCACCAGTGCACACTGTTGTTGTGTCTTTGGGCAATATACTTCACTTATACATCGGCCAGTTGGTTATATCAGAACGTGCTCAAATGTTATCAACCCTTTGACTCATTTGAAAACTGTTAATCTGTACTCAGCTATGGCTCATGAGTAGTTTAATGGTTAGAGCCTCAGCCCACAATGCATACAGTCATTGTGTCCATGAGCAAGACACTTCACCCATCAAGTGTGAGGAGAGAATAAAAAGATTCATGAGACTGTACAGCAACTTTGAGTGTCTGGAAAAGCACCACATATATGGCTATTGCATTATTATTATGTCTATGTATTATATGTGTATCTATTGTGTTGGTCAAAGATACAAATTCATTCTGCATGAGTTAAGAACTGTCTATCCATCTTACTGCATATTCGTCATATCAGTTCAGTTTTAGCTTACAATCAAACACAAGTAGGAGGCTGGTGTGCTGATGCTTGTCAAATTGCTTCATCACTGTTGAAAAAGGTTAATTTAACAGTTTTTAGGTATATCCTTTATCTCTTGTGTGTGGTCTGGCCTTACCTTTATAAAGTGGCTACATGAATGAGAGTAGAGAGGCTTACAGGATTAAAGCTTGTATTGTCTTTACACAAATGCTACATTTATTCTCGATCAGCAGACCTTAAAGACAGCCACAAAAAGGTGACACAGAGCTTCAGATTTCATTGAGTTGCACTATCATTGAACTGGACCAGAGCGAGGTACAGACCACACCGGGTGGAATACAGAGACCCCCTTTTCACTAGAGGTGGTATAACATAAGTACTGGACAGGTTTAGGTACAACTAATCTCCTGTGTAAGGCTCACAAACACCTGACAACTGTGAAAACTGTTCTTTGTTAATGAAAGTGAGAAGCACTGAAAGAACTTAAGGCCCAAAGTTGTAAGGATACACTCCACCCTTGTAACATTATAGATTTAAAAATAGAAAAAGATATGTCTTAATTATTAATTTTCTGTATGTTGTGGAAGGGATATAGCTAAATGCATTACAGTCTAAAGCAGCCATTCCCAAAGTCTGCTGTGCCACGGCCCCCATATTGATATGAAGATCACACAGGGCCCCTTTAATAATACTAGTATTTTACACTACATGTAATAATATAATATGTAAAACCAATACATTCTTGTGGTCTTAATACTAATATAAAGAAATATAAACAAATATCTTATGTAAAGTTTCTTTCTAGCTTGTTGTGTGGACAACCTTTGGGGCCCCTCAGGGGTCCCCTGACCCCACTTTGGGAACCATTCGTCTGAAATTATGGTCTAAAGTTCATTTCAAGTCCAAAATTGTACTAAATGACTATTGCAATGGAGAACAAAAGGTTTAAAATGCAAAAATACACTAACAGATAATCAGTTTCAGCTGAGGACATAGGATAGTATTTTCACGTCCATGTTTCATATTGTAATGAATACAGCACAATTATGGCACATGGTTTTATGGTAGACAACAAATAGCTTTTTTATACCACTAGAAGTCATGAGCAACTCTGCAAAGGTAGGCCTGCATTGTTTGGGTACCACAAATTACCTTAGACTTCTTCTAATAGTTCTAATATAATAATATATGAAACACTATGGTAGCATGTAAGAATACTGTATTGTCAATATTGCTAGAAAGTGTAAAACTGGCTCAGACAATGATTTTATGGCTGATGTAGCATATAATCAAATACTCCTATGTTTTCTGACCTTAATTTAGAGAAAACTAGGTTTAACATTGTGCACATTCACACCTCACTTGTTTGTCCTGCCTAGTCTGTCTGGTGTTATCTCTCCCCCTCTCCTCTCTCCACTCTCCCTCTTTATGGCCTGAGATTAGGTGCTTAATCCTGTAGATCTCGGAGTAAAAGCCACTCCTGAAGCCACAATGGATTTCCTCCATCCTGCTGAAATAGAGGGGACAGACCGGGTCCCGATATGCATCTAAAAACCTCAACAGGGACATTGGCCCACACACGTTGAGGGGAGCCACAGCACTTAACCAAGGACATGCATAAAGGATATTATATTACATATGTATTAGATGGGGACTATAAATAGCTTTGCACCATATTGAAGTAACATTATGAAGCTGTCACGTATGTCCCTACTGCACTTAACACCCACAGCAGTAACCACTTGATAGTCTTGAGGCCCGTTACATGAATTTTAGTGTCTGAGCTAACTCCTAATGACAACACATGCGTTTGAGTGACCAGGCAGCAGCAGATTTACTGATTTATTGATTACAGGGTTGAGTCATAAAGAGAATGGCACACTGACTGTATATGTAGGCTACATGTTATAATGTAGTGGTTAGAAGCTTAATGCAGAGGAAGTGAAATTATTATCAATAGCTTCGGCAAATAGAATCAATTACAAATTCCAAGTAATATTTGTTCTGTATAGTATGGTAATGTGTTGAGGTAAAAGAATACTAATTTATACATAGAATAAGGTATATTATTTCAGAAACCGCCCCATCAAATAAACTGGTTACCACATAGGGTTAATATCTACCACCTAGTCTACATTATTTAAATGTAGTGGTGTTATACTTAATATTTTACTTTGTAGTACTTCAAAACATTAATGTCTCATTCATTTCATCTTAATTTGAACTGATAAAGTAGCTAAAATTATGCTGTCAAAACATCCCAATTTATACAGAAGTGGGAGGAGGTCCTTCTATGAGTGTATGTGGATGAATAAACAGCATGTGGCAGGCCTCACAGGACAGGTGTTTTCTCAATCAAAACTGGTCAAAGCATGATCAGTAGGTTTAGGTATAGTAATTGAAACTAGTGTTAAAAAATAGACTATACAGTGCAGTCCCTTTAAATGTGAAAAGTGATGAGTTGATTTTGATGGATGTCATGTCCTTGCCTGTCCTCGTGAGCACACACACCTCCTCCTCCTCTTCCTCCTCCTCCTCTTCTGTCTCTCTCATTCCTCCGCTGAGCCGCTCTCTTCGCTCGGCCTCACACTTCCACACACTCTTCTGTGCCAACCTCCAGACCTGGGAACTGCCGCCATGTTCACAAAGAAACTTCTGTAAAGTGCGTAAGCGAAGATGCTTCACCAGGAAACGAGACGGCACTGCCTTCAAAATAATACTTGACAAATGTAAGGCTGTGATTGTTGCCTATCACAATATAAAAAATGATGGAAAATGGTTAATTGGATGGCTATCAAACGTGGAAAAAATGGTTGGTAAAATTATAATACAACACACATGATATATCTGTGGCTGGCTGATAAAGCATGACATGGACATGAAGGAGAAAAAGACCTACGTTGGTAATGTGATTAATAACACTGCTTAGGCCTATGGCATAAGTCAAGGGTTGGCAATTATTTTTAGAGGGCTATTTTTGAATACAGACATGTACAGACATGTGTCTATGTCTATGTCACTCAACCACAAACAAGTACACTAGTCTACACATTTATACCAGTGTGTCTTGCCCAAGGCTAATCAATAGGAGAATCTATACCACTATTGGGAAGTGAACTGCCAAGTTAACTGGGCTATTGCTGTATTTATTCTGCGTAATGTAGTTACAGCAAAGCAACTCAAGGGTTTTATTTTGAAGGGTCTAACCGGATGTGTTCCGTGTGGCGCACGCTGCCTTGCCGTTGCTTGGAGGAGGAGGATGACAGCTGAGAGGGTCGTGAAGGTGGAGCTGTGCAACCTCTCGCTTTAACCACATTTCTCCCAAACTCCTGCCTTCCTCCGGAGCTGCAGGACGTCTCACCGCGGGTCGCTCTGAGTCTCACCCCGCTGGAGCTGTTGTCTGCCCCGGGCCATAGCGCTAAACAGCTGGTACCCACTGCGGATCTTTCGTGTCTCTTTTACGCGGAGAGAGCGGACCTTGTCTGGATGTGTTAGCTGCAGCAGAGGCAATAGTCTTGGCTTTTTCGCATGGCGTAGGCACCTTTTCACGGAGCAGGGTAGTCTTGGCGTTGGGAGGGACGGAGAGCGCCCTAAACATTAACTTGCAAACTTCAAACCCAATGTTACGCGCAAGAACGACATGATTGTGCAATAATAAGGAAGTCTGCTGGTCAGGGATACCACAGCATAGATCGACTAAACGGAACGAATAACCAGACATTTCCTGCTTCAAACTCGACGAAAGACCAGAAAAAGACGGAATATATTTGTGTCTAGAGTGAGTGATTGGACACTGAAACACCTTCAACATGACGGGCAGCAGCACCCCAGCGGACATGGTAAGTCCATTAACTTTATCGCGCTTTGGCATTTACGCACATCATTCACAAAACCGTGAAAGGCAGATCAGGTGTCTCCACTTTATTCACGACATTTCTAAAGCCTTGGCTGAATATTCCCACTGTGATCATGAATGGGAATTACGTCTTTTACGTCCTTCTTACGTCTTTGAGTTTACCTGTCTTGTGTGCCTTGTGAAATAGTGTATCGACGCACACGACGAATAGAGCGATTTTTCCTGGTTTGCTCTGTGGGCTTTGTAGTCAGTTAAATGTCAAATACACTGGTTGTCAAGTCATTTTATGGCCCTGTCGTAAACTGGCCACTTATCAGTTAGATGGTTAAAGGGGCAGAAGTAGTACGTGCACTCTATAATGTAATGTCCATGGCCATTTGGAAAATATAATAACCCATCATAAACCTTGCATGACAATAATAATATTACACAGCTATGACACAGGTGTATAGAAATGCAGACAGGTAGGTTTATAGTGGCAGAGAGAGAGAGTTTGTGTAGTACCTTAAATGAAAACTTCAGATATGGCTAATCATTATCAACTCATGGGTTGTGTGATTTTACATTAAAGTATGTCTATGTCCACAGTAGCTGTAAACTATTTGGAAATATTGAAATGACAATAGAAAGTCAAACTTGAATATGCCCACTTTGGCAGAGAAGTCATATAGGCTAGTAGTATAATGTCATAAAATGCTAAATCATATTGAGAAACAGCTGTGTACATGGAATATATTCAAATAGGCTACCTCAATTTGCGAACACTTACAGATGAACCACATCAAAATGTGGCTCATCTAAATCCATGGCAAGAGGAGAACATTAATTTGTCAACTGGACAAAAGTTTATTTGGTCGAATACGTTTCGCAGCTCATCCAAGCTGCTTCTTCAGTTCTGGTCAGACGCTGGTGGACACTGCTTTATATCTGCCTGAAGGGAGGAGCTAACTACAATGAAATTACTCTGAAACTACCACAGTAGGTGTTGTTTACAGTTTCTGTTAGTTAGCCAGGCCTATTGAATATGCAATGAGTGTGGTGTCTATTAGCATAACCATTCAGGGCCATAATGGGTGTTTTCACACCTCTGGACCTGGCCTGGCTAGCCCTATTGTTTTCTTTGTTTGTTTTGATTTAGGTTTGAGGATATATAAAGCAGGCATATATAAGGCAGTGTCCACCAGCATCTGACCAGAAGAAGCATCCAAGCTGCTTCTTTTCCAAACTTTTGTCCAGTTGACAAATTGAATTTCTCCTTTTGCCAAGGCCTTAAATAGAATCAAACCCAGCAGTCTACATCTTAACTGGGTTCAAATCAAGTGTCAAAGGTCAAATCAGTCTCTTGTTTTGTTCAGTCTATAAAAACACTATCCAGCTTAATTGAAGAAAACATAGCATCAATAGTGTAGCATCAATATATTTTCTCATTCACATCTTAACACAATAAGTATTCCTCTTCCTTGCAAACACTTTGTGCAAACCTTTTTAATGAAACCACAGACAGTTAGACTCACACAGTGCTCTCTCTTCTCAACTCTAACCTCCGCGGCTCTATTTGACCTACTGTATATTTTATGCTGACATTTTGCTATCCCCCCGGCAGTTGGATGGTTCAAGACAGAAAGTAGACTTTAGACAGCAGACTATAGGAGCGTATAAGTGCTCTTTTTGCTTGGCTTTTAATGCTACAGTCTCTGCTAATTGCGCGCTGCTACAACCCCATTATGTCATAGTCACTGATGTAGAGGTGCATTAGAGGTTGCCAGGCTGCGATCTTCGACTCAGAACAAGTCTTTGAGAGGTAGTCCCTGCTATTTCTCCTGAAACACATTAAGATTATTGCCTTTGTCATGAGCTCATCTTTACAAATAATCAAGAAGCTTGGTCCAGTATAGAGAGTAAGATATGACTAGTCCTAGACGGTGCTGTCTAGGAGTATGGTAAATGTTTTATTATAGTACACATTAGAAGTGTGCCAAAATGTTGATGTTTTGTATCGTTTAATGTGATGATACAGTATCAATATCATGGGCTGCTGTATGGATATATCGCCAAGAGTATTTTTTGGTATTTTACTAAATTATTTTGTTACAGCGCTACAGTTTTGTTGCTTGTTTAGAGGAAAGAAACTTGTTTATACAACACATTTGACATTTTCACAGTTTTGTGGATTAAAATGGATGTGTTTCAAATTCATTTTGCACAAGAAGTGGTTTAACAAAGACTTTTAGTATCACAGCCATGATTTAGCTATTATTTGTTTATTGAACCGTATCGAATTGATTTGAAATATATTGTATCGAATCGAAAGTGCACTGTATCAAGATGTGTATCGTATCGTGGCTTATGTATTGAGGTATGTATCGTATCGGCAACTTCTTAATGATACCCAGCCCTAGTACATATATACATACATATAGTAGTAGTAGTAGTAGTAGTACCTGCAATGTTGCAAATCCAGTCATCGTAACTATCTAAATTATTCTACAAGAGGCTTGTTATCATGACATGACACTCCACTATATGAGAATACATTTTCTCTTCTTTCTTGGAAGTTGTAAAGTTGACTTTTAGAGAATTGGATGAGCAAATAATAATTCCTGCCTTATGCAATACAGGCAGCCAATGACTTGATATCCAGTAGCAGTAGTAAGACAAACGTTTTTGGAGTGAATGTGTTTTGCTACTCAAATTATGTTCTCAAATAATTGCTTGTCTCAAATATTGCTGTTTATATTTCTCATCAGTGGTTATTCATTATTAATATCACTCTATCCACATAAGAGCAAGAGACAGAATTCCCTATTGATTTCTGTACATCAAAAGCTCTTTCCACCGTTACCATTCTGAACTTTGGGTTTGTTCCTCACTGCGACTTCCTGTTCCTGGTGGCATTATCGTGACTTCCTAAGGCATAAAGCGACTGTTGTTCAAGGATCAGCCTTGGGTCTGTGAGAGACGATCCCGGTGTGGACTGACAAATGATGGGCTTTTCATCCTCTCCATCTTTACATCCAAATGAATTCTTGGAGCAATTATGCAAGATGACAGACACCAAAATACCCAGAAGGACTTGATACCTGTCTAAATCACAATAGCCTGACCAATGGAAAAATATAAAATGTAATGCAGATGTAATGCTAATGGGGTAGTTATATGGTATGCCAAAATGACATAAGGTCAGCAATGTTGTTTCGTTAGAAAAGAGTGCACTAAGAAACAGTAGGAAGGGCTGAGGACGTTGAAGTAATTAAGAGGCAGCATTTCACATTTTTCAGCAGATACCGTCAGATTTTGATGGTTTGGACATGTGTTGTGAGGCAGGAGGTCTACAAGAGCACATAGAGCAGTTAGTTGATGTGAGAGTAGACGATGCATATCATGGCCATATTGCCTATGCCCACATGCTTCTAGTGTCTAACTATAGCCCATTTCTGCCCATCTCTATGGATTATGCTGTAAGCTGCACTTCTTTTACTATAAATCTCTGTTACTATATGTGGAGATACATAAAAGTAATCTGGTTATGTGTTATACATTTTATCATTATAACGGGTTCTGTGGTTTCACTGATGCTACAAGGGTGTTTTGAAGTGTGAATTTAGGTTTAATAAATTTAGACTTAAAATGTCCTTTTTACTCTTTATGTAGTTATAGTTTACACCTCTTTGAGTTTATTCAATAGAATTGAGCCATATGATATTGCTCAGGATAAACTGTTGTTTGCTTTGGGGGTGATAGGAAACTCTAATATTGTTATATATGTTTGGTTATATATGTTTGGTATTTTAAGCCCACTGGACTAGACCTATGCTATTTAATCAATATCTCAACCAGATTTGTCCTCTGTCCCTCTAGGCTTCAATATGTCGTTATTACAACTTCTTTCATTTTCCGTCCAACCCTAAAGTTCCCAGGAGCAAAGTAATAACAATTCCCATGAAGTGCTAACTCGAAAAGCCTTATTTTCTTAAAGGTTCTTGTCTGTTCGCCGTGTTGATGTAATTGACAAGCCTCCAGCGGAAACATAAAGGTCACCATCTGCACAAAGAGGGAAGATGCTCACATCTTTTCTCCAGTGAAAATAGACTGAGGTTTTTTATTGTGGCTTACCTCGGTCCATACGTTAAATAGCTCCTCATGTGAGAGCAGGAAGTATCCTTTTCTCTGATGTCGGCAATAAACCCGTCCGGTGAGGCAGAAACAAGCTGCAGATGCACATTCAGTGGTCTTTTAATGCGACACGGAGGGCTTCCGTGTCATGTTCCTTGGTCAGTTTGTATAGAAAGAAGATAAACATACATGCACACAGAATAGTAATTGTAAATAATGATGTAGTTCATGTTTAGAGACTGTTTTGCAAGAGAAATTCTATGGCCTTTGTACAATCATCATATAGTTGTTTCCAAACCACATTTCTCTACATAACTTGGCTTTACTTGACAGGGCAGCTATAACGTGAAAATGGGGAGAGTGAGGGTAGAGACATCCAGTAAACCTGTCGGGAAGTGAACCCACTTCCCCGAGGTGGTAAAAACACAACTAGCATAAAGACCTGTATAGAAGGAGAGCTGGAGTAGGAGGAGAGTGCTGCGCTGCTGCCAAACATTGTGGGTGAATGAATGTGTGCGAAAGAAAAGCCCCCAGACCAGTCATGCCTCTCAAGATTGGAGGATGGGATTTGTTTCTTTCTTTGGTGGAAAAAAGGAAGACAGAATTGTGGGGGGTACAGGGAAAGGGTAAATGACCACAGGCTAAACTTACACAAGTGCTGACAGCGCCAAAATGGTCCCCCATGGCAGTCATAGATCTAAATTAGGGCCCGACCAATATATGACTGATAATATCGGCCAACCAATATATCGGTTGGCCGATATTATCGGCCGATATGGACCGAAGTCCATGCGGCCATGTCCTACCTTGTTATAAAGCCTAGACTCTATATTGTGTCTATTTAACTCTATTTACAGACAGATAAATGTCCTAATATCAATATCTAGCAGCATCAATATTTATCTGCAGAGTAATTTGTCTGTGTCTGTGACGCAGTACTGCACCTGAATGCACCCTCAGAGTCACATCGCTCACGTGCTCTTGTTTGCACAAACGCGATCTGAGGTTGCAATGAGGCACTGACTTTAAATGCTCTTGTGGTCTGATGATACTGATTATAAATAAAAGTTAACTTTAGCACAGTTTAGGCAACAAAACTACTACTTGTTTTTATCAAAGTGTGAGTGCGGAGAAGAGAGGACTGTCAGAGGACACACACACAGCTGCTGTCAACTTGTTGGATTATATTCTTTTTACGGATGATCATTTTGAATCAGGATTAATTTAATAATAATAATAATAATAATAATAGAATGTGATAATAATAATAATGAGAGGTGCTTGTGTGAGCGGTGAGTGTTGCAAATGTGTCGGTTTTGAAGCTACTTTTGTTTTTTTCTCATTGGTTAGAGCTTAGCTGCTGTAAACTACCACACATAAACAGCCTGTTTTCTCTTACATTGGCCAACTGTAAAGTGACTATAGTGGCTGTATACATGTTACTGGACATGCATTGATATATAGATGAGTTGTGAATAGAAGTGTGAATGGTCTGCATTTACGTATAAATATGACTGTAAAGAGGCAGAATAACAGTAAATGTAGCCTAAACAAACCCAACTTAAAATCTAATTGAGTCAAACCTAACGTGATTTTTTTGTGTCACTAAAAATATTGGCTATTATATCGGCTATCGGCAGCTCCAAAGCCTGTTATATCGGTATCATATCGGATCCAAAAAAAAAAAAATCCATATCGGTCGAGTCCTAATCTAAATTCAAAACTTAAATAATGGAATAAAAAAGATAAGGTGGTGCAGAAACAGAGGAGCTAAGAGTGTCATTATCAAACACATTGAGGGCTGATATGTCCCTACGCAGTGGGACACGTGTGCTTTTAAAACACTTTAGGAGACGGACTCAACAAGGAACTGTCAGAACCAGAGACAGATCAGATCAAATGCAATGAGGAATACATATTTATAAGAGAGACAGGTTAGAGAAAGTGCTGTGTTTTTACTTAAATTCCTTGTGATAAATTGTTAAAGTTTTGCATATGATTGTGTTTGCTGGATTATTGATTCTAGTCATGTTTTGCAAGCGTACACTAGCAATATACAAAATGATTACATTCAATTAAAAACTTTCTTTAAAAGGAGTCTTTGAACTCCTGTAAAGACTGCAAAATTAATTGTCAATTTGAAAGGCAATACAACTTTCCTCTGCTAATGAAACGAAATGTCCTTGCCTCTTTATTTTATATATTTATGTTCACAGTTCAGTTTTTCTCTCAAATGGTGTTTCTCCTGGATTGGTTTAAAATGTATAAAAGTAACTGATTCTTGATTTTAAAGCGTACATTGTAAGTACAATCCCAATAAATGTCAGATAAAATTGATTTGATAAGCTCCATATAAGCTTGCTTAAATGCCACTGTCATTGTAATACTGTGTGTGAGTGCATTATTTAATTGAATTGTTGTCTACTAGTAGATGTTATCGGTTGACTCTCTAGTCTTCATTTGCATGGCTCTGAGCTGTGTGTGGCTAATTAACATCTCTGCGCCTGTCAAAGTCGCAGTTCATATAAGCACCTCCTGGGACCTTCAGAGGCACGCCCACACAGGAGTCAGAGGTGAAAGGTCAGGGGTCATGCTGCCTGCTGTCCCGGGACAATGGGGGGCACCAGGGGATGCCTTTGGGTTTGACATGTCGGTGGACCGGAGCTCAGCAGATCTCACAGAGCAGCAGGATGGAGCTGAAGATGGATCTGACTGAGGAGGGGGTGAGGACTAGGCTGTTATAAAGAGATCTATATAGGCAGAGGTGGAGGGTAACTTTTCTCTATTGTAATTTAAATTAAGTGTGTCTTTTAAAAGTGATTTTGATTTGAAATATTTTTAGTTTTACCCAATAATAATTTAACTTGATATCAATGTACAAAAATGATTTCTGGTAGACTAAAGATCAGGAGCATTGTTTTGAATCTCCCAATATTTACTCCAGCAGTCGTAGTAGCTGTAGTAGTCATAGCTGGAGCTGTGTGAGAAGTCCAAGTGTTTGCAAGGTGCACCATGTATTATGTAACTTATGGTACAGCTCACTGTACAAGGTAATCTGTAACTAAATCAGGACAAGAACAGGAGTCTGACCATGACTGGCATTATGACAAGATCTTTATGTGAAACAGTCCTATTTTGATTCTCTACTAGTCATGATTTTTCCCCCTTGAAGTCCGACTTAATTGGACTCAAACCAGGGCAAAGCCAGGACCAAAACCAGGACTAAACCAGAGCATACACATGTACCCATCTGTTGCCACCAGCCTTGCACATAGCAGTGGTATTTTGTCCAACCTTTTCCCCCTGTTGCTTCACATCTCCTGTTGAAGCCCCTGCTCCCGTACAGTGCTGTGGAGCCATGTGTTGTGAGTCAGCCTTACATCATGTTCACGCTTCCTAGTCTGATGCATGGGCCCTGACACTGTCACATGGGACGCTCCTCTCTCTGAAGGTAGACGAAGCGAGAACACTCTTCCCCTTCAGGATGTCATGTCAGGACCCAGAGATGCTGACAAAGTGCACTGCATGCTACAGCTAAACACAAAAGAATAGATCTGCTTTCCAGAGAAACGTTGCACAATATATTTTGCAATTCAGCTATTCACTATATGACAAGTCTTAGTTTTGTAGCAACACTTCTTGGTGATGTGTCCATATATAATAAAAACTCACATTTAGATCTGGTTCAGTCTTTTTATGGAGACTTTTTTTTTTATTTATCAGCTTTTTGCAATAAATGCCATATTGTTCATGGATGTTAAATGCTATGAGATGTAATTTGTATATTGATTTGGCATAAGTTATGTCAGATGCTCTCACTGACATCTCCCACATTTATCCAAGCTTGGAACAGCATGGTTTCATCTTTTATCAATTTCCTAAGCAATTACCGTATTTTCCGGACTATTGAGCGCACCTGAATATAAGCCGCATCACCTAAATTTTCAAAGAATTTTATTTTTGTACATATATAGGCCGCACCTGTCTATAAGCCGCAGGTGTCCACGTCTTCAAGAAGTTTTCAAGTTCCGAGCATCTGCTTGTATTGCCTCTGAAAGCTTTTGTCGTCTTTTTGCATTGAGTCAGTTCGTCACGCGCGAGAGTCGCTCTGGCGCTCTACTGTGCATGTCTCGAGCAGAAAGAGCCGCTGTCCTGTCTGGGATCATGTCAGTGTCTTGTAGGATTTCAACAGGATTTCAGGCTCTCCCGGGGGTCGGGGTTATTTGTATCGATCATGTATGAGTGGATGTCCAGCTACTGAAGTTTGAGACGTTTCGTCTCGTCATTTACGCCTCACCTGCATTTAACACATACGGGTCATTAAGACGTATCCCACACATTTTATCACGCAGCGATAAACTGTTTTAGTGCTGACAACAGCGCTAGCGAGTGTTCTAACTAACCCTAACCCATGTTCACCGCACAGACAGCGGCGCTTTCTGCACTCAAGCTGCGCGCGCATCCGCTGTGTTCATAGACGAATAATCCGTCCATATATTAGCCGCATCGGTGTATAAGCCGCAGGGTCCAAAGTGTGAGAAAAAAGTAGCGGCTTATAGTCCGGAAAATACGGTACTTTTAAAGATGCACTATGTACTTTAGGCTTATCTCTATCCACCTCTTGCTTGTTTCCATGGAATCGTTATGGATTTGCCTGTAATGTTCCACAGTATGGCATTAAACATATCTATCTCAGCAGCCAAATTGCACAGAGCTCCTCCTATAAGTTTCCGAGATGTCTCTGAAACAGCAGTGACTGAGTGGAGAAGATTGTGTTTTCATTGGCAACTGCTGGTTCGGGGCTGCTCTGTCAATAGCGACGGGCAGAGGTCCTGTGTGATTGTGTAGTGCTAATTCAATTGTATCGATGCGTGTCTACAGCACCAACGGGAAGTCCTATTGAGAAGCTGTCAACCATTGATTTCTTATGTAACACTCGCTTACATTTGGCCTTTTGTTCAGGCGCTGCGCAATGTGACACGTGCAACTTGAATGACAATCAGAAGTGACACCAGTACAGGAACACCATACCTTGTTTATTGAAATGAATTAATATGATGCATGGATACAGTAATGGGGTGGTTTATTTGCTTGTTAGCTTTTAAAGGGCCTATATTACACTATTTTCTGATCTATGTTACAATGTTGTTTCATCATCACAAGCATACCTGGAGTTGTGTTTTGTTTCATTCAGACATGTTAAGCGCACAAACCCTCCATATTTAGGCTGTGTTCTTCTCTCAAACAGAAAACACTCTGTTCCACCTTGTGATGTCATGTGGTAATACTGGAAGTGCTCCACAGTGTATTTAAACTTCATACATCCTCTTTATCGTTTGTTATGTTTTTGACAAGTTAACAACATTATAACATGACTAAAAGCTCACAGGAATCAATTTTGAGTAATATAGGACCTTTAAGCTGTGCAAGTAAGCTGTAGTGATAAAGTATTACGTCATGTACAGTATTACCATAGTGAATTCACTGCCTAGAGTTTGCCATACTGAAAGAGCTTGAATTAAAGGTAACTCTAGACAACTGTAGACTTACCTGAAAATGCATTTGGTTCATGTTATTATGTTCAGTTCTGTAACTATTTCATAGTGGGACCCATGCTTTCAAAATGATTCATGTGTGCAGTGATAAAACCTGTATAAAATCAAAATCATAATCAATCAATGCGAGGAAAACTATTGATTTTTTCCACCCATATAGTAAGCAACCCAGCTTATAATTAAACAACCGCAGACATTCAGAAAAACATTGAATCCTTCTCCGTCCTCTAGTAAAAATAAAAGATAAACCTCTAAAGAGAAATAAAAAAAAGTTTTAATAACACGTGACTTTAGCCACAATAAAAACACCAGTTTCTATATTTCCTGAATTTGATGACGTCAATATGCGACTTAGTTACACATTCTTTCAATGTGAATTTCCTATATTTAATTTTTTATGTTATGCTGTGGTTTCTTTGTACTGGGAATTTATTTTGATTCCCAACATTGGATATAAAAGTAAGTGCAAAACTTGTTTCCATGTTTCCACTGAACATTTTTTCCGAGCTTATGTCCCATGTGGTCTTGTGGAAAGGGTGTAACCTAGATAAATAACATTTGTACCCCACCTGGCTCACTCCTTTGTTGTTTCTGATCTGCTTAGCGTACAGAAGTGGAGTGGTTTGGTCCTTAGTGAGAGGTTTATTGAGAAAGGCCTATTTGTTGGACTGAAGCTTTTGGAAAATCCCCCTCTGTGTCTGCAGCCGTCAGTGCTGGCAGGTACCTCTCCACTCGGGACAGGAATGTGTTTAACTTTGGGCTTCTGGTAGAGAAACTATTGATTCATCTCCAAACTCATTCAACAGTGCTTACACACATGTTCAACATCTTAGTACCCCATCGTCTCCCACAACAACTACATCTTATTTTATTCCATTTAACTTCTCATATGGGTAGACCCACTCAACGGTTTTGCCATAACATCTATATAGCCTACTGTATGTATGTGTCTTGGGGCTGAACTACGGGAAAAATATGTAATTGTGATTGTGCTGACAAGCATTGCAATTACAATTTAGATTTGCGATTATATTTTAGATTTTATCTAGTGCTGTCAAAAATATTGTGCTATTAACGCGTTAACGCAAAACAATTTTAACACCGTAAATTTTTTTATTGCTCTTTGTGACCTAGTGAACTAGTTTTTTCATAAGATGTGGCCACTGCTGGTAACATTAGAAAAACTACAGGATTCGGCTGTAAACAGGAAGGATAGCAATTTGTACAAAACTGAGAAGTCCCGGCTGGAGGAGGTGGGCCAAAGCACACGCACACGCATGACTTCATCACACAAGCCCTGCGTGCGCACCGATGCCACCCACACGAGGAAAACACAAAACAAAGTTCGTTTCAAAACATACAGCGAATCTGTACCCACCCCCGACAAGGACCGCGAACAGCGACAGAAGCCCCACAGCCTCTCTCCCCCGGCCACCACCACATCCACAAACCCACGGAGGAGCGCGCACCGCAGCAGGACCCACATTGGTCCCACCACTCAATAGACACCCCATGCCGCTGGACCCACCCTTTCCGCCAAAAGCGCCAGCTCCGCCACGTGACATGCAAACAAACAGTGCCGTGCAACGACGCCATTGGCCACGGCCCAGCAAGGCCGCACAGATGCGAATGCGGGCTACAGAACTCCAGGCAACTGCACCTGAGCACGGCATGGCCCAAAAGTCCCAGAACGAGTGCGCCCCGAGTACAGCAGGTGTTGGGGCAAACAAACACAGTCGCGATAACTGAAGATTACTGGACGTCCATCAGTAATGAGAACTACCTCAGGGTCACAGCACATTATTTCACCCACAGTGGGAACTTTTGTCACTTTGACTGTTATGAAGCCAGAAGAGAAGCACTTCACTCACACTGTTGCAGAGCACTTCATGAAAGTGGAACATGAGAGTGGAACATCAAACCCAAAGTTGCCTCATTGACAGTTGTTATGGTTTGCAATAAAAAAAAAAAAAAACATTTACACAAAGCAAGGATATCCACTTTTCTGTGTGAATAAGAGTATTAAGTTACATAACACAGATCAATTTTTGTTAACTGTGTTAAGAGAGAAAAAATGCCATTTTCAATCCCTACACTGGTATTGGTTAATATCGGCTATCGGCAGACTCTTAAAGCCACAGTAGCTATATTGGTATTGGATTTGACGTCTGGACGGATGCACGCAGGATATTTATACATATATTAAATGATACTTAAATACTCTCACTTCCAGTAACTGCTTTTTCTGAGAGTTCTCACTTCACTGTGACTGGTAAAATCCACCTGTCACTCACTCAAAACATGATGGATGCTCGCCAGTATGAAGCTGGCTTGGAGAAATGTCTATGTTTGCCTAATATTTGTCACAGCTATGACGTATGAATCATAACTGTACTGATTCCAAGTACACGATTAGGTGACTCAACATTCTCTCTGACATAGAAATAATTTGCATGCTTAGAATCCCAGTGGGCCCTGAGCAGACAGACCTGTACTTTGTTCTAATAGTGCCTCGGCTGCCTGTGCCCTACGTACATGCTGCAGTTATGAACATTATATATTAGTCAAACAAGTGCGCAGTTGTGACTAATCTTCAACATGATGCTGACGTGACAATCCCCAAGCAGCCTTTCTCCCCATAACTCTGTGTTTTGTCCTTGGAATAAAACGTGTGTGCTTTTGCATAAAACAAGCACTGAAGTACAACCCGTTCTTCCTGTTCTGAGAGACGTGTTGGCTGTTGGCTGTGCACAGTTACACCCACTTTCTCTGACTCCTGGTCCTCACAACAATCGGCCCAATGGGTCTGATTAACTTCTAATCTAATGCGCTGCAACCTGTGATGATGGCTGAAAACTGAACATGAATAGGGAGAGTTATTAAAAATCCCATTAGAAATAGGTATAATGTTAAGATGAAAATAGCTTTGTAAAGAGGAAGTTCTGGTATTCCTGCTAATTGAATAATACCATATTACTGTTGAAATATAAACATACATTTAGTTGTGGTTGTTTTTAATGCCTCTCAGGAACGCATGACCAAACACAATGCTCACACGTGATTAAAGAGGTGTGGTTGGTCTGTACCTCCTGTAAATATTTAATCAGAGCCTTAAAAGAAGTCAATTTTTTTGGGAGAAATACATTTTGGGTCAATAGTGGGTTATCTTATGAGAGGAAATTTGATGGCTTGATACGGTAAGTGCATTGTTATTGTGTCCATGGACAAGACACCTTGTAGAGGTCATTTGATAATGAATAAGCTAATGTAATGCACTTTGAGCATCTTGATTGGCGCTATATTGCACTTTGAGGTTGAAAATGTATGGTACATAGAGTGAACAATGACTGACAGCTCCTCGTGATACTTTTCTTGGTTGAGTTGAAAGGCTGCATTGAGCAAAGTGAATGAGGAGGAGAAACTGGAGCTGCAGGGGGATCACAGAGGAGACTGGAGTCATTGTGTTTCAGGAAGTAGACAGGCCCTGTTTGTGGAGATGTACAAAATAAAAGACCTTTGAAAATACTGCTCACTTCTTGTTTCCTAGGCCGATTATCATGGAAATCTCAAGCTGTGGGATCATAAGATATGGTTTCCATGTGCCACAACCTAACTAAATACAAGCCGTTGATGTTTTTCTAGACATAGAAGAACAACCAATAAATCAATTCTCTCATATTGGTTTGGCAACTGAACTGAAATATATTTTTGTATGACCCACGCCTGCTAGGTCAATAATAAATAATTGACCTATAATATAGTAAATATTGTATTGATTTGGGTTTCACATCAGCATTAATTGTATTGAGAGAACGTGAGGCTCTTTCTTTGCTGTTACTGTTGATGCATTGTCCAAGGAGCGTAACTTCCATATGGAGCCACAGATGCAGCTTTCCACCTCATTATTCAAAGCAAATGTAAGAGAAATGCACTCGACTGAGATAAAGAACATGTTCAGAAGTGACTAGACTATGGGTAAAACAGGACTAAAACAGGATTAAAACAGGATTAAATCGGGGCTATACCAGGAAGAAAATATAAACCATAGCCCTGTGTAAATCAGCTGTACAATCAGCATAACCCATCTCATAACAAGGACCAAACCAGGATCAGACCCAAACCAGACCACAGCTAGACCAGGACTAGGACTAAACTAGGGCTACAGTAGACAGGACCACACCAGGACATGACTAGACCAGGACTAAACTACTAAACTACACTTGAGGAAGTGGTTTAAGTACTAGCAATGACATCCGCCATGCTCATAAAGAGTATCAGTAGAGAGGACAGAGGCTGTAAAATGACTGAGTACATGACTGAGTATAAAGGACATTTTATTAAAACACATTCCTGTCTGCACAAACCGTACAAGTGTATCAGACCTGGAATTCTGTGTCCCCGCCGTTGTTATGTTCTGGGGCCTCTTTATTCTGAGCTTAAGTGTGCTGACATGAGAACGCACTGTGCTGTTCGAGGGGACACTCACAGTGCAGCTGTAGTGAGTGGTTCCTGTGGCTCTGGGCATTTATGAAAAGGTCAGATTTCATTGATAGATTGGTCAAATGTGATCAGCTGGGCCACCATTTACTATACTGTTGAATAGAGTAGTGACAGTTCTACAGAATATCCATGTGTATTTCTGTTTTACAAACAAAGCATTAACCAATAGCTGGAAGAATAAAGAATCTACAACAGCTAGGTATATCTAATTTACATTGAATTTTCCAGCTTAAACTCATTCTTCCAAATAAGACACTGATGTAACAACTTCAACTACAGTACATATTAATGTATAATGTATATTTTCTGGTTAAATTCTATTTTTATTGTTATTCCCAAAATTACAAGGGAAATTACTTAACTATTAACTATTTGCTACAACACTAGTAATCAGGGCTGTCTGATATAACTAAAAAAATAATCACTACTTTTTTCCTAATTTTGATTGATCTCGATTTTAAGATCAACTTCATGATTTCTTTTGACAAGATGAATTTCTTAACATTGATTACTGAACACTAACAATTAACTAAATCTCATTCTTGATTCCTATTTGATTAATTGTACAGCCCTGCTCCTATATCCTGAATAGTTATAAAAATCTAATAATAGTATATATCTGCTGTATTGAGGCGTGTGATTGGGCTGTTTGGATATCTGTGACAGACAGTGTTGGACAGCTGCGGGACGCTTCTCTGAGCAGGTGGACATCGCGGCTCATCTTTAAAATAACTCTTGGTGACGTTGATGGATTTGACATAAACTCTGTGAAATAGCAGTCTGTTTATATCACGGCTCAGATGCGATCAGACTGAGCAGGACTAGCTAATTACAGACTTCAGCATGTCAGGCTCTTCGTAGATTGATTTTACACAGAATCATTGTCGAAAATTGGCCACTTTAGGTAGTGACAAGCAAAGAAAGATGAGGTTGTGTTAATGGGATGAAAAGCTTATTTTTGATTTTTCAGTTTTGTTTTACATCTTCACTACACAATATTGCGCTTTTGGGCAGTGCAGTATCACCTTGTATAATCACATTTTTAGTGTTTTAGTTTTATAAGTGTGAGAATTTAAAGGGCCCATATCTGTGTTATATGTTTGTCATTTCCTCATCACAAACATACCAGGAGTTGTGGTTTGTTTCATTTGCAAATGTTTACCACACAAACCCTGCATTTAGGCTGAGTTCTTCTCTCAAACAGAAAACACTCATGTATTTGGTAACAGAAGAAGTCCTCCTCTGTGTTTTTAAATTCCCTACACCTTCACTAGAATCATTTGGATCATTTCATCCCTTGAATTGCCCAACTTTACTGAACTAAAGGTAAAAGGAGCTGTTAACTTGAAAACTACTACTTCATGACTTCACAACGTGGAACAGAACATTTTGAGCTGGAGATGTAGACAAACTAATAACTAATGAAACAAAACACAACTCAAGGTATGTTTTTGAGGAGGTAACATTATAACATGGCTTAAAACTCACAAGAGTCAGTTTTGTGTACTATAGGACCTTTTAAATATTTAGCTGTACAATTGTACTTTTGAACAACGACACTGAATAGTGTAGTTATGGTCATGGCCCTCTATATACCCTAGACTATAGAGTTGCACAGTTAAAACTAAAATTGAACTGAATCCGGATTCAGTTCAAAAGTACAGATCTTGCATGTGCATTTGAGAGAACACTGAAACATTTAATGCTAAATTAATAGACTCTCCCCTAAATTGAAACATAACAGAAAGTAAAAAAAAACTTCAGTTGTATTCTTACAACCAGGAGTTTTGTGTGTTGCTCAACAGCTGCTTTAACTTTCTGAAGAAGTGAAACTCAAGTGCACTTTGAATATTGCATTTTTAGATGTGTTGAATGTATTTTAGAGGCTAGTTCCTTGGTACCAGAGCTTCTCACAGAGGAAGTGTGTATGCAGGGTGAGATGAAAACATAAGCTGTGAATATTTGGCTTTCATATCACAGTACTCTAATTTGTCTTTGCATGTTGAATGGACACGCTCTAAGAATAACAGTAATGATCCCTGGTCTATATCTCAACCAGTTACCAACACTGGACCTTACACTATAGTCACTTATTACTGAGTTTTGACCTCAAAGACTCCTTCAGGGTCAATAAAGTATCTATTTACTGAATGATATGTTTCAAGATGCACAAGATACATAGTTTAAAAAGAACAATGTGGACCAATGTGATGTGGGATAATAATTATGTTGTTTTAGTTTCTGATCAATGAATTTTGGTTTGGCCTAATCACATTTGGGGTTTAGATGTTTGTTTTGTAACTTATATTTTGTTTTGTTAATTGTGTGTGTCATCATCATGATTAGTCTAGTCTTGACTTGGTTTAGTTCTGGGCTAGTCTGGGTTAGGTTCTGGTCCTGGTTTTCTTGTAGTTTAGAGTGAATCTAAATCTCAGACTTTTCAGACCCAGTTTAGTCCAGTTTTAATGTTTGAGTCATTATTTCACTGCCTCTCCACAACCTCTTCAGACTTCCAGGACATCAGCAGATATCCAGCTATAGTTACACTTAATTGCACATTTTAGTGAAGTGGTTTATTTCAAAGGAGATAATTTTGTTTAAATATACAGTTGCGAGTGAGGATCAACACAAGCCAAATGCTAAGTGCCTATTGTAGGCCAGTAGTGCGTGTTTGTGGGAGACTTTGGCTAACTTTAGATGTATCCAGTCCGCTGCGTGCGCACTTTAGAGCACTGTAAGCTATTAGGCTGGAAGAGATGGTAAATAATCCTCTTTAATTTTTAATTTAAAGATTACTGTCCTGAATGGAGTTGTTGTGTATTTTGTTGTGCATCAAAATACAGCCACAAGAATGACTTCCACTTTGAACAAAACATATTTTATGGACGCTTTTATTGCATGTAAACACAGTGATATCACCATAACTTGTGGGAATTGTACATTTTCCATAGACCAAAACAAAATATTAGCCACATTGTTTTAGGATATTAAGTTCTTTTTAAATAAACAAAACAACAAAACTAACTATCTAGTGTTGTTATCTAGTGTATTAATACTGACTATCACATAAAAAAGACAAAATTGGTTATTTCCTGAATAGGTTTAGAATGGTCTTGATCTTGAGTTTATTTTTTTGTTTTTATTGTGGTATCAAAATCAGCATAGAGCCTTTTCCTTAGTATTTATTTTAGATTTTTTTTCTATCTGTCTTCATTTGTTGAAGTTTAGACTAGTTTTCTCTCCTGTACTTTGTATCCGACCATCTCTATAATCATATATTTTAACTTCCAAACTGCTTTACATAAATTGGAAACACTTTTGTTATCAAACGGCTCTTGTATCATCTTTAATGACGTGACTCAGGCTGTCCCTGTGCTCCTCTGCTGCTTATGTGACTGTGTTGTTTTGGTGCTGATTGGGTCCCAGTCCTCCTCTCATTTCCTGTTGTTCCTCTGAGGAGCCTCTTCCTGCTTGAATCAAACAAACAGCTCTGATCTCAACCAGGACGATAACAAGACAGACCTGTGTTAGACCAGAGCACCAAGAAGCACTGTCTAACCGTGCAGAGCCTGATACCTGTTTGTCTCCATATAGATGGAACTGCTTTACCTGGAATGTTGGGCTGCACCATTTTGGGGGGAAAATATTTGAATTGTGATTTTTCTGACAAGTTTTGCGATTGCTGTTTATAATGTAGGAGGGCACATTACATTTTTGTATTTGTGAGAAGACTGAAATGTGAACTGATATAGCTTGAATTGGTAGAAGTCTAAACACCAAAGGGTGAGCTGTTTATTAAAAATATATATATTGTTGCAAAAAATCACCAAGATAAAGTGGAACATTCCAGGCAAAACAATTACATCTTTATAGAGACAAGCAGGGAGCGAACCCCCAAAATAGTCCACCAGCAGTTGAGTACTTCTTTGATTGATACCTGCCTATTGCTTACCAGCTTCTTTCAGCAACAGAAGAGTTTATAAAAATGTTTAGGAATTGATAAAATAATTGATCAAAATAAAACAAAAACAAACTAATAGCTTCTTATAATACCCTCCCCCCATGTCCACCATCCATGTTGTGTCTAGACTCGTTGACAGAGTTGCTTCCTGTCTCGCTCTGATGATGTCATTATGAAAGGCTTGTCATACTCACTCCTGGACAAGAATGTAAACAGTGGACCGCAGCACCCCGATCACAGGGCCTCTGAGCCAGTAAACGTGGCTGCACTATGCGACTTTCTTTCTTACTCTTACATGTTACTTTGTGACAGTGATGCTGTTCCAGGCCTTTACATAGACCTGTCACAATAAATACTATATCAGCTTATCTTTCAATACATGATATTTGATTATTATTATGATATTTATGATATTTGATTTTTATTATTATTATTGTGACAGACCTACCTATACATGGAACACTAGAGATTAAAAAAAAAAAACATTATTTATATTTTCTGTTGTGTTGAATTGTTGTTGCACATTGTTTGGCAGAGTTAATAACATTTCAGTTTTTTTTCCTTCTTTTGGCACTCTTCCTACGTAATTTGAATACATGCATAACCTGAAGTATTGTAGCGCACATGATTGAATGAAAAGCCAAACACATGGCTTGAAGCATCAGACAGATTTACTAGTATTTTTCTCTCTCAAAAGGACTGTTCCCCTCAAGATCAGTCCCATGCTGTGTAAAAAGAGTGTTTGTTTTCAAGTACAAAATTACTATTTCTATATTTGGAGGACAATTTTATGAAGACAGTATATTCGTCATAGCTTCCAATAGGCGTTTGGGGGTAACTGGATTCAATTCAGTATTTTGTTAGTTGTATCAAGGCATTGTTCCATTAAGATTTCTTTTAAAGATGGTAAGGACAGAACATATTTGATAGGGCTATTATCAAAAATTGCAGACAGGGACAGGAATAGACTTGGACTGGTACACAGTTCTGCTGTCATTCTCTATATGAGCTATTGAATCTAAAGACTAAGATACTTTAACTTCAAAGGTCGCAAACAAGAACCATAAAATAGTGATTTGCAACTTTTCTGTTGGTAGGGTACACCACCTGTTTGTCTCCATGGAGATTGTATTGCTTTACCTCGTGTATTCCCGAGTATGGCATTAAAAGGACTGTCACAATAAATTTTGAAGTTCAATATATTACTATAATAATCTCTATAGGAGAAAAGAGATAATACTGAAACTAATTTATGCCACTGACACAGCAGATTTAAAACACTTACTTTGCATCTATAATGAGGCACAGAAGTTATTAATTCAACCTTTTACAGCGTAAATCTTATCGTATAGCCAAAAATAACCAAAAATGTACACATGGTAAATATTAAACCCCAAAAAATATTGTTCTAGCGTTCATATATTGAATGATAAGACGAATATTGTGACAGGCTTAAGTATTAAACTTATTGAGATGTTTAATACCAGACTGGAACAGGAAAAGCAATAATGATCCATGGAGACAATCAGGTCATGGCCCCTTTGAAAGAAAAGTTGCATAGTGCACCTTTTAACAATGGAACACAACTATCATGTCAAGGTTATCTGAGCGCTAATTTGCACAAAAAGAGTCTTATGAAAATACTTGTTGTTTGAGTCAACTGTCATGGCCTCAGAAGTTCCCATTCGTTCCCTGAGCAAAACCAGGATAAGTGCATACGGCTACAAACAAAACTCCGATGCTGTGTGCTCTCTGCTGGAGCAACCACCAGGAAGTAGAGCTGTTTGTGGGGGTGCACAGATGAAGGGGACAGAGGAGGAGGTGTTCCTGGTCGGGAGAGGACAGGGGCAAAGCAGTGGGGGGCTTTACTTCAGGGGCGTTCATGTGATAGAGGTCAGCATAACACAGAAGGAAGGACATGGACAACATGGAAGGCAGGAAGCAGCCTGTGATGGAGCAGAGTAAAAGACTAAACGGGGGCAGGGGTTAGAACAAGAGAATCAGTTGTTTCAAAAATTTCATTGCCTTTGTCTTAGTCGACCAGTAATTTTATTTAGATAATGAGGATTTATATGGGACAACAGCAGAAAAGTTAGTGAGTGAGTGAGTTAGCTGAAGATTTGGTGTTTTTTGGTATTTATAAAAAGGCAGATTAAACTCATGATTCACAAGTTTCGCAATGTTTTTTTTTCCTGTTTACTTGTGAGCGCTGTTTGGGTCTGATACGAAGAGATTTGTAATACTGTCACACCTTCTTTTTAGTGGCTCGTTCGGCAGGACATGTCTTGAGTTGACCAAGAATTTCTTTAGTCAACCACAGCCCTAGTTGAAGCTTTTTTATGGCAACACATGGAAAACAATTAATCTACTAAACTGGGCTGCATAATTTATTGCAATTGAATCAAAATAACCATTTTCAATCTCATATATCGTACACTTTCAATCTCATATATAAAATGTGCATTGTTAAATGAATCTCAGTTTGAAAACAGAAATTGCAGACGTAATTGTAACCCCAAATGCTTTTAAGAACATTTATTTTCTCTTTTATATATAGCCCCAACAATGATATATTATATTATATTATTTGAGCAGGAAATTTGTCTTGCCCCGTTATAGTTCCGTGCATTATCAATTATTTGTTGGAAAAGAGACCACTGTATGTCTATGAAAAAGCTTCTAACCACAAAATAACAGACCTCACCACATACTGATAGACTGTACATAATTTATTATCTTTTCTTCCTCTTTATTACATCTTTCTTCCTCTCTGTCTTTGCAGCTTTTCCAATACCAAATAACATAACTCTAGCTTAAATACACATTTCAAGCCTTTCACTCATCCTTATAGCCTCTCTTTGTAAAACGTGCTAAAATATTGCGAAACCTGCCCAAGTTTACAGATTTCACATTTGTTATTGCCTACACAATTCACTGCACACATCTTTTCTGGTTTACGGCCTTATATCCCGTGTTAAACTGTAAAGCTGCTTGTTACACCTCTCTGTATGTCATTTCATGGTTTGGAGCGAGGGTGCCGGTCTAGACTCTGCCGAAAATCGATTTGGAGCGTACAAGAGCAATTTCATGTCTCTTGCCTATCTTTAAACCCACAACCTCATTCCACCCCCTCTTCTCCTCACCGCCCCCTCCGCCCCTGTTCCCATGTCCCACACGTGTTTGGGAGTGTGCTGTACAGTCTATAGGACATCCTCAAGGGTACTGATTCACCCCAATGACCTCCTTCCTCTGCTCGCCCGCATATGACCTTGATTGTTCTCTTTTGTTAAGTCCCAGGACGCCTCTCCTTATTGCACATCAGCCCTCCTCTGTCCCCCCCAGGGCCCAACATCACAGTGTCAGCATTTCCCTTTAGTGTCCCATTGAGTCAAACTGTGTTATTACTGCCATGGTCACTGCACATGAGTGGTAGGCCTAGTGCAATATATCTTCAGTGTATGTTATGTGTCTGCGTGCAAGTCCGAGAATGTGAAAGTGTGAGTAGAGAGACTGTTCCTTATTGTAAAGTGTGTTGAGAAATACAAAAGAACTGAATGTTATTGTAAATGCGATAGAATTTGTTTTCTTCTTCTTTTAAAGCAGTGGGTGTTAAAAACCAAGCCCTCATCATTGTCTACAATAACTTTAAATTCTTGTAGTAATTTTGAATTTCATTTGTAGTTAGTTGCATTTTGATAGTTGGATTTGGATTAAAGTTCCCTGCTCTGTGCATTTAAAAAGCTGCAATTGTTATTTTGTTTACATACCATAATTTACCTTCATTTTATAGAAAATTCTGAATTCTTACAGTAACATAGTAAAGTAAAATCTTTAATGGTTTGTGGTAATATTAGAGTAATTACACTGGTATAGTGTGCTAATTATTTTCTTTTTACCACAGTCACAATATGTGACTTGTTTTGACAGGAAGGGCTCCTGGTTTAAAATCCTGCCCATATATTGCTACTGATCTGCTTTGACAAACCGGCATGAATAAAAGAAAAGCAATGAAACAAAATTATTCAATCAGAAAATATGACGGTGATGGTGTGGATTCAAAAACACCATCTGGAATTTTCACAAGAATTTTGTACTTTTGTGAGATTGGACCCAAGGTACCGACTCCACCCGCAAGAGCTCAGTGAAGAAACATGCAGATTTTAAACATCAACATCATCCTTAGAAAACCCATATTGAACCTGCACTGTTGTTTGCTGTGGTCTTTAAATCTTGTTGCGTAATAGTTGTGAGTTTATGAACAGCGGATCATCCGTAGTCTGACAGATGGTGCGGACCTGTCTCCAGTTAAACTCCTGCAGATGTCTGTGAACATAATGTACTTTGGAAATACAGATTTGTTTGTGACCTCTGCTCCCCGAACCATGTCTGAAAGCTACAGTAATGGTCTTTAAAGGAGGGGGAGAAATATGAAGGATGTAAACCAGGCATGTCAAAATGAAACCACCTGAATGTGAAGTATCATTAATTATAAGAATCCAGAGGAGACTTTTGCCGACCTGGAAAGTTGAGAGAACTCTGTGGGTTTTGTCAATGATACCAAAAACATGTGGCTACTTTGTTAGAACATATAAAGGGAAATTTTGAAAATGTACCAATGGTTGCATTTAAAGGGCCCATACTACACTATTTACTGGTCTATGTTATAATGCTGTTTCCTCATCACAAACATACCTGGAATTGTGTTTTCTTTCATTAATACAGAAAAACTCCAATGTATTATCTGTACTGTTTTTAAACTCCATACACCTTCACTAGAATCATTTGGATAATTTCAGCCATGGAATTGCCCATCTCTACTGAACAAAAGGTCAAAGGTAGCTGTTAACTTGAAAACTGCTGCTACATGACATCACAAATTTTCAGCTTTAGAGATGTAAACACACTAATAATAAAGGATTACTCTAACAAGTGTGAATGAAACAAAACACAACTCTGGGTATGTTTTCGATGAGGTACATTATAACATGACTTAAACCTCCCAAGAGTCAGTTTTGTGTAATATAGGACCTTTAATGATGGAATTGTTCATTGTTTTGATTTTGAAATTGATAAAGCATTTGCACCTTCTGAAGTTCAACACTGATTTCCCCATCTTAATTGTGATGAATTTGATCTTGTATTGTGGATTCTTTGATCATTTTAATTTGACAAAATAGTCAGAGCCAGCACTGAGCCAGGTCTGAGAGTAAACAATACTACAATGCCCCCCCTTCCCTCAGTCTAATCTTTGACACCATTGTTTCAAACAATCTGAGCAATAAATTGGTATTAAAAAACAATCCCTTTTGCTTGTTGTATTATCAAAGATCTTTATTCGCCACTATAGTCTGGTATAAACGTGTGGAAAAGTCTGTAATCATCTCCAAAACTGCAGATCTTGTGGTTGCTTCTGTCAAACATGGTTTCAGATCATAATGTTTTGTT
The DNA here is from genome assembly GCA_029959045.1 of Taenioides sp. WSHXM2023. Lineage (NCBI taxonomy): Eukaryota > Metazoa > Chordata > Actinopteri > Gobiiformes > Gobiidae > Taenioides > Taenioides sp. WSHXM2023. The sequence goes on along the minus strand of CM057098.1, from coordinate 11,205,635 downwards.
GATAGTTTTTGGTTGGTGCCAAAAAACATTTCCTTCCTGTTTCTGTTTAGGGTGCACTGACGGTGTTCATAAGACACAAAACCTCTTCCTCTATTTACAGCATTATTCTTTAAAGAGAGCTCACAGCCGACACCACACACTTTATCAAATAGAAGAAGAGCTATCGTGCACTTCCTGTGGCATAAGCAGTAGATAATAGCTACATTACAGTTTTAATAACCCAGTCAAACTATGAGGGTGTTACCCGATCCACGTGATACAGCAGGGGTTAATAGTGGACACTTCCCCTATAAGGTAATTCATAGTGCAATATAAAGTGCAAAAGTCATGGCATGACTCAAAGGAATTGACATAAAGGGCACTGACAAACTAAACTATAAAAGGGCAATAGTAGTAAATATACAAACTCGGGATAGCTGAAACAAGAAATCAATAGAAAAAAAACAACTATTACTGTAATTACCTCAGCCAAGGAGGTTATGTTTTCGCCTGAGTCTGTCTGTTTGTTTGTTTGTTTGTTTGTTAGCAAGATAACTCAAAAAGTTATGGACGGATCTTGATGAAATTTTCAGGAAATGTTCCTAATGGTAAATCCAACAGATGATTAAATTTTGGTGATGATCCAGAAGAAATCCTGGATTCTGGATCACTTTGAAAACTGAGCTGCTTGGCTGAGGTCTGCGCTCTCTGAGTGCTTTTCTAGTTGAATAATATGTTGACTTGAACCATTTTATTTTATGAGTTAAAGGTCCTTTATTACATAAAATTGATTCTCGTGAGCTTTAAGTCATATTATAATCTTAACTCCATCAAAAACATACCCGGAGTTGTGTTTTGTTTAATTCACATATGTTTGAGTAACCCTTTATTATTAGTCTGTCTTCAAACCCTAAAATGCTGTGTTCCACCTTATAATGTCATGTACAGCTACCTTTTAACTTTTGTTCAGAAGAGATTGGCAGTTCCATGGCTGAAATTATCCAAATGATTCTAGTGAAGGTGTATGGAGTTTAAAACACAGTGGAGCACTTTCTGTATTAAAACATGACAAGGTGGAACAGCCTAAATATGCAGGATCTGTCTGTTAACCATGTGTGAATGAAACAAAACAAAACTACAGGAATGTTTTTGATGAGGAACAGAGCAATATAGGCCCTTTAAACATATCATCCTAAAATTTGGATAACAATGCATCTTTGCCAAAATTCAAATATCAAGTTTCAAATTTAAAGAAAGCACCATATTTTTGTCGTCAAATATACAAAAAATCATCTGCTTTTCCCCACATTATACAATAAAACCAAATGAGAAATTAGTCGATTATAGTGTTGTTTTAATGGGACTGTTATGGCTGACCTTCTGTAACTCAATAAGCGGTTTTCCATCACACTTGTGGTATTTTATTACACAACCACAAGTCAAATTTATTCAACACAATTTTATACAGACACCACTCTTTCTACCCACATGTGTTGCTGCGTTGCTCTACTTCCCAAATAACCAGAAAGTTCATACATGCATAGGAGACTAACCAGGGCACATATTTTCAGTTGACTGCTGTTGACACCCCAAACTGCAACATTCCCATCAGCCCAAAGTGAACAAACAGGAAAGTGATTCAACTGGACACACCTGCAGTTGTATTTAGACACCTCCTGTGTTGGTTTTGGATATTGGCAAAGAACATGTTGCTTGATATTCACTGTAAACTGTAAACTGAAGTCCTGATGACAACTTGGGTTTCATCCTCTTGTTCTAGTCCTAGTTTAGCCCTGGTCTAGTCCCAGTTTATTTCCAGGTTTATTCCCAATTTTCTGATTTATGTTATAATGTTGTTTCCTCAAAAACACACCTGGAGTTTTGGTTTGTTTCATTCACACGTTTAACACACAAACCTTGTATATTTAGACTGAGTTCTTCTTTCAAACGAATAATACTCTGTTCCACCTTGTGATGTCATGTGGTTATACAGGAAGTGCTCCACTGTATTTTAAACTCATCCAACCACATTTTAAGCAAGCCACAAGTCAAACCAGTGTCTATCTGTATTATTTTACTTTATTGTGCAATTTCAATACAATTCTCAATACAATCATCCAAATGATTCACTAGAATCATTTGGATGATTTAAGCCCTGAAACTGTCCATCTCTACTGAACTAAAGGTAAAAGTTAGCAGTTAATGTGAAAACTACCACTTCATGATATCACAAGGTGGAACACAGCACTGTGAGCTTTGGATATGTAGACATACCAGACATAGAAGGATTACTCAAACATGTGTGAATAAAAACAGAACTCCAGGTATGTTTTTGATGAGTTAACAACATTATAACATGGCTTAAAGCTCACAAGAGTCAGTTTTGCTTAATGCAGGACCTTTAAGTGGGCTGTTGAATTCCCATTTCAAGTGCATGCTGCTTTTATGTCCTTGGGCAAGACACTTCGATGTGCCTCCAGTTGAATTCAAGTGATATTGGTTCTTTGAAGTAAAGCATTGTCATTTACTTAACAGCTATTTGTTTGCAGCAGTAGTGTTATTGAAAGCTCTTGAAGTGACGTCAAATTAGCATAGATGGCTGCCAATGCCATAGCGATAAATGATTCAAAACATCACAGCTGAATGCTCAATGGGCCTCAAAATGGCTTCCAAAACAGGAAAAACAATGTTATATGACAGAAGCCCTGTCTGATATGCTGTTAAACTATTGCCCTGTACAAAAAAAGCTGGTCTTTCTACAGCACTCCTCTATGTAAAATGTATTACTCATTTACCAAACAGCTCCTTCAGCGTTAACTATCTGCAATCAGTGTTTCAGCTTTGATATTCTGAGCCATGGGAGACTGCACTCCTCTGTGACGGATACAGGACTTTGATCAGAAACTTGATCAGAACCTTATATCACCACGACACGATGAGAGTGAGGTGAAGGAGAAGGGATTTCACGATTCAAAATGGCCGCTCAGCACCTGAGGCCCAGATGAGATTAACATGCCAAAGATGAGCTTCAAAACCTCAAATGAACTACTGAAGAGCACTGCACTATAAGATGCTGTGACTAAGATACACTGATGGGTAGAATGAATGAACTGTCAGTAGTAGGGAGTAGTTCTCGTGATTTAATCACATTTATTTGTCTTATTAAAAACAAATCAATATTGATTTGCTGAAAATAAAACATACATAATATTTATTTTAATAAGTTAACACAAAAGGTTGCGTTATTCCCTCCAAAGTCTTTTTTCTTGTAGACCTTTCGATTAAAAAGACCCAAGATTATCACTGATCAATTTGGACACCTCTTATGAGTGGATGTGGCTGTGGTTTGCTATAGGAGTTATCATTTTGCAAATTTGCTCATTTTTAGCCTATATGTTTTTTTTTCTATCATTACATCAAGGAATTGCTGTTAACAGTTATTTCAACCAACAATGTTTTCATTAAGCATTTTGTTATGCTTTTCTATTGTCACTGGCTCAAAATGTCCCTGAGCTCAAATGCAGTAGCAGCCAACACACAACTCAAAGTTCATAGCCCCTCAAAATAGAAAGGACTTAAACATGCCTGGACATGTCCCATTGTTTGGTCCCAGTGCTCTTGGAGACTGGAGTGAAATAAGTAGACATTTAATATGTCTTTTAAGCTCTGAATGACATCCAGACACAGTTAATTTTTTTAAGTTTCTAAAACTACACAGTATAAAAGCCGTGATAATCATGACTTGGCCTCTAAGAAAATTGTGATATCAGTTTAATTCAGTTTTCAGTTTGCCCCTGGTTTTGATTCATTATTCACTCCATACACTTAACTTTTTTCTTTGATTGTTCCCACTAACTACAAAACAATAGCTTCTCACTCAGATGTGCCAGGCTGAGTGTTCATTTGTACATTGATAAATGATTGGTGTGCTCTGTTCTTTGGTTATGACCAGTCTAACTGTATGTCTCATAACACAGTGATGGTCTGTTTGCATGCTGTATAAAAACTCTTTGAAGAAAATGTTTTTCGTTTCAGCCCAAAGTCAGTGCACAATTTGGCAAGAGACAATGTTGACCTTTTGTGGATAAAAACTTATAAATATGTCTGGATTTTGTCAGCTGTGGTGCTAAGGGGAAGTCTGTGAATGTAGTCCATTTATGAGAGGATGGCATGTCATAATACACGCAGTGTTGTTGGGGAAATATTTTTACTTTTGCACTGGTTCAGATCAGGACAGACTCTTCATTTTTTGCTGTTGTAACCGTTGTCTATTTATGCAGTACTTAAAAAGGTTTTGTCGTCATAATATTGACTTAAAAAAACACCTGAACAGGAATGGTCAATTAGTCAATGTATTATTTCATTCTGGCCCTTTATAGCTATAGCAATAGCTGCCTGTAGAAGTGGTGCTTTGGTATGGTGTAGTTACCTGAATTAAATCTGGAATAAACCAAGATTTTGTCCTGGGTTAAATGAGGACTGAACCTGGATTGAGGCAAAATCCCCTGATTCTTTCGTGATGGGAACTCAACTGAGACAGCAGGATAATTACAATGCACTGATAAGGTCGGCAATTAGACAGACCAGCTGATGTCACCTGGGTATTAAGTATTAAGTTTATGGCTTATTTTTTAACCCCACACAAAATAAGATGATATCCTAATGTCTGAAATGTTCCAGTAGGGCATTAAATTTGTTTATCTCCAGGGAGACAGATGGATGTCAGGCCAGGTCAGAAGAGTGGAACTTTTCAAGCAAAGCAATGACATCTCCATGGAGACATGCAGATAGTGTACACTCCATCAGAAAAGATACATGGTGCACCCCTAAGTAAAAAAAACAAAACAAAAAATTCTTGGTAGTTAGTGTTGGGAAACCTATGATATGATATGAAGGCCTATTATCATATATAGTTTGGTTATTCATCAAAAGTCCATTAGTTCTGGTAACTAGATATTAGAGATTTCAAAGCATTAAAAAATCTGAATGCTTTGAAAATCCACTGAAAGCTTATGTCCACTGCAGTAGCCTCACTCTCTGCTTGCCTTTTGACACTGTCCATTTTCTGAAACACAAAAATGCATCTAACAAGCTCGTTCGGTATCTCAGCTGTTGTCATGGAGACCAGCAGAGCGCCATGACGGGTTTAATCACCGGTGTCGAGATGAAATTTGACAAGTCAGATTGTTTAGCTGCTGCTTTGTTGCGTAACAGTGAAAAACATTATTATCAGAATCAGGGACTTGTTCAGGGAATCAGGACCTTTCGTATCAGCCAACATGATTCAATTATTCCATTCACAACTTCCTGATCTGTATGTTGAATTATTTACTTATTTACTTTGCTGATTGTTACCCTTTTTGTTTCTTTAGTAAATTTTGAGTATTTAAATTTATTAGACTATTTAAAAATGCTTTGTAGCAGCTACTGAATTTCAACATAGAAAAAAGTTATTATTTTTACATTTTACTTTTGGTTGCTTTTGGGATTTTAGAAGGAACTGCAAAATATATATTTAGCTGATTAGTTTCAAATGTGTTCTGAAATGCACGACATTCCTGTATAAGTCTTGTAGTTCTTAGTTTTTTTCTCATTAGTGTTATTGCTCATGAATATTTGCACCATGAATTGAATCCTGATAAACTGCAAATCTGCTTTTTGGTATATTCTTTATGTGACAAAGTGTTTCATATATTGCATTATAAAACCTTAGCAGAGGGGAGTTCATAATAAGCAAACTGCAGGTAGGTCAAGGTGTTGATGTTTTTATCTTCACAGCTCTGGAAAAGTCTCCTCAGCACTCAGGAGTCCAGCCCCATAATGTCCCATAAACCCCATATCTTTATAATAATAATAAAAAAGCATCATAGACCCTATAAGCTCTATAAAGGAGAAGTGGGTCAGTCAGTTTTGTGGAGTTGTCAGAATGTTATTCTTTTTTACCTAATTAGTATAATATGAAATAATCAGCATATTGTGTAAATGTATAAAATCTATGACAATAAACCCATAACATATAAGATAATAAACAGCAACCCAACTAATGTAATCTAATAATAAGAGAGAATTGTATTGAAATTGCACAATAAAGTAAAATAATACAGATAGACACTGGTTTGACTTGTGGCTTGCTTAAAATGTGGTGTTTTGGTTAATCTGCTATTGTGAATTACTCAGCATGGTTAAAAATGTGATAATTTCTTGTGAAGCAAATTCTACTAACTGCTAGTGTCAGTAAAAATATTATAACCAGCTGCTTTTCTCTGTGTATTTAACCATTTAGTTTTGAGTTTTTTTATGGCTTTCATCATGATAATAACACATGAAATTACTCTTTGCAAATGTGAACCACATTTAATTTTTTAAAAACTTGAATAGAAACAAATCCACCCTTACTTTGAATATGGACTCCTGCATGTTGCGCGACCTATGTTTACTCATAAGTTTTAAGTCTAATAATGCACATTTATTTGAGACTGATATTTAGCTTTAGCCCCCGTTGCTCTTACTTCATCACATTGCAAGCTTGTTTCCTCTGATGTTCCACTTTTGAGCACTTCCTCAAAATAATTATTCACCAGGTGGCCACCCGTGGAGAGAGAAAAACAAAAACAAACCACATTTAGTAATTTATTTGCCCTTCATGAACAAAATCGTCTCGTTAGGTTTTCTCCGCTCCTCCATCTTTGCAGACAGAGACAGCAATGTAACAAATCTTCGCCCCGGGCCCTTGGTTCTCATATCATCCTCTCATCACTGTTATGTAAGCCTTCTGCTGGGGTGCTCTTACAAAGCGCTGCAGAGTAGACCAAACTCAATTTATAATCTTGTATGAAGTCCAAATTGGGTAGATTTCCCAGCGTGCTTTGGTAGCAGGTGTGAACTAAAGCCAGAGAAAAGATGCCGCTGCCAAGTCATGAGTCGAGAATCTACTGAAAAAATTGAATTATTAAACCGTCGTTCTAAAAATAGAATTCTAGTTTTCTCTTTGGCCACATATTGATGAGATTACTTCAATTAATAAGTAATTGTAATATTGTAAACCACATGCAAAAGAGCATGTTTTTTTGATGCATACTGACTCAAGAGTTTGGGCCATTGCGAGATAGAACATAGAATTTTGACATTCTAACACAGATCCGCTCTTCTCAGTCCTCTTATTTTATTTTTATTTATTTATTTTTAACTTGCAAGTCACCATGTTGGTTTTGACATTAACGAACCATGCATTTCTCTGATTGGTTATCCCGCTTGTCAATCAAATTCGGGGAGTGACCTGGTCCCAAACTATGTCTTGGTAAAGTATAGAAAATGTGCGTAGTCTTGGCGTGCCAGGCTAAATAATACCAAAAGAAGCAGTTGTAGCACTTGAACCCCATTGGGCTTTATAATGTGTTTATATGTGTCTATGGTCCCATCACTTTATAAAAGGCTTTTCAATGCGTTTTAATTAACACAGACAATGGTGCCTTGACAGAAATGGGGCGCAGTTGTGGGCTGATAATTGCCATGCTTCTTTATGTAATGCTCAGTTGGGAGGTTCGCTGCAATCTTTTTAAAAAGGGAAAACAACCTCTTTATTTATTCCAATGGACTAATGAATGTTGTTTTTTGAGCTTTTTCACCATTTGTTAGATAGGCCTCTTACCTCTTTAGTTCATACTCGTCTAACTGCTGGAGATCAGAGCCAGAAAGGACAAGTCAATCTGAAACTTAAGCGCATTCCTTGAGCTGAAATCTGGCAGTGTTTCCTTAAAGTTTTATGGCAGAAGTCAAACTGTAGTAGACTCAGGCATCCATCTCGCCTGTGTTCAGTAGACCACAGTGAAAGTAGTGGGCCAGCAGCACCTCCTCTTTCCATTTAAATTCATTCATAGGCTGGGATACACACAACCCGGTGGTGCACAAAAGGTGGTTTCAGCTTCTTTTGTTTGTGAATTTAAGGTCCCGATTTGTCTAATATAGTCTGCTTTCAATAGTTTATTTACAACTACAACCTTTACTTTGATATTGATAGTAAACCCCTATTGCCAAATTTCCTAATCAAAACAAACAACTGTTGTGTTGATATTAGTGTTGTCATGACACAAAAAATTTCAGACTTTCAATACCTCAACAATAATAAATGATCCAGATCGATATTTAGAAAAGATTCAAATTGATCCATGTTTTTTTTTTTTCAGTGTAAATTCTGTATGTTTTTTTTTTTTTGTTTTGTTTTGTTTTTTTACAACCCTTGTTCATTGCCATCCAGAGAAAAATAATGTATTATAAAAAGTGTAATTTATCAATGGTAATCAACAATACAAAACAGCAGCACTTAAAAAGCCATATAGTTCCTTCTTAATAACACTATCAAAACAGACTTGATCTATTTAGCCTGGTAGAGGGCAGAGTGAATAACTTTTATGAGGTGCATTATTGGATTTTACAACGGTAAATCAGCTGTAATATTTTCCCATTGGACAATATTTGCCTCTAATTTGTTGAGGGGCTAGAGAGTTGCAGCACTGGTCTTTAATGTCCATTGCACATTATAAACACATGTTCTGTACACTGAGTCTGGAGACAGATTTGAGAGTGGTGCTCAAAGGAATAATTATAGATGGTATTCAGAATCCTCCAGTCGGCCGCATGCAAACAGTGTTTTCGCCAAGAGCCTTACTGCGTGTTTACACCCCAGCCTCGACACAAGCTGTGGACGAGGTTTGGACTCATGCAGGCAGTTAATGCTGGATAAGCTAACATGCTCTCAGAGATTCACATGGACAAATTGGTCTGACTGAAAAAAATCCTGAGAGATTTGGATAATTATCGGCATGATGACATTTTGGACCTAGATTTTCAGTAATAAGAATGATGATTATAAGAGACAAGACGGTGGCTCTAATAGCTCCAAAAAGCAGTACTAGAACGGAAACAAAAATATTAAATCAAATTTTAAAAAATGTGAGGCCAAAATTGAAAAAAACAAAATGTATTAGGAATTATGTTAAAATCTCGTCTTGTCTCGTTATCGTGGAACCAAACTTGTCTCATCTTGTGGAAATTGTGTCTCGTCTCATCTCTACTGTACACATAATGAAAGGAACATTCATATAGTGTGTCATATTCTCAATTAAAAGGCCAGTACAACAAATGCATTAGTATCCCTGTTTGATCACATATAAGCACAACAAAACTGTGATGGAAGTGTATATCTTTGCTGTATTTACCAAAAAATTGCAAAACCATCTTTTTATATAGTGAATCATACTCGAAAGTGTCCACATTTTCACCGCACTACAGACAGTAGTGTTGAAGCTAATCGTACGGCGCAGTACGGCTGACTGACTTGCCACCCGCCTAAAGACACTATATTGTGTATTTGAATATTTATGCTTGAACTGATCCATGATGTTGGATAAATTTCCACCTGAAGCGGTTTTATTTGCACAGCACAGACATTATATTGCACTATATTTTTCTCTGTTTGCACCATAGCAGATATGCATTACCAGTCCCTGTGTGTAGCGTGGCGGTGCTGGTTCTAGCCCTGGGGAGTGGGGGAGGGTAAGGGTGGTCTGATTGAGTTAAAGTCATGCAGTGGATGCAAGCAATGAAAACGGTAGACAATAAGAGCCTTTAGTGCCAACACAAAGAAGAAAGCACCTCGTATGGAAAAGCAAAGATCTCCATAGATGTTAATGGGAGTGATTCGATGAGCGCTTATCTTTGTAATAATGGGAAAAACACCGTCTATCTCCTCATGTTGGAAAGTAACTGCCAGTTCTCAATGATTAGGGCAACTGAATACAGCATGAAAAAAGTCCTTTAGAAATCGCTCCAAGCCCATTTTACTCAATCTGCAAAACTCACATGTAATAGTCGTTTTAATTCATAAATGTCTTGATAAAAGGACTACATTTGATATTACTACATATTTGGTTATATTGTTTTTTCTAAAATGACCAGAAATATCTATATTCCAAGTTCCCACATTCTCTTCAGTTTTTACACTTCGTGCACAAAATGTCTTTTACTGGCCCAAGGTTTTACAAGCTGGAAAATCCCAAAGCCCCATAAAAGAAACCCACTTGAACTAAAGCTGTATGTCAAACGATTACTATGTCTTATGTAGGGTGATTGTTGTGTGTTATGTGTGAGTCTGGCCAAATAACTAGCCTTTAGTTTGAGCAATGCCCAATTTGAACCATATCTGAATGAAAATGGCTATTGATTTGTTAATAAATAACAAATAGCATCCTATGATCAGTGTTTAAAAGATAGTATTAAATCTTCTTAAGACACTCCCCACTTAGGTAAACAGGTTAATGATGATAATGAGATTACCATTTACTGGACTTTTATTTAAATTAGGTTAATAAACTCTTCACATTTGATTACTGCTTTGTTGCCATACAAAACCCATTTTATTTGTGTATTCAAATTACATTATTGTGAGCTAGCTGTCACAAATCTTACATTTTTTTTTACTGTTTTTCTTTTCTTCTTTCTTTTCTTTTGAGATGGGCTGCTGTGGTAGTTACCGATACAAATGACAAATCTTTAAAGATGCACTAATTCTCACTACTTGTTGCATGGAGATGTTATTACTTTGTCTGGAATGTACCACAGTATGGCAACTTATCTACCTTGCATTTATTCAATAAAGTTGCTTTTATTACCTTTAGTGCCATTCTTACTGGCGCTGGATTGTCTTTCCAGATATTCACATTCCAAGTAAAGCAATAACATCTCCATGGAGACAAGCAGCAGTCGAACCCACACCTGAAAAGTAACAGAGTGCACCTTAACGTAAAAACATACTTTCTCATTTGATTGAAATCCACACATCTCCTTGTTATTCCTGCCTGGTACATTCCTCTGCTGGGTGCTATAGGCTCAGATCAGACCAGGGGCAGATGGGTGTGAGGGATGAGGTGGGGGGTGAGATGATGTCGTAAGTGTTATTGGGTGAACCCTCCCACCTCCGGCTGTCACCATAGAAACACCATGGAAACAGACAGGTGTGTGTGTGCTACTGCAGGAAGATCCTTCAGGGGCATCTGTCTGTGCGCGTTCATCATTGCAGTCAGAAAATTATATTTATTATTAAGATCGTGCCGGTTTGAATTTGTTTGGCATATTGGTTAAAATGTCATGAAATGTAATTGGCCAACTAACTAGCCACTAGCCATGGGATTAAAAAGGTACAACATTTTCTTATGGCTGTGGCATATTTTTCACTGTAGACTTTATATAGCCACACAAACTTTCAATTTTATTATTTCTTTTGAGAAGTTAATCCTTATCCCATCCAGCAATCTGAACAGGAGGTTAGCAGGTCAGTAAAAACTGATTGCATTCAAACTTTGAAGTTATATTTGAATTAAATATATCCTCTAGTTGTAAAAGCCTGATTCTGAATGCCTGGAGAGGTTGCATTTAAACAAAACATTTTCAGCCTATCTCCTTGTAGCCCCAGACAAAAGAGACAAAAACTTTTAAATTACACTTACGGTTTTTACTTTTTATCTTTTTAAGCTTACTGGAGGCAACCTACTGTGAGATTCCCAAACCTCCCTTTTTGCTTCTTTAGGTGTTAGATTAACGTTTAAGAGTAAAATCAATCCATCTTCAAATGGTTCTTTTCAAATAGTAGGGAATCAAATTTTACCATGCACAACAACTTTATCTGTTCTTTTATGTGTCTTCTCTGCATTTTATATAAAAGAAGAAATAGAGCTGCACAATTCTGTGAAAAGTAATCTAACTGTGATTTTTCTGAAAAAAACATTGTCTTGCATATATTTGCAAACTTGTGGTTATTGTGTTACCAGTTAGCAGCTTTTATTTGCAAGTTTTAAACTAATTAGTTTTTAATAACCAGTTTTAAGCTAATTAATAACAGACCCCCCCAAACCTCTCTTAGGGTTCACAATTTTTGAGTTGCATGTCGACTCTGTGTCTGAGATTACTAGAACACGATTTTGGAACAGTTTGTTTGTTCTGTCATATATAGCCGTTTTTGAAATTATCCACAAAATTTCCAAATAACTGAATTCACATTTCTTTGCCTGATCATTCTAATTAAACTAAATTCCTTTCTTCTTTGGATAATGGATTACACTGTCCCTCCTTCTTCTTCTTATACCATATGGGTGGCAGTGGCACAGTTGGTTTGCGTATACTGGTGTATGGGGTGAGTGGATGTAAATTGCTTTGAGTGCACTGAAGGTAGAAAAGTGCTATGGAAATACAGCCATGATATACTGATGTAAATAACAGGCATTTCCGTAGTAGTTTAGATAAGCCTTATCTTCAGAATCTGATCCTGTGCCCTGCCCGTTGTTGTCTGCTGTGAGCAAAGTCCAGGGTCAGTCCGGGCCTTTCACCCTGAGCTCCATGTTGTTGATAGCACATTACTATAGGCCTGTGTGCGTGTGTGTGCCTTTATGCGGTGTGTGTGTCTTTGTGCATGCGTGTATGTGTGAATGTGGCTTTATGCTGGTTTAAAACTATAAGCTGATGAGATAACGGTCTTAGGCCGCTCTGTGTCTCAATCCTGTGTGTTACCGCGATTACATCATTCAAATAGTTAGTGTACTGCAAAAAAATAAGTTAACTGAATGACAGATCGTAAATTTTGATGAACTTGATGAGTTTGAATTTCTGATATCAAATTTTTGACTGGTGTTTTTCTTATTGTTATTGTTCAAGCTAAATTATTTATCAGTGAAAAAAAACATGCACATGAAGTCAGAACCTTTTGTATCTTACTGATTAAAATGAATATAAATGTGTAATAGGTTTTCTATCATACAGGACATAAAAATGTACCCAAAACCCAATCTGAATCCAAGTCATATGAGCCTAATCACTTTATGCTGTGCATGTGTTTTCATGTGCGGAGCGAGGGGGGCGGGTGGGCACATGGGAGAGGCCACAGTGACACACACGTGCTAGTGCCACGCGCTCGCTGCAGCTCCCGACCCGGCGCGTACAGTCGACTAAAACAAACACGCCCCAGACAGACCTCTCCTGCTGCCAAGCTTAAAGACTCACTGCGGAGCGGCTGTGGGAGAGGAGGGCTTAAGTGGCGGTGCATGGACCATGGGCTTGTTGTGGTGATGATTGTTTAGTTCAGCTTTTAATTTGAATGTTTTGGTTTTAGTTGGATTTGAAATTTACCGATCTTTAGTCTAGTACTGACCCTGTTTACACCTGTTTTCTTTTAATTGCGGTTATTTTCTACCTTTCACAATGTTTTTCTCTTTGGACATGACATCATGCTGAGTGCAGTTATTTAAAACCTATATACATTTTCACTGCAGTACATAAGCATACTAAATAAACTCAAGTTGTTTGCTCAGCTCTTCATTATTGCAATGATTAAAAAGAGTTAAAATGTTCAAATTAGCTTAAATTATGAACAGTGAGAATTAATTAAGCATTCACCATTGTCAATTTTTCTATGCTGTTTTTTTAAATCCTGGTTTAATGGGTCTTTTTTAAACTTGAAAATCACCGTATGCTTAGAGACAAATGTATTTACATCCACTAACAACTTTCACCTTTAATTAGCTGTTTCCTCAGTTTGACTCTCAATACATACAAACTAACTTCAGTGCTTACATTTCATAGCATAAACAAACACTTTCTCCTATACATAAAGTATAAGATAAAAAAATAAAATAAAAACATTGAACAAAACCTATGCTTTAGGTGCGACCTTCTCATAGCAGAGCATATATTTTGCATTTGTATGTTCAGGTCTCCAACTTATTTCCATCTAGTTTGGGTGCAAAAGTCAAGTCATCTAGGGCTACAACTGAAACTATTGTTATACAAGGACATCAGTTTTACTCTGGTACTCTGGTTGAGCTAAATGTTATACATAGTTTTACTTGTTCAGAAATATTCCTCAACCCATAACATAAAACAATGAGGTGCGTTTCCAAACAGTTTGATGTAAGAGGTGGACAATTCTCACTAAAGAGGCGTCAGGATATTGGACAGACTTGAAGCTTTTCGGATGTACAGTCCATGTTCCATATTAAATTACACTCTACTTGCCTGTGCTTCCTGCTTTTAAATGAAAAGCCTTATGTCCCTCAGTGTTGTTTGCTCTGCTCTTATGTGTACTCTGTGTATTTGTGTTACAGATAAACCTGAGGCTCATTCTGGTCAGCGGTAAAACGAAAGAGTTCCTCTTCTCTCCGAACCACTCGGCAGCAGACATCGCAAAGCACGTGTACGACCACTGGCCCATGGGTGAGTTCACACGACAGAGGCAAACAGAGCTTGTACTGGTCACTGGTTTGATTCATAAATCTAGAGGCTAAGAGCACTGTATGGAAAATGATCTGGGATGGACTAAAGATATGCTTTTTCCCTCTACCATCCTAATTTGTTCTGAATTTCTCAAAATACAAAAATGAATGTGACAACAACTGTGGTATCATGACTACTCAATACTCAATTCGATCATCTAATATAGCATGACACTAGAAAACATATTAAATGCCTAAAGACTATGTATAAAGCTTTTTTTGAACACCTTCGTGCAAAGTGGTTGGGTGTGCTGTGGGTGAGTTTGTAGTAAATCAAAATGAATGAAATTTGTGGAAAATCTGCCATACATATCGGCCCAAAAATATCGGCAGATCTTTTTGGCCATCAGTTCCTCTGAATTATAAAACATGTATAACATATATATTGGACTTTTCCTGAATAAATTCATAATACATCAGAACTAAGACCGCTTGGTAATATTAAAGAAACTGCTGTCATTTTGTTCCTCCTTTCACCAATGATCATCAGCTTTTATGACCAAAAGTTCTCCAAGACCCTAGTCCATGAACTAAACCTTGACTAGTTCAAGACATGAACAGGACAAATCCATGTCTACATCAGGACTAAAGTGGACACACCCAAAGTCATTTTACAACTTTAAATAAAAGTTAAAAAATAAATAAATAAATAAAAATACAGCATTTAAACAGACTGTTGGGATATTGGCCTGGAAACGCCTTTTAATTCCCTTGGATCTGTTGGAGGAAGTGACTGGGGAGAGGGAAGAGCGTCTGCTGCCCCTGACAGTCTTGGATAAGCAGTAGACGGATGTTTGAGTGTTTTTAGTCAAGTTGCAGCTGTCTGTGTTTGTAGCCTGAGCTCACAGTGTCTCAGAGGGCTGGGTGTTCCTGGTCTGCCCAAAGCCAGTACATTATGTAAAATGCTGCAACAGTTATGCTATGTTGAATTTGATTTCACATTACTACGAGTCACAAACTACATCTGCAGTTTATGTTGTAACTGAAGACCTCATCCAAATGTACACATCATAAATCCAATTTACAGATTTTATTTAATCAGATTTTTTTTAATTGCAACTGCTCTGTGTTACATTCAAACATTTACTATCTTCTGGTTTGTGGCTTTATCTAAATTTACTTTGCAGTTCACTGATCTTCCCACAATTTGCAGCATATGTAACACTGGTACTTGGTAGGCTTGACAAAAGTAAAAAATAAGAGTCGAAAATCAGATACTAATAGATACCAAAACTCATATTGAAACTAGATACGAGTTTCAGCATGTATCAACACTAAAAAAAGTCACATTCACAGGACAGAAATGAACCTTTATATCAGTAGAAATGTAAGACCACATGGACTATGGAACCTTGATGACTGAGGGGATTACACAGCTATAAGGCCACATGGTAAAACAAAGTACAATGATATAATGTTGAAAATCACATTCTGTTGTCTAAAGAAGGAGTGTTTTTCCATTGCATAATCACAACAGCTTTATGCTTGTATTGATGTGATAATAGTGGTAGTAGTAGCATTAAAAGTTTCTTGTTTCAAGATGGTATGAAATAGAAAAATTTGTTGTTATTGGTAACTATGATGAAATATATCAATATGCTTAGGTCAGGGGTCGGCAACCTTAAATACTCAAAGAGCCATTTGGACCGTGTCCCACAGAAAAGAAAACACCCGGAGCCACAAAACCCTTTTGACTCTAAACCAGCGCTAACCAGGGGAACTACAGGCAAATCTACAACTCCCAGAAAACGGACTACAACAAGCACCATCCTACACTACAGCTCATAAGCGCGAGTCTTAAGAGAATTATTTACACCTTTCAGTCTTTTCATCACAACAGTAGCAACATAAATAAAGTGCATGAGTGAAATAAAGAACTGCGCTGCACACGTACGACCTGCACACGTATAATCTCTGAAAAATTTAACATGAACCATCTCCAACGTGATAGAAGCACAGAACAGACTCACCATAGGCAGAACATCCCTCAGTCACAGAAAGAACACGCATATTCTACTGAGTCCTGCCCTTTAGTCCGACAGAAGCTGACCGCATCAGCGGTACAAGGAGCAGCTGTTTTTTCACCGCTTATAGTTTATGCAAATTAGCCATGTGGTTTTAAGTTTCGCTTCTGTATAACGTAAACAAATGTGCGCAAAGCTGCATTAAACACATTATTATTTGAGTCCTCCTCGTAGGAAATAAAAAAAAACAACTTAAATTATCCACTGTCGCGTGTACCACGTGTACCAGTCTCATCAGCCACGAAAGCAAATGAATCTGCCCACGTAGCATTAAGCGTTCTGTTTTCTTAGGAAACTTTTCTTTTCTTGGAGTCCGGGCTGCCAGTGTGTGCGGGTGGCGCACATCGGCGGCTTTGACGCATGTTTTGAGCGACAAAAATATTAAAAATGTTTTATTTAAATGTTATAAGATTACCATTATCTACAATTTTAGATTTACATTTAAAAACGAACAAACTAAAATAAAAATACAATGTAATTAAATACTCATTATTATTTTCCAAAGTCACAGGGAGCCACGACAGAACGATGAAAGAGCCACATGCGGCTCTGGAGCCGCGGGTTGCCGACCCCTGGCTTAGGTGCTATAGTGCACTTTTACCTCTATTCTATCTCTATTTCTAAGCCATTTTTCAGGGTTTTCAGAGGTTACTGGGTAATGTTTGCTTGGGGTTAAATTGCATGATAGGGTCAATATTATGTTTACCTTTTTAAAGTAATGTTAAAGTAGTTTAAGTCACTGTAAGCACTGCAATATCAGATTACAGATTGTTGAAGGTACATTTTTATCCAACTACTGCAACACTGTGCTTATTGAAATCCCTATGTTCCACATTACAAATGATTCCAGTTTTCTTTCTTCTTTCTTTCAAGCTTTTGAGGAAGCACCATATTATTGTAGTTCCACGGATCACATTCAGTGCTCTGCTAATTACTTATATAGGACTGCAGTGCATTGTGGGAAAGTCTTTGGGGTGGGTAATTAGCCTTTCTCCTTTCGCTCTGATTATCACTGAGCACAAGAATGTATCAGCCCATCCACCTCGGGTCAATCCGACGCCCACTCCCAAAGCACAGTGCATTTGATCCAGCTCTGACCTCAACAGCCACACCTTTAAATCTCCACACACCAGTGCTGTCTTATACAGTGTATGTGCACATGCATCTAATACAAACACGCAGGACTCAGAGAACAAAGAAAATAATAACGCAATTAAGTTACAGGGCGCTCAGGTGCAGGAGGGCACGGTTTGGTAGAAGCCTGATCCCATCAGCCATTGCTTTCTTAAACAACAGGCCCCGCTGAGGCATAATGTCTGTTCTGTAATGTGTTTATGTGATTGTGATGTTTGGTGTTTATCTGTGTATATGTCAAATGAGCCCTGTGTATGTGGAAAAGAATCTCCCCTTGGGGACAATAAAGTAAAGTCTAAGTCTAAAGTCTTACATGATTGGTAAATCATTTTTTTTATTATCACTTTTATCAGTCATAATTTGACGTTTTGATCATACATCACATTAATCAATTAAAAATTAGATGGTCATTACGAAAATAACATATTTGTCCTTGATGGAGGTACACAAGCAATGAGCAAGATACTACTTTCATCACTGACATTTCTTACATTTGTGCTTGGCAGGAAAATTATGAATATATTATTGAAATAGTAGAAAATAATTTTTTTTAGAACACATTAGAAATGAATTAATGAAATTAAAGCCCTAACATTTAACAATCTAAATCGGATTATTCACAATTTTGCTTGTTAGAAGGATTGTCTACAAAATCAGAACCTAAATAAGCGATAATAAACTAGTATCAAAACTAGATATGCATTTGAACAAGTATCGATACTGGAAAAAATTACATTAATAGGACAATATTAAACCTTTACCGAATAGTTTTTAAAATTGTATCTCTTCATCTGTATCAGAACACTAGATAGTGATACTACTAATATCATGTGTTAAAATGTATTCTATTGTATAAAAGAAAATAATTTTCATTATCATTGTGGTGTCAGAATCTATATTGAGTAAATAAAGTTTGAAATGTTGGTATCCAACACTGCTTGGATGACCTGGCCATAGGTCACAGTTGAGATATTATTGTGTACCTTTAGTCTTTTGTTCCTGTGGCCCTATGCACATGTGAACTCGGTCAGCCCCGGTCTGAGCATACACAATGACACCCTCCACTGACTCTAGACACATCTGGACTCCAGGCGCCCTCTCATTTATGGCCTCGTCTTTACTTCTTCCCAGCCACACCTAATGCTCCACTCCTCCTTACATTCCCAGAGACGTCCCACAAAAACCGCTTGTTACATATTTTGCATATAATGACAAACAAAAGCCTTAAAAATACCTCCAAGGCAGTTGCTACAGTATTCCATAACCACGCGTTAACAGATTTGATTCGACTTCACTCACAGCACGGCAACATTTTTCAGTGTCTTTATAGCAATGTTGACATAAAGATAGCTGGCACATACTAATTAGGAAAAAGTCTCAAAGTGTAAATGCAATACCTTGTTTAGGAATGATATGCAAATGGAAGACGACTAAAGTAGTAATTTATGTTACGTTTTACTGTTTCCCATTTTGGTGAGTTTTTAAGATCACTAGCCATACAATTTCTTCATTGAATACTTAACAGAGACATTGGTGTGATACTGGTACTTCTCTGTTTTAATATAATTCCAAGACACGTGGCATGTTTAACTGTTTAACTAAGAGTGAAACATCATTTGGAAAAACTCAAACATTTTTATCTTATTATGAGCAAGTACAAAAATGAATGAAGAAAACATGAAAAGCTATAATCGGTATATTTGTATAATGGTTCTTTTTAAAGCCTATAAGTTTTTAATTCCTTGTAGTACTCTTTAATTTCTTTTCCTTGACCCTCCTGTCTCTGTTTATTCCAGATTGGGAGGAGGAGCAGGTGAGCAGTCCCAACATCCTACGGCTCATCTACCAGGGGCGCTTTCTCCACGGCAATGTCACACTAGGAGGTCAGCACACACCCTTATGTACTTTCATAGAGGACTTTTATAATTTAATTTATGAAGAGCATGAAAAAAGTTATTATTGTTAGTAGTTACATTTTCGCACTACAATTGACAGTTATTCTTCCTGTGAGAGGGGACACCTCTCCACAGATCAGACCTGTGACTTGCTGGGATCACTGGTCTAGATTGAGAAGTGTGGAAATTGTATTCAAAGCAATAACATCTCCATAGAGACAAGAAGGTGGCGACCTCTCCACTAGAAAAGTTACATTGTGCACATTTTAAAGAAGCTGTGTATTTTGTGATTGGACACTTTCAAAACAAAAGTGAGGCTTTCCCATTCTACACATTTAACACTTTTTGTATAAATAGTGGTTTTGCTGACTCTACAACCTGAACCACCTTAATATTATTTTTACGTAACAACATTTTGCTTTGACCCAGCAGCCGCAGTCAAACCCGTCTATGCCCCGTCCTCGCGCTGCTTAAATTCACAGGGCTGTGTTGTTGGAAAGGGCTGTGTGCTGTTCTCATGGTTTTCCCCAGCCCTGAACAGAGGCTCCTCAGTGCCCCAGGACAGACCTGCTTTGACAGGACGAGCGAGGGCAGGAAGTGGAGAGAGAGAGGAAAGACACTGTCAGGAAGGAGAGGGGTGAAGACTGGCGTTTGGACCAGGACAGACAGACACGGGAGGGAGGGGGAAGACAGAGTGAGAGAGTGAATGCCTTAAGAAAAGATGGTTTCTTTAGTGCAGTGCTCTTCTCTTTTGGCTTTGAGGCCTCTTAGGGTACATTCACACTTGCACACACTTCACAGCAAAATTGGGACTGAATCTCAAGCGAAACCTGGAGCGAAACCTGGAGCTAGACCTGGACCAGACCAGGAGCAGATCTACAACAGGACTAAACTGGGCTCAAACCATGACCAAACCAGGCTGTGTGTGAACTCACCCTTAGTCAATTTGGGGTTATGCCGGTCCCTAACGTTGTTAATGAAGATGGTGTGTGTAGTAATATAGTAATCGATGTGTATTTGATAGTGGTGGTAGAATTATTGTTACTGGGTAGGCACCCATTCTTGTATGCATTATAATAGTAGAAATTACAGAGCTGTGATATTATCAATAATATCTCGATAGCTCTTTTATTTAGAAATAGTAGTGGTATGAGCAGATGTGTTACATTATACCTTGTAAATGGCATAGATTTGCAAAGAAAGTGAACAAAGCCTGTATTGTCTTAAAGGGAGGGTGGGTTCTTCTTGTCTCTCTGTTCCTAATGCCTTTTAGTTGATGTAACCTGATTTTGATTTGACCAGTGGTTTTCTGAGGTTAATGGAGTTACTGCAGCCCTTAACCCACTATACGGTCTGCCCATTACTGCATTTCAGTTTGATAATTCCTCTGTCAGTGGTGTCAGATGTTTCAAATGTCCACATCAATATCTCCAACTGAACAGATGCCTCTACTGTACTATAATGTATATTCAAATTCAACCTACATTATGTAACTTTTCTAGTGGAGGGTCTGCCACTTGTTTGTTACCAGCATGTGCTAATGCTTTTTCCTAGAATGTTCCACAATATGACATTAAAGCAGGTGATGCCACTAGTTCAAGTTACTGGTAAGATCTGTGTAAAGGCAAGTCCACTCACAGTAACAACAACTATGGTATGTTTTCAACAATAGAAACACTTCTAATGAATACATGCAAGTAATATAATGTAATGTTTAATTCCACACTATGGAACTCTCCAGAAAATAAATAACCTCTCCGTGGAGACGAGAAGGTGGCAATCCCCTTTTTATTTTGTGATGTTATTGGACTCAATCTAATAAATCTATAAATGTTCAGTACTCTAAATTTGAATTATTGTAACATTTTAGACCATTTTGTTCTTAGTTTAATCCTCCATTGACCTGGTAATGGTAATGCTATATCTCTGAGCTTGTCCTTTTCTATACATTTTCTAATACCTAATAAATATTACATTAAAGGTAAGCTAATGTTCTAATGCATTACTCTGTCTGAAAAACTTTAACTTGCTGAAAAACTCTTAGATCTCGCCTCTTTCTCTCCACAGCTCTCAAACTGCCCTTGGGGAAGACCACAGTGATGCATTTAGTTGCCAGAGAGACTTTGCCCGAGCCAAATTCCCAAGGTAACCAGCTCCCAGCCGCTCCACTTCTTTCAACCCACTTTAACCACCACACCACCCCTCATCTCCCATTATTTAACTCAGCTCACACAGAAACACACACAGTTCGCTGCCTAAAACGTAACCTCGGGACCTAAAACAGTTTTAGAGAATAAATCATAGCGGGTATTTTGCGTTTGTTTGGGCTAATCGTATCCAAGCATCTGCTGATTTCACAATACATGATTTATTGCCACTCAAGAACTCAAATTGTTTTAAACGGCAACCAAACATGCACAAGCCCCCGCCGACTTTATGAGGAGCATAAAATTGAATTACAGAGATAGATGCAGCTCATTTACATAACTTGGGAAACTTCAATGCACAGTGCATCTTTGAAGTAAAAAGGTAAGTTTAGGTCAATGAGGACAAATCTAATTACCAAGTGTCCCTTTCTTATAAAGACACTTTTTAGAGAGTTAAAACTGAGGTAATTGAGAGCAGACCCCCCCCTCCAAGATGTTGACTGTATCTTGCAACAGCACAAGACATAGATCCCAAACTTGAGTGGAGAATCTAATGCACTTTATTTATATAAAACATTTAAACTAAACAGTTTCCCAAGTGCCACAATACAGATAAAAAAATACAATGGGGATATCAAATAAAACTCTATTTAACTCCACTAGTCCTCATTAAGACAATAAATATAATAAATACAGTGGAGGAAATAAGTATTTGATCCCTTGCTGATTTTGTAGGTTTGCCCACTGACAAAGAAATGAACAGTCTATAATTTTAATGGTAGGTTTATTTTAACATTGAGAGATGGAATATCAAAAAGAAAATCCAGAAAATCACATTATAGAAAATATATTAATTGATTTGCAATTCATTGTGTGAAATAAGTATTTGATCCTCTACCAACCATTAAGAGTTCTGGCTCCCACAGACCAGTTAGACACTCCTAATAAACTCGTCACCTGAGTTAGACAACTGTTTTAACTAGTCACCTGTATAAAAGACGCCTGTCCACAGAATCAGTCAATCAGACTCCAAACTCTCCAACATGGGAAAGACCAAAGAGCTGTCAAAGGACGTCAGGGATAAGATTGTAGACCTGCACAAGGCTGGAATGGGCTACAAAACCATAAGCAAGAAGCTGGGTGTTAAGGAGACAACTGTTGGTGCAGTTGTTCGAAAATTTAAGAAATACAAAATGACCACCAGTCGACCTCGGTCTGGGGCTCCACACAAGATCTCACCTCGTGGGGTTTCAGTGATCATGAGAACAGTGAGAAATCAGCCTAGAATTACACGGGAGGAGCTAGTCAATGATCTTAAGGCAGCTGGGACCACAGTCACTAAGAAAACCATTGGTAACACTTGTTTAAAATGGATTAGCAATGGACTAAAATCCTGCAGGGCTCGCAAGGTCCCCCTGCTTAAGAAGGCACATGTGCAGGCCCGCCTGAAGTTTGTCAATGAACCTGAATGATTTAAAGAGTGACTGGGAGAAGGTGCTGTGGTCAAAATTGAGCTCTTTGGCATTAACTCAACTCGCTGTGTTTGGAGGAAGAGAAATGCTGCCTGTGACCCCAAGAACACCATCCCCCCGTCAAGCATGGAGGTGGAAACATTATGCTTTGAGGGTGTTCTTCTGCCAAAGGCACAAGACAACTTCACAGATTCAACTGGAAGATGGACGGAGCCATGTACTGTTAAAATCCTGAGTGACAACCTCCTTCCCTCCACCAGGAAACTGAAAATGGCTCGTGGCTGGGTCTTCCAACACGACAATGACCCAAAACAAACAGCCAAGGCAACAAAGGAGTGGCTCAAGAAGAAGCACATTAAGGTCATGGAGTGGCCCAGCCAGTCTCCGGACCTTAACCCTATAGAAAACCTATGGAGGGAGCTGAGGCTCCGAGTTGCCAAACCATGAAACCTTAATGATTTAAAGATGATCTGCAAAGAAGAGTGGACCAAAACTCCTTCTGATATGTGCACAAACCTGGTCATCAACTACAAGAAACGTCTGACCTCTGTGCTGCAAACAAGGGTTTTGCCCCAAGTGTAAGTCTTTTTTGGCTAGAGGGTTCAGATACTTATTTCACTCAATGAAATGAAATCAGTTTATATATTTTCTTTAAAGTTATTTTCTGGATTTTCTTTTTGATATTCTATTTCTCAATGTTAAAATAAACCTCTTTTTTTTTTTTTTTTACTATGTTTATATATATCTTAAGCCATTATTATATGCACATGTAGTCAATACTTTCTGTCAATAATCACCACAGTATGCATGTATTATTGCACTCTGGGAGACTTACAAAGTCTTTCCAGGCCCCATCATGTTACTGACAGTTATTCCTATATAAAAACTGTACACAAGTAGTTTTCAGGGGTACTTTTGTGCAGCATCTGCTGTGTGATCACATGTGTTTACAAAAGCCTCAGAGAGTGTAGGATGAAACAAAGGAGTAGGAGGGACCACCATCTGGGCTTAAAGTTGCTGTAAACCACTGTGTACATTGAGTTCAAAAATAGAGCTGGCAAACAACCAAATACATCGTCACAGACAATGGACAGTTTTCATAGGGACTTATAGGAGATGAGTGTTTGGTGTATGGTACTATAAGGGCTTTTTCCTTTTGGCTGTGATGGTAAAATCATACAACCCCACATTATTTATATATAGTTTCATTATTGTTAAGCCATTTGTTCATTACTAGTATACTATATTATACTTTTAAGTATAGTGGGGCACTATGCTCGCAATATTGTTACGGTGGACTATTTAACTTTCCTGTGAGCCACCTGCTTGTCTCTGCCATGGATTTGCTGGAATATTCCACAATATACTGTGGCCAGGCCTATATAATGCATTTATTAAATTACTTGTATTTCAGTGTATTTTTGCAATAAAAACGCATCAATTGTTAATGTGAGCAGGCTTGCCTCACCACATATTTGACCAGTAACTTTGACTAGTGACACCATCTTGTGTTCTGGAAAATAGATACGTTTAGTCACACATGGTGGAACAAGTAAAGCAATATCATCTTCAGGGAGACAAATGTATGGTCGAACACGTCCACCACAAAAGTTACATAAAGCACCTTTTACCAGGGCACGGGCACCATCTACACCTGGGAGTGGGAACATTTTATTTCAAGACTAAAAACTTGTTCATACAATAAGAGGAAGATATCACTAGGCCCTCTTTCACGGTAATGTTTGAAATTCAAATTGACAAGCAAAATAAATACATAAAAAAGACATACCTATTCTGTTGCTGCTCTGCACTTACTTCGTTCTCCAAATTTATTTTTTCAATCCATGATACACATAGGATTTGGCAGCATTGCGTTGTTGTTTTGGTACAACTGAAAAAAATCTGCTGCTCACTATCGTAGTCTGGAGTTGCTGTCTCTTTGTTGTGATGACGTTCATGGCAACATCTGCTCCCATTGGGCACCAGAATTTTTTAACGTGGAAGTCGGCGGACTTGTTTCTTTTATTACGTTTTTTAAAGATGAATATTGTAATTTAAAATGTCCAAATTATAACATAATGAACCATGGGCGTCATTTTAACTATATAGCAGACTCAAGCATAATGTGTGTTCCTGAAGACCTCCTATCTTGTCTGTTACAGGTCAGAGAAATCGTGAGAAGACTGGAGAGAGCAACTGCTGTGTCATCCTGTAGATTCACACCTCTTCATGCTCTTCCTGCCCTCCTCGTCCTGGGATACTTACGAGCACGTCCCCCCATCCCGCAGCCTGTCCATTACAACAGCAAAAAGGATACGCATTCGGATTCTTTCCTCCTCAGTCTCCTCTGATATGGAAACACTGAGGCAGCGGGCTCAATCCAGGACTTACAGAGCTGATTTAAACAATAGCGTTGATTCCTTTTGTTGTACTTGATGATTATTTGTCATAGGAGGAACTGGATTTGCATGTTATGTTTTTGTTATTTTGAAATTTCTTAATGTACACCTTGTTAAGCCTTCTGCTGCCATACCGTTACATACCGTTGAGTCATGTTGCTATTCGTGGCCGGTCTGCTAGCAGTCAGTTTTTAGCTGGTTGTCACAGTAATGCAGTGCCCAAGTTTTGCGTGTGGCCTTGTCTTTTCTTATGGCAAAGGATTTTAACCACTAACACACACAAGTCCATATAAACAGACTCAGTTTTATGGTCTGCACATTCATACATCTGTGCTCCTTGGTGCAGACAAAGCTGTGCCTGATCCAACTGACCAGGACACTTACATTCATATACTAGTCTACACTTGTGTCCTCTCTACTGCCCTCCTCTGCATGTGCAAGTGAAGTGCACAATAGAGAAACAAATCTTACTTATTTTTTTTTTTGAGGGAAAGATTTTTCTATCTCTCAATATTTTATCCAAACAAAGCCTAACAAATAAACAAATAGTGATATATTTGTTTGTCCGAGACATATGTGACTGTGTTTTGACAGTCCATGCATATATTGCATATACTGTATATATAGTTATATATAACTATATTACTGACCGATCAGTGTTGTGCTCGATAAACCTAGATTCCTTGCTTTGCCCAATTAAAGACAACTTTTGGTACCAGTGTTGTGAAGGAACTATGTAATTATGGTATCCTGATATCATTAAAAGAGAAAACATATTGAGGAATATCTCACTGCAACAGTATATAATATGCAATAGTCCTAATGTGTACATGGAAACTTTTGTATGTGGTTACATCATGGTGGATGGTGCATGGTATGGCAAACTGTGTCATGATGATGGCTGTAGTTTGAGATATCAAAATGGCAAGTCATGAAAGATTTGCAATAAATTGTGCAGTTCTGTTCCAAAAGGTTAATGAAGTGGGTAAGAAACTATATCCACATTTGTCTTAATTTGTCTCTTATCATCTTCCTGCATCACAGAGAAAGTCCAGTTTTTTGCTCGACCAGCACTGTTTTTCCTGTTGTAAATAATTGACAGAAAGATGAAAAAGAAGACAGTTGTCTTCAAAACTGAAAAAAGAGCATTGCACACAACATAATATTCATGATCTTATCTGCATCCTCAAACTGTAACTGTTCAAACAACCATATAATACAGGGAATCATATTGCTAACAATACACAATGTGAAACTTTACAAAATACTCACATAATTCATTTTGCACAGATTGTATGTGCTCCATAAAATGATTACAAATGTACAGAGCAGTTAATTTTATATTTTTTCCAATGGGAGTTGAATTCCAATCTAAGATAAAGTGTAGAATATATTTAATAATAATAATAATGATATGACTCTTATCTAGGACATGATGACTAGATCTTGTTGATATATAAACAGTATATTGATGTTTAGTCTGATCGTGATGGTTAGCCTCTAGCCAGTTCACTTGGGCTTAAGAGCAGCAAAAACCTCCCTAATCTCCCCAAACTGTATTTTGTTTCTCTTT
Source organism: Taenioides sp. WSHXM2023 (assembly GCA_029959045.1). Lineage (NCBI taxonomy): Eukaryota > Metazoa > Chordata > Actinopteri > Gobiiformes > Gobiidae > Taenioides > Taenioides sp. WSHXM2023. The sequence continues at coordinate 11,178,697 of CM057098.1, read as the reverse complement.
ATGTGCTTCTAATATTATATTTACTTGTGTATAATTTAATGTAATCCTCTGTTTTATTTTTGCTTTTAAATCGCTTTGTAACAGCACTAGGTCTTAAAATTGTTTATAATGATCAGGGTTCCAATCTGTACAAATATAAACGTTTTCAAACCGATTGTAAATAGCACTAATGCTCCCCTTATGGCCCTCTGAACTTCAAATGGAAACATCTGTAAACTAAATAAAGGTTATTGAAATGCACTGGCTTTTGTCCCTCACTCAACTCTCCCAACACCATTTCATTTTCTTAGTTTCCTGGACAGTCTACACCGTACTGGAATGCTTTGACAATTATTCAACAATTATATAACCCTGGTTAATACATACGAGGCATAATGTAAGTTTACATTTTTTAAATTTTAAATATGGGAAGACATAAACAACCTATAAATGACAACCATGAAAAGACAGTAAGAACACTCTCCTCATACCTACATATCTGAGCCCATACCATTATTTATAAGAGTTTTTTTTCTTTTCATATTCCTCTGGACAATTTTCAAAATACAATTCCCCCATTCATCTTTTCTGCTTGTCAGTGTATCAGTGTATATTATCAGTGTATATGTTCTCTTGCGGGTGCTATGATGGAGAGATGATCTGTATATTGTCCTGTCTGTAAAGGTCAAATAAATATGCTTATGTGGTATAATACTGAAAAAGCTGAGTAGGTAAAGGTGAAACAAGTTAATGTTAAATGTTGTTTAGTTGCACTCATCAGAACACTTTGTCCTAGTTTGATAATGGTCTGCTGTAGGTCATTTAAGATAAAGAACTTTAAAAATCCAAATATTTAATTAAGCCAGCACAAGAATAAAGACATTAAGCCTATATTCAACAAAATCCATATGTATTCTGGCATTGATTTTGTCAGATCAGTATAAAGTAACTTATTTTGTGTTTTCAAAAGGTAAATGATACTGAGTTTTTGTCTGCACTTAAAGATCAGTTGTATTTTAAAAGCTTGCAGTCAAATTGCTTATGACACATACCATAGTGCTGAAATGTGAACAGACTGACAAGTGTTTCATGGTTATATGTGACAGCCATCTGATGCTCCTGACTCATTTGGTGCAGTTTGTTCAGCAGACTGTGGGCCAAAGTCCAGCGAGGAACAACAACAAGAAACTCACTAAAACTAAAGGTGTAAAAATGAATCACCCTTGTGTAATATGGACTTACCAAACCATTTCCTTACAAGAATATAATTGTTATTTTGTGGTCCTCCTCCCTCTGTCTCAGTTCCACACTTTTTCTGACTGTAATGTGGGCTGTATGAATGCAGCTATTCTTACACCAGCCGCTCACACACTCACTCATAGGCTTTGGGTAACAGTACTACCACTCACAGTGACATTTCTGCATTTGCCAACATCACAAGTGCCTATTTCTATGGCCACAGACTGAACCCACTGTTTGTCCTGCCATTGGTGTTTCTAAATGCTACCATTTTTTATTTGTTTATTTTATTTGTTTTAATATATTAAAAACGTAATTTTGACACTTTTTTTTTTTAACATAGGTGGGTATCATTCAGTTACATTTACTCAAGTAGTTCAAGTAGTTTTCTGAGAACAATTTTATTCCTCCTACTTGAGTCATATATTTTACAGTTTAACTGTAGATAACCCTGTGTCCTGTCAATCATTATTTCATCTATGCACTTGCGTTTCTTCTGCCTGTGTATAGCTGAAATATATTTGTATTACTATATTTCTATATATTTTAATTTGGGCTTTTTATTGTGATGTGTGAGCTACCGTGTCCAAATAATTTCCCTTGTGGATCAATAAAGTCAGTCTAAGTCTAGGACTAGGACTAGGTTAGTGTTAACAATATTAAAAGACTGTGAACAATACAACTGTCTGTCAAACTCAGTCTAAAACAATATAAGCTTTTTTTTTTTTTTTCTTATTTACACCTGTTTTGTCGTAGTGTCTGTAAATAATGGCCTGTAGTAGAGTTATCTTCACACTGTCATTACTGGTGTTTGTCTGGATTATATATTACTATTATTGAGTAGTCTACTATAATTATAACTGAACACAAAGCATCAGCTGATCTCTAGCTCCATGCCTCCACCAGGCTTAAAACCAGGAGGCACGGGGCTTTTAACACCGTGTAAGTTATGCATATGAGTTTATTTTTTATTTATTTTACTCGTTTATTGCCATTTTGTTTTTGTTTGCTTTTACTGGTTTTGTTGTAGCTGTCTGTCTCCAGCTCGTTGGAAACTGAATAAAGTGGATCTAGAAAGTGTCATGGCTGCCACCTGCTGGTAATGTGTAACTACAGCATGAAATGATCAAAATGACAGCCTTTAGTCCTGTTTGTGTTATTATCAGGCAGGTATGCTTTGTTGAATCAATACGTTTTATGTTTATTTTAGTGAATTTTGTTTGCTTTGTATTTCCAACATATTTAACGTTAACATATGCACAAAGGGAATAGTCAACCTTCCTTTGTTTTGGCGAGACTTCTCATAAAGAAACAATGAAGCGGGGAGTGCGGATCTGCAAAGTCAAACTGACTTTATACTACGAGAGGATGTATCACTGTGACAAAGGGTATTTCTGTGCATTATATCATTATATCCCTGCTTAACATGCGACCTAGCAGGTTATTTATGCCCCTATGGACATTTATGAGCTAATATTTAATGCAGTGTTTGAGTTATTGCACAGTAATGGTAATGGACGAGGCCAACACGTGTTACATGTATGCTTGTGACCATATTTCCATGCTTGCGACCATATTTCCACGCTTGTGACCATATTTTCATGCTTGTGACTTGCTATCCTCTTTATGTGCCCAACACAAGCAGATAAACTACGCAAACGGGTTAATTTTGCAACCAAATTTGGCTTTTGAACGGCTCTTCAGCTCATAGGCTAATTAAAATAAACACTAAATGAACTTCTTGCTAGGCTACTGAACTGTATAGAGTGTTTAGCATTGTTTACTGTTCCTATTACAGATTTCTTGGTATTTTATAGCAGACATGGTAAATTTGCAGCTTTCTGTTCAAAAACTGAGTATGCTGCCTCCATAGACTGTAAAATGTCTATGACTGACTCCAGTGACCACTGCAGTTTCAGGTACCTTGTGACATCACGCAGGACTGTCTTGATTAAAGTCAGTGTTTCTGATCTGAATACCTGTCTGGAGAGATGGAGGTATGAAGTGTGGATACCTGTTTCAGGCCATGGCCTTCATCAAGCAAGTGCTATTTTCATAAATCACCAGTGCTGCAAGAAAGACGGTGTGTAAAAATTCTTCTTTCTTAAGTTCAACAAGGATGTGTGGCCTCTCTTAAAGTAGGATGTGGCAAGTTTTTGTGTTGTAATGATGATTCTTGATACCGTGAACAGAAACAGATTAAACTGTAACTATGACTCATGGGAGCTTGTGACTGTCACAAACATATTGAATATGTCATCATCACCAAAGAACCAAATGAAAAGACAAAACTCAGAAAATTAGTTCAAAAATACATTTTCAGAATTCTTTATGAGTTGTAATAAATATAATACAGTATAAAGGTTTTGCTTGTTGAAATGTAAAGTGCCAGATGTTCACAGATGAAACTAAATGAATAGCTTATTAGTATTGCGGTCTGTCAGACTTGTAACCACAGTGCTGTGTAAAAGTTATCTACTTTGGCCACACAAAGTACTCCTTTGTAGCATTATAACAAATAAACCACAGTGTAATTCCTAACAGCCCTTTGTGAAATGTCATATAAATGTGTTAAATATAAATTTATAGATATGAGTCCTCTTTGGATCTGTCCCAGGGCACTCTACATAACCGGCGACTATTCCGACCTTGAACGCAGTTGTTTTCATGCAGTGGTTGTGATGGCTCATGCAGTTTCTTTTGTCCTGAGGTGATGTTACATTTGCAGTTAGAAAAGTCCTTGTTTGCTCCTTTACCCAGAGTCCTACAGATCTTCTGGGAACATCCATTACTCATCAGATGTTTTTTACAATCTTTTTTGGGGCAGATCCGACTACTGTCAGTTCTTTTCTTGTACTCGTCTGGCATTAGCTGATCTTCATCTGAATGGCTATCAGGTGACGGTGAGGAGTCGCTTTTATCCATATTTTTAGTAAGAGGAGGTGACTCAATTTGTTTATTGTCATTGTCCAAGAAAGGTTTAGTATCTTTTGGACTAGTTTGTTTTCCAGTGTTGATTTTTGGAGTGGAAAATGTGTTAATATCCTCATTGATGATGTGATTGCTGTATGTCTTCCAGAAGTTTGAGCGGAGCTGCTCTAACTCTGAGTGCAAAGGCAGACCAATGTCTAAGTGCATCAAGAGCTTCCCCAGCCACTCCTCCAGTTGTGAGAAGGGAGGTCTGAAAGAAAGAAATGACAAGTTGGATAAGATGGATTTTTGGATGCAATAATTTGGGAAAAAAAAGGTCAGTTGCAAAAGATGTTTTCAAATTACAGTTCACTTAACAGTGCACATTTTAAGCACATTTAGAGGCATTAACATCAGAGGAAGATAAAAAAATATGAACTGCCAAAATTAAACTGGATTGAATTTCAAGTTCAAATCAATTTATTTGAAAGAAAAGCTATTTTTATTTCCCCCACTCTCTTGCCTAATTATGTGTGTTTTTTTTTATGTTTTATGTGTTTTTATTATTCAGAATTTTAATTCAGAACTTGTCCGTAGAGGTCTAAATGACAAGGTCAGCATTCTTTCCTCCTTAAATAGACACATTATTACTTGCTGAGGACATTCGGTTATCTAAATAAATGCAGCCTTTTCGATTTAATAATTGTTTCAGTGAATCAAGAAATAAAAATTTAATTGCTGATGATTTTTCAAACACGTTTATCATGTTCTCACAGGCTTTAGCTTTACGTTAACATGATGTATCTTTTAACAACAGCAGGGGGCGCTGGCGCTCTTGGCTTAGATAGGTTTGTGCATGTGACACAAATAGTACAATATTTTGCCCAATGCCCTGTCCCTGCTCTGTCATGATCTATGTGTTTCTGTTATTTAATATAAAATTAGCAGTAGACATAAATTAATGCAATTTAAAGTGATTCATCCTTTCTATTGCTGTAAAGTTTTATTGAACAAATTCTATCCTGAATTGTCTCTATAATGTGACAAATTTAGTTGAAGGATCTGTTACATGTCCCATTACACTGGTGTAGACTTTTTTAGGCTTTAGATCTGATTTAGAGCTTGTTTAGTCCTGCTGTAAACCTGGTTTAGACCTAACAATGTACTAAAAACATTTAAAGATAACTTTTTGTAATCTCCGGGAATACATTTGAAGTATGAGACCGCTAGGTTTGCCTCTGACGAGACACGTCTCAGACACATCTGACAATCTTAGAAGAAACCATCCGGACATAAAAACATGTCAAGGCATACAACCCAAACACTGGTATGTATAAGATCCAACACTGTGAAAGTCATTATGAGCTTATGTCATTCTTAGAGCAGGTTCTGTCTTCTCTTACCGTTTGTCTGCATCCATGTCACAGCAGAGGGCAGCGTGGGGCAGGAAGGCCGAGGGGCAGTCCAGAGGGTGGTACTGCTGCAGGAAACCAGCCACATCCAACCCAAAGTCCTGTGTGCGTGGGAGGAAGTCTGGGTCTGCACTCACCCTGCCTATTATCTACACACAGGTATCAAGTTTACTATGCAGAGAGTCAGCTTTTTTCAAAACCTCATATCTATAGAAGGGTTTTACAGAATTATAGATAACTATAGACTAATTGATACAAGGGATGTAACAATAACTGAAATATTGTGATATTGTATCGTGATACTCGTTGGCCATCACAATATGTATTGAAATAATCTCTTTGCTTAAATTCATTGTTATGGTACCTTTGCTCTGTTTACATCTTAATTCTTTGGATTATAACAGAACCAAAGGCTTGTCAAGGCATTTTAAAAGGAAAAAGCAGCATATTCACAATTTTGTTAGCCTCCACAAAATATCGCAATAAATATCTTATAGTGAGATGCATATCGTGAAGATATCGTACAGAGAGATTTGGATATCGTTACATCCCTAACTGATACCAAAACTAGTCTTCAAACTAGATACAATTTGGAAAAATATTGATACTTAAAAGTGCATTGTGTAACTTTTCTGGTAGAGGGTCCGTCGCCTGCTTGTTTCTATGGATATGTCATTGTTCTGCCTGGTATTCAACAGTATGACATTAAACAACACTACCTTATATATTTATTCAATTATAGGTAGTTTTATAGCTCAAACATACCTAGAGAAACATGCATTCTGACTGTGAGTGGGGTTGCCTCTCCACAGATCTGACCTGTAACTTGGGTCTGGTTTGGTCTTAATGAAGATAGAAAGGTTTAATACTGTACTGTGAAACATTCTAGACAAAACAATAACATTTCCATGGAGCATTTGACAAACCCCCTCATCAGAAAAGTTGCACAATGCACCTTTAAAGAAGACCCAGATGGACCTATGCTGAACAAAATGATACGATGTGACCATATTACACGATATTAAAAAAAATTGAGTTTGAATTTGTAGTACAACACTAATCCATAGAATGCAAAATATATTTAAAGCTATAATTCATTTAATCTTACCTCACAGATCATGATGCCAAAAGAGAATATGTCCACGCGTTCATCATAGCTTTTTCCTGAGTTAAAAAAATAATAATAATAAATAAAAAATCACTATATCAGTATTAATAAATATTCAATGAGAAAAAGCAACCCCATTAAACACTGATATGTGCTCACCGTGGATCATCTCTGGGGCCATCCAGTAGGGGTTTCCCACCACAGTGTAGCGCTTCCTCCGGTCAGGCTTACGGCCCTGTGTAGGCGAGCCTTTAGCAGGCCTCTCCAAAGAAGAAAACATTTTATTCTTGTCTTCAGGCACCAACCTGGCCAGCCCAAAATCTGCTACTACCACCGATTGGTTCTGGAAAAGAAATATATTAATGATAAACTTACTCTTTTATCTCTTGCCATTATCAAGATGATGATAAAAATAATCATACCTCTCTGACCAGGCAGTTGTGGGAATTTAGGTCTCGGTGAATCACATTCATTGAATGTAAATAAGCCTAAGGTAAGGTAATTTAACAGAACATAGTTCAAGACAATGCATAGTAATGGTTAGCCATAAAATTATTAGGAATTTACCATTCCTGCTGCGATATCTTTTGCATAACTCACTCTTACACTCCATGAGAAGTCTTTGTCCTGAACAACAGAAGCAATAGAAGAACTATTTCAGAACAGGTGCCATTGTCAAGTCATAATTATAAATTAATATGTAATAAAATTATAAATTAAATTAGTAATATAAATTACCATTTTCTCAATGGTTTCTCTCAGAGTCCCTCCTTGGATGTATTCAGAGACAAAGTGTATTCTTTTATCTTTATAAAACAATCCGATGAACTTGAGTACATTGGGGTGATCCAAGCATCGCATCACTTTTACCTGTATTTTAATAAAAATGCTCTGCTTTAATTGAAAACAAATGCACAAAAGGCCAACCAAGTATGAGAGATTAGCTCTAAATGAGGATCTTGTACATAGAGGTTTGCCCTCACGAGGATGTGGCATGGCTTGGGCTAAGAAAAACTACCATGAGGTACTGAGCGTGTTTAAGCGATCCCTTTTTGACTAATACCTTGAACCACACCAAAGTGTAACATCACGCTTTTAAAATGATGTTTGCATGCTGCTGTCAATTAAAGCTCACCTCTTTTAAAAAAGTCTTTTGTGTCTCTTCATCAAACCGTATCAGCTCTTTCATTACCATTACTTCCCCTGTCTCTTGATGGGTCACCTAAAAACCAAATGGTAAAAATGCATGTTATCTTTGCTGTTTTACATTGCATTGGTCTTATTTGAATAATTTCAGCAGATTCTTTTACCACACCTTAATAGCCTGTCCAAAGAAGCCTTTTCCGAGCACCTCTCCATGAATCAGATCTGAGGGTCTGAAGATGCGATGGGTCCGGTCCCCGTGGTCCACTCTGAGGGACTCTGACCGAACCATGTCTCTGCGCTGCGCCAAATGTGAGAATGAGCCGGATAACAGCGGGCACTTGTCTATACTGCAGCTCCGCCTGAGAAAGACGAGTATCACAAGAATCACTGTATATACAGAATACTGTACAACTACATGTAAAAGATAAAGTAGTTTACATACATAATGTGTTTAGACCTGATTCCCGGTGCCCCCTGGTGTTGAGGTGAGAGCCTGACCCTGGGGGACACTCCTGTCTCCTCAGTGGGACTGGGCTCCTCCTCCACACTCGGGAGGCTGTGGCCCAGCATCAGTTTGCTGGGGGCAGGTTTGTCTGAGCTCATGGCGTCCTGGGTTGAGGCGCTGGGAGATGGAGGGTTGTGCTCTATGGTCAGCTGCAAAGGTTTACTCACATCTTCTATCACACTGTGGATCTAAAGGGAACATTATGCACATCAGGATGTGCTTGCTGTAGTAATATTGATTTCTTATGTTTTGGTATGACATACGTCTTCTGGTGTTATGTTGGAGACTGGGAGTCCATTGACCTCCAAAACTCTGTCACCAACATGAAGAGTAGACAGCAAACCAGCACTGAGGATGTCTGGATCTAAGCTGGTTATAGTGAGTGGGACACATTAAAGTTAGAAATATAATTTCTGCATTCTCTTTTGAACTATTGAATATTTTAACAGTGTTTTATCTGTCATCTTTGCAGACTCACCCAGTCACAGTAAGAAGGGGGGCTTTTTCTTTACTGACATCTGTTTCTATGGATAGGCCACGGTGCCCACCTGGTTGAGGAGGAAAATACACTAGCGCCACCATGTGTCGTCTCTTGGTAAGTGGAGACGACTGTGTTTCAGCTGTGACTACACCCTGTCGAAAACAGTGACCACTGCAGACAAAGTTTAAAAGTCACATGCTTTGGTGGGGTTTAAGAAAACACATGGCATAATTTGAGCTTCAGACTCACCAGTAGAGTTTGGAACGTTCCACTAAAGTGTAGGTGTCTCCCTCTCCGATAATTGTTGCACAGTTTCTACATGAGAAACATTCTGTGTGAAACTTCTGCTCTCCTGCGACCTAAAAACAGGATAACTATGACTATATTAACTACAGATTTACATTCCTGAGAGGCTGTCTTGAAATATAGTTACTGTCTCCACATTCTTTGTGGACTTCAGATGTTTTCAGAGGATATCCTCTTTCAACTTGGGCACAAAAATGACTTTCATATTGGAGGAAGCAGGAAAAGCTTTGAATGCTGGAATAGTTTGCCTCACACAGATGTTGTGACGTGAATCCTCCCTTCAGTATGTGATACACAACCCATTTGGCAAGTTTTGATCAGACATTAGAGGATCAATATCAAAGCTATTTTTTGTGTGTGCCAATTAACATCTAAATGTGTTGAGTTTACTGGTGTGAAAGAGCAGACTTATCTTTTCTATTACTGAAAATGTGTCAGGGACCAAACCCCAAACTTAATCTGGACTTATTCAAAACACTCTTAAAACCTCAACTGTCCTGGACATGACTATACCCGTAACACGGACATAACCAGGACTAAAGCTGTAAGAGCTGCACTTTTAGTTCTCTGGAATATCACCAGATGCCCATGTATGTAATTTGAGAACAACTAGATATTATTTAATTAATATTTTAACAATGTTTTAAATGCAATACAATACATAGTTCTGCTAGTGAACACTTTACCATTATTAGTCCTGTTGTAATCGTTTCCTTACAGCCGTGACAGTGCTCTCCATAGCGAGCCCAGTAATGCTTCTTACAGTACAACCCCCCATCTCTCTCATAATACCAATTAGACAGGATGCAGCCACACTCACTGCACCTACAAACAAGAGACGTAAGAATACAGAATGGTAAAAAAAATAATGTGAAACAAAGACCCCAGAACAACTTGTAGATTTCAAAACAGTAGTTACTCAAGAAGGCCAGTCTGAGGCAGTGTAATGTGAGCCCAATCACTGATGGACCATATGAGCCCAAAAGGAAAGGTGACCGCGCTACTCAGGATCAGGTGGGACACTTCCAGAGCGGGACAGGGACAAAATGACCTCTTTTAACACTCAGTACTGTCAGTAACACCCCTTCACTGGACATTATGTACCTCAGCCCCTCCTCATTCTTTGTAGTTTTAGTTGACAAAAATCCATAATAGTCTACCCGGCTCACGCCACTCTGACTGTTGGAAAATTCATCATCATCTTGCTGGCCAGGTTACATAATAGTAAATTTTAACTGGGGTAAATTGTACTCGCTTCCTTGGACATGTGAAGACTTGTTTCTTGGCTGTTGAGTTTGTTTATGGCCTGGTTTGGGGCTCTTGGAGTGAAAACTGGAACTCAGATCATCTAGTCTCCACTTGTCCCTTGAATTTACCTATGTTTAGTATTTATTCTTTGAAAAATATATATAGTAATATATAATATAAATAGTTTTAGTCAATGGAAATATCTACTATGAGTTTTAGTGGTCGACAGTGTATGTACTTTTAGTCGTGGTTTTAGTGAATTTTATTATTTTGTTTCCATTTTGTTTTAGTTGGCAAAAATATGGCATTGATGAAAAGTATGATAACGTTACAGTGACTTGAGTTTTACATTTGAAAACTACTTCCTTCTGTTGTGAGTACTACTTATTTAAAGTTCGCAGTCAATCACATGCTCACAGTTGCTCCCAAGTCAATTTCTTAGCCAGAAATGCTGAAAATGTATTGTGAAAGGTTAAAACTTTCACCGTAAAATAACACGTGCAATTAATCCAGTTCTAATTGAGATTTAGATTTAGTCATCTCTAATCATAAAATAAGTGATGTGCTAGGGTCTTTATAATTATCTCAATCTTCTGTCAGTAAAAGCGTGTGGTTTGGAGTAGAGTTCAGACTTAGGAAGAACAAATTTTTCATAAATTCATTTTTTGTCATATTGCCCAGCCATACAATAAAATGGTATTTGATCGCAATACCGTAAACCGTTAAAAAAGTCATTGCCTTATCTCAGACGCTGGGAGCAGAGCAGGAGGTCACTTCCTGGACACAATGCAGGCCCTTGTTTCCTCTGTGGAGCACAACTGTAAATGTCATGCTGCTACTACTATGAGAGGATGTGCAGTACAGGAGCACTGTATTCTAATCCAGCTAAAATTAAGAACTATTATCTGTCCTTTACACATTAAAGCTGCTGTGAATGCTTTTCTGGAAATGCTTAAAACAATGGATTGGAAAGGAAATTACTCTGGTGTTGAATCACATGGGTGTGTTATTTCTCAATAAATTCTCACATGGAATATTTTTCTGATTGGGCAAGAGGTCTTTTCACAAGATTCACAAGGATGGTTTTTTATTTTGAAAATCTTTTGTCATTGTGTCAGAGTAGGCTTGAGGCTACATGTATTGAACTGTAATATTACTTTACAATGCATAATAGCAAAAATGCTTTTTGATTGTAGAAACACATTCAGAATTATTTAGTCTATATTTGTGTGACAGTTCTGTCTTTATTTATGTTGTTTCTTTGGTCTGCGCTGTGGTGATGTTTGAATTGCTCTTAATTAACAGACTTACAGCAGATTAATTTTACAGTCACACTGTAACACTCCTTGAGCTACCATTATAAAAGCTATTATACTAATACCCCACTATAAACACCTGTATGTTTGCAGGGCACCAGCTGGTATAATTGGTATAATGAGTGCTCTCCTACCTTAACTTCACAGTCTCAAATCCCTTGCTGCTACCTTTGCACAGTTAAAGATCATTTACCCTTGTTTATTGTTCCCCTATCACTTTACCTGAATACTTAATAACACCTCTGGGTCATCGTATAGCCTGAACTGTCCTGTCTGGAGATCTGTCTGTCACATGATGTGCATAAAACAACAGGTTATGATGTCAAGCTATTTGTGGAGGGGTCAGATGTGAAACGTCTAGTGATATATTCTCCTACAGTGCTGCGGTTTCCTCTGTGTAGTTTCTTTTGCCCATATGGACTTCCTTGATGAATAGGACTTGTCAAAAATAGACAATCTAGAATGTCTCAGCTTGAAACTATAATAAATAAATACTGCTGCACCTACAATTATTATTATGTGCTGATGCAATTTAATTAATCTTGTTTTTACATGCACTCTTACCCAAATAACTCTTGCCTGAGGATGACAAATTTAAACAGTAATTTTAAGCTGTTGCATAATTTTTTAACTTATTTGTTCCTTACTTGCAAAACTTGGTATTCCCCCATTACAGGTAGTCTACCCTTGTGTAATTGTTTTTTTACATTTTCTGTAAGGAAGTTGAATTATATTTAGTAAGTCCAGCTCTCCTTCCTCACAGTTTGACTCAGTACTGTAAAGACAAAACAAACGTGAGACATGACGGTTTCTCTTACCGTCCCTTCATCCCTCTCCTGAACCGCTGGTCTCTTCTGGACATTGTGGATCACAGCGTTACCAGTTATCCAACTTGACTGGTGAAGAGTTTGTTATCTTCATTTGTACAAGAGTAAACATGCACTGTGCCGTGTCGAGTAGCAGGCGTTGTCTCTCTCTCTCTTTCTCTCTCTTCCTCTCTCTCTCTCACTCTCTTCCTGTGTAGTCAGTTCCCCCTAAAAAGTGTTTTTGAGAAAAAAACCTGACCCAATGACACCCAGCCAGTCAGTCTCCCTCTGTTGGTCAAACTGTTCCCAAAAAAAGAACTGCCGTACCTCTAGTCCGATGCCCCTCTGCTTTGTATGAATAGTATGAATAGTATGATATAGTGAATATAGTGTACAGCATAGAGCCCATTTTGTAATACAACAGTCTATTTTGAAATAGGGTCTGTTCTCATCAGTGCGGGCATAATCTCTTTATGAATGCTCCAATTACTGCACTGTCCCGATTCAGAGGCAAATTGCTCACATAACACATAACAAACAAAGGCCGAAATTACAATTGCTTAGGAGCCTGTGGAGCAGAAAAGGAAAACATCTTATCGGCAGTTTACAGAATCAGTAACTGAGAGACATAATAAGTGATATATATTGTTGTATTACTGTTGTTGTTCAGCACTGCTGTAAGCTGTTTTAAATGTGCTCTATAAATAAACTTGATTTCATACATATAGAGCTTGGAATTGCGCCATCGCATCTTAGATAATTTTTATTTTAGCCTGATGTTAAACCAATGAAGATATTAGGATGGAAGTATTCAGATACTATAGTGTGATAAATATAGTATATATAGTATTTATATAGTGACCCAGCTGCATGTTGTTCCACTGTTTTTTTGTTTAAGTTTTTTTTTACATTGTTTCTATGGATGTTTTGCACAACGTACACTGAGCTCTGTAAGAGCATTCTTTTTTCAAATTAAGGGAAAATGCTTTACATGGTGTGTTCATAGTTTAGCCTGTCCATATCACACTTCATGGTTGTTGTAGTTTGTAGACCACAAGGCAGTTGACTATTTTTGAATGCTTCCTCTTATCACAAACATTTCTTAGGGTTAGTAAAACACAGACTTTAAAATATTTAGATTTTCATTTTATTCATTTAAAGAGGATTGTCAAAGTCAGTACAAAAAGTGCATTATTTTTCCTCTACAAACAAATTTTACAGTAAAAATATTAAATTCAAATTTTAAAAAAGTTTTTCCATTTAAAGAAAAATCACAGACTACAGTGTCTGGGTATACATTCAAGGACCATTTTAAACAGGCACAAGCTTCTCACACACAAGGGACACAAACTACTTATACACTCAAACTGGTAAAAGTAGATTAAATATTTGTCATAGACAGTTTTCTTTGCCATAAATTAAAGATTTTTGTTAACACAGCAAGTACATTTATATAGGCTGCAGATATTAAGCCATGTCTATCTCACATATTATCTCATAGCAAACACAATAAAAAGTAGTACATTTGTACTAACAGTACAACCAAATGTTCTTGTTCATAAAACAGTGCATCAGTTTAGGTGAAAAATGAACAGCGAAAATGAACAGTTATTACTGTTCAGCCTTCTGATTAGTCAGACCAATATAGCAGTTCATTTTTCAAAATATATAATGTTGAATGGAATTTCTTCAGAAGAGAAGAAAACAACAACAACAACAACAACAACAACACAATAAACATGGAGCAAACAAATAAACATGACAGTTGCTAATATGGACCAATCTAAAGGAAATCTCATTGTCAAACACTATTTCTAAAAGTATTAACCCACCCCATTGCATTTTTCAAATCTACTGAATACAGTTTTAAAATGGCTTGTAGGAGTGTGTTGAAGGCAGGTAAACACATACAATCATGCCATATAGCACCGACGTTATTAAATGAGGTCACTTCCTGTATACTGGTCTTTCACTTCTTCCTTTGTCCTGAAAAAAGGGAAATTTTCAGTTTCTCCCTCACATATTATATTGAAATATTTTATTTATTTATATTTATTTATTTATTTATTGCTCTTTACCTCTGTAGCCACCAGTTCCCAATAATGCCTGCAGTGCTGCATATTTAGCTGCTTTCTGGGCCTTGGCTATAACACAGTAATAAACATTTATTTAGACAATATTTGAGTAATACAAGAGATGGAGTCTACAGAATGAGATTTTTAAAAAAGGGGAAAAAAGAATATATTTCTTACATTTCTGGCCTGCTCCTGTAAAACACATACAAACATCATTTTAGTTATTCAAACTTCAGTTATTTTTAGATTTGTCTTTTATTTACTCTAATTTTTTTTTACCAGGGTAAAGTCCTCCAGCTACACTTCCATAACCAGGTCCAGCAGCACCACCTACCAGAAACATGGTTACATTACACATTTTTCTTGCTCCACTTTTACATTCTCTGTGTAAACTCACCAGGGCCTCCGACAGTGGTTCCTGTCCCTGTTGCACTTCCACCTATGTGCAAAGATATTCAGAATGTGAGAAAATGTGTGTCTCAGATTAATAAATGTAATTAATACATTTATTAATCTGTTTTATCAAATTTAAGTAGACAAATTATTTTCTGAGAACAGAAAATTCTACAGTCAGCAAATTTTGAATAATGTATACCCAAATGCAATGTTCTTAGCATTTTAACATATTACTGTATTGTCAGAGAAGATTGCAAGGAGTTTAAAACATGTTAAGATACAAAGCCTAGTACTACCATGGCTCAAACATCCTCATTTAGCGTAAAAAACTAACAAAAAATGAAGTGTACCTGGTCTATAGCCAGTTCCACCAGGCCCATAGCCTCCTGGACCTCCAGGTCCTAGTCCAACTCCTCCTGGACCAAAGCCACCTCCACCAGTCCCTACTCCACCAGTCCCTACTCCACCAGGCCCTACTCCACCAGGCCCTACTCCACCAGGTCCTACTCCACCAGGCCCTACTCCACCAGGCCCTACTCCACCAGGCCCTACTCCAGCAGGCCTTACTCCACCAGGCCCTATTCCTCCAGGTCCCACTCCACCAGGCCCTGTTCCACTGGGTCCCACTCCTGCAGGGAATAGATCAAACATAGGAATATATACATTTTTAGAAAATGGTGTGCGTGTGCTTTTACTGTACAAATAACTCTTACCAGGGCCATATCCAGCTCCTCCATAACCTGGAAATAAAAACAAAACAGTATATTTAATACTATTCCACTGTATTACAAGTCAGATACATTTCCATCTTTATACCAGATTTTGGAGGTTTTCTCAATCCTAGTCCTTGTTCACTAGGTCCAAATCCTCCAGGAACAGTCCCAGCACCACCAGGTCCAAACCCTCCAAGACCAGTCCCAGCACCACCAGGTCCAAATCCTCCAGGACCAGTCCCAGCACCACCAGGTCCAAATCCTCCAGGACCAGTCCCAGCACCACCAGGTCCAAACCCTCCAAGACCAGTCCCAGCACCACCAGGTCCAAATCCTCCAGGACCAGTCCCAGCACCACCAGGTCCAAACCCTCCAAGACCAGTCCCAGCACCACCAGGTCCAAACCCTCCAGGACCAGTCCCAGCACCACCAGGTCCAAATCCTGGTCCTATTCCACCTGGACCAACACCAGAGCCCCCAGGGCGAACCCCTCCTGGTCCAACACCTGCACATAAAAAACAAACAAACAAACAAAGCAAATATTATTTTTGTTTGTTTAATCGCCCCAGTGTCATAATAATCATTTTTGAATAATTACCAGATTTGACTTTTCTTGGACCATAACCTCCTGGTCCAGTCCCGGCACCTCCAGGTCCAAACCCTCCAGGGCCAGTCCCAGCACCTCCAGGTCCAAATCCCCCAGGACCAGTCCCAGCACCTCCAGGTCCAAACCCCCCAGGACCAGTCCCAGCACCTCCAGGTCCAAACCCCCCAGGACCAGTCCCAGCACCTCCGGGTCCAAACCCCCCAGGACCAGTCCCAGCACCTCCGGGTCCAAATCCCCCAGGACCAGTCCCAGCACCACCAGGTCTTATTCCAGTGCCCGTCCCACTCCCTAAACAATGAATGATGAGTGAATGATTAATAACAAGTTACTCATTTGACTTTTTGCTTTAATTATAATTTTCTTTTTACCTGGGCCATAGCCAGCGCCACCCAGAGACGACCCGTAGCCTGCCAAAAATTAAATATATAACTATTATAGATGCACTCATTGTATCACAATGGAGTAAACTAGAAGGTAATTACCAGATTTAGGTGGTTTTCTCAGTCCTAATCCTTGTCCACCAGGTCCAGTGCCAACACCACCAGGTCCAAATCCACCAGGACCAGTCCCAGCACCACCAGGTCCGAAGCCTCCAGGACCAGTCCCAGCACCACCAGGTCCGAAGCCTCCAGGACCAGTCCCAGCACCACCAGGTCCAAATCCTCCAGGACCAGTCCCAGCACCACCAGGTCCAAATTCTGCAGGACCAGTCCCAGCACCACCAGGTCCAAACCCTCCAGGACCAGTCCCAGCACCTCCAGGTCCAAACCCTCCAGGACCAGTCCCAGCACCACCAGGTCCATAGCCTCCTGGTCCTGTCCCAGCACCACCAGGTCTTGTTCCTGTCCCACCCCCTAAACAATGATTGAATGAATAAGTGATAACAAGTGCTTAATTTCACATTTTATTTTAAATGTTATAGATTTTACCTGGGCCATAGCCAGCACCACCCAGAGATGTCCCATAACCTGCAGCAAATACAGCTATTATAGTAGAAGTCATTTCACCACAATGGAATCTAATTGTATGTAATTACCAGATTTAGGTGGTTTTCTTTGTCCTAATCCTTGTCCACTAGGACCAGTCCCAGCACCACCAGGGCCAAATCCTCCAGGACCAGTCCCAGCACCACCAGGGCCAAATCCTCCAGGACCAGTCCCAGCACCACCAGGACCAAATCCTCCAGGACCAGTCCCAGCACCACCAGGTCCAAATCCTCCAGGACCAGTCCCGGCACCACCAGGTCCAAATCCTCCAGGACCAGTCCCGGCACCACCAGGGCCGTAGCCTCCAGGTCCTGTCCCGGCACCACCAGGGCCGTAGCCTCCAGGTCCTGTCCCGGCACCACCAGGGCCGTAGCCTCCAGGTCCTGTCCCGGCACCACCAGGTCCGTAGCCTCCTGGTCCTGTCCCAGCTCCTCCAGGTCCATAACCACCAGGACCAGTCCCTGCGCCACCAGGTCCATAGCCTCCAGGCCTGGTTTGGCCTGTACAGTGGGGAAATTTCTTCTTAATTTCTTTGTTTGGAAAAATTTTATGGGAGAAAAAGTATGATACTTCATAAATGTTTTACCGTATTTTGGTTGTTTTCTTCCAAATCCTGGGCCTCCAGGGATGGCACCTATTCCACCAGGTCCTCTCCCAGCAACACCAGGTCCATAACCTCCAGGTCCTGTCCCAGCACCACCAGGCCCAAATCCACCAGGTCCTGTCCCAGCACCACCAGGCCCAAATCCACCAGGTCCTGTCCCAGCACCACCAGGCCCAAATCCACCAGGTCCTGTCCCAGCACCACCAGGTCCAAATCCTCCAGGTCCTGTCCCAGCACCACCAGGTCCAAATCCTCCAGGTCCTGTCCCAGCACCACCAGGTCCAAATCCTCCAGGTCCTGTCCCAGCACCACCAGGTCCAAATCCTCCAGGTCCTGTCCCAGCACCACCAGGTCCAACACCGGACCTGGTTCCTAAGCCACCCAGTCCCAGTCCAGTTCCACCACCGGGCACAATGCCTCCGGGACCGACACTTGTTCCATAACCTTGACCAGTACCATACCCACCAGGGCCAATATTTCCATAAACTAGGGGGGACACACACTAGGTCAGCAAACATAATGGATTTTGTTTTTATATTAGGAAAAAGTAACACACCTTTCCCTGGTTTTCCAACTGCTTGTCCTGCTCCTGTTAGATAACGTTTGCCTATGGGGATGAAACAGATTTATCTTTTTACCTCCATTCATAGTTACTGTTACACAAATGTGTCTGTATTGCACTATTTTTTATTTGAATAGCATACCTCCACCTGGCAATACTCCGATACCACCAGCACCGTAATAACCTATATACAATATATGCACAAAGCATTAAATGTAACTTTGACACACAAATGGCATATTTTGGCAATGCAAAAAAAGCTGCTTACTTTTTCCAGGTTTGTTAATACTTGCTCCACCAGGACCTACACCCCCAGTACCTCCTCCTACACCCCCAGTACCTCCTCCTACACCCCCAGGACCTCCACCTACACCCCCAGGACCTCCACCTACACCCCCAGGACCTCCTCCTACACCCCCAGGACCTCCACCTACACCACCAGGACCTCCTCCTACCCCCCCAGGACCTCCTCCTACACCCCCAGGACCTCCACCTACACCACCAGGACCTCCTCCTACCCCCCCAGGACCTCCACCTACACCCCCAGGACCTCCACCTACTCCCCCAGGACCTCCACCTACACCCCCAGGACCTCCACCTACACCCCCAGGACCTCCTCCTACACCAGGACCAATGCCACCAAATGGCTTAGGAGTCACTCCGAGACCACCGGCAGATTCTCTGTCTCCATCAGGTCCACCCTCACCATCTCCTTCCCCTGGAGTGTCTCCTCTGGGAACCCCTGCACATGTTGTAAGTAGAAATGGCATACGAAAGTTTATATTACAGTATCTTAACAGGTAAATCTTACTGGGTTGTTTCAGTTACCTCTTATGTCATGGCCTTAAGAGCTTAACTTTTTTTCTTACCTGGAGGTTTAAGGGGCTTTGCTCCAGGTAGTACACTAGTTGTATCATTACTTGAACCTTAAAGGCAAACAAGTTCTCATGAGTCTATATTAATATAGAATTTGTATTTTAAATATGGGTGGGCGATATTGACCAAAATAGACACTTATTTGCTGGAAATTATGATAATGGTGTTCAGACGATATTATGCCAGTCCAACAAAAATGTGTTAAAACATTTCTTAAAATATGTTAATTAAGGTTTATGTATCAGATAAATGTGAAATTACTGTAAAATTATCTCAAAATATAACTTTTTTCAGCTCTTCTTGTCAGCTTTTACATAATTTTAAAATGTTTTACTATAAACGTTATACTGGAAATTTATCATTTGTGTATATTGCCCACCTCTCTTTTAAAATGTCTATTATTTTTGTATTGTCAAGAGAATCACTGAAATTATTTAGGGATTTCACAAACCACCTGGTTGCACAATTCCACCTTCAACTGTAAAAAAAAGGAAAATAATAAAAATGTATGTTTAAAACACTTGTTAATGCTGTGCGTATATATATAATCTAGAAACATTACATTTCTAAAAGTTACATATAGAGATATTAAATACCTACCAGCCGTTGCACCGATATCCCCTGAAAGAATGAAGGAGATTCAGAAGTGCTATTAATATAAAACTAGTAAAGTCAGTTAATCCATGTTATTTGTTGCCCCTCACCTGGTACTGATGTCCCATTGAGGTCTGTTTTATGGAGAAAATAGATATCTCAAATAGTTCAGTGAGTAATGCTTGTTCACACTGACATAAAAAATATATACCTGGTTTTGCAGCGAGTATAGGAATTCCTGTTGCAATTAGACCATCTTCCTCTCCCCTTACAGGTCCTCCAGTCACACCTACCCCGATTAGATATTCATGTTGCATTTTTTCAAGTTTTTTCAACAGTGAAACAACCAAGTAAAAATAAATAAATGTTTGCATCAGTAGTTGACTTAAATTAACTGTCCACATAAAGCAAGGTTCAGACTCCAGTCAGTTTAAACACACCTTCCACTGAAGAACCTCCAGACCCCTCAATTACACTCTCCACACCAATCTCACCTGCAATGAAACAAATTCAAAATCAACTGTGAATGTTACTGTATGAAGTAAATATAAATCAAATATATACACATATTAATCAAATGAAAATAGGAAATGCCTACAAATGAATAATATCAAAAACTCCTCAGCAACACTTACCTCCGTCACTGTCTTTTCCATCTCTTCCTCCCGTACCCGCACGCCCTTCAAGAAAAAAAAAAAAATCTGTTTAGAACTTATTTCATAATTCTTAAAGAATAAACAAGTGCTGTTATTCAGATACCTTCTGATGTTGGGGAGGTTGTGACACCTGCTCCTCCAAGTCCATCCCGCGATTCACCTATTACTGTAGATATACTCATTACATTATTCCAGGTACTTCCTTTATGTTGCAAAATAAATCCCACAGTAATGTAATCATAAAGGCAAATAAAACAGCATACCTGTTGTTCCTGCTCTGCTTATTGGGCTGGTGCCATTCTCTGACACTCCTGTCACATTTGCATTATGAGGTCCTGCAATGCCTGTCCTCCCACCAGGCAGAGTGCCTCTAGGCTGCCCTGAAAAACAACCAGGGCTAAGTTATCACAAAACCATATTTAGTACAGTGTACAAAACATTGCATGTTTCTTTCAATATTTCTGGGTTTTTGATCCTGCGTTTTGTATGCAAATAAAGAAAAATATTCAAAATCTTGGTATCTTAGACCTATAGAGGGCGATATTTGAATTCTGTTCAACCATTATTGAGATTTGTTTTCAAACAAGTGTAACAACTTGATGTATGAAATTACTGACCAACCCGTCCTGTTCCTGCTCCTAGGACTCCATCAGCCCCTGCACCTGGAGCTGTAAGATGAGGTGTGTCATCAGTCATTATTGCTTTCATGAGATAATTTTAAAATGAAATGGTTTAATGCTCTTACTATATTTGTATGGCTTCTGTCCAGTCCCATATCCTGAAAGAGAAGGTAAAGGCTTTAGATCAAAATATGCTTTTTTTAGACTATTGCTCAATATTTAGAATTTTGACCTGGCCCATATCCAGCTGGTCCAAATCCTGTCCCTGCACCTCCACCAGGGCCAAATCCACCAGGTCCAAATCCTGTTCCAGTCAATACATCAATACAATACAGACCAGTAGCATCAATAGGATGTTTTCTTTTGTTTAGCTAATTACCTACCGAGAGGTTCATATTGCATAATCATACAAATATCGTCATACCCCCAGCACCACCAGGACTAAATCCTCCAGTCCCAACGCCTCCAGAACCAGGTACTCCAGCAGTCCCTAGTCCAGCACCTCCACCAGTTGTTATTCCAACGCTTCGGCCAGGGATACCTCCTCCAACTCCAAACCCGGCAGATCCTGTACCCAGAACACCCCCAGCTCCGCCTGGCAGTCCTTATGTAGGAAATGTAGTTGGAAAAGAAAATCTTTTTGGTAAAGATTAAAAACTAACAGAAGACAGTGCTGCATCATATATAGGTTAAATTATTATGTTATTCACTAACCTATTTACTTACCATATTTACGTGCTTTGGCACCAGCATAACCTGCAGGATACAGACAGTTAAAATCTTCAAGTGTCCTGATTATGTACAAATACTATTCACATTATTATATTAGATTTCATAACATGATGAGAATAATAAAATATAATATATTAACTTGAATACTATATTGATGAAATACTAATAAAGGTTTCACCTCCAGGTCCATAACCGGCCCCACTAGCACCGACTCCTCCACCAGGTCCAAAACCGGTACCAGCTCCACCAGGTCCAAAACCTGTCCCAGCTCCACCAGGTCCAAAGCCAGTTCCAGCTCCACCAGGTCCAAAGCCGATACCAGCTCCACCAGGTCCAAAGCCAGTTCCAGCTCCCCCAGGACCAACACTGGTACCAGCTCCACCAGGTCCAACTCCTCCACCAGGACCAAACCCGGGACCAGCTCCACCAGGTCCAACTCCTCCACCAGGACCAAAGCCGGCACCAGCTCCACCAGGTCCAAAACCAGTGCCAGCTCCACCAGGTCTAAAGCCAGTACCAGCTCCACCAGGTCCAAAACCGACGCCAGCTCCACCAGGTCCAAAGCCAGTTCCAACACCACCAGGACCAACACCGGTACCAGCACCACCAGGTCCAAACCCGGTGCCAGCTCCACCAGGACCGACACCAGTACCAGCACCTCCAGGTCCTCCCAGAGTACCGCTCAGCATGCCTTTCAAAACAGATAAACACTAAGATTTTTTTTTTAAGTGAATATTTATTGAATGACATATTTCTTACCATATTTACGGGCTTTTGCATTGGCATCATATCCTGAAAAATCAAGCATGCCACCAATAAAGAAACAATTAATAAGACGTACAACATAGTCATATTTTCCCCTATTATGAGTATTTACCTTGCGATCTGGTCCCTCCACCAGGTCCAAAGCCAGTATCAGCACCACCAGGACCAACACCAGTAAAAGCACCACCAGGTCCAAAGCCAGTACCAGCACCACCAGGCCCAACTCCTCCACCTGGACCAAAGCCAGTACCAGCACCACCAGGGCCAACACCAGTACCAGCACCACCAGGTCCAAAACCGGTACCAGCTCCACCAGGACCAAAGCCAGTTCCAGCTCCACCAGGACCAACACCGGTACCAGCACCACCAGGTCCAAAGCGAGTACCAGCACCACCAGGCACAACTCCTCCACCAGGACCGAAGCCGGTACCAGCTCCACCAGGACCGAAGCCGGTACCAGCTCCACCAGGACCGAAGCCGGTACCAGCTCCACCAGGCCCAAAGCCAGTACCAACACCACCCGGCCGAACTGCTGCCCCTGGCCCAAAGCCAGCGCCAGCTCCAACGGGGCCGACTCCCCCACCAGGACCAACACCGGTCCCAGCACCTCCAGGTCCTCCCAGAGTACCGCTCAACATGCCTGTCAAAATAGATAAACTTCAAGATTTTTTTCTTAAGTTCATATTTTTAAAATTACATATTTCTTACCATATTTACGGGCTTTTGCATTGGCATCATATCCTGAAAAATCAAGCATGCCACCAATAAAGAAACAATTAATAAGACATACAACATAGTCATTTTTCCTCTGTTTACCTTGAGATATGGTCCCTCCACCAGGTCCAAAACCGGTACCAGCACCACCGGGCCCAAAGCCTGTACCAGCTCCACCAGGTCCGACTCCACCAGGTCCAAAACCGGTACCAGCACCACCGGGCCCAAAGCCTGTACCAGCTCCACCAGGTCCGACTCCACCAGGTCCAAAGCCGGTACCAGCTCCACCTGGGCCGACTCCACCAGGTCCAAAGCCGGTACCAGCTCCACCAGGGCCGACTCCTCCACCAGGTCCAAAGACAGTACCAGCTCCACCAGGTCCAAAGCCGGTACCACCTCCACCAGGGCCGACTCCTCCACCAGGTCCAAAGCCGATACCAGCTCCACCAGGGCCGACTCCTCCACCAGGTCCAAAGCCGGTACCAGCTCCACCAGGGCCGACTCCTCCACCAGGTCCAAAGCCGATACCAGCTCCACCAGGGCCGACTCCTCCACCAGGTCCAAAGCCGGTACTAGCTCCACCAGGGCCGACTCCGCCAGGCCTAAAGCCGGTACCAGCCCCACCAGGCCCAACTCCATCACCAGGACCAACACCTGTACCAGCTCCACCTGGACCAACTCCTCCCCCAGGCCCAAAACTGGTTCCAGCTCCTCCTGGCTGACCTAGATGGTTTAACACATAAGTGGATGAAAGTTTCTCTACACATCCAAAGTATTTATATTTAATAATATTGGTCTCTAAAGAGTAGACTTACTTAATCCTGTTCCAGGTCCTACTCCGCCACCCCCAGATCCGGTTCCAGTTCCAAATCCTGCCCCACCCAGTGCACCACCCTGACCAAGGGTGCCTGATCCACCTGGTCCTCCAGCTCCACCTTGGGATATGACAGGACAAGATATTCATATAGGGTATTTTCTCATAATATAGACAATATTTGTATCTCAAATAATATCCATACCATATTTTGTTGCTGCTTTACCTGCCTTTTTTGATTTTCCTGCACCTAGAAATATTTTTATTAATGATGTGCAGTTATTATATTCTTGTAAATGTGTTTTACCTGTTTTAGGTGAAATCAGAGGGTAACCACGAAACACTCCAGGTAGCGGCTGACCCCGACCATCTATATGAGAATTATACATAATTATATATATGTACACACACACACACACACACACACACACACACATACATACATATATATATATACATACATATATATATATATATATATATATACATACATACATATACAGGCAATAAACAGCTACGTCCTGCCAGGAATCATAAGCTGGCCAAAGGAGGAGATACAGACCACAGACGTTAAGACACGAAAGCTCCTGACCATGCATGGAGGGTTCCATCCCAAATCCAGCACCCTGAGACTGTATGGGAGCCGGAAGGAAGGAGGCCGAGGACTAGTGAGTGTGGGAACCACTGTCCAGGATGAAACATCCAAAATCCATAAGTACATCAAGGACAAGGCCCCGACAGAGGATGTGCTCAGGGAATGCCTCGGACAGTGGAGGTCAGAGGAAAAGGTGCTGGAGGGACCATCATGGCAGGACAAGCCCCTACATGGGGCATACCACCGAAACATAACTGAAGTGGCTGATATCAAGAAATCCTATCACTGGCTGGAGAGGGCTGGTCTGAAGGACAGCACAGAGGCCCTCATCCTGGCTGCACAGGAGCAGGCCTTGAACACCCGAGCAATAGAGGCCCAGATCTACCACACCAGACAAGACCCAAGGTGTAGGTTGTGCAAAGAGGCTCCTGAGACCAGCACATAACTGCAGGGTGTAAGATGCTGGCAGGGAAAGCATACATGGAGCAACACAACCAAGTGGCGGGCATAGTGTACAGAAATATCTGTGCAGAGTACAGGCTGGAGACCCCAAGGTCAAGGTGGCGAAGGTTGCGTAGAATGTCCAAGTCAAGATCCTGTGGGACTTCCAGATACAGACTGACAGAATGGTGATGGGGAACCAACCAGATATAGTGGTGGTGGATAAGCAACAGAACAAAGCCGTGGTGGTGGACATTGCAATACCAAGTGATGGTAATATCAGGAAAAAGGAACACGAGAAACTAGAGAAATACCAGGGGCTCAAGGAAGAGCTGGAGAAGGCCTGGAAGGTGAAGGCATCAGTGGTGATCGGAGCACTTGGGGCTGTAACCCCCAAACTGGAGTGGTTACAGCAGTACTATAGGAACAGCAAAGATACTGCGCAGAACTCTCAAGCTCCCAGGCCTCTGGTAGGAGAGAGAACGACCACCGTGGAAGGTGAGGAACACATTTTATATATACACACACACACACACACACACACACATACACACACACACACACACACACACACACACACACACACGCACACACGCACACACACACAGAATCTATATTACTTACTTCCAGTGCCTGGCCCTGCTCCTCCTTGGCCAAGCACTCCAGACCCTGTGAGTGTAATAGATTCAGAGTTTCATTTCATTAAAAAAAAAAAAAAGTATGCTATTGGTACAATTGATTTCATACAGTTAAATTATGACATTTCTTTATTTGTTACGCTCTACTTTTATACTGACCACTCTGAGTACTAAGTCCAGATCCAGTGACTACTCCAGGTAAAACACCACGACCTCCAAAACCTATGCAGACAAAATGAGTAGGTTACTGCCAATCATTTCACAAAATTTCTGAAGTGAACAGTTATTTCCTAAATTTGGCTGAACTTACCTTGACCTGGAACATAACCTCCTTGGTAAAGTCCTGGCACTCCCACCCCTGTGTCACAACAAATTGATGTGTCAACATCCAACTTTAGCATCATAATTAATGGCACCTCCTGGTGACACTCTTTTTGCCTGGGATTTACCTGGGACTTGTTTTGAGGTCTTAGGTCCAGTTTTCCCCCCAGGCCCCACTCCTGTGGTTCCAGTCTGTGGTATAGCTGAAATAATATTTATAAAGAAGAAGAGAAAAAAATGTGACAAACACCAACCAGAAAGTATCTAATGTGGTACAACTAATACATTTATTTTACGTCCTAGTCCTTCCTATGAGTTTGTACCTCCTGGTCCAACTCCTGCTCCACCAGGTCCAACTCCTGCCCCACCTGGTCCAAAACCGGTTCCACCAGGTCCAACTCCTGCTCCACCTGGTCCAAAACCAGTTCCACCAGGTCCAACTCCTGCCCCACCTGGTCCAAAACCAGTTCCACCTGGTCCAAAACCAGTTCCACTTGGTCCAAAACCGGTTCCACTTGGTCCAACTCCTTCCCCACTGGGTCCAACTCCTGCCCCACCTGGTCCAAAACCGGTTCCACCTGGTCCAATTCCTGCCCCACCTGGTCCAAAACCGGTTCCACCTGGTCCAATTCCTGCCCCACCTGGTCCAAAACCGGTTCCACCTGGTCCAATTCCTGCCCCACCTGGTCCAAAACCAGTTCCACCTGGTCCAATTCCTGCCCCACCTGGTCCAAAACCGGTTCCACCTGGTCCAAAACCAGTTCCACCTGGTCCAACTCCTGCCCCACCTGGTTGCACCCCTCCCCCTCCAAGTCCAGCTCCTGAACCTCCAGGTCCAAAGCCTGTCCCGCCTGGTCCAACACCTCGTCCTGGAGACGCAAACATCAGTTGATCGAGTTTTAAAGTGAACCTAAATGCATGTTGTTATACTAACTAACCTGTTTTAAAAGGTTTGACTCCACCGGGGTATTGTCCTGTGCCAACTCCACCTGAGGGACAGTTAAACCAAAAGCTATTACTTGACATTTAGGGGTCAAGTTATCAACCAACCTCTAAAGGCAGACAGTTTTGAGGGAAAAACTTAACTACCCAATCCTATCTACTTGTGTGTGTGCATTACTAAACACTAGAAACGCATAATAGACAGAAGACAGAAGAACGAACAAAACAAATAGCAATAATTCGGAGTCATCTGATACATGGCCCATGAGCCCTATCAGATTAATTTATTGTTATCTAAAAACATTCAAGCATTCAAAAGTGTAGTAAAATTTAATTAATTTCTTCTCTGGCCCCCTCGGTAATGTAAACAAATTATGATGAAGCTGCCGTTTCTGATATTCTAAAAACATAAAATCCTATGCTTTAACTGACCAGTTTCTTAACAAAATGGTTGGACAAAGTTGAATACTTCCACAAAGCAGAACATAACCCCTGGTATGTTTTTGATGCTATCACCAAAACATTTGTCCTGTAAAGTCAACGCACATGTGCGCAGGATGAAAAACAAAGTGGAGTGAAATTCCTCAGCAAATCTGTTATTGTGAGTGATGTGATGACTTCCGTCTTTTATCGCGGGGCTGCCATGCCTAATGCATTAGCTGTTATCACTGCACCAAATGTGTGTTTGCACATGAGGGTGTGTGGTCCCCTTAACAATGCCATATTAGATTGAGCTAATGAGGAAATGAAATAATGGTACATGTCTTCTCCTCTTAATTTGCACAGTGCTAGATTGACTAACATATTTGATTCTTTGAATTTACGTGGGGCTTCCCTGCATGAATAAGAATATTTCTGTTGTTGGTGCAAAAGTAACTGTTATCCTGTCTTACCAGGTACATAGATTCCAGGTCTGACTCCTCCACCACCAGGTCCCACTCCACCAGGCACCACCCCACCAGGCCCCACCCCACCAAGTCCCACTCCTCCAGGTCCCACTCCACCAGGCCCCACCCCACCAGGTCCCACCCCTCCAGTTCCCACTCCACCAGGCCCTATTCCGCCAGGCCCCACACCACCAGGTCCCACTCCACCAGGCCCCAACCCACCAGGTCCTACTCCACCTGTCACACAAAATCCATATACAATCATTGCACAGGCTTTCCAGCCAAAGCAGAGCATTTTAAGACAACACATTATTTTCCACTTACCAGCTCCTAGTCCATAGGATCCTGGAATAAAACCTCCCACACCACCAGCACCTGGGCCAACACCCCCTGGTCCACCTCCACCTAGTCCCATGCAGGGGATATAAAACATAGTGTAAGAGTGTTTAAGGCATTTGAGGATTAGACAGTTATTTGCAGTCTTTGAAAGGCAGTAATTACGAAATGTTTTACCAAGACCCCCTAAGCCAGCACCAGCTCCTCCTGGTCCATATCCTGTCCCCGTCCCTCCAGGACCAAAGCCGGTTCCAGGACTGACACCAGTGCCAAGACCAGCTCCTCCTGCTCCTCCGGCCGGTATGTAAATGCCTGGTTTAATCAAGCCAATTCAGAATCAGTAAATGGCAAAGGTTGACACTTTTAAATGCTGACTTTGTTAATAGAATATATGAGTAATCTGATAAATTTATCAAATTAATACAAAATCTAATTATCAAATCAACTCAACTCATCTCAACTATCTAACATTCTCAATTTTTTTGTCAAACATTACTCATCCAAAAGGCATTCTTTATATCACCATTATCATGTTAGGCACCCGAGTTTTATTTCACAAATCATAACAGACAAAAATAGAAACACAGAAAGCCAACAACTATATAAGGAAACATTTCCAATCGTCCAAATGTCCAGATGTGAGTGGAAGTCTGTAGGGATTCCTGAAGAATGTGAGTAACTGATGTTGTAGTAATCCTGAACACATTACACCAACAACACAGTAAATAACTGTGCAGTTTGATCATTCAGTTCTCCACGCTCGGGGCAGACTCTGGCCAGAACATGATCATTGCAGCTATTTGCTGTATTGTAAGAAAAGCTTAAAATAGCATTCACTATATTTTGATGCCTGCAGTAAAATATTCATGTTAAAATAAGAAAACACCCAGAGCCCACTAAACAAAATTTGTCCATTATTGTGCATTAATAGATGTTTTAATGCAATTAATTAAAGCTCAAGTCTTAGCCTTTCCCCTGCTCTTCTTAAAACAAACCCTTAGATGCCATTCATAATGGCATTATGAATTCTGAAAGATTTGATCTTAACTCATCCTGATTCTGAAGAAACACATCTATATTCCATATAGACTGAAGCTTGATTACCCATTCAACCCACTTTTGTTAGATAGCAGTTTTGTTAGATAGCAGGATTGTAGTCAGGTGAGGTTACCAACAGTCACCCTGCACTACAGTGCTATAAAACAGTGCTGGGATGAGGTCAGGAGACCGCAGCCAAAGGCTTCTAAATAGCCATCACACCTCATTAATAGCTCTAACTATCAACATGTGGCTCTGTCTTAAGAAAGGGAAGATGAAAAATACCCCAGCACTGAGGACCACTGACCTCATATTTAAGAGAATCTATATTTACAGAAAGACCAGCGTATAATTGGACGATATGCCATATATTTCAACTATAAATGCCACTAGTTTTAACCAAAATATTTCACATGGTAATTTGGGAGTCAGTGGGTAATCACTAGCTGAATGTTGAAAATGAATGAAAATATATTCCATCTATAAAGGCCACAGTTGTAATCTAAGCTTTGCTTCATAAATTGTCATAGTGCATTAGTTTATTGTTCTTAACAGAAATTACTTGTTGCAAACCTTTTGCATGACAAGAAGTACTACCTGCACCCTACTCACTGTATCCATGTGCACATAAAATACATGCCAGTAATGTAAAACAATAATATTACCTGTTCACACAGGTGATGCATGCACTAGAGATGACCCACCTCCTTCCAGCGAGGGCTTCAACTGCGCCAGGAGCAGCACTCCAAGAAGGTATGCGACTGCCGCCCCTCTCGCCATCTCGTTCCTAAATGTCCCTCTGTTTTCCCAAGCTGCAGGTTTTATTCCCTGCAAGCCTATCCGTGCTTACCCAGACCTTTTAAAAGAAGGAGGGCAAAGCAAAAAAAAAAAAGGGGACAGGATGTTAGACAGGACACTGTGCAATTGCCTAAGACACACACACAATGTAAGGAAAGCTAGAGCAAGAGAACAGGACTGCATCACCTCATTAGAACAAAAGGGTTGTTCTAGCCCCCCAAAGACTGTTAGCCCACATTTATTTGGTTGTCTACTGCCAGGAAACTGGGAGGATAGGGAGTGTGTGTGTGTGTGTGTGTGTGGGGGGGGACTTGGGAGAGAGGGAGAGACATACAGGGGGGAGAAAGAGGTGTGTAGCGCTAATACAAGTCATGCAAAGGTTAAGCTGGATTCCTTTTCCCCTCCTCTAGAGTCTGAAGCATCAGATACAGTAAAATCATTCATAATGACCAGACTGATTATGACATACATATAGCATCTTAATATGTTATATTAATAACACTGAAGTGATGCTCAGTCATGTTTTCATAAAGGGGGGTGGAGGTGACTTGGCAAGCATCCACATATCAGCCCCCCAAAAAATGTGTGTTGTCATTGAAAAATGACATGTAGGAATGAAAAATCAAGTATATTCAAAAAATCAATATAATATTACTGAATTACACATGTCTAATGTAGGAGTTTTATCATATCATTTGTAGCTTTGAGAGGTGAAATTTATGTAGTTGATGTCTAGTGAATTTCTTGCTGTAACCTCATATGAGCGCTCACTTTAAAGTGAGGTGCCACTGTATTTCTCCTGTGTCTGCTAAAGCCCAGTGCATTGCTCCAGATGACTGTCTTTAGAACAAATCAAGTTACACACAAATGTAACCGTTTCTAGGGGCACCTCACATAACGATTCAAACCATGCAGTGTAAATACTGATTAGCAAAGAAAAAATCTGGTTTATAGTAGATGAAAACCTGTTCACGGTTCTTGTTGAAAAATGTTCTTCCGGTTACTTCTGCTGTGTGTAGTAGAACTTGTACATGCAAAGTTACAATTGCAAACATACAAAAATTAAAATTAAAATCATGTAGCATTATGTGGAATCTGAGAATATGACCCATTGGTATAAATCATCTCTTACTATGCTGTATTTTCTGGATGCTTCTCTGCAAAATACTAACAATGAGCAGACTACTGGTCTGACGAAACAAAAACAATATAGTAATGTAAGTTTAAAAGTTTAAAATGAACTTTTTGTGATAAAACATGTCTTATGCAAATGGTCTGATTATCCACAGTGGTACACAATCTATATTGCCATCTAATGTTATCTAATGTTTTCCAAGACAAGTTATGATATCCGGGTGCCTAGAACACTCCAGGCTCCACAAAATAAAATCTGATCTGTAAAATATAATCTCCAAAGAATCTGGAAGAAGTCTAGCTGTTTATACATCATTTAGTGCTATCAGAAAGGATTTTTCCATGTTTGGGCCGAGTCAACCTGGGCTCTGTCTAGTTTCTGAATTTGGCCAAACTAAGGCAGCATTTTTAAGTCTTGAGGCAATTAAAACAGGTTAACTAAATATAATGATAATAGTAGTGTTGTAAAAATACAGTGTTAAGACATATTTATTCAGTCTTCTGGGACAGAGTGGACTCAAAGCCAGATTGTGTCTGACATGTATGTGAGTCATTTAAGAGCAATGGTAATAGAGGTCCACACATAACGGCGAGCCTCAGATAGCATCGTTTGTCAAAACAATGCCCTTTTGTTGTTTTACATCAGTTCTTGGTTTCACAATATTTTACACTAATTTAGAGTTTCTCTTTAAATCAGTAGCAGACACTGGAGTTACAATGGACAATTGAGAAAAATGCCTCTCAGATGTGGACTATCCCTTTATAGAGTTGTGTATTTATATTTCTGTGTTTGGTGAGCGAATATGTTTGTTTGAGCAAATGGCAGGGCTACCTGAACCATAATTGGTCTTAAACTGCTCCTTTATTGCCACTTTTCAGACTTGGTGTGTTTTGAGTTGAACTTTGATGAAATAGTTGTGCAGTGAAGTAATACAAAAGAGGAGACAGGAACAGGGAAAAGTTTATGTTGAGGCTCATATGCATTTTTTTGGTTGTGAGTCATTGTAATACAGGTGTGAGTTTGTTTGTCCAATATTGAACACAGCGGTTTATAATAGCCTAATTAGAATAACCTTTGGCAGATTCATATGCTGAGGATTAGTAGTTGATTGATTAATAAACTAACTGCATGCTTTTACTAATATGTACAATAATCTTGCTCTACAGTTTAATGCCTCAGTAATTGACCCTTTATGAAAACAGAAATGAAGCTGTTACTTTCAAGAGCATTTTCCATAGGCCCTCCTCTGTCATATGGTGGTGACGTCTTGTTTTAGCCTGGTTTGTAGTGTGCCACAGTGGCAACTCTTTGGCACTGGGCCAGGGTTGTGTTTAGCAGTAGAAGATGAATGAAAGAACATCTTTCATATTGGCACTACAAAGTATGCCATTTTTATTACTTCATTAGTACTGGGTCCATGGTCAACAAGTAGCCTCTGTTAATTAAAACAAGAAATACACCCATGCTGTTAAAGTAAGAGGTGTTGACATTAAAATGTTTTTTTTTGTTTGTTTTTTTAATTGTTTGTAAAATGTTTATTGGGTCATTATAGCATTCAGTTAAAGTGTGTAGATGTGACCTCATGGAGTACAACCATCCATTTGTGGTCAAAAGAATCCAAATAAACACAAATATGAAGCCTCAGTTGTTCTGTCCATAAATAGTTTTGTTTCTAAATATTCAGATTCACCACTCCTCCCATCCATCAGTTGGTCTAATCCACCTGCCGCATGGACCACCAGGTCCTGCAGTCTTGCTCTCTAGTGAAATGTGGCAGAATACTATTACAAGTCAAGTGGCCAAGACTCGTTCTTTGAATGTTTTGAGTTTACCTCACGTCTACCTCAAGTTTACTGAACGTCTGGTGCCTATATATGGGCCTGTGCTCAGTGGAACAGTGTGGAGACCCCCTTTGGCCTGGCAAAGTGCCCCTTTGGGTGGGACATTGATAGAGAGGCATGGTTTGACGAACTGGGCCAGGACTGGTGTGCAGAGTAGTTGCTCATCTACTTAATATTATTATATGTATCTCAAAGTAGATCATTTTTTGCAACAGGTGAATCAAACCTAAACTATGGAAAAGGAGGTTAAAGTACAAGAAAATAAAATATGTGTTATAAGTGATCTAGGGGGTCATTACATGTGCAATAGACCATTTAGTATGAATACGGTAAGCATTTAACTAAGTGGCCTAATTAAGTCATTGTGGCCAAATTACTTCATGATAGCATGGGAACACTTACATGTTCCTAAGAGTTTTCTATCCACTTTTGGCAAAGAAAGACTCAGACAACAACCTAGTGAAAGCATTGTTTAGGGGCATCCGTATACATGTAAGTATTACATGTGCACATTACACATACCAAAGGCTAGAGTGTGACATCAGAGGAATAACTAGTGCAGCTATAGTCTCTTCCCATGACTCATAGACCCAGTGCTCAGAGGGGAGAGGCTTCACCACCCAGGAGGGCTGAAACAACACCGTATCAAGAGCAGCGCACTACACAAACACTGCTGCTCCAACACGCCGCTACATCATCCATCACTGCTGCAAACACAAAACAGAGGAGCGCGGCTGAAAGACAAGAGGGACAGAACAGAGCACAGAACAGACCTGAGGGTACGGACCCCTGAGCGTGTACCTTGTAAAAGCGAGGGAGTGTACGCTGTAAACGTCACTATGAATAACTCATGTCTGCTCTGATACCAATTATGGCACAGATGCAAAAGGCCAGTTGAAGTCTGAAAGATGTATTGACAAATCACATAGCTCAAACACTATACCAACTTCTACATGAGTAACATAACAGTACTTTCACTCAAGTAATAGTTTTGATTATTAGGAAGTCTGTAAGTTACAAAAGCTTATACTCGACAATATTCCCATATTAAAGGATTTGAGCATTTAGATTTCTAAATGTGGTCTATTCTGTGGTCTATTCTTTGAAAATGGGAAATCATATATCAGATGTTACTTTCAGACTCTTACTATACACTTTCTAAAGTTGTAGTGTCTTCAAATACTTTTCTACTCCTTACTTGAGTAATTTATTTGACTGCTACTCTACTTAAGTAATATTATTTTGATTTAACAGTACTCTTACATTTTGCTGTCCAGTATACAGAATTTAATTTTCTTTTGCTCATATGGATACTACCTGGATGACTTAGGGATTACACAGACTACTCTTACAGTTCTGTACAGTTTTTAGTTACAAACCTCTGTTCATGAGAGATGTGTACCTAATACTTAACAGTTCAAATGTTTTAGGTTTGCCCCCTTAACACAATTATGTTATGATGAAGTCACTGCTTTACCCCTCTTTTTTTTTTTTTACCACAAAGTCTCTGAAATTGTCCTTAAATGTTGAACACACACAACTTGAGTACACAAATTTGGCTTCAGTTTCCAGCAGCACAAATAAATAAAGGTATTTTGCAACAGAGACCATTAACTCAATTACTTGTTTTATGTGTGTGGCAAATGCTCAAAATGAGACTAGATAACTTTCCATTGTGTGTAGCATTTGGTTGTGACATCACCCGTTTTATTATCTACACATGGAAATACCTTAAGCGTTGCAGGTATGATTGAGATGCAAAAAAATATATACATTTATGAACAAATATTGCTTGGATTGTATAGACAACAGTGATATTATGTAAGATGATGAAGTAAAGGACAAAGAGAAAAGGGAGTAGTGGAACAGAATGAAGGAATGAAACGTGATTGGTTAGGAGAAATTTAGCAGACTGAGTGGCTGACAGCAATATACAATAGACAAAAGGTAGGAAACACAATGTCTTTGTTGGATTTATAGTTCAGCTTTATATTTGCAAAGTATTCCTCCCTAAATGTAGCTCTTCTTGAGCATTGCAGTTTGTGAGGGTGAATGGCAGACAGTAATGGACTGATTGTCTTACTTACAGCAGACACAACTGACGATGCGATGGCTCCAATCCTGCAGTCTGAGGTCACCGGCCCCCTGTGCGCAGCTCTGGGTTTAGTGGTGCATTGTCCTGACGATGAGCCCTCTCTGTCATCACTGCATTAGACTCCACTTGTCCAGATGGAGCCAATTTGAGCTCGGAAATCATCTCATTCTCCTGCAGACTTCAGAGGGGGGCCGCTTGCACCATCTATCTCCCTGCCCAAGCCTGTAGGTACAATGCTACAAGAGCTCACTGACAGCAACAATCTGGTGTAACCTGGCGTTATAGGCAAAGTAGTGCAGAAACATGTTAATGCTAATAGTCTATTTTAAAATAACTTTTTCCTATTGTTTTTTCCTTTATGTTTTTCCTTGGGGAAAGGGGGATTAGCTGGGACAGTATTTGTCCCTAAGGTCATATTTAATTCTGTTCATAGTTGTGAATGATTCACAGATCTGTTGATTATTGGATTATGTCTGTTGTATTAGCAGAAGTAGAGGACAATTGCTGGCAGACTATCACAATATGTGATTGCACAGTTTTTTGGACAAAAGAGGAATTTATGCATAATTTAATGTGATTATAGGTTATTTTTTGGATTCGTTTTCTCCTGATAGTAATTGCAACTCGTACTACTTAAAACTGTTAAATATGTTGTGGACAGTAAAAAGTAGTCAATATAGAGCTCACTCAGAGAACTGTGTACACATTCATAAGAGGGCTAAAAGGTACATATGAGAAGAAATCCTGAAAGGGTTTAAGATGATTGTGCCAGTGTGCTGTCTATACCATAGAGTTCATCTGACGTAAAGAGTGAAAGAATGTCTTTATTTGATTTTTTTTTTTTCATTATACCCTTAACAGACTGTGCTTTGGTGCCATGAGGTGAGTTGTGGCTACATCACCAGCCTTTTAGTCACTGCTTAAATATGTGTGTTTTACCTGAGGTCATTTTCACACCATGCATTTTTGGCCTGCTCTAAACAAGCATCCCCCTTCATATTTGGCATTTGGACAGGTGTTATAAATGCCAGTCCGCCTGTACAGACTTTGTTCTTGGTATGCTTCCAAGACTCGTGATTGACCACATAATTCCACCACAGAACAACAGGAAATCATCAGCAAACACACCATTTCATAGAGACACACAATACTGACATCTGATAGCTCTCACTTACCCATAATGGATTGTCTGGGCATGATTGCTGTTTTTATTCTTTTACTTTATGTTGCAGTATCAAGAAAAGTAAATTGTCATGATGTCAGAGGTAAATGGAAGACTGCAAAAACAAATAACGATTCAAATGTAAGTGCATATTTTTAATATTTGTAAGATACACAATTTTATCCAAGTAAATGGGCCTTGGTGGGGTACAATCTGAACAGTGAAGCAAACACAAAGTAATGGCACACTGTGAGAACTTAATGAAATAAATGCATAAAATTAAACAATAGTTTCCACATAGTGAAAATAGTAGTAATTTTGGCATAAATCTACCCAAATGGTCAATTTGTAGAGCATGTCTTTTGTATAAAGCAGGTGGAGATAGGGTATTTTGAGTCTATTCAACACGCAACTCAATAAATAACTTGCAAATGCTGTACCAGGGGATCTATGAATAACTAAAGACCATAAAGTTGAACAAAAGGCACCTGGAATACATTTAGACAAAGCAGCGTGACACACTGACTTCAAATTGTATTAATAATTCATTGATAACATCTTTTGGACTTTTGTAATGGTTTGAGCAATGTGTTTTAGCCGTAGAAGTATTATGAGAAGAAACAAGTGCTACATACAGTATAAATCATATAGAGTATATTTCATCAGCTTTTTATGATGTATGAGACAGCCAGCACAGGTATGAGGATTAGGCTGTCACTGTAATGAATATCTATGCTAGAAAGCCTTGTTTAATGAATTTGCTGCTGAAGTTTGGCCGTGAGTACATTTTTTAACATACATGACTAAAGTGGAGAAGCTGAGTGTGCGTTTGGCTACATTGTCCAGTATCGCTGTATTATCGGTGTGATTGATGCTATCTAAACCCACCATGGCAGAAGACTGGTGCCATGCATGTAGGTCTGTCACCAAAGACACAGAACAGAGCTATGCTCACACCATATCATATCAGCTCAAGACTGAATACATAACATCATTTATTCTTGAGACGTTTCATTTGGCACTTGAACATGTTTGAATTTCTGTTTTATTGTTGGCTTAACTACTGTGAGAAAGATAGCACAAGACGTTCATGTGTTTGATTAAGTCTGGGATGTCTGATTGAAAGGAGAATGTTGTCCCATAGAGAGAACATCCGCTGTGGCCTGTCATAGACAACACACAGCTGTAACGCCCTGGTGCAGATTTTCCAGGAAATGTGCAGTAGGAGAACATGGGCATGTTTTATGTTATGCAAAACAGACCACGCAGAGTCCATGGAAATGAATGAGGAGGTTCAGATAAGGTTTTATTGTGCTTTCAAAGTTATAAAGTCATAACATAAACCATTATGCCGTGCAACCATTATTGTCACAAGACTTGATTTTGAAAAGATAATTTTGTGATGATCTGAATGTTATGAGCACATATATTGGTAACACACACTGGTAATTGTACATAAAAAGTCTATCAAACGTTTTTGTGCTTTCAAAGTTATGAGTTCATTGTACAAACACTGCTGTGAAGAGATAATTTTGTTGTGATTTGAACAGTCCGTCAAGTGACGTCTACACAATCTTGCTGTCAGCACTGCGAACACATCATCAAAAATCCATTTCCTTAAAGCTACTAAGAATTATCAACATTATTCTATGTTTGGATCTCATATTGTACACTAAAGGGGCATCAATAAGCATTTGTCCACAATTCACAGGTGATCATAGGTACATGCTATATCTGCCTGGTCTGAGCCACAGCTGTGTGTCATTTTGCTCCATGTTATTGTGTTTTGTAGATACTTTCCTTAAGCTCTAAAGCCTTCATAACCACTTAACGTGACTCATTATCATTTATGCTGCTTTAAGATGCTTTGTGACCAGGTTTGACATCACTCGTCATGTCTTGTCTTTTAAAACTCTTCCTCTGGCCATGTACAAATGTTTACAGAGCTCTTTATTGACTTTGCACGCAGTTATGCCTACAATGGAATAACTAGTTTAACATTAAAAAATAAAAAGGATAACTTCATCAAATAATATCTCCCAGGCCTCTTTGCATGTGATCCTTATATTTACATCATGATCTCAGTCCAATAATTTTCTCTTGATGTGGAGTTTTTTAGAGAGTGGGTCATGCAGACTTTATTTGGGTCGACAAGTCTTTCAACAATAAGCTTTTCACTGAGCACCAGTGGGGAAAAAAAAAAAAAAACTTAGGGACCCCATCTTACTCATAGGGTTGCTCAATAGCAGTCAAAAACTAAATTAACAGTAGTAATTTATGTAGGCAAGGGAGTTTTTGTAATAAAAACTTGCCTACAAAAGTAGGTGTAGGTGATTTTTAGGAATGGTCAGTTGTTTGAAAAAATGGAAGGTTTTATTCTGGGATGAGGTGAAATATTTGCACTAGTATCGCTCTGTAAATTAGCTAGCGCCTTCGCGGTGGTCTGTCTGTGCATATTGTTTCTAGTTTATTGTAAAATGGGTCATTAATCTCAGCACAATATTGCACAGCTAGCCTTTCATTAAAAAAGGTAATTAGGAAAGGAGGAAACTGCCAAAATAGTTTCAAACAGAACTACAAGTAAGCAGGAATGCATTTATAATCCTGATTGCCCTTTAGCACTTTTACAAATTTGTACATTAAATTCATATTACATCAGGTGCCTAAAAGTACAAAATTAATCAAAGGTATCTCCTTCCAGTAGCTTTCACCACACCTGACTGCGAGCATTACCTTTTAAAACATAGATACGCACACTACTCCAACATTAGTGTGTCAAACACCATATGGAGTGGCTTTGCAT
This sequence comes from Taenioides sp. WSHXM2023, assembly GCA_029959045.1. NCBI lineage: Eukaryota > Metazoa > Chordata > Actinopteri > Gobiiformes > Gobiidae > Taenioides > Taenioides sp. WSHXM2023. Next base: position 11,139,495 of record CM057098.1, on the reverse strand, counting down.
GCCTCAGCCATGACCAAAACCAGTCTGAAGTTTGAACTGGGTCCAGAATGTAACAGGAGGAGGTAATTGCATGTAGACACAGAAGAACTGACAAGAAAACGACGTGAGACAATTGGAGTGAACTGCCACTCTCCATTCTGGCAGCTTCAGTTAAGGCCTCTGCTTGTGGCTCATACCTGCTCCAGCCTGACCATACATAGAGCTAGGCACAATCACTAAACCATGACATAAACATTGAGTGTATACTTTTTGGCAGCAAGGACCCCCATACTAATGCTAAAACTATGAACAGCTTTGAGAACCTTTTCTTGGAGAGCAAATATGAGAAAATAAAACTAATGAAGTTACTGTAATCTTTTTATAGATTATCAGAGCCGTCTGGCCAATGCCATTAATCATGCACTGACATGAAGTGTTAAAGAAAAGTTATTTTGGGCACTTGTCAATGTGTCTATACGTCTACAGGTTTTAGTTCTTTCTAATTCGATCAATGTGGTTAATACGTCTGACTCCTATCAAACTTAAATAAACATATTGCAAGTCAAATGTATGGATTACTATCACAAACATTTTACTGGGGATTGGTTTAAAGTTGCACTAAGTAACTTTGGGTTGGGTTCCTGCTTCTCTCCAAGTAGATCTCATTGCTTTTTCATTGAGGCATTTAACTATCTATCTCCATGGAGACAAGCAGGCCAAGTGACAGCTCAGATCTGTGAAGAGGAGATCCCACTCACAGTTAGAATGCATGGTTTTTCTTTTCACCAAGACAATATCCATTATGAAATCACTGCAAGAAAGATATATTTAATTCTGAGGAAGATTCCAGACATGGCAAGATCATCTCCGTGGAGAAAAGTACACAGAACATATTCTTCTAAGCTCTCTGTTGTGTTATAGATGCATGGTCTCAATTGCATCTCTGCAAGCTGCATCCTTTCAGTATCAGGTGTGTTGCTGAAGGCTATGAACTGTCCACATGTCCATGGTCTAGACTGCAGTCCAGGTGTTCTGTTTAACTAATGTGGAACCTGGCCAGGAGGTAAGACTAAAACTAACCGCATTAATTGAAGCTTGCAAATACACACCACTGGGAAATGTTAAAGACACAGTGCAAAAGGAAAAATTAAAGGGGAGCTGTGAAAGGCCTGGCAAGAGTGGATTACATAAGGTTTTGTTCAACATCAGATGGTTCACAGAAGATGGTCCATGCTTTTTATGTACAGAATTAGTGCAGATTTTTCATGTTTTGGGTCCAGGGGACAGCATTCCTTTCATTTTGCCACAGTGACCTATCAAACCCACTACCTCTGGACTTTGGCATGTGCTGTAAAAAGCCTGTAGAGACGAGAAGTTGTCTTTTCATCAACAGTTTAGAGATAGCGCCGTTATCTGCAGCAGTCCATGTTTCTCAGGCCAAACCATGAGCTCACTCCTCTGTGGGAAATGTCTCTAGATCTCCAGGACTCAGCATGTTTGACTCTCACTGTTTATGATAGGGATTCTCCACTCACTCCTTATCAGAGTAATTGATTTAATTATGTAGAAATCAGTCTATATGCCCAAGATACATCTTTGGATAGCAATAAAGCTGTGTGCTTTTTGTATTAAGGGGCTCAAACTGAAAAACTGAAAACTGAGCTTTTAATCATGTTTTAATGTTGTATCCTCATCATCTCATCATGTCCCTCCCCCATCTATACATTAAAAAATGCTGACTCTATTTAAAAATGTTTTCATGTCATCTTATTGCATTCATTTTCTTTAAGCTGATCCAAAGCAAACCATTTAGATATATCAAAATCCATTTAAGATATAGGACTAGATGACAGAATAAGTGACATAGAATATTATTGCAGGGTCAACTTTTTTTGGGTGAATATCAGCATACTTTAAGTATCTTCACCAGACTTCTGAAGTAAAATGTATACTTTTGTCTCTATTCGCCAATGGGACCAAGATCAAACCATCTGTGTTTTTTGAATAACCAAGGATGCAGTGCATACACCGCAGATATTGACAGAGCTGCTCTTGTTGTAAACCACACTCCCATCATAAATCTTGCCTCTTTTGAGGGGAATATTATTTTTCAGCTCATACTGCAGAGGTCAGAGGTCAGTTACTCGAGACAGGAAACACTGATGTCATTGTCCGGGGAATATCTCTGATCCCTCCTGCTGTGCATGTTTTATTTAATGTACTAACTCATACCATATTGTTAATATAACATGTTTCACTGTACATTATATGTACAGTATATGTGCTCATGGAAGGACTTGAAGCATCGCTACAGTAATGCTGACACAACTCACTAGACTGTCACACTTTCCACGTCAGGCGTGATTTGGGACGCACTGATTCTCTGAACTGTGACATGTTTAATATACTACAGAGTGGGTTTGTATACTCACTGTATGGCTTACTGTATCCAGGCAGTGGCCAGCCATTGACAAAGGCATATATTCAGAAGTTGTCATTCAACTCAATTTTCAAATGATATTTTGTTACTAAGAGAAACGTTTAATAATCAAAACCGATTTTGATATAATAGTGACAATAAAAAACATGTAGCTTATAATAGTTCTGATACAGATAGGAGAGACCATTCTCAAAGTACTCAGGACAGGCTTCAATTTCAGTTTACTAGTTTTTGTACTGATTAATATCTGGGTATCAATTTCTGGACAACCGTATTATTCTTTTAATCATGTGCCAACTTCTAAAGCTGTTATTGCTCTCCTTTGTTTTCTGTGTGGTTAGATATATTGGTTTGAATTTGTTATATATATACAATAATGGGCAAATTATTATTTCGTATATGGAGTACTCAGGACCATTGTATAATAAGTTAAACAAGGTTTTGATTGACATGAAACTTGACTAACAATAGGTTAATGTTTATCATTCACTTTCTAAATAATATAATCATTATGTGTATCCCGTAGCAATAGCAATTAAGAAATTCAAATCAAAATATTTTATCTTTTGAATGGGGAAAATTCCTCACAAAAGCCTTAAAATCCAAAAGGAATAATGGGGGGGCAGCTAAAATAAATATTGCTAATTCTACAGCCTATGCACAGTATAACGTGACACCATCACATTCTAGTGTCTGAAAATCACCAATAGTATTGAAAAGTCTAAATTAGGTGGTGTGATACTTTGATCCATCTGCCCCCAGTCATTCCTGTATTTTGGTAAAATTTACAACATGTGTTTTTCAATCCTAGACAGGTCAATCAGTCATGGGGTTTAATATTTGTATATAAAGTGGTACTGACACACATTTTACACAAGTGTTCTCTTTACACACACATTTGATGTAATAGTTTCATGTTTGTTAGAGCAGAAATGCAGACTGGCCCACACCAGAGTAAATACATCACTGTCTAACCTTGTATTTATTTGCATGCAAAATAAGGAATAAACAGTCTCTGTTCATTAATAATGTAAACAGAAAAACTAAATCAGTTTGTAGCAGCTGTTAGAACTTGTAGCAATGTAGTAAGATTTTAATGGAAAGCAAGGCCAAGCAAAATATATCACTCAAATAATGTCCACCTTGTCCATTCACGCACCACTGATGTGGGAATATGGTGGGTTGGTTGGTAAATAACTCAACAGGCATCAACAATATTATGCACCACTATGTGTTTTTGTTTAACATTTACAGTAACTTAAAATTGACACCACACTGCTATATCCTGATTTTATTTTTCATGAATTTAGATGATTAAATTAGCCTTTATTACCTCCTTATGGATAAATTCCTACTGGACAAGCAATTGTGTTTTGTGCCCATTGCTTGTCCAACAGGAATTTATCCATAAGAAGACAATAAAGGCTAATTTAATCACCTAATCTAAATTTATGAAAAATAAAATCAGGATTAAAAATGACCTAGCAATGTGGCATCAGTTTTAAGTTACTGTAAATGTTATCAAATAAAAAACACATAGTGGTGCTGAATATTGTTGATGCCTGTTGAGTGAACTCCCTGTCCAGTATCCCGACTCAAGACAATAGCGCCATGTGCCATTTGCACTTTTTTCCAAAGATTATTAATTGTTCACTGAGTTAAACCAAGCAAGGAGTGAAACAAAAGCCTGGAAAAAGAGACAAACAGGCCTCAAAGGATAACCATCTTTTAACAACGTGCGCAGAACTTTGGCTGCAGCCCAAGAAGGGGAACACATTTATTCACTTTTCAGCTGTCCACTATGAAAAGATTAGCTTCCCAGTAATGACTAACTGCCATGTTATGTTAGTGCTGCCCTGCTTTTTTCCTGTTGGCCATGCCGCTCCCTTCCTCGCTTCTTCTATGCTATCACAGGTTCAACTTTTGACTTCAAGAACAAGCTCAGTGACCTACGACTTACATTTAAAAACCCTTTACTGATAAATTTCACAAACAAAAACAGGAACTCTCTTCTTGTTTCACACTAATAATCAAAGGACCACAGGGAAAATCATGCGGAACAATCGCTTAACCTTTTTCCTTTTGGCGCTTGCCTTTCTGTGCTGCCACAGCAATTCTCTGTGCTATTGTACAGTAATTCACGTGTGAACTTGGCATAGATTTTGCACATGATGTACTTCCTAACATAAGTTCTCTTCTCTAGGGTGTGGGATAGCTCAGACTATTGTTGTGTCCTTAGGCAGGACACTTCACCCACTTTGCCTAGTATTTAGGGCGGCATGTTGGCAAAACGGTTAGCACGCTCACTTCAAAGCAAGAATATCCTGGGTTTGATTCTGGGGTGGGGCTTTCTGTGTGGAGTTGGCACGTCCTTGTGTCTGCGTAGGTTTCCTCTGGGTGCTCCATTCTTAATCTCAGCCGGACTATCCTGGTTAAATAAAGGTCAATAAAACTAAATGAAGTGGTGTGAGTGTTGGTGGTGGTCGGAGGGGCCGATGGCCCAAACTGGCAACCTTGCATCCGTCAGTTTGCCCCTGGGCAACTGTGGCTACAATAATAGCTTACCACTCTCTTATCGCTACAAGTGCTACAAACAGTTATCTTCTTATTTGGTGTTTCTAAGGTAAGATTAATCAAGTAAAAAGGCTAGTATTAGACGTTATGATGCTAATCATATTCTGTATATTCTTCTTATCAGTTATACTTAAAATTTGCTTATAATGTCAATGCTTTTACACTGTGATACCACCAAGTGTGGAGTGAATGAATAATGCACCAAGTTGTAAAGTGATTTTGAGCTTCTGGAAAAGTACTTTATAACTACATTTTAATTTAGTTAATTTAATTTAACTTGTTGCCATTAAATATGCACTATGTAACTTTTCAGATTTTGCCACCTTTTTGTCTTCATGGAGATGTTATTACTAAGTGGGTAGGTTCAGGTCCCCCTTTTTGTTAAGTCCCACACAATTCGTTCTGGCATAAAAAAAAGGACAAAGGCAATGTGGTATAAAAAATTACAAAGCTTTATTTAATATAATAGAAGATTAAAAGTTATTTCATTCTTTTTAGGTGCACCAATAAACAACAAACCAACAAATTAACCTTTATAAATGTAGACCAGTGTAGTAATTTAACCAAAAAAGAACTAACTAAATACAACAAATTAAAGTTAGTAAATTCAAACCAAATGTTAAAGAACACAAACCAAACTAATTAAACCCTACATTTACAATAAGTTAAAGTACTAGTGCAGTGCAAACATGAATGATATACAAATCTGTATTTAAAGTGCGTGTGCTGAAGTACTTGAGGTAGGCTTTGGCGTTAAGTTAAAGTGCGTAGAGTTCTAGATGGTTAAAGTGTAGCCGCAAAAAGCCCTAACAACAACACTGAGGCGTGCGCAAATTTTTCTAGTTTCTAATCAGTGACGCTGGGAGCCCCACGCACGGCGTCGCATTGGCAGACGCATCACGGTGATATTGGTGACCACCTTGTTACACCTGGAATATTCCACTGTTTATCTCCAAGGAGCCTAGCACATCAAACCAGGTTAAAAGTCAGATCTGTGGAGAAGCGATTCCAATCACAGTAAGAATGCATATTTTTTAAGGTATTTTTTCAATAAAAACACCTGCAATCGAATAAATGCAAGACAGGTGCCATACTGTGGAACATTACAGGCAAAAGAATGACATCTCCTCAGAGGCAATCATCATTTTGTCACTATGCAATTTGTCCTTATTTTTGCCAGTCAAATGGACCCCACTAAAGTACATTTAATTAGCTAGTACAACTAATCAAATCAAATAAATTTCAATCTGTTAACAAGTATCTCTCGAGGGCGTTATAAGTTACAAATTGAACGTAGCTCATTAGTTTAGCAAACTGGCCTGATTTGGTGATTCTCGAGAGTATTTTATCACACCAAGCAAGTGTGTGGGGGGCTGTATGTGTGCTATCAGCCCTTGGATTATGTCACTTTTTCACATGATTAAGAGAAGATAAGGTACTGTCTGGTCTGGTCCATGAAGTATGCATTATCTTTAGATAAACATTGTGGTATGTATGTAACTGACACATGTAGGTTGAGGTCCTGGCTCAATGAAAGCAAGTGCAGAATTTTTCGGATTTTCCAAGTTGGAAACCATCATTGTATCTTTGATTTTACATAAGTGATTACTTTTGTGTAACTATTTTGAGTAAGCAATGTACTAAACAATTGGGACTTTGTGAATTGTCTCAGTGTTTTTGTATGAAACAGGCTAAGGCTGGCCAATGTAATTTTGGCAGAAGTGTACCAGCCTTGCACTGCCTTAAATGGAAAACACTAGCCCCGATCTGAGCTTTACTTCAGCATGGTCCTGATTAAGTCCAGATTGGTCCAACTGGGTGGAGATCAACAGCGAAGGCCTGCTCTGGGCTATCACTGTTTGAATGCACACATAATGCATTAATCTGTAAATTTCCTTCATTGTAAACAGAGGTGATGACGGATGTATAATTATCAAGCAAGGATGGACACAAACACTTATCTGATTACACCTTTTTTATTCAGCTCAATTTAAGTATTGTTGGAGTGAGTAATTTTGGTGCAATTTTGTCTATAGTCGATTGTCTATAGTTATAGAGTAAAAAAATATACATTGATACTTCAGGGCATCACAGGTTGTATAATAATAATAATAATAATAATAATAATAATAATAATAATAATAATAATAATAATAAATGCTTTAGCCTTTTTCTATTAAGGGGCCTCAGTGTACAAATAATGTATAACAAAAATATCAGTTCATGTATTACAGTCCTTTACATCTAAGGAAAGCATTGATTTCGAGTAAACAAGTTATTAATTTCATAACCTAGATTACAAGGGTTGAAAATAAAGCGGGAGAAAAAAAAACGTAAATTAATAAATACATATTAAACTACATAAATATATATTATATAATTTCTTTTCCTGTTCTTTAGTTTGTGGGTAATACCTTATTGAAACTTTTTTTTTTTTTTTTTTTTTTGTCCTTCGTCTTTTGCCGTACGTACGTCATCAAACTACGTCCTCTTGAGCAGCATGGAGGATGCGGCTCCCGTTTGACCTTCTCTTATTTATTTCTGTACGTTAATTCAGTAGTGATTTGTGCTGATCATGTGTCTCTTTTAATTGCTACAAGTGCTACAAACAGTTGTCTTCTTATTTGGTGTTTCTAAGGTAAGATTAATCTAGTAAAAAGGTAGCGTTAGCCGTCATGATGCTAACCATATTTTGTATATTCTTCTTATCAGTTATACTTAGAACTTGCTTATAATGTCAATGCTTATAACAGACATTCGTAATGCAATTATTAAATGCAATTTCTGTCTTCTAACTGCGAGTGCTTATGGATACATGCCTTTGTTTAAATTTCAGCTGCTACTGTAAGCAACTTGTATATGAATCTTTGAAAATGTCTGTGAAAAGATCTTCCGTTCAAGCCACATGGATCATCGGGAGAGTTATAGGGACCAAAATGATAAAGACTGCAAAGGTCCGTGTCACCAGACTGTCGTTGGACCCTTACCTGCTCAAGGTACATGCTTTCACTCAACTAACTACGATTATTGAATAAGATTGACTTGTTTGGATGTCACTGCCAAATAATTTCATATATAGCTAAACTCACTAAAGGAAAAGCAAAGCAAAAAGCTATATATAACTTAAATGTACAATCTATGCCATTCCTTTTATTTGAAATAAAATCTATTAAGCAAAATAATTTAATTGTTTGCAGTACTTCAACAAGAGGAAGACCTACTTTGCACATGATGCCCTGCAGCAGTGCACTGTGGGAGATATCGTCCTCCTCAAGGCTCTTCCTGAACCCAGGTCCAAACATGTGAAACATGAACTGGCAGAGATTGTGTACAAAGTGGGCAGGGTAGTGGATCCTTTGACGGGCAAACGCGTGGCAGGAGCAGAGTTTGTGGAGCCTCTGACAGAACCTACAGAAAGTCTCTTGAAGGACACAACATTATCAGACAAACTGAAGGAACTTAACATTTCTGCCACCTCCAGTGGAACTGAAGCTTTAACAACATCACAAACATGATAAAGAACGGCACTATTTTCAAGCAGGAATTATCTGACCCTTTTTTGGTTATTGAACTATCTGTGACTGTTTTGAATGAATAAACAAAGTGGGTATTAAAACATTCTCAAACCTGTTTTCCCGTGTTCCTGCTCTTTAATGTGTAAATGATTGGCATGTATAGACCTCCATCTCCAACTCTAGCAATACAAAACAAGTCTCTTATCTTCAACAAAATATGAATGGGGTATACAATGTTTGCACTAATATAATTCACCTTTTGGAGAGGTTGTTTTGCTAGTCTGAAATTATTAGTTAGTTTTCCTTTTACAGAGCAGTACATTTTCCTCCATATGAGAAAGCCAAATTGTGTCAAGCTTGAAGTAATTCAAATGTAGTAATAGATGTGGCTGCCTGAGTGGGCCACAGCGCTCGTGTCGCTCAGAGCGGCTCTGACAGACAGACGCTGTAAACATGGCGACCAGAGTCCTTCAGAGAGTCAGCAGCGGCCTGAAATGCACAAGAAATGCGTTTGTGGCGAACGGACAAATCATTACAGTTACAAGGTAAAGCCTTGTGTACTGACTGACAGCACTCCAGATGAAAATACAAGATTAGACTTGTGTTTGCTACGTACAGCATCAATGACAACAGTATGCTATGTGGCTAGGCTAGCGCTAAAGTTACGTACGATGCGACCCGACGTTTGTACAGTGTAATGTGATGCTAACATTAGCCGCAGAAATGTGTGTCTATATCTATATCTGTATCTATATATATACCTATATATTGACAGTTTCGAAACACTGCGTTTGCCGTCCTGGATTATTCAACCTTGAAGTGCATAGAATAAAAGTGCAGTGAGCTGTGTGTAGTTTGTGTGTGAATGTGTATCTAGCTGGCGTTGTAAACAGCTCCCCAACTCTATGTAAAGTTGAAGGTCAAAATGTTCCGAAACACTGATCAGCAGGATTGGATTTGATCTGTCAGTGTTTTCCTGTAACGTTCCTTTGTCAACTTTAACATATAAATTTGTTTGAAATTTTCATTATTTTATTGCTGTGACTCATCTTTGTTTTGATTGTCCACTTTATTGAATCTTTTCCCAGAACACCTTAGTTAAGCGTGGCGGAATAAGTGGCGTTACTCAAGTCTTCATGCTTTAAAAATAGCACACATGTCCATCGTATGAGAGAAGGTTGTCCAATGCCTCTTAGAAAATACTGTTTATTGTGCAGCCTATAGCATCTTACTCTTAGTTGAGCCCAAACCTAAGGTATTGTTGTTTATGGATGGTAAAGTTTCCTTTAATAGTAAAAGTAAATGTGTCTCATGATCTAAATACAGAGGTGCGCAAATACCCCTTTTTGTGTTTTTCAGGGGCATCTCTGGTTCCCCTGACAGTTGGTTCAAGTCTCTGTTTGTGAGAAAGGTTGACCCTAGGAAAGATGCTCACGCCCATCTGCTCTCCAAGAAGGAAGACAACAACTTGTACAAAATACAGTGTATGTAGCCACATGTGGTATCTTGACTTTTCTTTCAAAATGGCAACAGAATTAATGACTAACTTTAATGTCAACTATTATTAAAACTACTACTGTTCAGATTTAGTACTTGTGAATTATATTAACAACACACAAACATGTAATCTCATTTGAGCCATATTAACTGAATTATTTGTCTTTTGTCATCTAGTTCACAATGTCAAGCCAGAGTGCCTTAATGATTACAATGAGCTTTGGTAAGGACCTCCTAATTTACATGTGTTAAGCGTTTATGTATATGCCTTAATGTAACAATGTTATTTCTCTTTAGTGAAGAAGTGCTGCCTTCAATCCACGCTAACCCTGAGTATCCGTGTGAGCTGGTGGGAACATGGAACACATGGTACGGGGAGCAGGATCAGGCAGGTATGAGACCCACAAACAAATATGTCAACTGTGTGTGCAGGGTATTATAGGATTAGCCTCCTTACAGCTCAAAAACATTGCAACAATATAAATCCACACACTGGAATCAACTATTAGTACATATAACTACTTAAAAAACTAAAAATAAAAGAAAATCTGTATATGAGGTCATATTTTTATTTAATGCATTGTTTGATCTTTATAAATATGGCATACTCTACAAACCAAAGATGTCCACTCAAATGTGCTGGCTCCCTGTCACTATAGAGTCTATTATTATATTCAATAAACTATCAATAATGGAGAGGTGTCTTCATAAGGGGGCTGCATTATTGCATATTGGCTCTTCTGCTGCTTCTATTCCAGTTCACCTGTGGAGATATCGGGGAGGATACCCGGCTCTCACCGAAGTCATGAACAAACTCAGACAGAATAAGGTAACGGGTGGTCCAGATTAGACCCACAACAATAAGTACCCCCATTTGGCAAAATAAACCTACCACCCAAAAGTAATTAGTAATTGAAGTGTTTGCTAAACAATAGTAGTAGGCAAAAGGTTTTACTTCTATGACACAATTTGATACCTACCACTGTTGTTATTTTTACAGGATTTTAGTAAGTACAGATCAGAGCGGGGAAAGATGCTGCTGTCCCGTAGGAATCAGCTGCTTCTTGAATTCAGTTTTTGGAATGAACCCACTCCTCGCCCCGGACCCAACATCTACGAGCTCCGATCTTATCAGCTCAGGGTAATGTCGTGCTATTCATGTGTGTTTATTTATTTAAATAACTTCATTTGTGTGTATAATGTTGTTTTTTTTCAGCCAGGGACCATGATTGAGTGGGGAAACTATTGGTGAGCTTACATTCTTTTTCATTTCTTTTAATTTCTTTTGTGTTGTTGGCTCATAGAGTTGTGTTTGTACAAGTAGATGTCCTTGACCATTATTTTATTGGTTTTACAGATTGTGCAGAGTTTAATGTGACTCAACGGTATTTTATAGCAATTTAGTTTATGCATGTCTGGATATGTTTGCTTATTAATTATAATTGGTGTATTCATTACTTTTTAATGTTTAATTTTATGTAAATTGGCCTGGTGATAACAAATTAAATGGAAAATATTTATTTGAATTTGAGGGAAGTAATTGAGTGTAATTTACAGCAGTATTAATTATCAATATTTGAATATTAATCTTTTTTGTTTTGATTTTTAATATAACTTCTTTGTACTCTCTAGGGCTCGTGCCATTGACATTCGTCAACAAAACCAAGAGGCAGTGGGAGGCTTTTTTTCACAGATTGGTAGTCTGTATCAAGTGCATCACTTGTGGGGTAAGTACTTTACTGAATAGATCTTTCAATAACTGTTTAATGCTTATTTTAGTAAATTTAAAAGATGTTCAAATTTGAATTACAGCATATAAAGATCTGCAATCAAGAGAAGACACCAGAAATGCAGCCTGGCAGCGAGAGGGCTGGGACGAGGTGGTCTATTACACAGGTACAGCCCTGTTAAAATTAATTATTCACATTATAATGTGTGTGTTACATTACAACAAAAGACTCTTACTTTTTCATTGAATCTATAACTGGGAACCATAGACTGTATAAAAAAGTGGACTAAGTGAGTGTGACGTCATCCATAGCCACTCAAACCTCTCAAATGAAGCTTGCGATGCTAACAGTTACAGGGGCGAATTTGGAGCCAGGCTCTATATTATGAATAGGATTTTTTTTGACAGACAAAATAGTGAAATAAAAACCCCAGGATAATGTAAAGCAAGTCAATACGAACATTTTAAGACCAAAATCATGAGGCTCACAGCAACAGTTACAGAGAGAGGGGCCACAGTATTACACTGTAGGTCAATGAGAGCCAGGATCAGTAGGAGCTGGAAGAGCTGCATGCAAACTTCCTATTGGAACACAGCGGCTAGCGCGTTAGCTATGTCCATTTATATATACAGTCTATGCTGGGAACCCTTTTTTATGTTATAATAATTATTTTCAAGCTAGTATGATTTCAAAATGAAATCAATAGTAGGTATACATACTTGAAATAAGTAGGTCACTGTAACCTGACTCTTTGAAATGGCAGCCGCTCTCTTTATGTCCTGTTTATAAAAGTTGTTACTAACTTCTCTTTTCACCCTTCTCTCCACAGTCCCTCTGATCCAGCACATGGAGTCTAGAATAATGATTCCTATGAAGACTTCACCCTTAAAATAACTGTGGTTTATCTGGATGCAGTACAACAATCAGGCCTGTCAAGATTTTAACAAATCATTGCAGTGCGCACTGCCAGTGAAAAGCGGCATGTCATGCAGGATTTCTATCTGCTTTTCTCTCTTGTTGTGTTTTTTTTCTTTGTAGCTCAAAACATAAGTGTTAAGAATAACATCACAAAAACATACCTGTCACAAAGGTCATAGACATTGTGTTACTGAAATGTTGTATGTAAACAACATTGGCATGTTTTTTCTTTGCTGTTGCTATTTTAATGGTCAAATTTCAAGCTCCTCTAATAATATTTTAGAAATGAAATTACAGAAAATTAATCAAGGTTAAAATGTCTTAATTTTGTAATAATAACTTTAACTTGTTTGCACTAGTTCTCTGTACCATTATCTTCCTTTATTTTACCACAATACACCCTCTTCAAATGGTATAAATTCAATCATTTGGATATTTTGTGTCAAAGTGTTTTAGACTGTTTGGTCTATATATCTGAGAGGAGCCTGTTTACAAGTCAAAACATCTCAAAATGTTGTTCAAAATATAATATCTGCTGGATGCTGAAGTAATTTGATTAACTTGCTGTATAATTAGGTTTGATGGTTGAAATATTGTTGAACGCACAGGTGAACACAAATAAGCTTTGTTTTAGTATAAAATGTAAACATTGTCTTATTTATTCTCTCAAATTCTTAAATATTACTCAGTTTTTTAGCATCTCTGGCATTTTCTTGTTTGTTTTTAATTGAGGACTCCTGTCTATCAAAACTGCATATGCATCAATTACTGCCTACACAGTCTGAACTTTGACATGGATTGAGTTAATGCCAAATGAGTGTTGTAAACGGGATTATGTTTTTCAAATGATCACAGTACCTAATTGAGTAGTTGGTTTCCTATGAGCTCCCCAAGCAAGCCATTGTTAATGTCAGATTTTACTGTTAGATTTGAAACGGCCGCCTAACTTAAAAATATATTAATAAAGTACATGACATGATGGGAGAAAACTGGTGGTTGCAGCAGTTTTTATGTTAAAATGTTTTTTGCCATGTATGCAGAAAAAGAAAAAAATAAATGGCTAAAGGTGTAAGAGAACTGATATGTAGACATAGAGGAGACATTGTCACATATAGCTCTATATAACTTAAAAAAAATAAATAAAACTTGACCTGAACTGTGGACATTTCAGGTATACTGAGTGAACGTGGTTGTGTTATTACTTTCAGAATTTGCATTTCTTCATTAATGTAAATGTCCTGATAGTTTAGTATTTACTACTGTCTGCCCTACTTCCGTCAAAAGAAGGCTGTGGCCAACTCCCGTGTTTTTTCTTATATAATCGGATAGTTGTCTTGGTGATGCCTTCAGGTTCAAATGGGAAACAAAGACGTTTCATCCAGTTTCATTAACCTATTATAAAAGGTACAAATATTTTATAAATGCGCTATCAAAGTGGGTACTCTTTATGCTGAAAAATAATCACTTTCACACAAATGCCCATTTCCATATGATAACTTATGGAACAAATAAGGGAGATACACAGAAATTATAAGGCTGACTTAGATACCAATAATAAAAAATCTAATAACGAATGGAAATGAGTTAGTAGACTTCATATCTATTATGAGATAGTTGATTGATGATTTGAATCATCTATTTGGACATTTTAACATAGTAACATAACAATTAATACTTATGTATTGTATGTGTATTGCGTCTATCTGTGTCCTGTTAGTAAATTGTCAGTGAATTAAAGTCAGTTTTCTCTTAAGAAACTGTATTGACCTGTAGAATCACTCTGAATTCCAACTCTGTGTGTGGCTTAAACGCAGCCTGAGACCACGTGTTGGAGGCTTCTGGAAGCTACCCCTCTTCCCTTTAGCCTCTGAGCCGAGCGGCACACACTCCTCCCCGGCGTTACTTTTTACTTCACTCCGCTGGTAGAGCCATGGCTGCGGTGAAAGCCTTAAACCCGAAAGCGGAGGTTGCGAGAGCCCAGGCCGCTCTGGCGGTCAACATCAGCGCGGCTCGGGGGCTCCAAGACGTACTGAAGAGTAACCTGGGACCGAAGGGGACCATGAAAATGTGAGTGCGTCTTTGTGCAGCACGCGTCGCTAAGCTAACAGGCTAACCAAGGCTAACGGGCTAAGGTTAGCTTCAGACCCCGGCGTCTTGCAGAGGAAGCGTGGTTGTTCTTCCAAAGCGGATAATGTGCACACGGTTAAAACTGTGATGTGTGTTCTTGACACTCAAAGTCTTTAAACCATGTATCCCCTAAACCTTAAAAAACTACAGCCTCTGCTTTAGATGTAAAAATAGGGGTTTATCATGCCGCCCTGCCCAGTCATCGTCATAATCACCGCTACTGCGCTCCTGTCATCCTGCATCACCACATATTGTGCAAAACAGAGTTTTGTAGTTGTAGCAGCAAACATACAAGTGGATTTTCATTGTCACTGTGTATCAAATGTTTGTCTAGGGTTGATGATGAGTAGATTTTCATTGAGGAAGTTCAACTAAGTGATGCATACAGCACAACTTGTCCTTTTATGACAACGACATTTTCTAACCTAACAATTGAGTGCAAATGAGTTCAGTATTCGTATCAGTTCGTGTTCAGATATCACTGCGTGCTCCTCTTTAGTCTTTGATTACATTAATGTTGATCTTGTCTTGTGCATAGGCTGGTGTCTGGAGCTGGAGACATCAAGCTCACCAAAGATGGCAATGTCCTGTTACATGAAATGGTAAATCCTGCTTAATTTAAACTATACTTTGTAACCCGATATTTTTGAAATACTAACTTTATGATTATATTCTACCTATGGGTACTTAACTTCTATATTTTCTCTTGCAGCAAATTCACCACCCAACAGCATCTCTCATCGCCAAAGTGGCGACTGCACAGGATGACATCACAGGAGATGGTACAACATCAAATGTTCTTATCATCGGAGAGCTGCTGAAACAGGCTGACATGTATATTTCAGAGGTGAGGTTATTTGATCATTGAGCTGTCATTACATACTGGTTGTTTGATCTTAATTAATGCTAGTTTTGACTACTGTTACAGGGTTTACATCCAAGAATTATCACAGAAGGATTTGAAGCGGCGAAGGAGAAGGCTCTGGCTGTTTTGGAGGAAGTCAAAGTGACACAGGATATGAACCGAGAAACACTCATCAATGTGGCGCGAACTTCACTCAGAACTAAGGTCCATGCAGAACTGGCAGATCTCCTCACTGAGGTACGACTGAAGGCTGCTTGTAGACGGACCCAACCATAATCTTTTTATTGAAAGGCAAAAAAGTTTTTTGAACAATTGAAGTTATACACTGGTGTTTATGTTTGACTGACTGTGTGTGTGTCAAAATTCAAACTCTATTTTGATACACAATACCAAACCTGATATAACAATAATTAAAACACCCTTTCTTCTTCAATAGAATGTGATTTTCAAAGCTAAACAGTAATACTTTGGTTTTATATCTCTGTAATCCCTCATTTGTCCAGGTATGTTTCATAATGGTCCATGGTTGTCTTCTAGTTTATGTGGTCTTATACTTGTTCTTGTACAGCTCAAAATCATTCTAAAGCTATTCAGGAAAGTTTCATTTCTGTCCTGTAAATGCAACTTCTTTTAGTATAGATAACTGCTAAAATGATTATCTAGTTTTGATGCTAGGTTTGTTAATGAATACATTAGTATGTGATTCTGACAACCCTAGGCAGTAATAGTCCTATGTCCATGTCCAAAAAATGTTTTAAAACATGGATGCTTTTGTTGATTTAATATGGCATTTGTGTGTTTATATGTGTTTGTAAAATTGATAAAAAGTGTTTTGTGTTGCACAGTGAACACCCAGGAGTGCTCCTGTGGGTACCCCTGGTCTAAAATACTTGTGCTACAGAAACTCTGGTCTGTACCTCTGCATTATGAGAGTCCCATCTCTCCTACATGTATTCAGCGGACCAGGATAAAATAATCAAATTTTTTCATGCTAACAAGTAGCAGTAATTTGTCAACATGCAACTAGTAAATCTAGTAAACATTATTATTGTTGTAGTTGTTAACTGGAAAAAGGTGCAATGTGAGAAAACGGATTAAATTTAACATTGTCTATTTGCTTGCAGGCTGTAGTAGATGCTGTGTTGGCCATTGCGCGACCCAATGAACCAATCGACCTGTACATGGTGGAAATCATGGAGATGAAGCATAAGACTGACTGCGACACACAGTTAGTGGTTATTCATTCACAAATTACTGAAACAAAATATGACCGTCCCCCTGCTGCCCCATATACAACATACTGCTTTCAATTAAAACCATGGCTTACATCAGTCTATTTTTGTCTGATGAAAAACCTTTTGTTGATCTTTCTTTCAGATCAACCCCTGTACCCTATTCATGCTCAAGATATTTGTTGCTTAGCATAATAATTGGATTTACCAGTATAAAAATGTTCCCACATTTAGACAATACATTTTTTTAATTTTTTAATTTTAATCAACAAAGTTTTAAATTAAAAAACATCTAGTAACCATTGTGTCTTTGCCCACAGGTTGATCAGAGGTTTGGTTTTGGACCATGGCGCCCGACATCCTGACATGAAGAAGCGAGTGGAGGATGCCTATATTCTGACCTGTAATGTGTCTCTGGAATACGAGAAGACTGAGGTGAACTCCGGCTTTTTCTACAAAAGTGCCGGAGAGCGAGAGAAACTGGTGGCAGCCGAGAGGAAGTTTATTGAAGATCGTGTTCAGAAAATCATCGCTCTGAAAAACAAAGTGTGTCCCAATGGAGAGAAGGGCTTCGTCGTCATTAACCAGAAGGTATAAATAAACTGGTCTGTCAAAATACATTTGTTTTTTACCAAATATTCAATTTGTACACTGTTCACTGTTAATCTAGCTGATTATTTCCCAAACTGTTTGGTTGGTGTTAAGATGGCACCAGTAAACTGTCAAATACATTTAACATTCACCCCCTCTGACCAGTTAACTTTTTAAGCATGGACAGAACACAATAAAATATAGTGTTCTGTCATTCTGTAAATCATATTCTGAGGGAAGAAGAAATTGCAAATCTTGACTGCACAGTGAACACCCAAGGGTGCTCCTGTGGGTACCCCTGGTCTAAAAATCTGTGCTACAGAAACTCTGGTCTGTACCTCTGCATTATGAGAGTCCTATCTCTCCTACATGTATTCAGCGGACCAGGATAAAATACCAACCTTATGTCAAAATACATTAAGGTTTATGTTCATAGATATTAAACCTTTTTTGTGTATTTCTTGCAGGGTATTGACCCATATTCTCTAGATGCTCTGGCTAAAGAAGGTATTGTAGCTTTGCGTAGGGCCAAAAGGAGGAACATGGAAAGGTGAGTCCAGCCAGTAATTCAACTATTGGTTTGAGTTATGATGCACAGATATTTATTAATTTTAACCCTGTAAACCAAGAAATGTCATATTTGCATGAATACATCAGGATTGCTCAAAAGCACCATACATTTCTTGAGTACAAAACTGGTGCTTAATGGTAGTGTTTTTTTTCCCCCAGACTGACTCTCGCCTGTGGTGGCATCGCCATGAACTCTGTGGAAGACCTGACTCCAGAGTGTTTGGGAGACGCTGGTCTTGTTTATGAACACACACTGGTGAGGATCTGC
Source organism: Taenioides sp. WSHXM2023 (assembly GCA_029959045.1). NCBI lineage: Eukaryota > Metazoa > Chordata > Actinopteri > Gobiiformes > Gobiidae > Taenioides > Taenioides sp. WSHXM2023. The sequence goes on along the minus strand of CM057098.1, from coordinate 11,121,189 downwards.
TTTCTCTTCTCTTTTTGAAAAGATAGAATTTTTGTTAACTTTAGTTAATTGTGTGTTATTTTTTTCAGGGAGAGGAGAAGTACACGTTTATTGAGAAGTGTGGGAACCCTCGGTCGGTGACACTGCTGATCAAAGGGCCAAACAAACACACACTGACCCAGATCAAAGACGCTGTGAGGGACGGACTCCGCGCTGTCAAGAACGCCATTGAAGACGGTACGCGTCATGTGGGGGTTTATATTTGTGTGTATGTGTATAGTTTGTATTTTGCACAGAGAACACCCAGAGACGCTCCTCTGAGCCTCTCTGGTCCTGAATCTATGCTATAGCAACTCTGGTCATTTCCTCTGCATAAAGAGAGCCCCAGTCTCTCCTTCATGTATTCAGCTGACCAGCACAAAGGAACTATGCACATGATACTAAGGGCTGTAGAAATCATTTTAGTGCAGATTTCAGAAATGCTATAGTACGATTATGAAGTTATGATCTTAATTATAAGTTAACCCCTTCACCACCTTAACTTAAAAATGATGTATGGTCCCTCTTTGTAGGTTGTGTAGTCGCGGGGGCTGGTGCGGTTGAAGTGGCTGTTGCAGATGCTTTAGTAAAGCACAAACCCAGTGTCAAAGGCAGAGCTCAGTTGGGAGTCCAGGCCTTCGCAGACGCCCTCCTCGTCATCCCAAAAGTAAAATACATTCTTACCCTTTTCTTGAGTTTTTATCATATTATTAGTCTGTACAATGTGTTAATTTTTTTTCCTCTACTGTAGGTTTTGGCTCAGAACTCTGGTTACGACCCTCAGGAGACTTTGCTGAAGCTGCAGATGGAGTACAAAGAGTCTGGGCAGCTCGTGGGAGTAGACCTCAGCACAGGTGCAGAATTTACTATCGACACTTGGGGGCAGTATAGTCATTATGCATGATTCAGCCTTTGCACTACATAACGTTAAATTTGTACTGCATGCTTCTTTGAGTTCTTTTGCCACATTAAAAAAAGTTTTTCCTCCCTCATTGTATCCAAAGAAGCATTTTTAGTCATGCATTTTTCTATGTAGCTTTGCCTTTTTTACAGCCATTTTTGAAAGTTTTTTTTCTGAAATTGTCTATTTTTGTCTACATTTATCATTTTGCTTATCTTGAGCACATTTGATTTGCAGGTGAGCCCATGGTGGCAGGAGAGGCAGGTGTATGGGATAACTACAGTGTCAAGAAGCAGCTCCTTCATTCATGGTAACAGTCAATTAAAATGACAAAATCACATCAAATTAATTGTACTGAAATGTATTTGTTTTTATGTTACCTCTGCTTGTTTTTTTCCAGCACGGTCATTGCCAGTAACATCTTGTTGGTTGATGAAATCATGCGAGCAGGAATGTCTTCACTCAAAGGTTAAATTGAACAGTAGCTGCAGCTGTATCAGTACTTAGTGAGTTGATGGTTCAGGTTTCCACTCTCTGAACCGCTCTGGTATTAAGGATGACCGTAACCATCTTCTGTCAAATATAAATGTTTTTCATGGCTTCATCAAAACCATCTGAATCAGTGAGTTTATTTATGAGTTTTTGTTTAAGCACTGACCCATGTGACCTGGTTTTGTTTCTACCCATTAAAGTCTTCTTGGCTCTTGGTACTGTTTTTGATGTTTCTTGGTATTTGTAGTTTTATATTTCCGTAACTGCATAACTGGGGTTAGATTGAATGAAGTCATAAAAGGGAAACTTTGTTGCTACCCTGTAAAAATATAACTAATTCATCCTGCCGTTCTACGGATTGTACTGTCTAGTCTAGATCGTATCCCACATAAGATGACTATTGTAAAACTACAGCTGAACCATTTCTTACCGTCTTGTAGTCTAAATCGATTATAATGCAAACGGAACCTTCAGCAACGCAGCGGTACAAGCCGGAATCTTTTAACGGGTGGACAAGTCATCGTTTCACATTTATCTCTTAATCATTATTTTAATCAAGTTTAGGTCCTTCCACAAATAACAATTCTCATGTGAACGCAAATCCTTAAAATGACATGTGAAAGCTATACTTAAACTTGGAAAAAATGCTTATGATATGGATATGCTGCGCTGTATATTTGCTCACAACAACAGGTAGGTTAATTCACAGAGTCCTTAATACCTTTTTGCACCAAGCATTGGCTCGGTTTTTTAAATTGTTAATTCAAGTAGTGACTGCAGAAGATGGAATGGTGAAAATCACTGGAGGAACGCTGTTGATGGGGACAAGTGCGTCTGATGGAAGAGATGGAGAGTCCCCAGTCAGAAAAGTCAAAGTCCAGTCTTTTCTGATGGACAAGTACCCTGTAACTAATGCAGACTTCAGGTATTTGAATCAGTATGAGTTTAACATTGGTACAGTGACAAAACTGTTGCAATTATTATGAATTACTTTAAGGGAGTTTGTGAGAGCAAACAAGTACAAAACAGAAGCAGAGACGATAGGGTGGAGTTTTGTGTTTGAAGATTTTGTGCCAGAGGAGACCAGGAACAAAATCACAGAAAGGATAAAGGTACCAATAATGATAATCTTACTGTCAGATTAGGACTTGAGTCCACCTGTGTTTTTGTGTGTTTCTTGCAGTCAGCGCCCTGGTGGTTGCCTGTATGGCGTGCATTCTGGAGACAGGTAAGGCCAAATATTTTTGGGTGAGGTATCAGATATATAGCCTACATTTAGCTTTGATTTTCTAGGGCATTTTTTATGTACAATGAACAATTTATGGAAAGTGCATTACAGTAAGAACACAGCAACACTGATTTATATGCTCAAGATTGCAATCTGTATATACAAGACTGTTTTTGTATAAAGCAGTTCGCATTTTACACAATAATTTAAGTTCCACCAAAGAAATTGGAATTTCAAACTTTATAATTATTAATTTTGTCTAAAAGAGAAATTTATAATAGATTTCCCACAATTTTGAACAAATGAAAATTTGAAGTAATGTAGATGTGTTTTATTGTTGTAATCTTTCAAATGATATGATGCTAAAAGGATGTTTTGAATTCTTTCAGCCCGCAGGTCCAGCTTCAGGGATCAAAGAGCGCATGGTTTTCCCTGTGGTCCATGTAAGCTGGACCGATGCCCGGACCTTCTGTGAGTGGAGAGGAAAGAGACTGCCCTCAGAGGAGGAGTGGGAGTGGGCTGCACGAGGGGGACTTGAAGGTATCCTCACATGTGCAGTTAATGTGGTTTGATGTTATTACCAATATCCAGAATAAAGCTTGGCATGCTCTAAAAATACAAAATTGGTGTTATATATTGTGGTCACATGTTAAAAATAAACAACACGTGACCACAAAAAGTTAAGAATAGAAAACAGAAAAAGCTTCATACAACATTTTATTGTGTGTCTTGAAAATATGTAGAATTTTGTATATTTGTAAAGTTATTTTATGTTTCTTCTCAGGTCAAACGTACCCATGGGGCAATAAGTTTAAAGCCAAAAGGGCCAACTTGTGGCAGGTTTGTTTGTTTCCATGATGTGATAGCACTGTACTTGCTATTTGCTGTTGCTCTATACATTATCAGCAGAAGTTTGTGGTTTCTATAAGAAATGCAACACACCAAATGCACTTTGCAGCCACCCAATGTGAAACTATGCCCCGAAACCTCACACTCAAACTGTGTCTACTGTTACTGTGTAGGTGTTTACTCCTTAACAACACTAACCATGACTATTTTTATTATTAACTATTATTAGTGATTGAAGGAATTAAACATTTAAGGATATGGGCTTATTGAGGGTTTCAGTTTCCTGTTTATACGTACTGTTTTGTGTACATTTTGAGGAAAAAAAAAATCATTTTTTCCCTCTCAGTGTTTTTAATGTAACAGGAATTCTGAAATTTGTAATGTATGAGGTAGTGATATTGAAGCCCCTGATCCCCTCCGCTGTGGGCTGTGGCTGCACTGATTTAAGCAAAGTCACAGTAATGGACCTCATTTTGTAGCGAGCCTAAAGTCCATTGTTATAGGCTCTCTCAGATTTATCCTGCCTACACTGCTGTTTTTTTTAATGAGTTCGAACACTATTACTTCTATTTAAACTTAATTGAAAAAAGAATAGCAATTGCTTCAGTGTTCTGTATACTGATAGTGTTTGTGTTTTATAGGGAACTTTTCCTGACAATGACACTGCTGAAGATGGATTTCATGGTGCCTCTCCTGTGACTGCTTTTCCTCCTCAAAACAGCTATGGTGATTGATTAAAGATTTGATACTACAATAATTAACAATGTAGATTAACCTAGACGTCACACGATGGACACTAGTGAAGGTGTAGTTAAAGTTATAGGTGCACTGCATAATCTTTCTGGTGAAGCATATGCCAGCTGCTTGTCTCCCTGGAGACCTTATAGTCTTTCTTGGAATGTTCCATCTGTTTCCATGGAGACAAGCAGGTACCGGCATCAGGCCAAGTTACAGGTCAGTGGAGAGGTGACCGCTCATGGTTAAGAAAATGCTTGTATAAAAAAACTTAAAGAAGACCTATTGTGCTTGTGTCCATCTTATGTTTTAATTTGGACATTGGCAATATTCACCTAAAACAAGTTAACTAAAGAAAGTCCATTGAAAACTGCGGTGCCCAGTGGGAGCTGATATATGATGAACTAAAGTGTGATTTTAACTTTCTATATTCATGGACTGATGCCAGTGACGTGCTACCTCAAGAATGTTGCACATTGTTGCTTTAAAGCCATATTATTCTCAGCTATGCAGTCCACCTTTAGGTGAATAGAAAATCTGACAAGAGAAAATTTGATGCTAGGGGACTGAGACATGGCATCTCTAAAGCTGAAGCTCTGCACCTGTTAAAAGTGGTTTGGATATAGCAGTGCTATAAAAGGCTACAGGACATAAAATTATGCCTTGTTGCTATATTATAAAACACTTAAGTTTTAAGATTGAAATATGTCATTTTTCATTATAGGTTTGTATGATATGTTGGGAAACACCTGGGAGTGGACCTCAACGGCATTTTCTGGATCTCAGAAGATGTTTGTGCTGAGAGGAGCTTCATGGATTGACACTGAAGACGGATCAGCAAATCACAAGGCCAGGATCACCACCAGGTCAGTCCATACAGGAAGTCATTTCTGTAAAGTAAGAATACAATAATACTATAATATTTAGTTTTAAACATTCCACTGTACTGTTTTTTAGGATGGGAAATACCCCTGACTCTGCATCCGATAACCTCAGCTTCAGATGTGCCGCCTCCATTAACAACAAAAAGGATAAAGCTCATAACAGTTCTGAACTGTGAATCATGTTTACACGAAAAGTGGAAGAATGGAAAGTTGTAAAGAAGGAACCAATTTTTTTTTTTTTTTTTTTTTAATAAACTTTTTCTGTTGATTAAAAATGTCATTTGTCAAACATGTTTGCAACAAAAATATTTAGCCACACAGTTTTTGTTTTATTGGTCAGAATTTCATTTTCAGTAAACAACAAAACCTTGATTTTTATAACATTTCCCATTCAGTGCACTTTAGAAGTTCAGTCTTTTTGATATGACTAAAGTCCAGACCAGTTTTAGTCCTAGCCTAGGTCTTTGTCTCCTCTGTTTGCTTTCCCATGAGTGAATGAAGGAGCAGAAACACTGTTCCTGTTTTATAGAAGGTTTCGGGTGACTGTGCAAATACAAAAATATGTCATTTTAAAATGTCAAAGGATTCAATTTGGCATAAAACAAAGTTTAATTAGAAGACCATAAAATGAAATGGACAAACATTTTTTATTTTAAATAGAAATTGTAAGTGCACTCTTGTGTCATGTTTCCATCTGTAGCTCTTGTTTATTCTACATTTAGCCATGTAGCTCCTTTCTTCTAATATCAATAATTAGGGCATCAATTAATGACAAGAACATTCTGAAAATAGGGAAATAAATGTACATGCTTTAGAAGTGAGTCATTTTCTGCAGACATTATAAACTCAAAATTGACATGCAAAATTCATCTTAAATTTTCAGGCTATAAATAGCTACGTTTTTTGTGTCGTCACTGTCACCTCCTCCATTGTTGACTTAAACTTCATTCACAAGTTCACACTGTTATAAAGCAATTCTTTGGCACATTCCTTGAAACACTTCCAAGTTAATATTTAAATTACTCTGAATACGTCAAAGATTATTCAAATGACCGAACTAAAAAGGGATCCTGTTGTTCTAAGAAATATGTCTGTAAAAGCACAATAGGTGTATCTTAATACACCTGGCATATGTACATTACCACATCATGTCTTCCTGGGGACTCCAGCTTGTTGAGATAAACCAGTATTCAGTCATTTTCAGCAGGATGTTGACTCACTTCTGTCTTTTATGATCACCAAAATTGGCCCCTATGTTTCCTATAGGCCTTTTTGTTCATGGAATTTCCCACATGAGCATAAATAGTACATGACTAAGTGCGGTAACTTTGCTTTTGTATTAACTTTGTGACTGAACGTTTCATAAATGCCATATTTGTCTGAACTTCTAACAACTTAACAACTTCTAATTATGAGTTCTAAATATTATTTGGCATAAGCACCCAACCCATTGAATGTTATGTAGAGGTTTTTGTTTTAAGAAGAGTAGAGGTAGTGCCTATATTTTATTGCATGTGTTTATGTAATGTATTTAAATGTTTATGGATTGTCTTTCTGTGCTGTAGCAATGCGATTGTTTTCTAGACAAATTTACCTAAGGGAGACAAAGTCATGCTTTTACTTTGCAGTGACTATAATAAATAGCTAATTTGTATTATTTTTTATTTTAGTTGACTCCTGTAATGTACTGCATACAATAAACAGCTGCAACTAGACAATATACTGTGAACAGGAAGTTAAATTATGTTTAACTAGTCTTATTCATCAAGGCATGTAAGTCCAAAGTCTGAAAATGGGGTGTTACCAAATGTTTTCACCACAATGGTTTCTATACTTTTTTGTTTTGATTAAGCTTTCTCTACTTTCTTACTGTATTATTATCACTGTTACCAAACACACTGATGTTTTCAATACGTCAAACCAGTCTAATATTATTCTTTCTCTTGATCAAAGGTCTCCTCCCTCTTTCAGGGCCAAGCCAGTGTCAGGTATGTTTGCGTGTCATTTGTTTCAAACTACATACACACACACACACACACAAATCTGACAGGCCACATCCTCCTTTGACATCACATCGTCTCATGCTTTCTTGAGCAGGAAAAGCAAGTTTGTGCACATTTGTGACTGACTTTCCTCTCTCCTCTCCCAGATTTGACATATACAGCTGGAGCACACACTTCATGTTATAGCTGTGACTTTTTTTTGATTCAGAGATGGACTACAATCAGCCTTTTTCTATTTTGAACGAGAGACTACGACCACGTTACAACCCCACTAGTCAAATCTACTCTTCTCTCAACAGACTGGAGGACAGGTCGTCACGGGTAACCTCAATCTACTATACAAGACCAACAGTAATACCAACAACCTCAACTCCAGCACCTCCAAAAGACACTGTCCCACACCACGATGAGCTGGACAGTGGGTTATCTTCAGACCATCCTCAACTATTTGAAGAAGACTCCACTTCACTGTCTGATTTGGGGTTGAACGAACCCAGGGATGATGATGACTCAAGTTCTACAAAATCAGAGGAGAAAGATTGCCCAGGGGAGCTACCGACAAACAAAACAGAAGAGAGCCAAGAGTCTTCCGTAGCAACAGAGGAGCCTGTGGAGGGGAGCATCCTGCACAAGGCGTTTATTGACGGGACACTACCAGACCTCATCAAGAGTGGGAGACCCCTGGGGAGGAGACGGACACTTGGACATGTCAATGATACAGTAAGAGCAACTTGACTAATATGTGTACATTTTACATGATTGAAATATGCAAATGTTGGTGCCTTTCTTAAACCCAAATAAAATCTATGAAACATCAGTGCACTACAGTGGTCTAGTGGTCAAGGCTGTTGAGCATATAATTGGAACTGACATTTTGCTGAATGTCTCTCCACTCTTCTCTCCCATTCATGCTTATGTCTGCCCTGTCCAGTAAACCCTATGTCTTTAAAAAACAAATAAAAAGGAAGAAAGAAATGGATATGAAAAGGAGAGATAATGTCTTATAAACAACTATAAATATAACTATAAATAACAAATATAAATGAGCACTTTATGACAGCTGTGCCAGTTCTGTTGGTGTGTAATGTAATAATAGACCGCTATAGAACCATCACTGTAGCAAGAACACCACTTCAGGAATCTTTTGCATTTTCTAGGATTCATTCAGTAGCATCAAACAGATCCTACAGTGATAAAACATGATAGCTCAGCATTAGACACAAAACATATCATTGCATTTATCAACACTGTCAACCGAAACTGCTGATCTAGATTCTTCTGTCAAACTGGAAATACTAACCCTTTGTCAAACTAGACTCTCGTTCACATTGCCAGACAAAAACAACTGCTCAGGAAGTTATACTGCTCACAGGAAGGATATGGAAATTACCTTCCCTGACCATAAATTAGATTGCACATTATAGGACATCTGGTTTTACAATATCTGGTTAATTATGTATTTAATTATGTGAGTACAGATTTAATAAAGAGTAGAGAAAGAGCAGATACCTGGAATGTCATTACTGTTTACCTGCTGGAGCATTTTAGATCCTTATGCAATTTGTATGTTTAGTCTTCATCTCCCCATCTCCCCATGTGTGATTTGCACAAATTTGCACTGTTGCCACAGCAATTAACAATAACTTTATATATTTCCTACAAGTTGCATCTATAATGGGAAAAAGTAACACAGAAAAATAAAAAAAACTGAGGCAATAACCACTTAATAGCAAAATAAATACATGAGAAATAGGATTTAAGTAAGGACAAAACCATAGTTTAGTTTATTTACAATACATTACAGTTTACTTTACTTCACTAAAAAGTTAAATAAAAAAGTCTGTACTGTATATTGTTGTTTAAACTATACACAAAAAAAACAGTTGTATCCTGGACAGACAAGAAATGTAGATAAGTCAATTTTATCATCTTAAAATCTAATAACTAAGAATAGTCCCATGACCTGTCAGCACAATTTATGGCTCTCGTAACTAGTCAAATATTTTATCTTGTAACTTTAGAGCATTTTTTGTTGAGGACCAAATGACGGTTGAGATTGTTGTCTGGTCTGACAGGCCAGAACAAAACCAGTTTGGAGCCGTAGAGATTTTACAATAAGAGCTGGTTGTTGTTGCTATGGAGAATGTTTAACCACTAATCCAGGTTACAAATACAAGTACTGGTGTATAAAATAAGATTATAAAGAAGAATTGTATGTATTGTAAGTATTGTATATGCATGCTTCATTTGAGCTTTTGTACTGTAAAAGGCAGAGGATATGTTAAATACTTATTCTCACAAATAACATGAGTTCTTATTAGAAATAGGGCTGTAGTGGGCCAAAAAAATCCTTATACATCTAAAGACATGTTCTGCTGATTGTTTTGGTAGTCAACCAAAAAGAGGCGTGGCTCATGCTAAAACAACTATTTATGCAGAGAAAAAGTACTAAGAAAAAATGTATTTATAGAGCAGATTAAATTTGTAAATCGTGAGTTTAATCTGCCTTTTAACATATAAATACCAAAAAATACCAAATCTTCAACTAATTCACTCCCTCACTAACATCTCCTTTCTGCTGTTGCCCCATATCATTCTTTATAATCTAAATAAAATGATGAGTTGACTAAGACAAATTTTGGTTGACTAAAACACCATCAACTGATTAATCGAATAATCAACTAAAGGACTACAGCCCTACTAGAAAGTAACTGTTATCTGCAGCTACAAGAAGTATCTCTGGAAGAACTTGTTGTGCATCTTAATCTAACTCTCTAATATGCACCATATTAAACTATTTTTTTGTCTTTAGTTGAAGGAGGTGCGGCGGGAGGTGGAGCTGTCTCGCAAGAGGAGCATCAGACTTAAGGCCCAAGTTGACAAACTCCAGGAGAGCCACGAGGGCCACGGCTGGAGCCAGGACCGAGAGAGGGTGAGCGGAACAATGAGGTTCACACGTACTAAATCTACTGAAGATAGTCACTGTTGACACTGTTCACATTTGTGGGTGACTTTTTTATTCTTAGAGCTTAGTATATTTCTTACTCTAATGTTATGTTCCAAGTATTACACAACTGCGCAGATACTTGCCAGGAAATTGTAAAAAAACAAAAAAAAAACAAAAATAAAAAACTATGACCTAACTTTTTTGGTGAGGGGTCTGCCAACTGCTTGTTTCCATATTTTTTCTTTGCCTGGAATTCTCACTGTGAGCGGGTTGGCCTCTTAAGAGAGCTAACCTGTAATTTGGCCTGGTGGTGCCACCTGTTTGTTTCTGTTTGTTTAATGCCATACTGTGAAACATTCCAAGCAAAGCAATAGTAGGTGGATTATTTTGTGGTCATCACACAGTTGTATATATAATGTTATGATTAAACCTATTAAATTTTATGTTTTATATTTGTGTTAGGTGACAGAGGAGGTGCTGTCCATCCTGCGTCTCCTTCACCCTCTCACAGAGCCAGATGCGGGACCCCTGAAGGCCCCTGAGGGAGACAAACGGCTGGATGCGGCTCTGCTCCAGTTGCAGTTTGTGTCCCGAAAACTGGCCATAGACCATGCCGCACAGGTCTGTACTGTCCCATGGATCCTGCTCTCAGACAGGGTTAGGACCTGTAGTGTTAGTGCTTTGAGTCAACACTAGAGAAGCAAAGGTGGATTATTAGTGATACACGAAGTTTCAGTATAACTCATCACGCCAAGGAACACTTGCACTAGTAGGTTAATCAACAAACAGACAGAGAAGATATCATGTATTACTTGTAATTAATTATATCATGTATTACTTATAATTAATTATATCATTATTACTTATAATTAGTTATATCATCTGGTGACTTGCAGTGTCAGGTGAAAACACATAATAATTTAGACTAAACTAGGACAAAAAAACCCCAGACATGTGCGAACACAGCCTTCAGTGTATTTAGAAGTTCTAATAATAGTGAACACAATTCAATTAAAAGATTCTATGGGGGAAAAAAGCTACAACAAAACCACTTTTGACAACCATTCATACATTCCCTACAAAGTGGACTGGATTTTGTAGATTTAGTTATTTGCATACGTCACAGATATAAAATTGCACATTTGTTTGTTTGAGAATGACTGTTGCGCCAATGGAAGTAATAAAAGTTCATTTGCATTGTTGAGGAGAAACATAAAGAATAAGTGCTATTTTGTTATACAATGTGGTTTCAATACTGCTTAGCCTAAATGCTGTTTCCTTTGGCAATACACTTTGTAATGGCCTGTATGAGTGTGTGATGGTGTTGGTCTGAGAGGCTAGTGGCTCAAAAAGTACTTTACAACCACAACATACAGAGACAGTAGCACAGGTGGCTCAAAGTATAAATGTGGTGTTTGAGTGAAGCCTTCTTCCTCCATCTGAGGGGAGTGAATGAATAAGGCAATAAGGCAATGTAAAGCATCTTCTTCAGCCAATCCTATGGCAGTAAAAGCATGTGGTTTGTATTGTACAGTGTATCTTTTGACTCTCAAAGAAGGACACTGTATATAGTAGTTCAGAGGTTCGGGTTTCTCGAGAAGTGAAGGCAGCTCAGGTATGCGACCGCTCTGGTTCACCAGTGTCTAAATCTAACCAGAGATAAGGTCGTCATAGTTTTAACTCATGTCAGAGTTAATCAAACAGGAATGTGATGTGATTAAAATAGATTTAGAGATAAAATACATGAACGTCATACAGACATTACCTGCAGTAGAAATAGATTGACAAAATAAGTTACAAGGAACACATTTCTAAAACTTCTGAATATTTAACCTTTGAAATCAACCCCATATGCATAGTATAGTAGATTTAGTCACCAACTACTGTCATTAAAGCTTTTTTTTCACTGAAATAAAATTACTCAGGTAAATGTAAAATGCCCTTGTCAATAAAAGACAATAGACAAAGTTTATGTAGTTTAATTGGTTTCTGTGGTAGATTTAACTGAATTCTTACAAATACTGTGTTAAAGAAGTGGTGAGAGGTATTTGTCAAATTAGATCATTTTATCAGAGCTAGTATGAGGAAAACACATCCATGTAAAGTACTTAATTAGCATGTAATATTTTTTATAAGGCATTTTGTAAAGTGTTAAGTTGCATTTCCTGAAGTGTTATGTTATGTTGGGTTATGTGTTATGAATTGCATTATTTTTGAGTATTACAACACTTCATATGATCATGACAATAAACATATTTTTATGTATGTGTTTTTTTCTAGAACAAAAGTAAATCTGATAAGAGTACAGCAGAGGAGACTGCGATTCTTCAACAGGCTCTACGGGACAGAGATGAAGCCATTGAGAAGTAAGGCCACAGTTAAATCTACAGGAAGTTAAAAAGGAAGTTATGATGAATCTATTTTAAATTATCTGCCCTTTTTATACTTAGGAAACAGGCGATGGAGGCTGAACTGTTGCGCAGTAAGACGGAGATGATGGCGCTGAACAACCAGCTGCTGGAGGCAGTGCAGAAACGATTGGAGCTCTCACTGGAGCTGGATGCCTGGAAGGTGGGTCCCACATCAGCAGATATTATGGTTTGAAAACAGTAACGCACTCTATCCCGCAATGGGAAAAGTCAAGACAGGTTTATTCATACACAGTAATAAATCTATGTAGTTCTTGTGTTTTTATTGCTCAATAATACCTTGAGAAACTTGTATCCTTACTGTGAGCAGGGTCACATCTCCACAGATCTGATTTGTAATTTGGCCTGGTGTTGTCCTGCTTGTTTCCATGGAGATAATGTCAGCTTAGAGACAGTATCTCTAACTCACAAGTTTAATGCCATATAGTGGCGTGCGAGAAGCAGTAGCATGTCCATGGGGACAAAGTATGTTAAAAACGTACTTTAAATCCATGGGGATAAAGCATGTTAAAAACATCCTTTACAGTATATTTTAAAATAATTCATTTCCCATTTATGTTATAATTTTGGGGTGGTTGTTTTTGGAAGGACATTTGATGTTAAAGTCACTGGACACTGAGAGAGTAAATAAAAACACAGTAATCCCTTTGACGTAGGTGACTAAAACAACACTTTGAGCTTGTATTGATCTAAACATAGTAACTAAAAGCAGATGGAAGCAGGCCAACTCTGAACTGAGATATGCACATAATTAGTGAGAGCCACACGTTATATTGTGAATTTTAATGTGTTAGGTCATTAACTCTCACAATAAACTCATACAATTCAACTGAGGAGCGTGAACGGACTCAGAGCCATTTAGAGTTGCGAATTTGGCTTCAGGTCGGAGAGAAACTGTGAAATCTGGGCTGTGATTAAGCTGTGTAGCAGAGTTACAGAGGGTTTAATAATATTTAAATGTATTAGTTTGGTGGACATACATTTATTACATAATTGGTTACGTATGTGATTGAGACATTATTAACATGTGTCTATTTCATCAATAACTATGTAAAATTCTACAGTATTTTAATACTTTGCTCATACTTCCCTTTTTTAAACCAAATGTTAATTATGACAAATGGTAAAACAAGCTGAAGAGAAGGGCAAAAGTATTGTGTTAATCATCATGGAAAATCTACCACATAAGTCACTGTGGTCACTCCGATCAACCATCATATTTGAGTCTAAAAATAAATGGGTGTATTTTATTATGAGGTAATGTTTGAGTACTCCCTTGACAAACACTGTGTTTGATTCAACACCTTGACACATTACATGGTAATCATACTGTTTTAGTGATAAGAAAATATGTTGTTGATCTGGTTGATGATTAAACAATATAAGTTTTCTGGTGGATGGTTCATGACCTGCTTGTCTTATGAAAATATTATTGCTTTTCCACAGTTTACGTATCTGTTTGTTTTCATTGCCAAACTACACTTGTTTCTATGGCGCTTGCCATTTCTTGGAACATTGCAGGAACATTCCATGCCTTTATTATCTATATTAATATAATTACCTTGTCTATCCATATGAAACAAACACTGGTACAACAACATTTTAACCCTAGCAAAAAATGATAAGATTTAACATTTGTGGATTTTCTGATTGTTTTTTTCTTTCAAAAACAATGAACAGAGTTACAGGCCTTTGCCTTCCATCTGAAATCACAACATCTAATTGGAGAAAGTCACAAACAAAAAAAATCCTATTTTACAAACCTCCTCTGTCTTTTGCGTCTATAGGAGGATGTGCAGGTGATGATTCAGCAGCAGGTCCAGGCTCAGCAGCAGCAGGCCGAACAGTCATCCAAGAGAAACTTCCGGGGCATCCTGAGACGAAACAACAAGCCCCCCATCCAACGCCCCAACAACTTCCCTGTGCCTGCGCCCCCTTCAACAACCAACGCCAACCACATCTACATCAACAAACCTGCCAGCCCCACCCAGACTGCCCCCAACCAAGCCCAGGTCCCTAAACCAGGTCTCGGTACGGCCGCAGCCGGGACCCTCCCAAGAAACTGGCGGATGAAGAAGAAGTCTGGGCGTCTGGAGCATGAAGGGGGAGATGATGGGTTTCAGGTCATATCACTGGATTGAACAAAAGATATTTTAATCACTGACAATCATACACTACTATTTTTTAATATACAGTAATGTCAATGAAATGTCAGTGGAAAAGATGGTGGGATAAGTGCAATCTGTCTGACTGTTGTATTTAAGTGTGTTATATGGTATACATGTTTTACACAAATGTCTTTGCAATATATGTAAATAAACGCTGTTAATAAGATACAACCCTTGTCTTTTTGTTGTTAACTTTGAAAATGAACAGTTTATCAGTATATGTACAGGTAAGTTTGATGTGTCAATTACTAATAGTTTAAAGGGCCCATATTACACTATTTTCTGGTCTAACACACAAATCCTGTACATTTAGGCTGAGTTCTTCTCTCAAACTGAAAACACTCTGTCATGATGTCATGTAATAATACAGGAAGTGCTCCACTGTGTTGTTAAAATTCATACACCTTCACTAGAATCATTTGGATCATTTCAGCCCTGGACTTGCCTATTTCTACCAAACTACAAGTAAATGGAGCTGTTAACTTGAAAACTACCACTACATGACATCACAGGGTGGAACAGAGCATTTTGAGCTTTGGAGCTGTAGACAGACTAATAATAAAGGATTACTCAAACGTGAAACAAGACCCAACTCCAGGCATGTTTTTGCGGGGGTAACAACATTCTAACATGACTTAAAGCTCACAATTTTGTGTAAAATAGGACCTTTAAATAAGAAGAAGCATTATATATTCATTTTATATTCAACACTTCAACAGCAAAATGGTTATGGAACAAATGGGTCAAATTACAGAAACGTTTACTTTAATATAATTTATTGAATACTGTCAGTGTATACACCTCCATATTATTTACTCTACTTGTACAGAAAATCCATTGCAGACATTGAAAGACATGACACTTGAGTATTAGGACAATGAACAAAATGAAAATGAAAAAAAAAAAAAAAAATTCACTGACTGAACTGACAATAAGAGGTTTATAATGTAATACAATATAAATTTTAGAATACTATTGATAAGTCTCTAATATTAATCTTGCCCCATTGAACGAGACAGGCATTCAAATATCACTGCTGCAATAGAACTGACAATCTCATAATGTGCATTACACTTGACTATGTCTTATCTAGTTATATCTCACTATGTAATAATATCTTTCAGATCTTCAGATATCTTCAGATTTAAAAACTGATTGCCCTCTACATGTGCTGGGGATTGTCAAACCTGGCAACCCACCTGCCATTATAAAGTCTATACTTGTATGATAAAAGTGTATATATCAAGTTGTATATAAATTTAAGATCTAGACAAAAGAGGCACATACACATCACCAACACCCTGGTCAAGACAATTGGCAGTTTACCACTGGTCTTCCCGAGTCCACAAAGAAACAATGATATTTTCACAATTACATCTAGACAAGAGTGAATATGTTGCAGCATATATTTATACAAGAGCCATATAATACTTGCTGTTAAATTACAGGCATTGCAGGTACAGATATTTTGATATTTAACAACATGAAGAGACCAACTGGATACAAAGACATCAACAATATAAGTTCACATTGTTGAACAGACAGGGATAGGTAAATATCAGTGCAGGTCAATAAATTAGAAAATTGTGGAAACCATTTAAGTGATTAAAATGTAGTACACAATATATCTGATTTAGTACATAGCATAAATAAATTCACTATTTAACGACTGATGAGCAATTGGGTCATTTTCAGATTTTTGGAACAGTGACTAGGCTTGGCTGCTTGCCACAGAAAGGGTATCTGGCATAAAAAGAGATCTAAATATGCTATTTATAAGAATACATCGATATCAAAATGTACTGTGTTACCACTGTATTCATCTGACTATACGTCTTTAGTGTGCTACTGCAACAATATTATTTGTTTCTATAGAATCTCAATCTAATTGTGTCCCACTTACTGTCCAGGTAGACGTTTACTGCATAAAACCACATCAACAATAATATCCTAATTGATAATACAACAATATCATGAATAAAATGAGTACATGAACTATTTTACTTTGTATAGTAAAAATCAAAGTAACTTGAGAAATCAATTGGACTTCCTCCAATATTCTAGTTTATTGACATGTGCTTGTGTAGATAATAAGATTACAATCAGATCCATTTGTTACCTGAGAATTATCAGGAAACTAAATGTACAACAACAACAACAACAACACTGCTGTCACCATGTCAACCGTTAGCTTTACCATAAAATGCATAAAATTAAAACTTTATCACAGGAGCTGCAAATCAATGAATGTAAACATTATAAATATGGAACATCGGCTTAAATACACAAACTCTATGCAGTGTACAAAATATATTGCAGCACTGGCCAAGTTTAAACCTGCCAACCACAGCACCACATCATATGTCCTCTTATAAATGTACAGCTTTATGTGCGTTCTCCAAAGGTTTTTAAGTTACAATTTAATACATTTTCTATTCTTTCAAGATTAACCATATAAGAGAGCCACTGTAATCTATTTTTAACCATAACAGTACTTTGCAATCTTTGGATTAGTGTATCACCACCAAAACAATATTATTCTACACGATTGCCACTCTACCAATGTACAAATGTTATAAATCTAGCTACTCTATGAACATCACTCAATGTTAAAACAAACTGAACAAAACTGAACAATACAATGTTTTACACAGCTAAAATTATCATTTAAGTTAAAACTTTGGTCCAGCATAGATAGATTGCAGTGACATAAACTGGACCCATGTCTTGGAGGAGTTTTCTCTCAGAGGCTGAAATAGTTGTGTGGTATTAGTAGTAGTTACAATAGTAGTAGCAGTAGTTTCAGTAGTAGAAGCGGTTACTCAGACTGTAGAAAGGAGATGATGGAGCTGATGAAGTCCAGAGGTTTGTCAGCATGGATCCAGTGGCTAGCGTCTGGGATGTATTGGATATCTGCATATGGAAACAAGCGCTGGATCTCTGGATAATCATCAGAGCTGAAGGGGGAGGAGAGAGGGTGTAGTTTCATTTAAAAGGGTGAAGCAACCAGACATAAAAACAAAAACAACAGCTTTTCCACATAATTACTGACTGATTTTAACTGCATCAAGTGACATCATCATCTTCTATTTATATTGTTAAATCAATTTTAGTACCAAGAAAAAGGCTGGATACAAATTTTGATATCTACACTAAAATAATGTTATTTTAACCACATTGTTAGGGAATAACAGAATAATAATGAGAAAATAATTAATGTTATCGGGTTAAACTGTTTGCTGGTCATAAAGTACAGTCAAGTGAAAACACTGCATCAAGTCTAATCTTTCAGTATCAGTACTTAAAATGAGTATATCATTTTATTGGCATACTAGTTTTACTATATCAATTTAGCATAAACATTTTTATAACACTATATTCTAGTAGTAATGCAATTTGAGAATAAGGTTCAATATTATATTCATTTCAAAACCAAATGTTACTTTGAGCTTTGAGGAAGAAAACCACTCATTCACGATCTTCAGTCAAAATTTAACAATTTTAGTCATTCATTACAAAAAACAAAGCTTTAAAATTGTGACACACTTAAATCACCCATTAAAAAAACAACGCAAAAAAGTCATTCTATACAGTCTATATATTCAAACTACACTAGAGTTATCATGATCGTAGTTGATAATAAGAAAAAGTATCGCTACTCCAATGACAAAAACACACACAAAACCAAAACACATTTTTTAAACAATATATAATTTGTAGCACAAAATAATATTAACGTGTGGTCATATACTAGTTATATGCTATGATATAGAACAAAATCTTGTAAAAACTTGTCAGAAAAGCTCTGTCTATCTCTGTATAAACACCAAACATCTATTCAGTTCATTTTTCCATTTCAGCTCATTTGTCTGCTCAGGTCTGGTTGAAATAACATTTAGTCAATAACTAACTGATGTAACTTTCTGCATGTGTGGTATGTG
Organism: Taenioides sp. WSHXM2023; assembly: GCA_029959045.1. NCBI lineage: Eukaryota > Metazoa > Chordata > Actinopteri > Gobiiformes > Gobiidae > Taenioides > Taenioides sp. WSHXM2023. Next base: position 11,102,594 of record CM057098.1, on the reverse strand, counting down.
GTACCTTATGTAGGCAGAACTGGCCCCTCCCAGAAAAAGCGTTGGTCCCTCGTAGGGTGTTTCAAAATGAGGGAAACTCAGGAGAGTCTCGAGATGGGCCGAGATGGCGTCCAAATTCACTCTCCAGGCGTAGTGTCCGTTCAGCTCAATGAGGTTTGTGAGCAGAAACTGGCGCACAGAGTGTTCCTGAAAAAAGATATTTTATAGTAAGTATAGTATTTTATTGTAAATTTTTGATAGTATAGAAAAGTATACAACATTTATTCACAAAGTTATATGTAACAAGAGGCATTATTACAGTGTATTAAAGTCTATAAATATAAAAAGACTAGACTAGTGGGTCAGAGCATGGTAGTGTGGTGCTCCTAGTCTTCTGCAGTAGTCAAAACTGTCAAAAGTTGTAAAGAAACTGACAAACAGGAGGTAGCACATGTGCCACCCCACTGAGGTAGTATTGGAGATTATAACAGCTTAATTTGAATTTTACTTAAAATAAATCACAAAATTATGGGGAAATTTCCAAAGCTAAAATATAAAAGGTGGTATTTATTATAAAGTGGTACCAAACATTTTGGTCATTGTTTCTAGAGGGTTAATGCATGTTTAAGACTATATTTGGAACCTTGACGGAGGTGCGGAGCTGGTCCTCTGCCATCCTGCGTGCTGTGGAGCGTGGGATGTCTGAGGAGATCTGCACATCCTGCATGGCCTGGATGTAGAACCTGAAGTTTGTGCGAGTGGCGCTCTGAGAGGGGCTGATGTCCACCACCACCAACCTCTCCACCAAACTTGGCTGAAAACAGACACAGGAACAAACAGGCACTAATATTTTTACTATTACTGATTTAACGAATTAGAAAAGAAAGTATATCATATCTTCCACATCTGGAAAAAAGAAACCTGATCTCTGAATTATCCTCCAAGAACAAGAAACACAACATAATTTTATACATTTTAGAAATTGGGGTTGTGTATTGGAAAGAACAGTGGATTGCAATGTAACTCACAACATTAACAACTATATTGTAAATATATAGTGATAATGGCAATTTACAAAAATACTGATTGAACAAAACTCAGATTGCATCTTGAAAACATTTTTAATCTTATAGTTTGGATTAGTCTTGGCGTCTCCATTCAACACAATGATATTAGATTCTGTTTATTGAATTAGTCTGGTCCTGAATTGATACACAACACAGACAGATGCAGCACACTTAATGACTAGACTAGACTAGAGAATTTCTACACTACAGCAATTATACATCATAATCTTGAACACTAAAATAATGACACTTAACTCATTTAAATTTTCTTGTTGCATTGATTATGTTTAGATTATGATAGGAATGCCACTCCACTGTGAACTTAAGGTTTGAAATGTAAAATGAAATTTTAAAGCTATGTGTTATGGCAAAAAATCAAACTGGATTAAATCTAGAACAAGGTTTATGAGCAAAGATGAGGCATGCTTTAAATAATTCCACTCCAGTACCTTTATACACCCAACATTAGCCAATTTAAGCCTAAAAAATCCTAGTTCTGTTCCAAACTATGCACTTTTACTGCCACAAGACTGACTTATTACTATATTTTTTTATTTTTTGCTACTTATTTAGAATTTATTATGTCCATTTGTATTTTTTCCTCTTATTCTCTTATTATTATATTATATTGTGATGTGTGAGCTACTATGTCCAAATAATTTCCTTTGTGGATCAATAAATTTTATCTAGGTCTAAGACTTTAGATACAAAACATAGACCATATATGATGCATACTGCCCTTTCACAGCCCCTCTCTCACCTGTGTCAGTGCGGTCGTCATGGCGGTCTTGCCTCCCATGCTGTGGCCAATCAGGATGCAGCGGTCGATTCTCAGCTGGGACAGGAGCAGCTTTAGGTCTGCGCTCATCGCCTCGTACGTGAGCTCTGGGCAGTGTGGGCTGGTCCCATGGTTACGGGCGTCAACTGTTAGCACCTAACTGACACAGGACGCCTGTTAGGACACTTGGACCAGACAGGGGAGCAAGAAATCCTTTTCTGGTCTTGAACATACTAACTTCACTTACTAATACAACATTCATAATTATGCTGCATTATCAGTTAATATTCAGATAGTTTTCTGGTGTATTTCTTTGTAAATACACCAGACTGGAGCCATGCCAAGGGCTGTTGTGGTCGAAATTCTTGGTTGACCAAAAACAAGCCCTGTGCATTAATTAATCTACTAAAAGCAGCATGGCACTGCAAAAGCTCTTAAAAATTAAGATCTTAAGATTGTGCAAAAACAACCATGTATACAGTGAAATATTAATCTTCATAAGTGAAAAGGTATAAGGATGAAATTGTCCAGTCACCCCCAAAACTCCAGGTACCTCACTGCATGCATTCTCCTTTGTGCTGTATAAATCCCATATGAAGAAAATAATTACTTAATTTGGTCAACATCAACCGATAAATCAACTACATCACTAAAGGACTACAACTCTAAACCATATACCAATTTCGCTCTTTCTCCTGCATCTATTTCACAGTCACAAACACACCAGAGTACATTAAAGGAAAGGCAGCTGAAGTGTATTTCCCAAGGATAAAAATACCAGTATGCACCATCAGCCACAGCTGGCATCATATCAACAACTTCAGGTGGGTGGGCAAACGCTCCATTTTCAAAGAATGACTATACTTTATTAATCTGATTAGTGAATGCAGTCTTAACTATAGTCCCCACATTCTGAGAAGGAAAAAACACTGGGATGATAGACATTTCCAAAAAAATTAGACAAAAGAGGTTGGGTGCACGTGAAGAAGAGAAGACAAGATTTTGGCATAGTTTATAGTACATAAACTATGGATTGTACAACCCCTTTTTTCTGTTCGTGCCAAATGTAAACACAATGAAACTAAAATAAAAAAAAAAAAAGATGTTTCATCTTCTGCACAATCTTATGGCACAAAATTTTGTCTTATCCCTACAACAGACAGTTTGTTTTGGAAAATGTACACAGCAAGTACATAGTGTTTAGCAGTTGTACCACAACACAAATGAACTACTGTGTGTGCTTGAGATTAACCATTTCAAACCCAAGTTTAGATTATTGAGTTAGATTATTTAGATAGGCTCTGCTTGCCTCACAAGTTTAAGGTGTCAAGTAACTGGCGACATGCAGGGCTTTGGCCCATTTGGTGACCTTTTGTATTTAAAAAAAAAAGTAAATAATAAATATGTGTAGAATCCCTCAGTCGTCCAGGTAGAATCCATAGCAAAAGGAGAAATTTAATTTGTCAACTGGACAGAGTTTATTTCGTCGAATACGTTTCGCAGCTCATCCAAGCTGCTTCTTCAGTTCTGGAAGGAGAACTGAAGGAGCAGCTTTTGCTATAAATAATAAATAATGAAATTGGTCATTGGTCAAATTGGTATTACATCCCAGCATTACCTTTCGACCTGTCCTCTGCACCAGGGACTTGGCAATGGAGTGGAAGTTGGACTTGCTGCCAAACAGTCCATGAAGAAACACCAGGGGAGTGCCGTCATTCTTCCCATCGAAGACATCATAGGACAAGTTGACTGCACTAGAAATCCAAACATTACATTATATTCTCATGACATCTTCATACAACAGGGAGACACAGAGCAGACTACAGTACACAGTGCAAGAGGCAATCATTTAGTAGCAGTCACAGTTGACAAAGTGAAGACAAAAATCACCTAAGGGTTAAAAAATGTGATATTTGTAGTTATTCTGTTATCCTATCTATGGGTTTCATAATGTTGCAAACTTAGGGCCGTTACCATAGCAATTGACAATTTCAAATATCACAGGAAGCTGAAACCCATAAATATTTTTTTTTTTCTGAGAGTGACAGTGTAAATGAATATTTGCTTCCATCTACTGGTTAAAAACTTAAGCCTGAAGCTGAAACTGAAGCCATTCTAATTTGAACTATTAAATTACGATAGAAAGTTGGTCAACTATAAATCATTCATGATGTAGGTAAATGTCACGATAGAAGAGAAATATGGAAAAAAGAAATGGTTTGTCGGGCGTATGGTAAATGGTAAATGAACTGAAAGAAAGTACACAGTATTGGCCTGAATTTCATCTCGCAGTGTCGCTACTCTAAAAACACTAACTCGACTTAAATAATAAATAGCACAGACTTGTTAAGAAAATAAACTACAGTACGGGGCAGACAGCAGTTGTAGCGGAGCAGGCAGCTAGCAGAAGGTACCTGGCCGAGCTGAGTGCGCGGACCCCGGGAGGAAAACGACACGACCGGCCTCTGCACAGAAGCCCCCTCTGGACAAGCCGACACAGGGCACTCATGGCAACATCAGATCCCGAGAACAGCGCTCAATAAACGGCATGTGCTTGAGAATCCTCCCCCTAAAACACAGGGACGGGACAGAGCAGTAGACAGGGGCACCACGCCACCGGAGAGCTGGAGTTGGAGGTCGCCTCTGTCAACAGCTGATGTGCGTCAATGCGTCAGACGCAAGGGAATCTTTTTTTTGTTTTTTTTGTTTTTTTTGTTTTAGGTACATTGCTGCCATCTATCCTCCTGGAGTATACACACCCATAGACATTCAATTATTATTATTAATCATAAATTATATGTATATGATACACACCAATGTATCACACTTAGAATGACAAAACCTATGAAAAAAGTCAGGAGCCTTCTCACTCATAAGTCATAAGTGTTTAAAAAGAGTAGTGTTGGGTGTACAAAAACTCGGTACAGTTCTGTTATGTGGAATGGACTCGTAGATTAAAATAACGCTGTGGGATTGTACAGGACCATCAATGACTCCTGAACAGTAGGGGGAGATATGTGCGCGAAATAGTCGTTGCGCTCCACCACAGACCGAGGAAGAAGAAGCTGAACCGCAACACAGCGGCGCATGCGCATATCCGGCATATCCATGGGCTAAGGGACGTAAGTGAAGAAGCCTCTCATTTAGCAAAGTCTAACATCTGTTTTTGATTTAGTTCCACATGTTGTATCCTCTCCATGAACTAACGATGAATCTTGTATTTAAACTTGTAATCACATTCTGACAAAATGAGCGTCAGTTTATAGGATTCCTGTTGAGGATGATGGAGTGCTAGCTAATCAAATGTTAGCTTTTTATGTTATCAACTTTAAAACCAAATGTATTATCTATTTTCAGTTTATCAAATGCTTTTCGATAATAATATCAACATATCGCTTTAACAGGGTAGAATATTCCTCTATATATGCCTATTACCTACCATATCTATGAACCGAGGTTTGATTGTTGACAGATAGTGAAGATGACCAAGCTTGTAATGTAAAAGCGGTCAAAAAGTCCGAGGCACTCTGTTGGAATTGGAATAAACGTTTTTTAATGATTACATAGGACAAGGTTTGATTGCATTTGACTCCATCTTTTCTTTCTTAAGATGAATATCACAATTCAAAGAGGCAACTATCTTCCACTGATTATATTTCCACTGTTCTTCTCCCCCAAATGGTTTCTGCTCGGCACAAAGTCTAAAGTTTTGATACAGCTAAAGAAACACTTAAATAGATCAAAACAACATGGAGGTAATCTCTGCAATTAAATTAAACATGATATCAAACAACAGTCATGTGATTTCTCTGGCAAAGCAGCAGGGGCCTGGAACTCTTTACCTCTATCTGTGATGGAGTGTTGCACTCTGGGATATTTTAAATTTAATCTGAAGAAGTGGCTTAAACAGAGCCAGGCCTGTAGCCTGTAGCCATTAACGATTTGATATCTGCAGGAATAATGTATGTAAATATTTCAGAGGGGGTATCACACATTTAGCTACAAGCTAAAATGGAAATTAGTGTCAGGTCTGTGCAATACATTTATTGTGGAATGAAATAAACAAATTCAACAAAATGTTGCTGTCTTTCAGGTTACACTATACACCGGTGTTGTCACCTCTGCTGAGACTTGCCACACTATCACTGTCCTTATTGTAAATCCACATTCCTGCGAAGAATGGACTTTAAGAGGCATTTAGAAGTGTGTAATAGTAAAAACAATGACACTGCTATACAGTCGCCCTCAGCCAATGAAAACACTTAAAAGCTCCCACCTGTCTCAGAAAAAACACCTCAACATCAGGACATTTTGAAAAAACGCAAACAAGTGCAAAAGACTGACATAACACCTTCCTCCCATTTGAAAAGTAAAAAAATGTGTAGTTTTTGTTCATCACCTAAAGCATGAGTTGAACCCTACCATTGAAGAAAACGGTGAAGCAAATAAAAATGTAAGTTGATCAAAGACAATTTTAGCCAGTTCAACCCAACAGCGCACATTACAATAACATTTATTTACATATGAATTCTTTTGCTTGACTCTATGGACTGGATGGAGTATGAGTAGTTGGTCTGAAAATGTATTTCTTCTTCTCTTTCTCAAGATGGATATAACCATTCAAAAAGGCGATACTCTTCCAGAAGTCAAAAGATGTACTGATTGCTGCAGTAATTTTCACTGTCCGTTTTGTGCCCCAAAATGGTACCGGCCCACTGGAAAGTCCAAGATAGATACACATCTAAAGATACACTTCAATCGTGCAGTGCGTTATGAAGGTAATGCTTATTAAATCAGAGTGTTATAATCATATAACTTGAGCTATCTATAGGTGAATGGTGCCTTTTTAATAGTTTAGTGATACTTCTCCGGACGCATGTGTCCCCAGTGAAATCCCTTGATAATAACCAGGATTGATTATGGTGATAATTATAACAACATAACAAAATGTGTACTACCATTTAATATACTTGCCTTTCATGGCAATGAAATAAAACATGTTAACAGTCATTTTTATATTGTTTACAGGTTACACCATACACCGGTGCCGACGCAATTGCCGAAAAACGCCACACTATCACTGTCCTTACTGTAAATCCACACTGCTTAGAACACTGGACTTTACGAGGCACTTGCAGTTGTGCAGAAGTAAAGCAAACACTGGTGATACAGCAGAGACTGGTGTTCAGTCCTCAGCCGCTGAAGACACGACTGAGCCCGGTAACGTCACACCAGTCACCAACAAAGAACAAAAGAAACGACCAAAGTGTATTCCCCAGCTGTGCACTGTCGACGGACAAAATGGAGAACCAAATGAAAATGTAAGTAATAAAAATTACATTTTGTCCAAGAATATTTTATTTTATTAATTTGCCATGATGATGATATAAACCATGTTTCTTTTTTTTTTCCTCTGTTTTAGTATAGTTCAGTTAGTTCTTTTTATTATGAAAATATCAAAGAGTGGATGAATGTGGGGCTTGTCTGAAAACTATTTTCTCTCCTTCTTTCTTCAGGTGCATATAACAGTTCAAAGAGGTGATTCCCTTCCAGACCTTGAAAAGTGTTCTGACTGCAGCAATATTCACTGTCCATTCTGCTCCACAAAAATGTTCCGGCCCTCCAAAAAGTCAAGGGTTGTAGAACATCTAAAAAAACACTTCAATTATTCAGTGAAATTTGAAGGTAATGTTTGTCATTTGAACATGCTTGTGAATTTATGGCAGTCATTAAGTCATGTTGTCGTCTTTCAGGTTTCACCATTCACCGCTGTCGTCGCACCTGCCGCTCTGTGCCACACTATCACTGTCCTTACTGTAAGTCCTCTGTCCTGAGAACAATGGACTTTATGAGACACTTGCAAGTGTGCAAAAGTAAAGACATATCAATCACTGCTATTCAGTCCTCCTCTGCTGCTGAAGACAGTTTGAGGCTGGCCAACGCCACACCAGTTTATAAAAACATCACATGGAAAAGGCCAAACTTGAAAGAAAAGAAAAACACACATCTCAAATGCCCCAAATGTCATTTAGTATTTTATAGGAAAAATCTGAAAAAGCACATAGAACGCAAGCACTCACTACAAGAGTTGGACATTTCAGCTTTCTCTCATTTGAAAAGTGAGTGTGTAGATCCCCAGAATGGAGTGTATGCTGTTCACAATATTATCCGTGGGGTTTCAAGGCCTCTCCATGTCCAAATCAAAATGCAGGGTGAAGTAGAGTGTGTTTTGTGTGATTCTAGCTTGTGTCAAAGTAAACTTGAGTTGGCGCGTAGTGAGCTCAAGTCCTACAAATGCAAACATCTCCAGTCTGTTTCAAACTGCAGGTCCTTCCTGTCCTCACCGCTGCTTCCACAAAGTATACTTATAGAAATGGCAAAGAAAAAGTTGTTTGCGAAGAGTAAAATAAAAGTGTGTACTGATCGTCAAATCCTAGCCATACAAAACAATGTGCCACTTTCGGTACAGTTGATGATGGGGAATCCAACATACAAAAGGTTTATATCAGTTTATGAGCCCAATATATCTGTTTACAGCCGACTTCGTAGAATAATTGTGTCATATAATGAAGAAAAGAATTTGTGGTACTGTCCTTGTTCCAGGACAAAGAGGACCTGTGTTCATAAATATGTTGCCAAATGGCACTTATTCCAATCTGATTCAGGTCTGTTCCGTAATAATAAGGTGCAGACTCCCAGTAAACCACGAAATAAAAAAACAAAAAGACCTAAAGCACAGTCACTTCAAAGGACCGAAGTACTGTCAAAACAAAGGGCTGAAGCAGATGTTGCGAGTAATGTTGAGGATACAGCACTGGAACCCATAGAAACAATGGAAGCTATAGAGTCCCTAGATTCAGTGGTAGCTGCAGTGAATACTAACGTGAGTGCGGCCACTTACCCGCCAAAGGATGTTCAGATGATCAGAAGCATGGTGCAGTACCTCCTAATGAATAAAAGCTTACCTGCACTTCTCCCTGACCATCTCTCTGTACCTGTGGAAAAGGATTATCCTCAACACCTACTGCCCACTGAAACAAACTGCCTTTACTGTACAGACACCATTGTCCTAAGCCAACCTGTCCTCATCACACACAAGGCCAAGATCCTTACATACTCAAGGATTCTTCAAGGTGGAGCTTTTTTTGTATTAGTGCTATATCTGTTCTGTGTTTTTATTTAACTCAGAAAACTGTCAAATGTTTATATTTCCAGATATTTCTACTTATTATAAATTCTGCCCTCACTGTGGAGTCCCATATCGATATCAGGAGTGGGGAGATGGTCTGCATAATTTCAACGACCATTTACTTTTGGATCTACCCCTTTGCCTCATGATCAGGAACACACTGCTTGTGAGTTTTGTACAGTTTTACCCTTATATGTCATGTTAATGTAACTTTATTGTTGAGCAATCACATTGTATTCACATGACAGCATGTGATGATGATGTCCATTTCAGATGGAGGGCAAAGGCCTACAGTCCCTGACAAAAGTCTTGTCGCTTATCCATTTTGTAGAAACAAAAGCTTATAACCTGACTTTAAATTAATCGATTGGTTTTAGAAATGTCTCATATGAAAGCTAAAACCCTCCCAAATTATGCTCAATATACTAAAATAAATTTGCTTCACTGAAGAAAGATTGATCATTTAATGAACACAGAAAGGTCAGATTTTGGCAAGACAAAAGTCTTGTCGCCTACAGAAAATTGAACAAATAATTTACTTCAAATACAAAAATATGTTGCATAACGTCAGTGAATTAAGTAGTGGTGCTGTGAGATCCATATTTAATATCTTGTATGACTTCCATGAGCTTGAAGGACTGCATCCATGGGGTTCGACAATGATTCATACAATTTGTTGATGAAGTCATCAGGAATAGCAAAGAAAGCAGTCTTACATGCCTCCCAGAGTTCATCAAGATTCTTTGGTTTTGCCTTCCATGCTTCCTCTTTCATTCTACCCCAGACATGCTCAATGATGTTCATGTCTGGTGACTGGGCTGGCCAGTCCTGGAGCACCTTGATCTTCTTCGCCTTGAGGAACTTTGATGTAGAGATAGAAGTATGCGATGGAGCACCATCCTGCTGCAAAATTTGACCCCTTTTATGGTTGGGAATGTAAGAGGTAGCTAATACTTCTTGATATTTTAGGCTATTGATATTGCCTTCCACCCTGCAAATGTCTCGCACACCCCCATACTGGATGTAACCCCAGACCATGATTTTTCCGCCACCAAACTTAACTGTTTTCTGGGTGAATCTTGGATCCATGCGGGCTCCAGTAGGTCTCCTGCAATATTTGCGGCGGCTGTGATGTAATTCAACCGAGGATTCATCTGAGAAATCCACCTTCTGCCACTTTTCCAGTGTCCATCCTTTTAGCAGGCTGTGGGCCTTGGCAAATGCCACACGGTTTTTTAATTGCCTTTTGTTTAGTGCTGGTTTCTGTACACTGATTCGACCATGGAGGCCATTTCGAGACAGAATTCTACAAACTGTTCTGGTTGACACAGGGACTTGAGGTGACCAGGCCTGGTGGAGCTCTGCTGCAGTGGAAAAGGGGCTGGCCTTGGATTTTCAAATCAACAAACGGTCCTCCCGAGCAGTTGTCTTGCGGGGTCTGCCGGACCTGGGCTTGTCAAAAACATCTCCAGTCTTTTCAGATCTTTTTCTTATTCTTTGTACTTGACGCTGAGACACATTGAAGGTGTCAGCCACCTCAGCAGTGGATCTGGTCTTCAGCCTCTTGATAATTAACGCTTTGGTCTCAGGGTGGATCTTAGGCATGTTGTCAGAGGTCAAGTTGCAGTTGATGTGAAGGTCTGGTGTGCTGGGGTTCTTTTTATACACACCCACTAATTGACTGATCAGTAACTGATCACAGGTGAGGCTGTAATCTAGGATTGGGTGCATCATATGACAAGGCGACAAGACTTTTGTCTTGCCAAAATCTGTGTTCATTAAATGATCAATCTTTCTTCAGTAAAGCAAATTTATTTTAGTATATTGAGCATAATTTGGGAGGGTTTTAGCTTTCATATGAGACATTTCTAAAACCAATCGATTAATTTAAAGTCAGGTTATAAGCTTTTGTTTCTACAAAATGGATAAGCGACAAGACTTTTGTCCGGGACTGTATAACACTATGGGAGATTTAAATGTTGAATGCTACAAATGGGGATCGGCTTAGTCTTATGGGTTTAAGTTCTTTCATTTCATTGGGATTGAATAATGGGACCACTTTCTGAATCAATTATGAAAAAAAAACAAAGTAATTGCAGATATTTAATATTAAACTTTAGTCATCCGTGCCTTTTGTGATGTTACAGTGAAGAGCTGTGATTAAAATGTGTTTATTTATAGGGCAACACCAGTTTTGACCAAATAGTGGAGTCTCTGAAGTCAAATAAAGGTCCCTCGTTCCCCTCAGCCGATACTCTGCTCCGAGGGTATCTCCATTTTGAGGCCCTTACGGACAGTCAGAGTCAGTACTCCTGTGTTACCTATGGCAACCGTCCACCTGTAGTCGTCATGGAGCTCAACAATAAGACGTTTCATTTGTCAGGTAGTCCTCCATTCACTACAGAAAGAAATATTAAATTAAGGAGAGATATATGGAAAGATAAATATCAAATAAATATACTGTAAAGTGGTGTTGAAAAAATTATTATTATATCTCTATTTTTCTTTAGGGAGGGACCTTGTAGAGCCGACAGCAGATTTAAATGGACCGGGGGACATGGACCACTTGTGGAAGGCTCTGAAAGAGGAAAGGATTGCCCGTGGGCTGGTTTCTTGTACAAAGCAGCCTGTTTTATACAAAATAATGTGATCACTCTGTTTTAACTATCCATTTGACCGATTTTACTGCAAATCTTGATTTTCTTATTTGATTTTATTTATTGTTTATGCAAGAGTCAGCCAGTCGAGGAGACACTGTATACTTTTCCATATTATGCAAAAATTGTATATAAGACAATGTAATGAAAATGTTTTTTTATTTAATTGAGGACCCGATACACTTCTAAAGAAAAATCTTTGTGTATTTGAGTGTAAATATTTTGTTATTGTTTTTGTTTAATATTTGCTGTTTGAAACAACATAATGAAACATTGGACCATGGACATTTGAAAAATACAGTCTGAAAACTAGTTATATTTTTGTTGTGCATTTTGTACAATGGTTCAAAATCATAACCTTCGGGGTGTTTTAAATAATTTTGTTTTAGGACAGCAGGCGCTGTCATCTCTAACCCCCATATTTGATTGTGTGGGTTTTTCTGAATGGGGTCATCAGCAGGAGGCGCTGTATGGCAGAAAATGAAGGTCTCATCTGAATGTGTAGCTGCTGTAGAAAAACCCAACCAGATTCGGATCAAAAATTAGTACGAATTTGTATTTGTAATGTATGCATCACATCTGCTGCAATTTCAACTACTGCATTGCCCCATGGTCCAGGCTTCAGAAGGTGCATTTAAGCAGCTGGACAGATCGTACATGTCCCCCCAAATAGGCCTGTCATATCAGCGTAGATATTCTATTTTATTGAGCAAAACTCTTACTGTTTGTATGACAGATGATATTTAAAATTTAAGATGGAAGCCATTTAAGCCTTTTGCTTGTTCTGCAAACCCCCAATTTCAGTATTTTACACACACAACAACGTTGCACTTGTTGCACTGACCGAAGCCAATTTGTGAACAGGTTAGGTGGGCTCCCACAAGCCACCACGCGCGCTTTTGAAAAAGGATCATCTGTCCAAGACATGTCGGTATGTAATTATCTTCTGAATCCTGATAAATTCTTTGTTTAGTTTATTCTTTATTTGAAAGGACAATGTCTCTGACATTAAGCTCATAAAAAAGAGTACCGCACCAGATTATAGTTAAATAGCTAGTTTCCATGTGATTTACAGAGAACAATTCTGTAACCCAAATACACCCACACAACATAGTCAGCATAATCTTGTCACATAGCCTACATATTAACCTAACATTTCTATGTTTCACTATTACATCTGTTCATAGCTTTAAAAATACAGAATAAATACATTTCAAGGTGTGTGGTAATGCACCTCGTTATAAATGCTGGCAGGTTTGGTTATTTCACAGAAAATGCTGCATAGTTTGTTCAGTTGGGAGATTGTCCCATTCCTTTATTGCATTATAGGAGAAGGCTGTTGTGTTTTGCAACAGAGTTTTGCGTTTTGGGATGGTACACTGCTCCCTAGTGGAGGCACAAGTGTCTGATTGTCACTACAGATGTGGATTAAACAAAGTGCTTTGGGATGCAGATGCACTTATTCATGGTTCTATATACCAGTCGTACTGAGGCTAGTCGTTGTGTATTATCAAAGTTGGGCAGGCTATATTTTTGTAGGACACGCAATAGTGGTGGTGTCATGGTTTTAGGTCTAGGATTTTTAAAGCTGTTATGCTTTATGAAGCGATTCCCATGGCCTCAGGATAGTTTTGCCTGCCTGTGACCAGCATGTTATACAGAGGGCCTAATAAAAAACAGGACACAGTCATAATCATTATAATCTTGCATAACATATGCTCAGTTAATTTTGTTATATTTGCCTCAGTTAACTCACTGGAGCTGCCTTCTTCATTCTTTATTGTGAAATTAATTTCCAAAGGAGGCTACTTTAAATTTACTGTCCCAAAGTTTAAATTTCAAATGCTTAAAATGAACCTTATTATCAGATAGGCTGAATATTTTCAGATCATCCCAAGCTTTATTTATTTTATTTTTACCAATAGGCCAGCTTAATTGAACTGTAAAGTAAACTCACTCCAGGCATTACTAAATAGAGCATCTTAAATTGGGCTGCCCTTTAAGTTCAAAATGGTCTTGAGTGAAGTACAGTAATGATTAATCAAAAGCACCTCAAACATACATTGGCTTTGCATCAATTGCTCTGGGAAACAGTTAGGTTGCTATGGGAGACAGTTCAGATGGGACCAAGAACTCTGTTGTGTCGTCATGGTGATGGCCCAAAGGAACAGTAGAAAACGTCAGCAATCATCAAAATGCAACTATAGCTTAGGAGAAAATCAGGATGCTATACAGTTAATTGCACTATCCCATCTTATTTGTGGTCTAAACCAAGAATGGCAAGAATCTAAGTCAGATAATGTGATAAGAATAGGCTAATAATGATTTGCAATTTAGAAGCCATAGCCTCCCTGGGGTACAAACAGACACGTGGCCCATAGACAACCACCACTCACTCACACACCATAGGCGAGGTGGATTATGTGTCTCGCTCGACACAAGAATCACGCCCGGGAATGATCTGCCAAACCTGCATCTGAGTCATGGACAACGTTGATTTTGAGGGATTACACCATCATAATATCATTTTTATATACATGAAGAAATTATATGTCAAACTATTGTAACCTCAGATGAGCAGGGAGCAGCCAAATTTCATGCAGTGAACCATAGATACCCTTGTCTGCATGCCGCATAGAAACACAGTACTGAACCAGTTTGAATTTAAGGAGACATTATCTCCACCAGTGTAAAAATACATGTGGAGGAAACTATTAAAAGCTTGCTGATGAGGTAAACAGGCTGTCTATCCCGGGGTGCCCTTTACATTACACCAACTATTTTGCTTGTTTATGAAGAAGAACTATTTCACACTGCAAGTATATCTGTCCAATTAGTTGTTTTTCTCCCCTTTCACAAGACCCTCCACATTTCTGGACTGTATTTACCATTATAAAGAGCTTGGCTTCTCATTAAGCCATAAATCAAGGCTCAAAGTGCTGATAAAACAGATTATCAGGAGACACTCAGGATGAGTAACTCACTCAAAAACATAAGAAGTGTTGTTGAGCGTTTTGAGATGCACTGGGTAAAATAAAAACTGTATCTCTAAACATTAAATTTCATGTGTTATTCAATTATTAACTTATTGTTTAAAACTACAAAGCCATACCCAGAGTTCACTTATTTCATTCACACATGTTTGAGTAATCCTTTATTATTAGTCTGTCTTCATCTCCAAAGCTCGAAACGGTCTGTTCCGCCTTGTGATGTCATGAAGCTGTAGGTTGCAAGTAACCTCAGGAGTCCCTGTACCCCTGGTCTGGAAACACTGCCATAGTCTACTGCTCATTGATTTTTTAAAACAGTACCCAATACACTATTGCACATCTCTCTGGCTACTGAAAACAAACATTGAAAGAACAGTGCATTCCATTCCATTCAAAAGTGGGATCATAGAGTTTCCCATTATATCTTCTGTTGTTCATCTCCAGCTCAGTTTCTGCTCACTTGCTGCTACAGTGGTGGAGATACTGTATCAGTTTCACCCAACTTTACGGCCCATCTGTCATCAGGGGTTAGAAAAATCTGCGATAACCCTAGCATGTTGCTGCCTCTTGCATCTCCAAATGAACTGTTGGACTTTGCAGTTCGGGTCACCATCATGTTTGTTACATCTGCTACCTGTCAACTCCACGTGTTTCCTCCCCTCATACAGATAATGCTGTCACTGACAATTATGTCCATGCAGGAACAATGGGCTGTTTATATTATGGACCAGTTTCCAGTGGGTTATTTCTGACATAGCTTTGAATCTAAGCAAACAGAATAAATTCTTCAAGGACATCTATATAATCCATAGCCTAATGTATAAAAAATGACTTTTAAGAGCTTTAATCATGTTATAATGCCGTTCCCTCTTCATTGTCTTACACAAAGTTGTATTTTGATTCCTGCATGTTTGAGTAATTCTGCATTGTCCTGAATTGGAGGCTTGAGTATTCAGAAAATTTCTGTTTTCAACTGTCCCCTATCTCTGCCTATTAATCAGTATTGTGATTATATATATAAAAAAAAAAAAAGAAAAAAAAGAAATCTAACTTCATGTCCCACACGTTCAAAAGTGCAATTTTTCAAAAATAAAAGCTCATACATAAAAATCTGTTCCTTGCTACAACGAATACTGAAGAGGTAGGGCTTCTCGATTCTGCAGTTTTGAGGAAGTCAATGGACCTTCTATTATACTGCAGTTTTAAATCAATGTTGCCATTTAGAATGAACAAAATGTTAAATAATGCTCCAAGTATGTTATAGTTTAATACTAAATATGTACAAAATAGCATATCCTCTTTATTGTTGCTCACATGTAAATCTGTTCTCAGCATTTAACCCATCATTAGTGATTGTGATTTCACTCACATGATTTTTCCTGGTTTAATAATAATTTGGTCTGAATGGTTAGTAATCCATGGGTTGAGGCCGCAGATATGTTCCAATATGTTATAGTATTCAAACATGCCTTATCCATTCAACATTGATAGCTTGTAATTCATATATTTGTTTATTGTGCAGACTTTGCAGTAACAGTTAAGGTATATTTTACCCATCTCCAGATCTTGAGCCAGGATCTTGTTCAGGAGTTTAGGTTGACGATGAATATTCAAAACATATTTGTAACCAAATAAATGATGGCTCCCCTCTTACGTTGTTAGGGCCAATGTTTATTGTTTACTCTCTATAACTATCAGACAAATTAATCACATCTGAAGGAGCCATGTTGTTTAGATTAGTAACAGCAAAGTCTCCTTGTTGTCAAAACTAAAACATGCCATTGTTATCAGTACTGTCACAGCTTTGTCCAAACCAGCTGTTTGATGCCAAAACTTTTGAGAATTTTATATAATTAAGACATTCTACACTTTTAAGAGGATTTTTTTTTCAATAGGCCTATGTGTAAGGGGTCAGGTGCCCTCTTCATTTTGACAGGAATATCATCTAAACTAAAAGTCCAAAGAAGTCCAAAAAGTTTGTTCTGTTTTATACACACCTAATTAATCATAGCGGTGTTGGCATGGCCCTATGTGTTTTTATAACAGAAGTGTAATGTTCACTGTCAGCGGAACACTAGCTTAAATATAAAAAAGAGGGAATTATCTCGCATATATAATGCTAAAAACTATATAATATGTATGTATATTGTTGAGAAATTACAATGTTTTGGCTTCATGGCACTAACATCAAATAATAATGAATTTGAATCCTTTCAAAATTGCATAGGTTTTCTATAGTGCTGAATCTTAAAATCTGCACTGAATTAAAGGTCAAATTATACTTTTTTCATAATTTTACAGAACTTTCAAACTTCCATCTGACATTTACCATTGGCCCAGTTGTTCCTCTCTTCCGTTAGCCATTACCTCTCTGGCCTTTGGTCTTGTGTGAGTTTCGGTGTTATTTTGCCCCAGGTGTTTCTGTGTGATCTGGTTTACTTGTGGTCTGAACTCACCAGCCACACCTGAACACCACACAAAGCCCAGCTGCTGTGTTCAATGTTTACTGATTGGTACTTTGTTGTCAAGGGGATAATAAAGCTATATGAAGGAGATATACTAAAAGAGTAAAGTTAGGCTATAATAGACCATATAAAACAAATGCAAAACTAGTATATGTCATAGGCTACACAATACACCTAGATATTTAATTACAACTACTACTAATTTATACTTTTTAATAATGATGCCACAATACTACAATACTTTTTGAAAATGGACATTCAAGCATGAATACTAGAGCCTGTTTAGAAGTAAAATCAGTGCACCTTTATTTAATTGCAAGTAGTGCTACATGATCAAAGACAGACATCGTTTTATATCTACATTTTATTGAAATGTTGACCAACAGTATATTACACATTTCCACATGTATTTTTGTAAACAATGTGCAAAATAAAAACAACATATATATTACATCTTACAACAGTCACTTTATTGTCAAACAATCACAGAGGAAATCAAAAAAGCGCTGTACGTTATAAAAAACAAAATAAAAACTAGAATATTGTAACATAGGAAAATAAAAATTATGCACAAATCACAAGCTGCTTTCTCAAATGACTTAAAAATATGATATTATAGGGACAAGGATCTCACCTGAGGTAACCATCTACAGTTACAGTCTTGGCTGAAACTTACTAAGCAAATAATAGGCAAACTCACACACACACACACACACACACACACACACACACACACACGCACACACACACACACACACACACACACACACACACACACATATATTTAAACAATCGGGCAAACCAAATCCATGTAAATGGTGGGAGGTTGTACTTGCTGATCAGAGATGCAGGGCTGAATTTAACTGACAGTTTCAGTGAAAGATGACACCGTTCGGCTAAAAACTAATCATAGCGACAGGTGGTTTTTGAACAGTCACCTCTGAGCCTATACATTATGGTCTTTCACCTGGTGTAGATGCTGCAGCCATTCATTTTACAGGGCCTTTAGATTAATTCAAGTATACAAATGTCAAGCAAAGTAGAAATAAAATGGAAATATTAGTAGCAATATTAGAAATTCAATTATTTGGATACATTTATGGCACATTATGCAATTTCCTGTTCCTTTTGAATCCTTTTGAACTTTTGGTCCTGAACCACCATTTAACCACACATTAAAAAAGTGAAACTTTTGTTGGATACAAGGTGAATTGGCTAAGTAGCAGGCAATGTAATAATGGCTTGATATGTTACATTCCATTCAAAACAAAAACATTCACTATTTACAAAGGTCCCTTCAAATCGGAGTCTCTTTTAGGGCATTCCCCTGGGATTTCAACAACATAACAACAAACAACAACAACAACAAAGAAGGAAATATGTCCAAATAATGAAAGAAAATTCACATAACAGTCATTGGTTTAGACGTAATCTTTGCGGTCATACCCTCCAGTGCTTCGGGGGGCAGAGTAGGCCATCCTGGGGGGCTTGTACTTCTGCTCTTTTGGTGGACAGCTGGTGCACAACATGGCTCCTCCAATTATCAGCAAGGCAGCCGCACCCCATCCAATGTACAGCGATGCTCCCAGCTCCCTCTTCTGAGCATTTATCAATGTTGGGTTGTAGAAATCTCTGATGGTCACACTGGCTGTCCACGACACAGGAATCAACACTAGAATTCCTCCCAAAATGAAGAAAATTCCAGATATGATCATGACTTTGGCTTTGGAGGCTTCATCTTCAATACAGTTGGTGCATTTGGCTCCCATAATTGAAATCAAAACGCCGAGAATGCCCAGGATGATGGAAATGATGGTCATAGCTCGTGAGGCCTGCAGCTCCTGAGGTAAAGCCAGTAAGGAGTCGTACACTTTGCACTGCATTTGACCCGTGCTCTGGACTACACAGTTCATCCAGAGGCCCTCCCAAATGGTCTGTGCTGTGACGATGTTTGAGCCGATAAAAGCAGTAACTCTCCACATTGGCAAAGCGCAAGTCACAATAGCTATGATAAAACCTATAGCACCCAGCGCAATGCCAACTATCTCCATTCCCATCGACATGTTGGTGAAGTTTTGCTTTGTTCTTCTAAAGACAAAGGCTCTCAAAATCTGTCTTGCTCAGGTGGTTTTGTGGAGTGGAGAAACCTGTTCATGGGTGTGTGTGTCTAAGAGATGATACCATAGGAACAGAAAGGCTTTATACCTCGAGGGAGTAACAGCAGGAAGGGGAGAGGATGGGGGGTAGGGAGGAGTCAAAATGAGCACCTCAGCACATGCACAGTACAGAGTGGAGGAAGGGCACAGAGTTTGGTCAGTAAACAAATTAGACAAGCTGAATGGTAGCCCATCTTTAATGTTTTTATGTGGTTTAGAGTGGGGTGTATTTTAATGAATGATTTGAGATAATTAAAAAATCCAATACACTGATGTGGCAAGACTAGTAGAAGTAGTATCAAAAGTATAGTAGAAGTAATAGTGATAGAAGTGGCAATGCTATTTGCAATACTAAAGTTGTATTTCACTGTTAATAAAATGAATAGAAAATAAAATTAAATAAATTGAATATAAGCCCCGAAAGCATTGTATGTTGAGGATACTCATAATGAGCCACTACTTACAATATCTAACTACATCTAGAACATGTTGTACAGCACTAGTCAAACCACACTGAAATCTAAGTCCTCATTTAGTGTTTGTGACTGTTGATGCAACAAGATCTAGATACATTAAATCTGGGCAAAACATGTTGTCAGAGGTGGGTAATACTCAGTTATATTTACTTAGTTACATTATCATGAGTAACTTTTTAAAGAAATTGTACTTTTCAGAGTAATTTTCTAGCAACATACTAGTACTCTTACTAACTTACTAACTTCTTATTTGAGCAAAACTTTTGGTTACTCTTGCCACTGTAAGTAAGTTTTCTAATTTTTGTGCCTATCCTTAGAAAATATCAGATTTTATGCATTATTTAATGTTTTGTCCATTCAGTTACTTTCACTTTAATAAGTTACTCTTACTTGAGCAGTACTTTTACCACATACTTTTCTTACTGTTACTTGAGTAATTTCTTGGACCACTACTTTGCACTTCTACTTGAGTAATATTATTTTAAAGTAATTGTAACTTTTACTTGAGTACACTTTTTTGGCTACTCTACCTACCTCTGCATTTTGTTTAATATCAGTCTAATAACATTGGCATATAATGTCATTATTTTATTTGTGAAAGAGTTAGGGGTATGCAAGATTTGCATTTCAAATTTAATAATCAAGACCTACCTGTGTCCCCACATACCAAGTACACATGTTTTACTGAAAACACTGTGGATTTTTTCTTAATTACAAACACATTGGACATGTTAGCTAAGTTGTTTACATTATAATTTGGTGTTTTGGTTCTCAAGACGATTATCCAGTCAGAAAACCCCAGCACCTGCGGCCAGTCATTGATCAGTGCTAGTGGTGCCTCTGAGTGAATTCTGGAGGTACTGAGCTTTCACATGAGCCATATACTGAACGCTTGTATTTATCATCAGTGCAGGTTAAAACATTAGCAGGTTCCGTTGTGATTGTAGTTCCCTTTCTAAACCAGTAGGAGCACAGGCTTTAACTTTATTGTACTACACACACTATAGAAACTAAAGCCTCAATAGGAACTGAGTGTGTCACAGTATATTTACAATGTGCCTCAGTGAGCTCCAGATTGCAACATAATGTAAATTCTGAAAAATCTTGAAATGATGATACATTTTCTACATAAAAAAAGGCATAAAAGCCACATTATAATAACTTCCTTTTTACAGTCACAAAAAGTGTTGCAACACAGACAATACAATACAATACATCAAAAGAGGCAAAAGACCACCTGTCCCAGGCCTACTGGTGGTTAACTGTAATCCCCCTGTGGCATTAGAGCCATGTTATTGGTCCAAACACGAAGACAATACAAACCTATAGGACCTCCTGTGCATTGTTTAAACTCTGTGCTTCCAGTTGCTCTGGTTTCAGCAGTTGGGATTTTGTTTTTGGAAAAATGATCTGACAGCTCCAAGAAACTGGAGGAACTGCACCTAAAGCAAATATGAGTAAGAGACACCTTCAGTACACACACATCGAACATCTAAGTATCAGCACAAGACTTTGACCAAACAATCATCACAGATACATAATGGAAGGAAGTTAGTGAGAAAACTGCTGAGTAATCATTTGAGAAGAATAGAGAAACTCAAAATTTCTACATTTTTTGTAAGTAAAGGTAATTTAATATAATGGGGAAAAAATTGTTTGTAACTGCATTATAAAACTTAGTTTGATTCAGCTATTGGAAACGAGAAGACAAATATTAAAGGTGCACTAACTTTTCTGTCGGGATTCATAGAGGAAAAAACCCCAAAACAGGCATTCTCACTATGATTGGGTCACCTCCCTCTCCATAGATCTGATCTGTAACTTAACATGATGGTGTCACCTAAGTTAATGCCATAGTGTGGAACATTTCAGGCAAAGCAATAACTTCTCCATGGACACAAGCAGGTGACTGAGTTAAGTTACACATGTGTGCCTTTAAAGAAAAGAAATAAAAAATGGTTATATTATAAATGATCACACACATTATTACTATTAAGCAGTAAGTTCATTAGAGTATAAAGTACAAATAAGTTTAAGTACAAATAATTCAAATTGTAATTAAAAGGCAACAGATATAACACAAGTTATTGCAATTGTATACTCCAGATGCCCTCCCTGGTGTTTATGTGATAATAAAAGGCTGTACCCCAGCTCAGATAATGCAGGACTGGCCCATGTTTTCAATCAGGATTTCAGCACTGGCCACATCCTTGCTTAATCAAAACAAAGAGCTTAAACAGAAACTCACTGTGTCCACACACTGTAAACAGACTTAAACTAAATGCTGAAATACATCATAGAGCTGTTTTCAAGTATCAGATTTTATTTAGAATTTTAAAAAGCCTGTGATAAAGGTATTGCAATGCTACAGAAGTCCTATTTTCTGATAAATCACCCTTTTGAATTTTTACCCATTAATGTTATTATTTGCTAAGGTTTATTAAATGTGGAATATGTAACTTTCCTAATGGAGTATTTTAGCAATGAAAATCTGTATCAGTAATCAAGGAAGTGCTCCAAGTGTGTTTTTAAAGTCCATACTTTTCCATCACTCTTATATGGATGTATGTTGTTGTTGTTGTTTTTTTAGCTTTACTGAACTTCCTCACTTATAGGGCCCCCTCTACTGGCACTTAAGACTGAATAACTTCCACTTTCAAGAGTACTTGTTTAACCAGGGCCAATTCATATATTGGCCCTGGTTATATATATTCATATATATATATATATATATATATATATATATATATATATATATATATATATATATATATATATATATATATATATATATATATATATATATATATATATATAAAAAATTCATATATATATATATATATATATATATATATATATATAAAATTCATATATATATATATATATATATATATATATATATATATATATATATATATATATATATATATATATATATATATATATATATGAATTCTAAAGTACTAATTCTAAACTACTGTAGGCTGAATATCCTTCCTTGAAGATTTGCCTTTATTCAAAACAGTAGAGCGCCAGTATCAGGGTGTGTAGACTGGAGCTAGTGCATTTTGACAGAAACTGTGCAGTGCTTATCTAATCTACTGACATGTGCTGGATAACAGAGTGGTTTAGTATTGAGTAATTACAAGATAAGGTTATAAAGTAAAAAAGGTTTTATTATAATATAAGATAAAATGCAATCAAACAGAAAATGACATATTTACATTACATAAAAATATTACTTTTAAGCAAAAACAGGTAAAACATTTACTTTAGTTCTTTCTTATGTTTACAAGTCAGCCATTTCCCTTCTTACTGGATCCCCTTTCACAAAGTTGTATAATATTTCTAATGTGTGACTCAGTTTGGACTTTGTAATCCTTGTCACAAGACTAGGAAAGAAGACAGCAGCTTTACCAACAAAAAAGTATATTAAAACACATTTATTTACTATATACAGTGATCAGTGTATAATAAATACAAATCTGGAACAGTGTCCCAAACTAAAGTCTTTCAAATGTATCTTACCAAAACTGGTCTTAAACTACTGCCAAAGCTTTGAACCAGTGGTAATTGTAAACAGTCACTGTCTTTTCTTTTTCACTAATACATTTGAAAGCATCACAGCTGATCAGTCAGGCGTGTCATATGACCACTGTGACCATGGTGAATCGCAGGTGTCCAGGATATTTCAGACAACATATACACAAACATTTTCTCCTCAAGTAGTTGAAGTTGAAGTTGGATTATAGACAAAAATAGGTCAGAACATCTCCAAAAACTGCAGCTCTTATGGTCTTCCATGGGCTGCAGTCATCAGGGTCCAACACTGGGGAACAGGTGAAGCATATTCTGATCCAAAAGATGAGCGATGGTTGTGGTTAAGAAATTAGTTACTGCAATGCAGGTTGGGACTTCTTATTATGACCACCAATGATAGAAAGTTGGTCATAATTTGTCTGGTGCATTTTTCATCATATATTAAACTCCTCCTCTTCAGACATAATCCTTCCTGTTATATGAGCTTTGAGCCACTGATCTTGGTGCGGCCGAATACGCCACTCGACTTTGGGGGGGGAGGCTGTACTTCAATCCCTTTTCTTCTTGTGGGGGGCAACTGCAGCAAAGGATACACCCCCCGATCATGAGCAGAGCAGCAGCAGCCCATCCGAGGTACAACGCTACCCCAATCTCCATCTTCTGCCCAGCTGGGATTATGGGACTGTAAAACTCAACCACAATTGTATTCGCCGACCAAGACACTGGAACAAGCAATGCGAGGGAGGCTGTTATGAAGGCCCCTCCCGAAGAAGCCATTACCCGCGCTTTCACCCCTTCGTCTGGGATACAGTTGGTGCACTTGGCCCCCACAGTTGCGATCAGAAGTGCAAGGACCCCAATTATTATAGAGACTACAGTAAGGGCCCGGGCGGCTTGGAGGTCTTGGGGTAGAGCAAGCATGGAGTCATATACTTTACATTGCATTTGCCCTGTGCTCTGGAACAC
Organism: Taenioides sp. WSHXM2023; assembly: GCA_029959045.1. NCBI lineage: Eukaryota > Metazoa > Chordata > Actinopteri > Gobiiformes > Gobiidae > Taenioides > Taenioides sp. WSHXM2023. Next base: position 11,078,331 of record CM057098.1, on the reverse strand, counting down.
ACAGCTCATCCACAGGCCTTCCCAGTAAACTTGAGCAGTCACGATGTTGGCGCCTATGAATGCAGAGACCCTCCACATGGGCAGGGCACAGCAAACTATACTCAAAATCCATCCCAAAGAGGACAACGTGACGCCGACGATTTCAAGAGCTAAAGACACCATTGTTTGTCCAAAAAAAATCACAATTTTCTGTTTAATCAACTCCAAAATTTCACGATGTCTTGTCCTTCACTAGTAACTCCAAAAAGTGCTTGTCTTCAGCTTTCCGTCACAAAAATGGTCCTTTAGCGCGTATGTGCCTTGTCACTGTGATACCACCTCTTGCCCGATCAACCTTATCTACTTATTGTTTTATTGCTCAACGGTCAAGCCCACCTGAGGAGTGACATCATTTGATAAATGTATCCAATCAGATCACGCATACTTGTAGCTCTCCCGTGTGTGTGAGAGAGAGAAAGGAAGGAGCGCAATGTGCTTTTTTAAAATAAAGAGTCATTTTATGGGTTGACCCTTTACCCATGGTAGCACGGGGCGTGTCTACTTTATTACTGTCAGGAGGTAATGATTGTCCAAGGAAAAGCTTGTTATAGTTGGTGGGTGACCACACGCATGTCACACAACATACAAACATGGCTTTTTTATTTATGTAAAAGGTAAAATTAAGTTGATGTTGCTAATGTTTTTGAGTATATTTGTAAGTGCTGGCAAAACAGTTGGCAAACAGCTTTCATCGGAATCATGTTGCAGTGTGGTTATTTATTTATTTATTTATCCTTTATTATCCCTGTAGGGAAATTATCCTCTGCATTTCACCCATCCTTTTCAGGAACAGTGGACAGCACATGAAGGCACCCAGGGACCCATCTCCATGATCTTATTGCTAGGCTTAGTCAGGACCTCAGTTGGAAGGATTTTTACCTATGGAACATGTCCACACAGAAAACCCGGCACCTTCTTGCTATGAGGCGTGAGTGCTAGCCACTCAGCCACCGTGCTGCTGCTTATGATGTTAATGACAAACTAGAGAATCTAAAATTATATTTTATAGGTCTATACAACTTTTATGGACAGGCTAGGCTGTCCATAAAAGTTCAGTCTCAGTGATACAAAATATATTGTAAAGATGATGGAAAAAGGAAGGAAACATATATGGTCAACAAATATTGTGAATTTCCTGGTAATGTGGTTTGAAATCATATTGGGGCAATTCCTGGAAATATCCAGTATATGTTAAATACCTAAGATAACCTTTTGGTGTTATTTGACATATGAGTAATTTTGAAAAACTTTCAATAGACTCTTTTCTGTACTGTGTGTCACTGTGTGGTTATTTAAGCTGATTCAGGAGCTATACAGGCTGCACTCCATGGCTTTATCACTGCCTGACACAGTTTAAATACAAGAACAATTGATATCATCACAGCATATTTGCTAAAGAATAACCACGATAAGAAAACACCAGATAAACTGTGATTTTTTTGTAATAATTGTGAGATATAAGATGTAAACAACCCCAAGTTCCAATTAAAATAGATAAACATAGCAGGCTATTAGTGCATGTTCAAGAACTTTTTACTGCGCTTCTCTCAACTATTGTTTAATTTTGTCAGAATACAAGTAAACGGGTGTAATTTGAGCTACCTTTTGAGTAGCTACTGTAGCCCTGAGACTGACTGTGTTTTATTAGCTGCCTCATTAAACTCAGCATGAATGTTTGCTTGGCAAAGATGTCTACATATTCTACGAGTTCACACTGCACAAGTAGGATTACTACAATGCTATAATTGCGTAAATGTGCTATAGGTTAAAGGTGAACTATATGTAACTTCTTTGGTGGAGGGTTTGTGCTTTCTGGTCTTAATGGAGATGCTATTGCTTTGCCTGTGTTCCACAGTATCTTCAGGGAGACATGAAAGTGGTACCACCAGCCCGGGTTACAGGCCACATCTGTGGAGCTGTGACTCTGCTCACTATAAAAATACATGTCTTTCAAGTAATAAAAACACCTGTAATTGAATAAAAGCAAGATTGATAAATTAAATCCCATACTATGGAACATTCCAGGCAAACCAGTCACATCTCCATGGAGACCAACAGGTAGCAGACAGTTACATATTACATCTTTAAATTAGATTAATAATTGAAATCAAGCCTGCATGAAGTATCTTCCTTAAATGGGCAAATGTTATTGATATTTTTGAATTTAATAATTTCAAATTGGTGGTGCACTATTGCAAAACTGGACCTGCTCAATGGGACTTCTTGGTTGCAGTATCATTTATTAAAATTAAATGGTTATCCAATGCAAATCCCTGTGCCATAACCCCTGTGTCAATTATTATTTTTTGCTACCAATAAAATAATATAACCTTTCTTCATATGACCAAGCCAAGCGTAAATTTCCCTAATATACCTTAACCTTATAGATTTTACATTGCAGCAGTAGTCTTTGTAGTTGATATCTTTAATCCTATTTCTTTGGCATTAGATTTCACAGACACCTGAGTGCTGATGACTTAATCTCACATAAGCATTGAAAATTGAGTTTCGGTTAGTGCAGGATTATCTGTTTCCTTGTTTACTCTGAGGTGTGGACAGACTGTGGAGCGAGTACTTACTGTAGCTGTTCTTCCTGTAGGCTACTGCTGCTTAACATGACTTAAAATCAAATGTGGTAATTCATTATGTGTTGTGTCATTACCTGCTTTGTGTGAATGATTAAGTAAGGGTTTATCAGATTGGGAAATGATCAGTTGCAGCTAAACCTGAAGTAACCTAAATCCAGATGTCATAAAAAAATAAAATTATGGCTCCAAAGTGGAAGTACTGATATCGAGAGAAGAAGGCCAATGAAAGTAGGTTTCAGGGCTATCAGGAATCATAATGCAGCATAGGAAAGAAAGCCTCTATGTGTTGAAGTCCTAGAAATTGGAAATAATTACATAATCTAATCTAACATAAATAGGACAGTATTTGACCTTTCCTGTTTAAGAATGGTCATTATTAAAAGTTCACATGATAATATAAAATAAATAGCTATTATTTTATTAAAAAACTGTGAATCTTTGAAACTGGGATCAAGCCTTTTCTTTTGTATCAAAATTGAGAAACTTTGCAGTGCTACAGGGACTTTTCACTGACTGTGATTACATGCACTGGGAATTTTTATTGTGGTTTACACGACAAAGCCTCTAATCAGAACAAATTACATTTTGGTATGTGTGCGAACATCGTCTGTTATCTCTAAAATTCATTCCTGTTATGAAAAAAGGGGAACTGTTGCCATCGCAACAATCCCAAACTTGCTGTAATGTATGTGTAATTTTCTTCTTTATCCATTTAAAATGAAATTACGATGGTTGTATTCTCTATAGTTCTGTACTCCATTTTGTATTAATATTCAGGCCAGTCTTTGTGTAACTGATACCGCTGACCTCATAAACCAGGATCTGCCCATGTTTAATTGCTCTCTCTGTTTGAGCAGCAGTATCGCCACTGTCTATTTAATGCATTAACCCATCACTGACCTTTCACTCTGCATGGGGATTTCCATTGTCAGAGTTTAGCTCAGTGTTTACAGGGGGCGCTGGTCATTAAAAAAAAGACTCAGTTGGTGAAGTCCTTTGAGGAGTCTTTAAAATGGCTTCTGTGAAATTTATGGACACATTATTTTGAAGACGTTTGAAGAGTGGGAGATGGTGGTAAACATTCTCAGTTTTATACTGTGTTGTATATGGGGAAACATAATGAGCTGACATTGAGCTGACTATTCATGTTCTATGGTGTTCACAAAATCAAGCAATACCCCTTAAAAATAAAACTAAATATGTGTTTTTGAACTATAATTGTGGTATCTGAATCTGCACCATAGACCATATATGTTTTTTTTGCCATTAACCATATATGGTCTATGGCAAAAAACATCACATTTTCTAATTGTGCTCCACATGATTATTCGAGGGAAGGATTTAAATGTATGTACAGTATATAATATAAAGTCTGTACAATTAAATATTACATTCAGACAAATCAAAGAAAGATCAAACTATTATTCTGGTAAAAAATAAATAACATAAAAATAAATATGTTATTAAAAAAATTAAATAACATAAATAAAAGACATAAATAACATAAAAAAAGTTTAAATTAGGCACACCTAATAATTGGATATTCAATTGCTTCTTACAAACTAGCTAGAACATAGTGAACAAATCCATGAAAACAAATTTCATCATCTCTTCTGTCATTCTATATCTTCATTTTGACCTAAATATGCAATCACCACACCTCTTAGGCCCCGTGTATCAATGGAAGATCTCTGTGTGTCCCAGTAACTCTTTCAACTTTCAAATCCAGGGCACACCTCAAGTGCAGCTGTAACACTGTGATGATGTTTGAAAACTGCTGCCCTCTAATGGACATATCTTAAAAACTGCAGAGGTTTTTCCTCTGATTCCAGGAAGTGTTGCAAAATCCTCCAATCCAAGACCCTCCGATACCATCCTTTGAACTTTATGAACAAAGTCTGTATTCATTCACATAACAATTAGCCTTCTGTGAATGTGGCAGAGAGGTCCCCAATGAACTATATATCAGTCTCACTGGTGCTTTTCATCTTTTTAAGTGTCTTAACATTAAATTTTCCACACAGAGAACCATATCTGTTCAGTAAAATATCAACAACTGTAGTTGGAAAGATTTACATTAATTGGAAATGTTATGGATCAGAGGGTCTGTCATTAGGCTGCTTGGGATCCAGAGCACACACTTCTTCAAAACTTTACAAAAATGTGAGTATGGTCACTGCTGAATGTCCCACTTTTTCATTGATACCACATAACTTATATAAAAAGTGACACTATTAGTTTTTTGACACCTTTTGCTGAAAATCATATGGTGTTATTTCAGTTATTATCTAGTCTGTCCCTGCATGTCCTACCACATACAACAATATGCACCCTTATCTGTCACTGGATATGGATTTACAACAACAATGACCTGAATGTATTTAATGTTTATTTAGTAATATAATGCATCTCTTAAACATTTAAATTTGATGAAATAACTATTCCGGTGATACTATTAACAACATCAACAGTATGTAGGACCAGTGACTCATTGTCAGCATACAAATAACCATTCATACCTGGACCATGATGAGAACAGACACCTGTCCCATGACATCATCATGTGACATCCCCAACCAGAAGACCATATTTGGTCATGGTGGCCTCCTAGGCGCAGTCTTTGTCATTTAAAATACCTTTGTCTCCACTTCCTGCTGCTTAAGGTGAAACGTGAGACGAGGAATGGAAACCTTTTTAAAGAAATGAATGAGGAACTTTCGATAAAGACCTGTTTAAGAAAGGTTCAAAGTTGGTGCAGCATATTGATTAAAGTTAAAACAGTAAACATTGAACAGTATGACATTATTATAGAATAAAGCATTCCCAACATATGTGACAAATGTACCAGTTGTATTAAAAAAATAACAGCATTTAATCAATTTGATAAAAGCAACTCAAAAGAGACAATCCAGCCTTACAAAGGTTTAATCATTGGCTTAGCAGTAATCTATTTCTATGATCTATAATCTATAATCTATAACCTATAATCTATAATCTAGTTCCTTTTTTGATATAGATATGATTTTTGGTTGAGAACCTGATTTTTATTTAAAAGCTAATTTTATTAATGGAAAATATTTATTTAGTCATCAGATGTATACTACAAATGTATAGCTCTTTTATAACAAGAGGTTTATGGAGCTGTCTATTAATAAAATGTCACAAGGATTTTTTGATCATTAAAATGTTTTATTATTTTATTTATTTACATTTATACAGACTATTTGTAGTTGTAAAGAGAGAATGGTGTCTTACCATTTTGCATAGAAAGCAAAGCTGGGGGATTGTGCACAGGTACACCACAGGAGGAGCATCTGGGGGTGTGACCAGACCAGATTGCACTGACTGTTGTTTTGCCTTTTTTAGCTCCTCCTTTTCACAGAGGACATCATATCTACCTGCACCTGTGTGTCCTCGCCCAAAGACAAACTCACTGGACTCCAGCAAAGACCAAGACTCTTCACAAATTCATTTCTGAGGAACTTCTACAGCAGCTTTACAAATCAAACATGGTGTCCACAGGTCTACAGATGCTGGGCGCTGCCCTGGGCATCATAGGATGGATCGGCACCATCATTGTCTGTGCTCTCCCCATGTGGAGAGTCACTGCCTTCATTGGGAGCAACATTGTCACCTCACAGACGATCTGGGAGGGCATCTGGATGAATTGCGTGGTCCAAAGTACTGGTCAAATGCAATGTAAGGTCTATGATTCTATGCTGGCCTTAAGCTCTGATCTCCAAGCTGCTCGAGCTCTTACCATCATCTCTATTGTGGTTGGAATCTTGGGCATTCTACTTGCTGTTGCCGGGGGCCAGTGCACTAACTGTGTGGAAGACAAGCAGTCAAAAGCCAAAGTTGGAATTGCCGCGGGGGTGGTTTTCATCGTTGCTGGTGTGCTGTGTCTCGTTCCTGTCTGCTGGACGGCCCATACCATTGTCCAGGACTTCTATAACCCCATGCTGGTCAGCGCCCAGAAGAGGGAGCTAGGTGCGGCTCTGTACATCGGGTGGGGGGCGGCTGCTCTCATGCTGATTGGAGGTGGACTGCTCTGCTGTGGATGTCCCGAAAAAGAGGATGGGTCCTACGCGGCGAGGTACAAGGCTGCAAGATCAGATGCATCGGCACCTGTGTCTTCAAAGGACTATGTGTAAATAATTTAGCAGTTTAAATGGACAGAATGGTGCTAATCGGGTGTGATTGATGGTCAACTGTAGTGTGTTGTAAAGCAAAAAGAAATACCTCATGTGAGGGAGGTTTGGAAATTAACAATTAACAAAGGAACCACACCTAACGAGAGATTTAAGGCTTTGTATGCGCCACTTTGTTTCTGTGTTTTCATCATAACTGTTCAAATGTTTTCATCATTTTTAAACATGGGAAATATTAAGATGTTAAATGTTTGTTTATGTTATTTTATATGTTACATTTTATTTCATTGTGTCATTATGTTACATTGTAAATTACTCTTGATTTGTGTTTATCATTGTATGTGATTAAAATGTACTGTAAATAAATATTTTGGTTACAAATGCTAAAAGTTGATTTGTTTATAATTTTTATACAATTGCTGGGTTTCAGATGACCTCACAACATGGGGGGGGGGGGGGGGGGGGGGGGGTGTTGTCATAATACAGTGACATCATGGGTCTAGTCAATTATAGAAATGATCAGGTTCAGCATTTGTGATGTTACCTTTTGGTTTCATTTCATGGCAAACTACAATTTAATCAGTAGGAAAAACTGGCTCTTGCTGCCATCTGAGAGTATCATCACATTAAAGAATGTAAGGCTAGTAGTTTTATATAGTAATAGTTAAAGAAGTACTTGATAGGCTAAATGTAAATACTGATACTTTATGTATCAGGTACATGAATTAAGGTAGGAACATAAGCACAATGAAAATCTCCTTCAACGGCATTTGAGCCACATCTATTGTCTGTTGCTCTGGTTTTGCAGGTTTAGGGTGCGCCACCAAATTAAACTGCTGGTGCAGAAAAACTGGTTTCTCTTCAAACAGGCCTTGCATATAGGTAAGGTTAATGTGAGTCACAGGACTACTGTGGCTGTTTGCTTAGAGAGCAGTGAAGGATTCTGGGAACTTATAATCATACCAACTGAAGTCTGTAGCTTTGAATCCAGTCACAAGGACTTATTAACTGTTACCGGAGAAATGATCCAGACAATCAGTGGTGGGAAAATATAGTTGTAAAAAGGACTAAAGCATTAATATGTTCAAAATATTATAGGGGTAAACAAAAAAAAGTGTTTGGTAGCATCTACACAGCAAACTAAAGATAGAGTTAGTTTAAAATGGGAATACCAATTTATTTATTGACAAAACATTAACTACGTACAGTGGTTCCTTATGGCTATTTAGACTAGAGATAAATTCCTTCACCATTGCCATGTGAATGTATGAACCCTGTCTGTTAAGTCCAGTGTTTGCCCACAGCCTAGCCCCTGTTTGTGTGATCACAGATGGGATCTACGGCCTTTGTTTCCACTCTGAGCATTGCTTGAGGTAACAAAAACTATACGCATCAAGAACAATGAGCCCAAACAAAAAACTGGGAGCTCTTGGGTGTCAGGTCTCCATCTTTTGTGCTCTAACCCCACCCTTAACCAAAAAGAGAGGCAGTCCAAGTCTTATTAAAAGATCAGCAAAACTGAAAGATCATTTTGAAGCTGTGAACCTTCAAGTCTTCACAGTCCCATCTCAGAGGGGTGTAACAATGGCTTCTCAGGGTCTCCAGATTATGGGCATCCTGCTTGCGTTCATCGGCTGGTTGGGTACGATCATCACCTGTGCTATGCCTATGTGGCGCGTGACTGCTTTCGTCGGAGCTAACATCGTAACTGCTCAGGTCATTTGGGAAGGCTTATGGATGACCTGTGTAGTCCAAAGCACTGGCCAGATGCAGTGTAAGGTGTATGACTCATTGCTAGCGCTACCTCAGGATCTCCAAGCAGCTCGGGCAATGGTGATAATATCAATAATTGTTGGGATTTTTGGAGTGCTCATGGCGATAGTTGGAGGCAAGTGTACAAATTGCATTGAGGATGAAGCGTCAAAGGCCAAAACGTGCATCGTATCTGGAGTGATTTTTATCATCGCTGCTTTTCTAATCATTATTCCGGTGTCCTGGTCGGCCCATGCTGTAATAAGGGACTTTTATAACCCTATCCTTACCGCGGCACAGAGGAGGGAGCTGGGAGCGTCACTGTATATCGGGTGGGGCGCGGCTGGACTGCAGTTGCTCGGAGGTGGCCTACTCTGCAATAACTGCCCTCCCAAAGATGGCCGACAGTACATGCCCGCCAAGTTCATCCCAGCGAGGAGCATCTCCAACTCTAATGCGGACTATGTGTGAGTGAGGGATCAGTAAGAGGGGAACCATGGTGTCAGCACACACCAGGTTCTAGTCATTGAACAATGACTTGTTAGGAAGTAGGTTCAAGCCATTTCACGTCTCTATCTTTTTATGCATGTTACTTGAATGTTACTTGAATCTGCCAAAATGATCATCATTTTAATCCATAAACACATTTAGGTTCAGGGTGTTTTTTTATTTCATGCATTCGAGTTCATAAGAAATGAACTATACTTAAGAAGTGATTAAAATTACTTTTGTAATACTTGGGGATTATTTGCATTTGACTGGACAATTTATTTTTAACTATTGCAGTTTCTCTGTGTGTTTTTTTGTTATATTTTTCAAAGATTTATACATTGAATGAATCATAGTACAAGAACAAATGTCTCAAATTAGAGATATTTACACGCACTTATATAATATGGATTTGTGTGCCCTTGTCTTAAAATCGAATGTTTGAATAAAATCTTTGTGATATTTTGTTGAAAACCAAACCAAGAAATGTATAATGTATCAGTACTGATTAGAACTGATTAACCACACTCACAGTTAACAGATCTTTATTGTTGTGAAACATAATGACATTTGAAATATTCTTCTCATGTTTGGTGGTGATTAATAAAAAAACAAAATCATAACTTGTATGCATGTTTGTTTTCAGATTTTCTTAGTGCTTTAACAATATGAATGATTACATCAGTTTTACAGATGACATAACTATCACCATCACATGTATGCAAACATTGCTACTAATTTTCTACTTAGCTTTCAAACAAAAAAACTTCAAGATCCAATATGTTTTATATGTAACTTGTGCATGTTTTATGTGCATAGACTGTATAAAGAAGTGGAGTGTAAACAAGGGAGTGTGACATCACCCATAGCATAAAGCTCACAAGCCGAGTTCCACATCAGGAATAATTAGCTAAAAATTAGCTAAATAAAAACACCAGGATCATGTAGAGTGGGTTAACATGAACAATGAATATTTTAAGACCAAAAGGATGAGGCTCACTGCAGCAGCTACAGAGAGAGGGGTGACAATCTTTCGAGCTGATGGAGCCGGAAGCGCTCCCCATGCTCACTTCCTATTTGGAACGTGACAGCTAGCGGGTTAGCTATGTCCATTTATATATAAAGTCTGTGGTTGTGTTTGTATGATAGCATTATTTACTGAATTAATTATTTCATTAACACTACATCCACATTCCCACAAACCACTGAAGTACACTGATGGAGACCCTATGTAGCTCTGCCTAGTATTTGCCCTGCTCCACTCACCACTCCCCCTCACTCTTGTGTTCAAACTGGAATTTACAGTCAGGATCAGGTCTAAACTGGACCAGACTGGAGACTACAGTGGACCCTGAATGCTTGTTGCTAAGGAGCCGGTACCTCCCCTCAAAGAATGACAATTTATTTACACTGGGGCAAATAGAAGCAGCATCTGTCCAGGCTGGGACACTAAGAACCTCCTAAATCTTATAAAGTGGTTTTGCCTTGTTGACATATTTAAACCTCCAGACAGACAAAACAAAAGGCCTCGTTAGATTTAAAATATCAGACGGGTGAAACAAAAGGCTGAATGGTGTAGAGATGTTTTATTGTGTCCAGGGCTGCAGACTGACTACAGTAGATAGTGAGAGAAAACAAGGATGTATGATAAGTGAGTCATGCAAATGTGTAAATTTAGCAATGAATATAAGCGTTCTCAGTATGTTGGAATGCAGAATACAGCTTTATCTCTGATAAAATATGTTTTAAATATACAAGCTTATGACACAAATGTACACATTTAACATTAACCACAGTAAAACAATTCTCATTTTTGTTTTAACTGCTACCATTCTCCCTGTAGTATATTGCACATTTTATATTTATTGAGTTAACATTTATCAGTTTCACATAAAGAAGAAGGTAGAAGAAGTTTGCTTTTACCTTCTTCTTTAGCTCAATTTAGCCCACATTAAGGCCCAGTCCCATAGTTTGAGAAGCACAAACTTAGGTCATAATAGCTTTTGTTTACTTCACTTGAGCAAAACAAACAAACAAACAAACAAACAAACAAACAAACAAACAAACAAGCAAACAATAATGTTAGTCTATTTTTATTAGATCAATCATGACAATGGAAATAGAACATGCACAAATACACTTTCAACAGGAATACATGAAAAAACATCTGATTGCTAATGAAACTGCATTTAATCTGAAAGCCCAAATGTGTTAATCAAATTAGTTTGAGAAATGTCTTTCAAAAGTTCCAGTTCTTTCACACAAATTCTTTTGCAGGTGAGGTTGATTTGGGGGAGTACTTAGGTCCGTTGTATCTGTCCTCTCTGGCGGGACACTGGCAGCCGAGCAGTGCCCCTCCAATCAGCAGCAGGCCTGATGCGCCCCATCCCACGTACAAACACGCCCCTAGCTCTCTCCTCTGAGCGTCGGGCACCAAGGGGTTATAGAAGTCCTTTATGATGGTATTAGCCGGCAAAGACACAGTCACCAGGCACAATGCTCCACTCAAAAAGAAGAAAACCCCAGCTGAAATCGCTACTCGTGCTTTTGCCCCTTTGTCTCCAATACATGTGGTGCACTTGCCTCCAACCACTGACAGCAATATACCAAACAATGAGAAAAGGATGGCGATGATGACCATGGCTCTTGCAGCTTGGAGATCCGGAGGCAGCGCCAGGAGAGAATCATAAACTTTGCACTGCATTTGACCCGTGCTCTGAACCACACAAGTCATCCATAAACCCTCCCAAATAGTTTGAGCGACCACAATATTGTTCCCAATGAAAGCAGACACCTTCCACATAGGCAGCATGCAGATGAGGATATTACCAATCCATCCCAGAACAGCCAGACCAACGCCCAAAATCTGCAGCCCCAAAGATGGCATGGTTGCAGTTAGTCCTCTCAGTTTGTGGATGTAGAGAAAGTGGTAATGTTTTATATGGGCGGCACAGTGCTGCCCCTATTCACTGGGTGGGCTGTGGCCTCAAACAGCAAAGACACAAACATCTATCACACTGACACAGGGTTCAGTGGCCCCGAGCAACAAGAAAGACTTCCACTGTGGACCTCATTCAAAAGGACTGTGCAATGCTTTATTATGGCCACTTAAAAAGAAGGGCAAAAAAATTCAAAAGTGTGAAAGAGAGACAAAAGAGAGACAAAAATCATGGGCAGTTGTCATGTACATTGTCAATTTTACTAGTTTATAAAAAAATAAAATAAAATTAGCATTACAATATACAATTTTGGGGATTTGAATTAAATTCAGCTTTGTTCAATAGATACTATATAAAAATGTGTCTTCAGTTACTGTGCAAAACAAAGACTCAAAAAGCACTTGTGGCTTTATAGTCATAAAGGAAATACTAAAAACAAATCTAAGTTTACATATTGACCTATGCATTATGAGGAAATACTGGATAATACATATTTTAGACCCCACATGAAATCAAATTAAAGTTATGTAAACCTCCTAAAATAGAAATCATAGTTTTTAAGCCTTTTTCCAGATTTTGGCCACCCCTTGGCAATGTATACAAGTCCTTTATCATTTGGAAGAGCACTGAGTCATCTGTGTACCAAAAGAGATGTTCTTGTACAAATGACCCTCTGCAGCTCTGGTGTTTGCTGCTCTTCACACAGCAGCCCAGTGCAGGTCCATCCCAGACACAACCCAGGAGCAGTCAGAGTGTGGAGCACCTCAGAGAAACAGCGTTACACCACCTACAACCTCTGTAGGGACCCCGTCTAAAAGGTCTTCAAAAGACTATTTTATGCTCATGTTTCTGTGCACGCACACATGCTTACACACGTTCACACACATACACATGTATGTGCTCTAACACACATACACACATACACTAAAAAACATGCAGAGTGATTTTGTCACCGTCAGTACATGTTTAGCCTCTTTGTGCTGTTTTAGGGTTGTGTTTATGGTTTCTTGATAAACACTAAACATGGACACTGGCTGTCAAAGAGGGGGAAAACTGCACAAAAAAGCACTGTATGTATATATGTATCGTTATAATGCATTTTTGCATTTTTTTTTGCACAGAAGTAGCTCAAAAGAATGAGCCAAAAGAAAGTTGAATATAATAACGGTACAAACGAGGATTTCACTTGACATAAAATCTACCATTGCACAAAAACTCATGGTGGTGCCAATTACTGACCTTTACCAGGCTGCAAGGAACCAGTACAAAATGAGCTTTTGTTTATAAGATTAGAAAAATATAAAAATGTGTGTTTTTGTCAAAACAAAATTTAGTTCTTTTATAAGAAATGGCATTTTAAGTTAAATTCACAGAAATCAAAATAGTCAATACCAAAATGTAGCGCAGAAGTGTCTGAAAAGAATGAAAGAATGAGCCCAAAAAAGTAAAATAAAACAATGATCATCAGATTTTCCTGGATGTCCAAATACTGTGCATATTGTATGCACTTAATGATATAAACATGATTTTTTTTTTTTTTTTTTTTTTTGAACAATGCCAAAGGGAAATCAAATAGTCAGAGCTTGAACTTTTGTAAGACACTGGGCTCCACACACAGACATTGGTCCACTCAGGTGACTGTGCTTGTCTTGATTAGAACAAACGAAAAACTACAATGGCTGCCCAAGTATCAATCAATCAATCAATCAAATTTTATTTATAAAGCGCTTTTCATACAAAAATGTAACACAAAGTGCTTTACAGTGATTAAAAACAACCCCACAATTTCCTTCCACCCACCCAACCAGCCCCAGAGCTGCCTGACCCCACACAACCAAGCAACCCAAACAGTAAGACACACATACATGCATGCGCACACACACACACGCACACACACACACACACACACACACACACACACACACACACACACACACACACACACACACACACACACACACACACACACACACACACACACACACGCATACACACTCTCTAACATGCTAAAATACATAAAACTACACATAGTAAAATGTGAGGCTGAATACAGGCGAACCAGCTGAGAAAGTATACTTTCTACCTTTTCAGTGCAAAACATTACAACAGAAATCACACTGCTTTATTTACTGCACCTAGACATAATCTAAAACAGTGTAATTTTGGTGTTGGGGGTTGATTTGTTATTTGTGCACTTTTTTTTTTTAAGGAAATAAAAGTATTCCAAATTCCCCTGAGATATATGTAGGCCACATCTCATTTCTGCTACCATGCTTCCATACTTCCACAATTCCTTAATTCCTTAGCTGTCAATCATATCTGAAGAACGAGCCAATTGGTAATACCATGCCTCGCACCCCATTGGCCCATTCTTCTTAGTGGGTGGGATCTACAGCTGAGGAGTTGAGGAAGTGAACAAGTGAACAGAAATGGGATGCAGCCCTGGAAGCTGAGCGTAGCCACTTAATGACCACAGGTGTCCTCAATTTTCCAATTCCTAAACCAACCAATCAGCAGCCAGCGTTCTGCCCACGTGACCAGTTTAAAAGCAGCAGTTCTGAACCTCTGGCATGCTTCTCTTCACTGGTTCTGGTAAACTTTTTGAATTTAGTTGCACCATGGCATCTGCTGGCCTCCAGATTCTTGCTGTCTTTTTGGCTACTGTTGGTTTCATTGGAGATATCATCATCTGTGCTCTGCCCATGTGGAAGGTATCGGCTTTCATTGGCAACAACATTGTCACTGCTCAGATCTTCTGGGAGGGCCTCTGGATGAATTGTGTTAAGCAGAGCACTGGTCAAATGCAATGCAAGGTGTACGACTCCATGCTGGCTCTACCCCAAGATCTCCAGGCTGCCCGCGCTCTGGTTGTCATCTCCATCCTGGTTGTGTTGCTGGGCATGCTCCTTGCCATCGCTGGAGGCAAGTGCACCAACTGTGTGGAGGATGAGGCGGCCAAAAGCAAAGTGGTCATTGCCGCTGGTGTCTTCTTCATTGTTGGTGGCGTCCTGTGTCTTATTCCCGTCTCCTGGTCGGCCAACGAAATCATTCGCAACTTTTACAACCCTGTGATGATTGATGCCCAGAGGAGGGAATTGGGAGCCTCCCTGTTCATTGGGTGGGGGTCTGCTGGACTCCTTTTCATTGGAGGGGCCCTTCTGTGCTGCCAGTGCAACAAGAAAAAGGACAGCAGGTACTCTGTCAAATACTCTGCTCCTCGCTCAACTGCCAGTGCAGGTGCCTATGTCTGATCACCAATGAAGTCTACACACCAAGAACTGAACTGACTTTTATACATTTTTTAAATTGGTATTTTAATAAATTAAACCTTGTCATTTTACTTTGTGTTTTCTCTGCAGCTAAAGTTAACCAGGGTACGTATTATGCTCTTAAGTACTAGCTTAAAATGCAGTGTAAAACTTTATGGCTGACATGTCTAGCAACAACTTCAAGTATACCAGGTAGCCTTGTTGCTATACCTAGTTATGTATTGGCCTTGAAGCTTTACAATAGTCGGGACCTAGGCAGTTCACCAATGGACATAACTCTGCTAGCAGTGCAGTACTTTAATCACGAACATTCAGTGATTAAGGTAGGCTAACAAAATGAGCAATATATTAAGTGCCCATAAGAAATTGAGGAATTTTTGTACTGTAGACTGACCATCCATGCACACCAGTTCTCAACTTGACAATCAATCTTTTTGTGTCCCTCTAGTGGCCTCTACACATATGAAAAGACTAGGCATAACTAGATGCTGCTCTTGGCCTTTAAAAGAAATTGCCTTAACAGTTACAAGAGCCTTCACTTGGCTTTTTGTAACCTCCTTTAAAAGTTTTTGATTCTTAGAAACTTAATGCAGTACTTGTTATTCAATCTGCTGGGGAATTTATCCACAAAGTCTTTTGTCTACTCTCTCCCCCTATTCTTTCACACAGAGAAGGAATCAGGACAAGCAAGAAACCTGATCTACAAACTAACTATAGTCCCCTCCCTTTTGCTCTCATACCAGCATTAGAGTGACACCATCATTGCTGTTTACGCTAGACTTTCTTGGTTCCTTTAGTCATTTTTAACTCCATTTATGCATTTTTGGATCTTGAAAACATGCAAACCCAAATTGTCGGGATCATTTTGTCCATTATCGGCTTTCTTGGCACTATCCTCATCTGTGCACTGCCCATGTGGAAGATGTCTGCTTTCATTGGATCCAACATTGTAACTGCGCAGGTGTTCTGGGAGGGCATCTGGATGAATTGTGTGATCCAAAGCACGGGTCACGCTCAATGTAAAGCTTATGACTCTATTTTGGCACTGCCTCAGTCTTTGCAGGCGGCCCGGGCCCTCGTCTGTGCCTCCATAGGGGTGAGTGTGGTGGCTATTGGACTTACAGTGGTTGGAGCAAGATGCACTAACTTCTATAGACATGACAGAAGAATGAAGCTCAATATTGGGTTATCAGGTGGAATTGTGTTCATTATTGCAGGGGCCCTATGTATCATACCTGTAAGCTGGTCAGCACATAACATTATAACTGGATTTTACAACCCACTGACCATAGAGGGACGTAAAGGAGAGCTAGGCGCATGCATTTATGTAGGATGGGCATCCGGAGCACTGCTGGTCATCGGAGGAGGGGTCCTGTGTAGCACCTATGGGTGTTAGTGTGACATTGATGCATGGTCTGCAGCTCAAAATGGATTTCTCCAGCTTTGTTTCAGTTTTTATAGCACTTTGAATTTGTACATTACTTAAGCTGGACTAACGTCTCCTTTCCTTGATATAGCTTGGGACTGTGAAAAAGTAATCATGAAATATTACACAAATTGCAACTACTGCATCACTTGGTACACTTGGATAAATGCACATAATACACAAAATGCGTTTCTTCAATATGTTTTTCGATAAAACTTTAAATATTTCTGGACAAATATTTCAAATTCTGCACTACCATTTGAGACTGAAGTGAATTTAAAATGCCTATGTTACAAATTTTCATGTTGTGTATTTTTTTTTTTCTTTTTTCTGGCATTTGAAAAGTGTATAAACTGAACTTATTTTTAACTGTTAAATGGTAAAATGTATGTATGTAGTCATGTATGAATAATGGTGATAATGTTGCAAGCTGAAATTAATGTATCATAGTTATATCTACTATATCTATTTGGCTGGATGATTAAACTTTTGTCATTTAATTGTCTTATGTTATCAGATTCACTTTTTATAAATACACTTTGTACAAGTCAATCTGTAATAGTTGTTTTGGTGGCATCTGGTGGTAAAAAAATAGACTGCATTCTAGTGCTGCATAGTGTGACGTAAATATCAATTTTACGTATTTCCAAAATGTTGATTGAGGCCATTATTATTTAAATGTGATGTGTTAAACATTATTTAGCATCCACATAAAACCATTTTTAAACTCTCAACCTCCTGATTTAAAGATTAATTTGGGTAGTTTATAAGGCTGATTTAGCTGGGAGATTAAGACATAGGAGTTGTTTAAATTTACACAAAACCCTGCAGAACTAGACTTGTATTTGACTCCAGGGTGTTGGGTGAAGAGGTGCCTGCCTTTGTTTATCTATTCTCAACTGACTCAACCCAAAAGTGCAAATGTTAGAGTCAAAAAAATAAGTCCCAGATGGAGTCAGGAGAGAGATAACTGTAGTATTATTGCATAGCAGTGGTAGGGAACATGGCTGGACGGGGTAGGCAGATGTGGGGTCTGACACTGTGTTTTGTTGGTACTTTGGGGGTGGCTTTGACGTGTGGACTCCCAATGTGGAGAGAGACGTCCTTTGTTGGAGCCAATGTTGTCACTGCTCAGTCGGTAAGCTGCAACGCTACACTTGTTCAAGGGCTGTATTGTCTTGTAAATTAGAATATGCTTGTGTAGTGTGTATGAGACAATGACTCAAATAACATATATACAAATGTATCCTTTAAAAATGAATCTCTATGACTGTATGACTGATGCTTACAACATTGTACCGCAACTATACCACTGTCATAAAACACATGCATATATGGGTGGGTGAAGTGTCTTGCTCTTCACCCACCCACCCTTGCTGTAACAGTGTTACAAGCTGGGGTTGAACCGTTACTGAAAGACTCTATACTATGCTTCTGCTTCTAAAAAACCCTACATTTTTCTTTTTAAATTTAACTACACACTGAAGACAATACCACTGAGATATAAAGAACATATACCTGATTGGACAATATAGTGCTAGCAATTAGGAAATATTTGTTTGGCCTTTAGTTCATTAGAATGGTTCCAATAAGGAGGAAGTCATGGCCCCAGTTTTACTATTTGAACTCTAAATGACTCTCAGTGAGCTACTTTTAGTTCCCAAGCCACAATTTTGCACCTGTCAGTGCTGTTCTAGTCCCAGCCTTTGTCGAATGTAAGTCTCTGACCCTCCTGCCGTGCTGTAGGTTTGGGATGGTCTGTGGCTGCACTGTGTGGTGCAGGCCACAGGACAGATGCAGTGTAAGAGGCACACAGCCCCCTCTCTAACAGCAGACCTCCAGGCGGGGCGAGCTCTCACTCTCATCTCCATCATCTGTGGCTTCCTGGGCTTCATGGTGGCGCTACTTGGTGGTGGAGTGCTGAACTACAGAGAAGAGGACCCTGACCGAACCCAATATGAGAGCAGTCCGACCAGGAAGAAGGTATACATTTTGGTCTCAAGATTTCATGGTGTCCATTTGTTTTGTTAAGGATGATGCAAAATGATAATATGAGCACACCATTTGACAAATTGAAAATCTTTTTACATTTTAGTCCAATAACAGAGCTTGTACTTCAGCATGCTACTGTGACATTTTCCCATTGTGGGACAAATAAAGGTTATTTTATACATAATAAAGGCTTTTAATTATTTTGTACTTTTTGAAAGCCTCAGTTTTTTCCAACTTTGTATTTGAAACTGGTCCCTAAACTGAAGAGCACCAAAAGGAAAACTTTGCCCAATCTCTACACATCAAAGTAGCACTCCTGCCCCCTAAATTTTTGCAAAGGTTCTTTTATCTTCTAAAGTACTGCTTTTTTTTCTTTCCCCACCTCTGCTATATAACTATATGTTAATCATCATCTTGTTTATTTCAGGCCTGTATTTTAGGTGGGGCTCTGTGTGCTCTGTCTGGTGTACTCTGTTTTATTTCGGTCAGCTGGTCGGCTGGTATCACCACCTTAATCAGCAACGACCCCCTTGTGGTTGCGGCCATGAAACGTGACATTGGTTCCTCTGTCTACATTGGCCTGGTCTCCTCTGTGCTGCTGCTCCTGTCTGCACTCCTCATTGGTTTGGTTTGCTGTGAGAAAAACACACCTTGTCCTCCTTCATCAGATTATTCACATTACACCTATTCTGATCATTCGGGCACACAGAGGACAGATATAAACCTAAATCCAAACAAGCGGTATGCGTATCCAGATAATTCTTTGTACAATCAGGGGCTTCTGGAGTACACAACAAGGTATCATAGCCTATTGACACCTCCTGCTTACTTGTAATGTCTTGCAAGACTTTTTATGTCATGTCTAAGAGTCTTAACCTGTTAAATATAGTTCTAGTCTTTCCATTGTTGCTACTGAACACCCATAACTCAGATAATTCAGGGTCAAAACGAATAAGGATGATTAAATTGGTAAGTAGTTTTATCTTATTTTACAAACTTTGGACATGTTTTCTTTATGTTTTATATTTATGCTACTATTTTTCTTCATTTTAAAGATTGTCAACACACTTTATTGTTACCAAATATGATTTGTAACACTTTGGTCTATGATTTGAACATTGCAACTCATGTTTTGGGTAAAACTATTCATGTATTGTTTTGTAGGTAAAGCTTCACTCACCAAAAATGAAAACTATTTATTTCATTGCTCATGTCCATGTGTTTCTTCCTGATGGTGTTTCTTCTGCTGAATGTTGTTGTAATGTAATGGTAATGTTGTTTATTCAAATTAAATTAGCATCACAATGTTTATTGGCTCCTGAAACTCATCTAATGAATGAATGAATGAATGAATGAACGAATGAATGAATGCCTTTATTTGTCAATTGTCAATTCCTTCACATGTACAAGACATACAAAGCAATCGAAATTGAAATTGGACCTAACGCCCCGTCCGTACATTTACAGCAAACAAGAAGACAATATGACATGGGGAAGACGACATGGACCGGACCGGGCGACAGGTAGCGTATAGGAATAAACAGTGCAGCATAACATGAGGGTAGAAGGAGGAGAAAAAAAAAGAGAACCGCCCCCAGACCATGCTCCTATCGGGGCATAGTATGGAGTGAGAGTACAAATAAAAAAACACCTCCGAGCAACAGCAACATAGTCAAAACACAGTACAAACAATTCACAGGACGAGCAACAGGGTAGGGGAGGGGTGTGGAGGGAGCCCAACGCAGGCAAGCAGCCATCCGGATCCATCAGCCAATACACGGCGCTGGATGCAACAGACCCGCCCACCTGGTCGGGGGTACGAAGCTGCGAGGGGTTGGGGAGGAGCCAGGCTCCCTCCGCTGTAATCTCAGGGCGATTTGACACCAGCCCGGCCTTGGTCGTGACCAGCGCTGGCTTGGGGAGGCCAAAAGATAAGATTGGGTTGTTTTGGTTTAGAGCAAGCAGCTGCGTCCCAATTTTCTGCACACTCCTTTTCTTTGTCCAGTTGGTCTCAAGGTCGACATATCTCTCTATGCAAAGCGTCAATCTTCTCCATGATGGTTTCCGTATTGCGAATAAGAGCCAAAGTTCCAATAGAAAAACTAAATTGATCTCATGCAGTTTCAGGTGAGTCTCACTCAGCTGCAGTAACACACCAAAACCACAAGTGTCGCTTCTTTAGGAGTTCTGCAGGAAAATGTCCTTATATGGCATGTACTACATTTTGAATGACCTGTGATCTCCCAATATGGCAATTTCCTGTGACTATAAAATTCCCATAAAGAAGACTGAAACTAAGGTTGGAATGCCAATTTAGTTTTTCTATTAGTAAGAACGTAATGGAAATGATGATAAGAATAAACATGACTGAAAGAATGATTCATTGTAAAACTTTGTGTTTTCTTCTAATAAGACAAATATTATAAAAGGCTGTTTGACATGCTTTTTACAATATTTCTCTTATCAGAAGAAAAGTTTTGTTATAAAAGAAGACAAAATCAATTTTCTAAACATAATGAATAAAGGTTACTGATTATTTTATTGTTTCATTTTGTTGTGTTAGTTTCTTCCTTTATGGCATAGGTGCATTCAATAATTAAAATTTTTATTTTTTAAATCCCTCTTTTGAGGACAGACCAACTGGCTTTTATTGCATTAAAAAATAATTTCAGGTATTTTGAGTTTACGCAAAATAACCAATTCATGTTTACTCAATGTTTTTGAAAGTATTACCCTAAGACCTACTTTTGATTACATACTCACAAGTTCAGAAACATCTACAGTTTTTTTTTTTTTTAATCCCTTGAACACATTATTTTACTCTTACATTTCTATGCTTACCATTCAATTGAATTATTCTTGCAATAAACATTTACCATATGTTTCAGTTGCATTTCTTTAAAAGAACCTCTCAGTCAAGTTTTTCTACATTTTGACAGAAACTACTGGCCACTCCTCTTTCCTCTACTACAAGTACTTCACCACACAGGGCATTGTCAAACACTCTACACCCTTAACCACCTCATAACAACTAGCTTTTCTTCCTGCTTTTTGAAGACTTAAACTTACCAAAATGGTATCCACAGGTCGACAGATGCTAGGCTTGGTCCTTGCTATCATCGGTTTCTTGGGCAGCATCATCATTTGCGCTCTACCCACATGGAAAGTCACTGCATTTATTGGCGCCAACATTGTAACTTCTCAGGTCATTTGGGAAGGCCTCTGGATGAACTGCGTGACCCAAAGTACTGGTCAAATGCAATGTAAAGTCTATGATTCCCTGCTCGCTTTACCTCAAGATCTCCAGGCAGCAAGAGCTTTGGTTGTCATCGCCATCATCATTGGAGTCTTCGGCATCCTACTTGGGGTTGTTGGCGGGAAATGCACCAACTTTGTAGATGACGAGAGGCAGAAATGCAAAGTGGCTATTGCATCTGGAATTGTGTTCATCATAGCAGGAGTGATGGTGTTGATTCCTGTCTGCTGGACCGCCAATACCATCATTAGGGACTTCTACAACCCAGTCATGACCAATGCTCAGCGGAGGGAGCTTGGGGCCTCTCTGTACATCGGATGGGGTGCGGCCGGTTTGCTGTTTTTGGGTGGTGGTCTCCTTTGTAGCTCATGTCCACCCAGTGAGGAGTACCCTGTGAAGTACTCCAAAGCGGGCTCCATGGCCAGCAGCAAGGCCTATGTGTAAGACAAGAGACTGTCAGAAGATGGACAATTTATGCTCATACAATTGTACATATATAATGACATTAGAAAACTATGATGCATTAATGTAGTTTGTCTAGTAGAACAACGTCTTTATTGTAAAAATACAATGATAATAGACACATGCTACAATTGTGAAATGGGCTTACTATTTTAGATGTTAAATCTGAAATGATTTGTGGCCTCTAGTTTACAGTATTGTACTGTGAAAATAGTGACAATAAGGTTTTTATATAAATGTGAATCCACCATGCCTTAAGGTTATTTACATTTTATTTAAGTTTTCCAGTGTATTTTATACATAAGCTTTGAGATGTCATCATGTCAGTTGTGTTAATTTAGCAGCTCATGCATTATACAAATACATAACTGGGAAATATTGTGCTCGTAGAAGATTTATATTTTTTTTTTCATAAATATTAAATTTGTACTTATTATGTTTATGTGTTCCCTTATGTATTGCACAGACTGACTTTTTGACTTTATGTAAACTTTAAACTTTTATAAACTCAACGACTTTGTTATTTGTTTTTTAATGTTGTCTGAAATGCATTTGTAGCGACTATTTAAAACATATGTGTAGAATCCCTCAGTCGTCCAGGTAGAATCCATGGCAAAGGAGAAATTTAATTTGTCAACTGGACAGAGTTTATTTGGTCGAATACGTTTTGCAGCTCATCCAAGCTGCTTCTTCAGTTCTTCAAACAGCTTCTTCAGAACTGAAGAAGCAGCTTGGATGAGCAGCTGCGAAACGTATTCGATAAATAAACTCTGTCCAGTTGACAAATTAAATTTCTCCTTTGCTATTTAAAACATAGCTCACTGAACATTTTGTGTGTTATTCTCTCAAAGTGAGTCATGAGTTCTTTGCTGAAAAACTCTCAGTCTAGAGTCGACTGGTACAATTTCATGGATATTTCCATAGGTAGTAACAGCTGAGTACAGGAATAGGTCCACAATTTTTAAGCAAATAAAATCAGTACATCATATTCAAACTCCCCAAACGCCCCACTTTTATGATCTGATCCACCTTTTTAGAAAGTTACTTCAGAGCAGTGACAGCTTATTACCACATGTTTAATGAGTGAAGTGTCTTGCCCAAACCAACTCCCCAATTTGAAGGTTATTCTTAATCCACAATCATATATATTATAAATCCTATGAGGATGTATTATGTAAAATGATTGATTTATGATTTTAATAATGTCATATAACAGCATTCCACCATAATTAGCCTACTCATTAGAGTTGTATTTTGATGAATTCATGCATCAAAGTGGATTCATGTCTCAAAATACAATTCTGGAATGTCCTACATACATTTGAGGCTTGAGTGTTTTTACCTATCGCATCTCCACTCACTGTCCTGTACTGACTTGTCATTATTCAAAGAATTCAGATCATACACATAAGGTTAAAAAATGTCTCACACACACATGAAAATGTGCTGTGGGATACAGTGATATGCCATTATGAAGAAGTGGGGCTTCTTAGTCAGGAAGTCAATGGAGCTGTTACTATTACTGAGCTATTTTAGTTCAGTTATTGTCATTTACAGTGAACAAAATGGATCTAAAACAAATCTTATACTTTTTTTCTTTTTACTAAGTATCCCAGCATAGTCTTCTTTGAAGAAAAGAGTGGTAAACTTAATTACTCTGCACAGTCATAACAGTTGGCATGACCTATAGAAATATTCAAACTAAACTAAAAGGTTTTACTCTGTAAAGCAGCCAGTAACGTGAATAACATGTGTTTAGAGACAGCTGTGGCACTGGGGGGAGGGGAGAGCATGTTTTAAACCTGTTTTTCTGCACACACACTCAGGCGACTAGAATGAAACCAATTTTGTCCCACGAGATTTTGTTTCACCACTTAACTCTGCTCTTGTTGCACCATATAAAGACAGCACACGGAAATTTCTATTTATTTTAGTCTTACGGTAACCAGAACTATATTAGAACAGTCATATTGCTATCATTGCTATAGAAAAATATAATGTAGATTGTATTTGTGTGTATATACAATATCAGATATTTACATATTTTATATTTGAAGATACATAATTATACAGGAGTTGTATATCTATTTTACAAAATACATTAAAAGCATATAATAAATGGCTAAGCAATACAGTACAATGTGATGTCATGGTTGCACCTGTCTCCATGACAGATTCCCTCCCTTCTCTCTCAATAGAGTAGGTGTGGTCCGGTAACACATGAACAGTAGCACAGACATACGCTCAGGTAACACAACAGAAACCCGCACTCCACTCATGAGAGGAAAATGAAAAGTGGTTTTAGACACTTGAATGAAGCAACAAAACTGGACAAAAAAACATTGAGAAAAAACTTGGCTGGGAAAATCGGCAGGACAGTTGGACAGCTCTCCGTCCTTGAGGAAGATACAATGTTGTAAATAGACAAAATGAAGGTATGTGAACAGCACTGAGAAGCAACAGAGGAAAGAGGAAAGAGACAGAATAATTTGACGCATTTTAGAGACTTTCAATATGGCATCAGTTGGGATTCAGATGCTTGCGAGTGTCCTTTGCTTGGTTGGATGGGCTGGGATCATCTTCGCCTGTGTGCTTCCAATGTGGAGGGTGACTGCTTTTGTGGGGAGCACAATTGTCACATCTCAGACTGTGTGGGAGGGCATCTGGATGTCTTGCGTGGTCCAGAGCACAGGACAGCTCCAATGCAAACCCTATGATTCCATGCTGGCACTAACAGCCGATCTCCAGGCTGCCAGAGCGCTAATGGTGCTCGCTATCACAACAGGTGGTGCCGGGTTGATTCTGGCATTCATTGGAGGCAAATGCACAAAATTTTTGGATGATGAAGGTCCTGAGACGAAAGGGAAACTTGCTATTGCGGCTGGAGCGGTTTTAATTGCGACTGGATTGCTTTGTTTGATACCAACTTCATGGGCAGCTGGTGCGGTGGTGCAGAAGTTCTACAGCGCTGCGATTGATGCACAGAGACGAGAACTTGGGGCTTGCTTGTACATAGGATGGGGGTCTGCCATTTTGCTCATGTTAGGAGGAGGTTTGTTTATAAGTTCAGCGTGCCCACTCAAGTCCCCCGATTCAGACAAGAACCCTTCGGTGAGATACCTTGTGGTAAGATCTTCAAATGGAGGAAGTCAAGCAGGGTCCCACTACAGGCTACCATCAGTGCAAAACCATCCTGTAGGAGCAATGTCGAGAGCTCAAAGCTACGAACAACCAATAAGCAGGTCCAATGTCATGTACACCAGGCCACAGGTGGAAGATGATCAGCCAATAGCAGGGGAGTCGGAGAGGTCTTGGGCGCCATCGACGAAGTCCCAAATGAAGCGCCCTGGGTCGGTCAAATCGGACCTAAGCGAGGCGTCAACAACAAAGTCCCAACTGAAAAGAGCTGAGTTAGAGGAGGTGGCAGAGTTGGCCCAAAGTGACAATGAGGACGCAGCATCAAATCCAGCCAAAACGTACTTATGACTTTTTTACTTGCTAAATGTATTCTAGTTTACACTGGACAATTGTACTTACATTTTTTACATTAATGTTATTTTTTAAAGTTTATGAAGGACAAAAACAAAATGTGACAATGTTTGAGTCTGTAATCTCCTTTACTGTCCAATGTTGCTTCTGTGCAGCAACAAAGTAAAGATATGAAAGTGACATTTTTTAATTTGCTCTAGATCAGGTTTGCCACAACTTTTTTTCAAAGAGGAAAACATCAAGAAACATATTCTAAGCAGAGGGACACAGACTGGTGGTTAATACAGTGGATAATTCAGATGGGTGCATTTAACACAGACCCACCGTACCTTTAATAAGGCTTGAAAGATTAATTTTAGGTCTGAATCACAATGAGGTGTGATGTTATTGAGGTAATAGTGGTAGAAATACTTATGTTTGCTGTTAAAATGTAATGCTTATGGTCATTTGGGTTTGAATAGAATATAATTTTAGTCAGTGTTTAAGTTCAGTTTAATATACACTAAAGTTTACGATGAGTAACATACTTTGATTTAAATATTTTATATGATTGAAATAATTTATATTTTAGAAATGAAATAACCTACTTTTACTACTGCTAAACAAAAGATATGAAGATTCTCAGCAAATGTCAGAAGTATAGAACCAATTGGAAGCACTTTTACTTTTAGTAAACTATCACAAACATTTATTTGAGTACCTGCTTTGAGTACCCCTTCCAAGTGTGACAAAAGTGGAGAATGCTGTATGATTTTATAAATTCAGTAGCACCAATCTCAGTCTCACATTGAAGTGCTTTTCGGGTGATCTGATTAGCATTGTGGGGGAATGATTGTCATAAATCTTATTTGTAACATGGTAAATGTTAAATTGTCTGCCTGTATTTGACATAAAGAGACCTTATATCAATAAAAACAAAGATTGAAAGAAATCCTACACATTGTACTTAAATGATCTGCATGACAGTAACAATGGTAAAAACAATGACATATTACACTACAGCCTATACATATAAATTAGCCTAATAAAGATTTGAACCAGTAGCATGTAGTTTTGTGAGGGGCAATGCATAATTACTTCATAAAAAGTATGTTTTAAAATTTCACATTGTTGTCGCAAATTACTGCAAATTGTAAATGTGCTTTCTTCTAGTCTGATTACCCTTTTGTTTTTTGTTTTTTTTTTGCATCTTGTGTCTTTTGTGTTGCTGGCTATTACCAGTTAATGGACAAACAGGTTTAACAGAGACTGGTTCGCCCGTGTAAAGTACACGGAGTATTTAAACAGGGATAGAAGAGAGTTTCAGTAATTCACCCTCAGGAAATACTTTGTTTTGGTTTTGTTATTCAAATGTGGCAACAACATGGCTGTTTAACTAGCTCTTCCAAACAACCTTGAATTGCAATAAAATTGACATTCATAAGAATGTACTAGGCCTAATTAAAGCTGCGAATCTTCATCACTGGTATATCAAATCCTTCCCATTGTTTTATGATGTCAAATTAATTAATTCAAATAATTAAACAGGCTAATTCCTTTTTTGCTCGTGATAGGCCTATATGTACTTTGACTTTGATAGGGCTCCTCCTAGTGGTGAGTAGTTAATACGAGATGCAGAGCTGTCGATGCATTTTTGGCGTCACCTTTAACAGGAATCATCTTTGGTATGGTGTTGTAGCTATGTATTTCATATATAGCCTTATAGTTGCATTATCAAATTGTGTTTTTTTACTACCTCATTATTTCGTGATAGGACTTTTTGCTATTATTGCTAATTTGAGTAAAGACAAACACAAACAAGAACCATGGTACACACTGCCATCTGGAGGACACGGTAATGCACAACCATAGACTTCTGAACACTTTTCACACATGGTATTTGTGTGTGTGTGTGTGTGTGTGTGTGCGTGTGTGTGTGTGTGTGTGTGTGTGTGTGTGTGTGGGTGTGTGTGTGTGTGGGTGTGTGTGTAAATAGCACAAAAATACTTAATATAATACATAATACATTTTAAGTTATGTAGACAACCCAGAGATGTTGTTGTTCTCATTTTGGGCATAAGACTTCCTCCAGTTCTGCACTTCATTTTGCTTCTCACAGACCCACAGTCCCTGCTTCTCCATCTGCTCCAGCTCCTGCACCAGCACAATATGGTACTCCATATTTTCCCAGGAACTACTGCAGGTTATGCAAATGTACCCGCCCGAGGACATACAAGTCAATGTATGAAAGCACGTCAACAATAAATGCAAATTTTTACTGAGGTAAAACTGACCAGGTTAGGGGACATCACACAGATGTCTGACAGTGCTGTACTGAAGGCAGTCTGCCCTAAAACCCCCAACGATTATAACAACATCATGGTTCATGGTTCTATGAGTCAAGATGGGTACATCTTGGGAACAAATCTCTCAAGACCCATTACATGGTTATTGAATCAAAGCTGACAAAAGTATTTAATTCTTACGTGGTACACTGCTTCTTTCTCAGCTCAACAAACTCAGCATAATAAACTTATGCTGAGTTAAGGCAAAGTTTGAGTTCTTTGTACAGTCCAGTCTCTCTGGCTCTTTGCAACATGCCTGCACTCCCATCAATTCCAACAAAATCAGAGAA
Source organism: Taenioides sp. WSHXM2023 (assembly GCA_029959045.1). Taxonomy (NCBI): domain Eukaryota; kingdom Metazoa; phylum Chordata; class Actinopteri; order Gobiiformes; family Gobiidae; genus Taenioides; species Taenioides sp. WSHXM2023. The sequence continues at coordinate 11,049,865 of CM057098.1, read as the reverse complement.
CCCCTCTTTTTGCAACTGTGAAAAGAAAATCAAGACCACTTATATTTTCCTCATCTAATGCCTTTCTATTTTTAAAATATGCAGACATTGTGCTGGCATCAACATGGCAGCACCCAAGTCTAACCTGGAGATAAAATAATGAGGTTGTTAAAGAATGATGGATACCCCAACAGCTTTTGGCACATATTTGGTTGATATTTACATTAGTAAAGTGATGTATTAGTATTTATCAAATATAACCATATGTTAACCATAATTTATTCCAACATATTATTTTTTCATACCATACCAGTGAGTTTTCACTGACTGAGGAAGACGGCATAAACAGTAGAAGCTGTAAGGTATAAAGCCTGCTAAACTGTTGGAATAAACATTTAATCCTCTTGGATTTAAGTGCAGCATTCGACACAGATGATCATGACATTCTGTTAGAACGATTAGAATCTCGGGTTCGCCGCTGCAGCTTTTCTCTAACTCCCTCCTTTTGCAGTAGTCTTGTAAATTTCCACGTTGTTTTAATCTAATCAAAAATTGGATGGCTATACTTTTTTTTTTTTTAAAGTTTAATGATTTAAAAACATAAGTAAATCCATTTGGTTCCCTTTATTTTAGAAATCAGCTAAATCTAAATGTCTGTATTTTAGGCACTTTAAAGCACTTTGTAACTGTTGTTTTGAAAAGTGATATAGGCTACAAATACAATTTTATTATTATTATTATTATTATTATTATTATTATTATTATTATTATTATTATTATTAGGCCCAAGGGTGGCATAGGGTCTATTGTGATTGTTCAGCAGCGCGCAGCGCACGCAAACAGAGCACTCTCCCCTTTCCAAACATAATGGCACTCATGTCATTGACTGGTGCCCGCTGACATGGCACGGTGGCATCGCCCATAGCCATGATAGCGGCCTAATTGTAATTGTTCAGTCCAAAACATAGCAGGCGCACTTGACATGCATGATGTCAATTGTGCCCGCAAAAACAGAGCGCGATGCGCTCTCCCCTTGTCACACACTCAATGCCACTCAATAGTGACACTCATGGCATCCAATAGTACAGACTGGCATTGCCCATTGCCACGATAGTGGCATAATTGTAATTGTTCACCCTGGTAAACTCCAAAAATGTGCATTGGGCATATGAGTAATTGAAGAGGTCAATGACCCCAGTAGACAATGGACCCCACGGGTGCATTACTGGACGTGAGTACATTCCAATGACATACACCGTGTTCCAAATTACTATACAAATTGTGTTTAAGTGTCATAAAGGTAAATGTTTTTGTTTTCCAGTGAAACTCATGGATGGTCTTGTGTCTCAGTGAAATCAGTCTCACACACCTGTGCCAATGAGTTTGTCTGGTGCGTCCTATTAAAGGAAAAACTACTTATGAAGGATGTTCCACATTATTAAGCAGATCACCATTTTCAATGGTGGTCCTAGGGGTTTTGACCTAGCCTCACCAAAATCATTCTGTATCATTCTAGACAAGTGAACGGAGGGATAGGGAATCATCATGGGAATGATGCATCTGTAGATTAATTATGTGACAAATGTCATAATGTAATCCTATGTAGACATCTAATTCTGCTGCATTTTTATTTATGAAACAGCCACAACCTCAAATGTGGGCACATCTGCAAACAGGTGTGTTAGCGCCCCCAACTGGTTAAAAGTTGAGACACACATAAAAATTATAATGGGCAAAATAACGCCGCCCAAAAAGCGAGTTTTGTGCGCGGCAGCACACCACAGGCCAACTGACCTAGAAAAAAGGGAAGGAATAGGGCGCCCCCCTGCGAGTGCTCCAGGTGGCGGCAAGCAATCATTGCCGCTTGCGGCTATATTTATTATTATTATTATTATTATTATTATTATTATTATTATTATTATTATTATTATTATTATTATTATTATTATTATTGCCTCCGCCAAGGAGGTTATGTTTTCGCCTGAGTCTGTCTGTTTGTTTGTTTGTTTGTTTGTTTGTTAGTTAGCAAGATAACTCAAAAAGTTATGGACGGATCTTGATGAAATTTTCAGGAAATGTTCCTAATGGTAAATCCAACAGATGATTAAATTTTGGTGATGATCCAGAAGAAATCCTGGATTCTGGATCACTTTGAAAACTGAGCTGCTTGGCGGAGGTCTGCGCTCTCTGAGTGCTTTTCTAGTTATTATTATTATTATTATTATTATTATTATTATTATTATTATTATTATTATATAGGCTACAAATACAGTTTTTTTTTTATTATTATTAACATAATGCAATAGGCCCATTCATACCTTAATTTGAAACAATAAGTTTCATAGTAAGGCAGCCCCATTTTTTCAGTTTTACCTGTTTGACCACTGCCCCAGTGCCACACGCCACGTCCAACACTTTTGCTACGGCTCGACGACCGCTGAAGTGACCAGACAGAGTAAATACAGCCAGTGCAGCCGCATTATAACCAAAATCTGCAAGATCCTACAAATCATTTAGATATATGTGAATTTACAACAATATTCTACCAAAACATTAAAGTATTACATGATAAAATAATATACTAACCTGATCATACGTAGGTGCCCAGGTGTCAGAAAAGGACAGCTTCTCCTGGAGTGTGGAACACCTGCACAGCTCATGGACTGCCTGCACCGCTTCTTCTAAAGACCGTTGAGTACCATTAGACAGGCTACAAAATGTATACTGACGTTAGCTATTAGCCTATAGGCAGGGTTGGGAGGGTTACTTTAGAAATGTATTCTGGTAAAGTTACTAGTTAGTTACCCCTTAAAATATGTATTCAGTAACGTAATCCAAGTACCATAATATTAAAGTAATGTAACTTGAATACTTTCAATTACTTTTGGATTACTTTAACACTGAATATCCTATAACAACAAGAAAATAAATATCAATAAAATGACTTACTTCTGTCCATTATAAAAGAAATTGAGGAAAGCTATTTTGGGCAGTAGCTTATAGTCCTACAGTGAAAGTGCACAAGTCTTATTAGCACAGCACAGTTTATTAAGAAAGAAATAAGCTCCAGTGGTCACCTTCAACATTTTCAACAAAAAGGTGTACATGTACAGAACAGTATACAACACAGAAATACAATGTGCTCATTACTCCGTAAACACAAAATTATCTTATTTTAGTTTTTTTAGAAGCACTCACAATTTGTAAACAAATCAGACTTTTTTTAAGTCCATACATCAAAATGAATGTACAGTACTACAATTTAAGACCACAAAGAAAAGCTTACAAGGCGAAACAATAGTAATAATAATAGCACAAATTAAAAGTCAAGCAGTGGTAGAGTATGCTTAATTCAGTAACTAATTAAGTAATATAATAATAACAATACCCATCATCATAAAAGTTATCATTAGTGGCACTAGTGATGGTTGTAATATATATATATATATATATATATATATATATATATATATATATATATATATATATATATATATATATATATATATATATATATATATATTTGAAGTAGATAAGTACAATTAAAAGTTTTTAGGAGGGCAAGTACATTTTCTGTGTGTAGTTTAAACAACTGTCATAACTATAAGCCAAGTGACTAGTAAACAAGGTCACAGTTCATTTGTTAGTTTCAGTTTAGTGTTAGTCTAACACAGGGGTCGGCAACCCGCGGCTCCAGAGCCGCATGTGGCTCTTTCATCGTTCTGTCGTGGCTCCCTGTGACTTTGGAAAATAATAATGAGTATTTAATTACATTGTATTTTTATTTTAGTTTGTTCGTTTTTAAATGTAAATCTAAAATTGTAGATAATGGTAATCTTGTAACATTTAAATAAAACGTTTTTAATATTTTTGTCACTCAAAACATGCGTCAAAGCCGCCGATGTGCGCCACCCGCACACACTGGCAGCCCGGACTTACCGCACCTACATCAGCAGTATGATTTTCAGCCCATTGATGGATAAATCCAAGAAAAAAAAAGTTTCTGAAGAAAACAGAACGCTTTATGTGTGTAGAATCCCTCAGTCGTCCAGGTAGAATCCATAGCAAAAGGAGAAATTTAATTTGTCAACTGGACAGAGTTTATTTGGTCGAATACGTTTCGCAGCTCATCCAAGCTGCTTCTTCAGTTCTGAACTTCAGAACTGAAGAAGCAGCTTGGATGAGCTGCGAAACGTATTCGACCAAATAAACTCTGTCCAGTTGACAAATTAAATTTCTCCTTTTGCTAAAGAACGCTTAATGCTACGTGGGCAGATTCATTTGCTTTCACGGCTGATGACACTGGTACACGCGGTACACGCGACAGTGGATAATTTAAGTTTGGCTTTTTATTTCCTACGAGGAGGACTCAAATAATAATGTGTTTAAGCAGCTTTGCGCACATTTGTTTACGGTATACAGAAGCGAAACTTAAAACCACATGGCTCATTTACATAAACTAGAAGCGCTGAAAAAACAGCTCAGCTTCTGTCGGACTAAAGGGCAGGACTCAGTGGAATATGCATGTTCTTTCTGTGACTGAGGGATGTTCTGCCTATGGTGAGTCTGTTCTGTGCTTCTATCGCGTTGGAGATGGTTCATGTTAAACTTTTCAGAGATTATACGTGTGCAGGTCGTACGTGTGCGGCGCAGTTCTTTATTTCACTCATGCACTTTATTTATGTTGCTACTGTTGTGATGAAAAGACTGAAAGGTGTAAATAATTCTCTTAAGACTCGCGCTTATGAGCTGTAGTGGAGGATGGTGCTTGTTGTAGTCCGTTTTCTGGGAGTTGTAGTTTTGCCTGTAGTTCCCTCGCTGGTTTGCACTGGTTTAGATGTCAAAAGGGTTTTGCAGCTCCGGGTGTTTCGGTCCAAATGGCTCTTTGAGTATTTAAGGTTGCCGACCCCTGGGCTAACAAGTGCATGTGCATAACGTTTAAATGTTGTAATATCGACCATATTACAACTGTCAATGTCGAAGCGTGTTTTGCAAAAAATGCCACCCAGTCCCCAGCATCACCACATTCAGTCCCAAAATAGTTTTTAGAGGATGTAATAGGACCTGTATTAACAGGTTCGCTAGCTAACTTGTTAATATTAGCACAATTTGCATTGCACGGTGGTGTTGTTCCCCTTGTCTTCTTTAAAAATAAAATGATGGCGAAATTTCCACCCGCTAAATGCGTTCTTCTCGGTCGAAGCCATGATGCCAGTTGCAAGTTTGTTCCATAGTCACTACTGCCAGACGACGTGAAGTGAAGTGTCGCAGTGCGCATGTCTGTATGACAGTTTGTTCTGTTTTCCCTCCATCTCCAGTTTGAAAACATAAATAACATAAAGTGCCTTCAAATTGTAATCCTGCTAAATAATCCCCGTTTTTACTAAATGTAACTGTAATCTGAGTACGTCTTCTTTCCTTGTAACTGTAGCGGAACAGTTACCTTTTTTTTGTATCCTTTTACTTAACTCCGTTCCATGTATTCCGTTACTCCCCAAGCCTGCCTATAGGTTTAAAATGTAGCACAACTAGCTGTCTTCACAGTATTTAAACTCTCTCCTCCTACTAACAAAGCGCTTGAAGCGATTTTGCATTTTTGATGCAAACAGTTCAATCCAATGGACAACATCATTACACATTACAAAGGCTTAAAAGACATAAAATACAAAAGATAACACACAGCTAAGTATGGACATTTGCGATGCTACAGACTTTTTACACCATATGTGGCAGCAAATGTGGCAGAAGACCTTTCACGGGAAATACTTTGTTTCCCAGCCAGGTATAAGGGAAAGGTGGCACTGAATGGCATTTAAATGTCAAATATTCTTTCTACATCCTTAGGAATATTTCTGTAGGATAATGTTGGCACAAATTTTACGAAACAAGACAATTCAGTAGTAATAATTGTGTAACAAACAGGCGGGTTTGTTACCTATAAGTAACACTCAGCACCTTCACCCTTCACTGAGACACTTTAAAACACAACACATTTGATAGCACACAACACTTTAAACATATTTGCATATACAGTGGAGGAAATAAGTATTTGATCCCTTGCTGATTTTGTAGGTTTGCCTACTGACAAAGAAATGAACAGTCTATAATTTTAATGGTAGGTTTATTTTAACACTGAGAGATAGAATATCAAAAAGAAAATCCAGAAAATCACATTAAGATATATAAACTGATTTGCATTTCATTGAGTGAAATAAGTATTTGAACCCTCTAGCCAAAAAAGACCCTTGTTTGCAGCTCAGCGGTCAGATGTTTCTTGTAGTTGATGACCAGGTTTGCGCACATATCAGAAGGAGTTTTGGTTCACTCTTCTTTGCAGATCATCTTTAAATCATTAAGGTTTTGTGGCTGTCGCTTGGAAACTTGGAGCCTCAGCTCCCTCCATAGGTTTTCTATAGAGTTAAGGTCCGGAGACTGGCTGGGCCACTCCATGATCTTAATGTGCTTCTTCTTGAGCCACTCCTTCGTTGCCTTGGCTGTATGTTTTGGGTCATTGTCGTGTGGAAGACCCAGCCACGAGCCATTTTCAGTTTCCTGGTGGAGGGAAGGAGGTTGTCACTCAGGATTTTAACAGTACATGGCTCCGTCCATCCTCCAGTTGAATCTGTGAAGTTGTCTTGTGCCCTTGGCAGAAGAACACCCTCAAAGAATAATGTTTCCACCTCCATGCTTGACGGGGGGGTGGTGTTCTTGGGGTCACAGGCAGCATTTCTCTTCCTCCAAACACAGCGAGTTGAGTTAATGCCAAAGAGCTCAGTTTTGACCACAGCACCTTTTCCCAATCACTCTTTAAATCATTCAGGTTCATTGACAAACTTCAGGCGGGCCTGCACATGTGCCTTCTTAAGCAGGGGGACCTTGCGAGCCCTGCGGGATTTTAATCCATTGCTAATCCATTTTAAACAAGTGTTACCAATGGTTTTCTTAGTGACTGTGGTCCCAGCTGCCTTGAGATCATTGACTAGCTCCTCCCGTGTAGTTCTAGGCTGATTTCTCACTGTTCTCATGATCACTGAAACCCCATGAGGTGAGATCTTGTATGGAGCCCCAGACTGAGGTCGACTGGTGGTCATTTTGTATTTCTTAATTTTTCGAACAATTGCACCAACAGTTGTCTCCTTAACACCAGCTTCTTGCTTATGGTTTTGTAGCCCATTCTAGCCTTGTGCAGGTTTACAATCTTATCCCTGTGATTTTCTGGACGTTCTTTTTAATATTCTATCTCTCAATGTTAAAATAAACCTACCATTAAAATTATAGACTGTTCATTTCTTTGTTAGTGGGCAAACCGACAAAAGAAGCAAGGGATCAAATACTTATTTCCTCCATATTTCCTGTCTTACAAAAAGACATTTCACATAATTGGTTTTAAAAAATGTATTTATAGTCTTTCCTTTTACCACTTTTAATCCTGAGGCACAGTGACACTTTAATTGACAGCTGCTGGGCCCTGGAGGAAAAGGAGACATTATTAATTAACCAATTACTTTTTAAATTGAGTAGTGCAATATATAGGGTATATCTGTTTTGGAATGTTTTAAGTATTGATGTGTGTGTTAGTGTATTTTATTATGTTTTAATGAATGGTGTGGTGTTTTGTTTAGTACTTACATCCTTTTTCTTCTGTCCAGGTCCTAAAAGAGTCCCCTGGAACCGAGCTCCTCCTTTTGAGGTTCCGGGCAGGACCAAGTGTAATATGTTGTACAGGAGTAGTGGGATAGGTGTTTATTGGTTTATGGGGTTTAAAGTTTACTTGGTGCATAGTTTTAGGGGTTTTATATATATATATATATATATAGTTGGGGTTTTAATAGTTATTTGGGTTTGTTTTATGGAGTGTTAGGGCAATATTTTAAGCTAGCGTTAATTTTTACCATCCCTGTTTTAGCCATTGTAGTTTTACCCAATCTGACAGACCAGATAAAAGGCGCCTCCACACATCATTCTGTGTTCTGCTGCTGGAGAACCACACTTAGTGGGTATTAGAGACAAAAAAGGTTGGGAACCACTGGCGTAGAGAGTCAGTGTTGCAGAGGTCAGGTGGAAGGGACTTCGAGGCTAGGATCCATAGTAAGATCTTATTATACTTCCATGGTTCCAGGGATGAATAGCAGAGCAGCTGAAAGCTCTGCCCCCCATGGTGACAAGATGGGCAAGGGAAACAGAACTGGAGAGAAGAGGAGGTGTGGAGGGAGCGAGAGGAGGTGGAGATGTGAAGCAGACTGGAAAGGTAAGGAGGAACAAGATTGTGAATGGCCTTGAAAGCGTGCTGGAGAACTTTTGAGTTTGAGTTATGAAGGACGAAGGACAGGAATGATGTGATGGAAGGAGGGGTGTTCTGGTGATGATACGGGCAGCTGAATTCTGGACCATTGGATTTTATGATATTTTATATGTTATTATATTTGATATGCAGACATTGTGCTGCCATCCCATGAATACAACAGCTCAGAATTCTAACCTGCATCTTATTTGAACATGATGTCTCTTAAACAATGTAGTATATTACTCTAATTGTTCTTTATAGTCTCTGATAGAGGTAGACGACTCCAGAAATGTAGCCCTGTTCATGATGTGACACGGCGCGCTCCCACTGGTCCATGGACACCACTTGGACACTCCTCCACAAACCCTGCTCCTCGAGAGTCTCCAGCTCCTGGTCCAAACTGGCCTTGTACACAAGATTGTCTTCATTACTTCTAGTCGTCAAACAGATGTAGCCTCCTGGATAGATGCATAGAGTTGAGAGCAGAATAAGTAATGTATTACATGGGAAAATTTCACTGCATTTGAAAAGTTGAATATTCAATAAAGTTTCAATGTTTGGCCTACAAAAGCCTACCTTATCTTATTCATTCCAATACTCTAATCAAACTCTTTCCTATATAAACTTTTAACCTCTATTAATACTATTAGTGCTACACCACTGACATACTGCAAAACACTTTGAATTAAATCAAACTAACCTGGTTTGGTCACCATACACAACTCTCTGACCACTTTAACAGGAACATGCCAAACACTGAGTGCTCCAACCATCATAACAACATCAAATACACCTGCAACAAAAGAAAAGGGGCACTATGTATATCGGTAATAGTTCGATCTATGCAAGTAACATTTCTTCATTTCTCCTACAGTTAATGTTTGACAGTACAGCAGTAAAGACCATCACACATTACACGAGAATTTGCCTGATTGCAGCGATTTGCTTCTCCCCAAGTTCGGGAAGGTGTGACCAGACTTTGTGTCTTTGTGTGCAATTTTGAAGCTGCTGTGCTTGTGTGTGGTGTCAGTGTGACTGTGAGCTGCTCTGTCTTATCGTAACCACCAAACATCAGCAACACTACAGTAACAGTCAATAAAACAGAGCAGCCGGAATGACTGACACAGAGGTGCAAGATACAAAATCAGGAAATAGTGAAAATAATTATTATTCGCCTCTTATAAAGTTGTAAATTTAAACTGCAGCATATCTCTGCAGCATCTCATTGACATTATCCATACAATTTGTCTTAATTATGACAAAGTAATGACACCCAGTCCACAAAACAGCGCTGTTAATCCAGTTTGAAGCGTAAAAAGGCAAGAGTAGTTCCTCACGTGTGTCTGTTTACATCCACATAGTGCGTGGATCGGGGTGAAGCTGCAGATTAGCGATAGTGACTGAAGTATCTGAAGTACTGCACCACATTTCACACATAATAATAACACAGTTTTGTCTTGCATCTAAACTAGAAGTGCAGTGCTCTCATCTTTTGAACACTTAGGAGTCTCAAAGCGAGTGGTTTTACTCTAAACAGGAAACAGCTGATGCGAGGTGCACCCACAATGTAGCCTGTGGTCCGCAGCCATATCCCGCAGCAGTCTTTGTGATGAGAGATTTAAACTCTCATAAGATTCTCCTCGAGTGTGTGGTGTGCACTTTGTCAAACTTTTAAAAATTGTTTAAGACCGAAAAATCCTGTAGTGTGTAGCAGCCTTAAATGTTTGAAATAATCATGATTTCCATTATAATCCCAATAAACAAAATTATATTTTTTTTAAAAAAGAACTGATCTATTACCATGCTCAAAAGGTAAAGGTTGACTTCCCAGCATTCCCAGCTTCAGTTCCTGGTACAATGTGGTGTTCTTAGCCATTTCCAGCATGGCCATGCTGCCATCGATGCCCACAAAATTACCAAATCCAAGACTCTTCAGCTGAACATGGAACATTGAAGAAACAGTGATGAGTGTAATATTGTGCTACATTAAAGAATTCAATATACTTAACCTTTTGAGGTTTCTAATTCTTTATAGCATCTCTGGAGTTCTTTAAGAGGGTTAATATTATCAACCAGTTAAACTAAACCATCTGGTCTCAAAATTTGCATAAATTAAGAGGGCTTACAATCACCTTTCTGACAGTAGGAGAAAGAAGAATTTAAGAATTTAAAGTTTATTTAAGCAAAAAAAAAAAAAAAAAAAAAAAAAGATTCCAGGAATGCTCTGAAGAATCAAGAACAGTCAAGTTGTGTCTCTTACAAAATGTGGCCCTCCTTGTCAAAGCCTGATCTCCTCAGATCTCAAAAGCTTCCCAGCTGGGATGGGAGACTGCTGGGAATACCTTGTGCCACAATGGGCAGTGGCAAAAACGGTTGGGCTCTTTGACGAGATGCTTTACCCACCTTGCCTAGTTAAAATGTTGTGTGTGCATAAGTGTTGGTGGTGGTCAGAGTGGCCGCTGGAATAGATTGGTACCCTTACTTCCGTCGTATGCCGCAGGGCAGCTGTAGCTACAATAGTAGTTTATCATTTTACTTTGAGCGTCTGGAAACCACTATATGAGACCAATGCATCATCAAAGCCTACAATATATTTTCTAATATTATGAAAACATACATATTGAAATATTAATGTCACTATTTTCTGGATACAAATGTTTAATAAATAATACAGTTGTAACGTAATACCTGTTTGGCCACCAGTCCTGTACCACAAGCCACATCTAACACCATTGCTGTGTTTCGGTCCCCATTGAAATGAGAGGAGACTGTTTTGGCAGCAAAAACTGGTGCATGGTACTCCAACACTGACACATCCTAATACAATACAACAATATTATTACAGTTTATTACTTTTGGAGTATGAGCTATCAGGCATTAATTACTGTGTGGTTCTACCTGGTCGTAGTTCTTGGCCCAAGTGTCATAAAAGTTTATCTTTTCCTCTGCAGATGTGGCCCCATGACAGGACAAGATAACTCCTTTTACATGTTCAAACTCATCACTGGAGGATGCCATTACAACTAGAAAAGAAAGAAAATGAAAATCCCAGTTTACAGTTTTAAAAGTATATGACATATTAATTAAGCTTAATATAAACCCAGTAAATAAATTATTCTAACACTCAAAAAATACATAAGATTCTTATAGATGATACATATGCTTCATTCTAGGGAACATGGGGTAAACTAGTGCCTTGCTACACCTACGCGTCTGCGTTTACGCGCGTAACCTCGCGAAACTCCCTCCCCATTTCAAAGAGAATGATCAAATCAATTAATAACATTCATTTTAACTTCATTTGAAGGAATAAATGTCATTACATAGGAAAAGACGATCTAATCAAACCATACGTGGAGGGAGGTGGAAATGCAATAGATTTCGACATTATGAATGGAGTCTTGAAACTCAAATGGCTGAAGCTCTTTATAAATAAAAGTCACTCTATTTGGTATTACATTCCCAATCTAATCTTCGATAAGATTGGCGGTATCAACTTTATTTTAAAATGTGATTTTTAGTTAAACAAATTACCAGTGAAACTTTCAGAATTTCACCAACACGTCCTCCTTTACTGGAAACTAATCTTTAAACAGTGTTCCCTAGTACCAGTGTTAATTTTGACAAGGAATTTTAATTTAGTTTTAGTCTTAGTCTTTTGACTAAAATTACTTTTAATTTTAGTCTAGTTTTAGTCATCAGATTTGTTTTAGTTTTAGTCTAGTTTTAGTCGACTAAAATGAAAATAGATTTAGTCGACTAAAATTACAATAGATTTAGTCGACTAAAAGCTTTTCACACGTATCAATTTTTACCTTTTACATTGAACATAAAACTATACTTTCTTGAAATTGGGATATTAATATGCAAACATTTCACACTTTATATTTAAACACAACTGTTTTTATTGAAAATGTGTTTCAATGTTTAAATGGAAAAGCAGTAGCAAACAAAGCACAAAGACAGTATAAATTATTGCTGTCTGTCTTTATGACACCAGTGTAAACCACATCAATAACTGTCAAAATGATAATTCACAGCTAAATCCAAAATATATTTAAAAAACAATTAAAGTGCAGGTGTCAAAGGCCCTTTTGCCCTATACAGTTGCAGATTATTAATGCATAACAAGTACTGTAACAACCTTTGAACTCTAAAACTCTAACCCTAACTCTTTTTCCCCTTGATTGACGCGCCACATGGTTTACACTATTTTGTCATCGTTTTAGTCATTCAAAAGTAATTTTTATTTAGTTTTCGTTTCGTTTTCGTCCGCAAAAAACCTTCGTTGACGAAATAATTTCGTCATAGTTTTTGTCAACGAAATTAACACTCCCTAGTACCTATTGTTCCACACTGTTTAGCAGGTTTCTTTAAAAAAAAAAAGTCATGTTCAGGACCCTGCATTAATGTCCACTCACAAAAACAGCTGTAAAATCATTATAGATTAATATTTTTCACACTTTTTTCAACTAAAACGTTTAACTCATAGATTATCAAACGACCAAACAAGTTCGCATTAGCCTACTACTCTAATTCCAACTAAAACATGTCCCAAGTTAAATTATTTACCGTTTTGAAATCCGCTTGAGACTCTTTGAACCAGTCACGACAACCAAGTCATAGGAAAAGTAAGGATGCAAAGGGGTGGTCACGGCAGTGTGCATAAGTAAATAGATTTTGCCCTCGGTTTTGCCTGTCAGGGACCGACATCCATTTTTATCAAAATATATACATATATCACACATCACTTTGCGATCAAAATATTTTATACAGGTTGACCTTTGAGTAAAATGGAAGCTACATAACTGAATAATAATTTCACGTTTCTTTAATTTTTTTTTCTTATTATTTACAAGCGCATGCGCGTTGCCCTTATCCTGCAGCAACTCCCCTTCCCAAAACAATCCCTCAAGTCTTCTGAACTACTGCTAACAGTTTTAAACTTTTTCGGAAGTTAACATCTCATTTTATTTTAGTGTGATATTTTACATTCAGTTTGCTTTTTGGGTTTATTCCCACCATGGGTACTTCTAAAAGGGTTTCTCGCTTCCATTGCCGTTTATGTCATAGTTTCGTGGCATGAAAAGTTCCCGAAACATCTGTTAGCTTAGCATCGCTTCCCAAAAACAAAAAGCCTCACTCACACGTTACAAATTGCATCACGTACGACTGAAGTTAATATCTGCGACACCTACAGGTAATGACATTCTTTCCATTGCATATTGCACGTTTTAGAGAGAGTATTTAATTGAAATTATATCAAGTTTAAATTAGCTCCATATTGTAAAAGCAAGAAACAAAAATGTAATATAAATCGTGGCTTTGGTTTGTGAACAGTACCATTTGCCCCCTTTACATCTATTTTATTATTATTATTATTATTATTATTATTTAACAGCAACATCCTAAAATGTCGATCCTTGGTTTAAAGAAGAAACAACCAAAGACTTTTAAGGTCAAAGTTATAACAATGGATGCTGAGATGGAGTTCAGCTGTGAGGTAATAGAGACTATAAATAAGGCAAATGTAATAAACAATTACTCATGGTTTACATTCTTTTTTTCCCAATGAACTATGCTTGATTAAAATAAAAATGGTTTCAGGTCAAATGGAAAGGTAAAGATCTATTTGACTTGGTTTGTCGCACTGTTGGTTTGAGAGAGACATGGTTCTTTGGACTCCGATACACAGTAAAAGACACGTATGCCTGGCTGAAACTGGACAAAAGAGTGAGTACTTATCCTGAATTCTGAATCCCTATTCAGACGATTTGATGTCTGTTGATAACATTTTTCCCCTCAAAGGTCTTGGATCAGGAAGTTCCCAAAGACTCTCCAATAACGTTTCATTTTTTGGCAAAATTTTTCCCAGAAAAAGTAGAAGAAGAATTGGTCCAAGAAATTACACAACATCTTTTCTTCTTACAGGTAAGAAAGACCTGTAGTAATTATACATAAAGATGTACACAATTACACTCTGTTAACAATTTTTGTTTTTAGGTAAAAAAACAAATATTAGAAGAAGAGATATTATGTTCCCCTGAAGCCTCTGTTTTACTGGCCTCATATGCAGTTCAAGCCAAGGTAAGAAAGCATGCTTTTTCATGGTTGTTTGTATTTGTTTAATAGAGAGAAATATGTAATATTAAACACATGGCATGCTGCAATATTTTATAGCAATGTTGCTAGTACTAGTAAAAGTATTTTATGTTATAAAGGTATTGTGATACATAAGAAACATGTGACAGTCAGGAATGCTGTTATTGATTATTTTATTGATTATTTTATTGATTATTTTAGACTTGCCTCAATGTATTGACATTCTCCTTTGCTTTGTAGTATGGAGACTATGACCCCAACTTTCACAAACCTGGTTTTCTGGCGCAGGACGAGCTCCTCCCAAAGCGGGTGAGTTTTTGTCCTTGTGATATTTATAGTTAAGTAAATCTATCTGACACAATCTGCATATGTGCTGCTCAGGTGTTGATGCAGTATCAAATGACAGCTGACATGTGGGAGGAGAAGATCACAGCTTGGTATGCAGAGCACAGAGGCATCGCCAGGTACCACTGATTTTATTACTTTTCTCTACAGCCCTGTGTAATTTTGGAGCTTAGCATCTCTATATCTGTTTATACACTACTCAAAAAATTAAAGGAACACTCATATATGAGTCATAGGTAAGTAATCAATCCAGGCAGTGCACAGGTTGGTCTGATGGGTTCTGCAGTCACGGGCGACTGTTCGGTCAACCAGGAGTTGGTGTTTGGCTCCCCTTGTGTTTTTGCCGATGCCCTTCTGTGCTGTGCTCATGTATTGATCCATGTGCCCACTTATCTTAGCCGCAATGATGCCTGACATGAGCTTCCATGTTGTGGAGAGACAGGTTATTGGCTGATAGTTGGATGGGACTGTACCCTCTGAGGAATCCTTCAGGATCTGGACTGTACGCCCTTGGGTTAGCCATTCAGGGTGAGTCCCATCCCTTAGCAGCTGGTTCATTTGTGCTGCCAGGCGCTCGTGGAGTGCAGTGATCTTCTTTAGCCAGTATGCGTGGATCATGTCAGGGCCTGGTGCTGTCCAATTTTTCATGCTTGAGACTCTTTCCTGAATGTCTGCCACTGTGATGGTGACTGGATTCTGATTCTGTCTCTTTACAGTCATATTTAAAGACAGTAGGTAGGCCTAATGGGATTTTTTTGCATGACATTCTTACCTTCAATCAAAGTAAGTAAATTACCGCTTATCCTTTAGCGGTTATTAATTATACATGCCGCGGTAATTAATTATATGCATAAATGCGGACCATTCACACCTCTATTCACAGCTCATTTACACAGCAATGCGTGCCCAGTAACGTGTATACAGCCACTATAGTCACTTTACAGTAGGACAATTTAAGAGAAAACAGTCTGTTTATATATGGTAGCTAACAGCAGCTAAGCATTAATCAATCAGAAAAAATGAAAAATAGCTCTAAAACTGACACATTTGCAACACTCACCACTCATACAGGTACCTCTCAGATCACAGGTCTTCACAAATAAGTGTCCTTTTAATCCTGACTCAAAACTATCGTCCATAAAAATAATGTAATCCCAGCATGTTGACAGCAGCTGTGTGTTTGTCCTCTGTCTATGGGACAGTCCTCTGTCTATGGGACAGTCCTCTGTCTATGGGACAGTCCTCTCTGCTCCGCACTCGGACTTCGATGAAAACAAGCAGTAGTTTTGTTGCTGGCCTAAACTGCGCTGAAGTTAACTTTTTTTAATAGTCAGAGTCGTGGATCAGACTGCAAGACATTAAAAGCCAGCGCCTCAGTGTTGCGCACATGGATCTATGGTTGCGCACTGGTGTAAACAAGAGCATGTGACTCGGGGGGTGGAGTACAGCGTCACAGACACAGACAAATTACTCCTCTGATAAATACTGATGTGGGGCCATGTATTAGGACATTTATCTGTCTGTAAATTGGATTAAGTGGACGCAATATAGAGAGTCTAAGCTTTCTAATGAGGTATAACATGCCCACATGGACTATCGGCCCATATTGGCAAGATTTAGGACAAAAGCCGATATGTCTCCATATCAGCCTACCAATATATCTGTCGGGCCCAAATAAATAAATAAATATCAATGATTTTGTTAATACCGACATTTTTATGCTTTTTTATATTAAAATACTAAAAAGAAAAGAATTTTCCTTTTTTTCTTTTCTTATAGATGGTACATGGGGGGGCTTAAAGGGAACTGTATGTCAAGAATTTTCCTTGCGAGTGCCCAACATCCCACTCTGTAAATGCAGAGTATTCCTGGAGATGTCAGTAAAGCTGTCAGACTGATGCCTTCAGAACTTTATAATGTATCCTTTCTGTCTACAGAGATGAGGCGGAGATGGAGTATCTAAAGATTGCACAAGATCTTGAGATGTATGGTGTGAGCTACTTCGCTATAACTGTGAGTACAAACATGTGTTCCCGAGTGTCCACACCAACACCACTTGCCTGGATTATTATCAGTCTGGCCTCAGTGCCCTCCGTCACGCCCCAAGCTCAGTCAATCGTGATTATGTAATTTTTGTGTAAGATTTGTTTTATTTCAGTGACGCATGTGAAACAAAGGAGCTGTTTGTTCTCATATCATTTACAAATAAAATCAAATTGGGTCGAAATATGTGTACATCCCCAATATATTTTTTTTTTCGTGGATCAGCACATCAAAAGCACATTGAGCAGTAAAATACAGTAATGATAGAAAGGTAAAACGAAAATCTCAGTTCATTTCAACAGGTAGGCTCATCACATCCAGTATAGGGCAAGTTGCCCTTAGCACATGTAGACCTTATTGCTTTGCCAGGGATGTTTCACAGTACAATATTTTACTTTATCTATCCTGCATTTTTAGTTCTTAAAATTTCCCAGAAAATCGAATATTCTTACTATGACAGGGGCAGCTTCTCCACTGATCTGATGAGTAACTTGGCCTGTTGGTGTCATAATGATAAGTTTGATGCCATATTGTTAAACATGTTTTTCAGACAAAGGAATACCAGAAATGTTACATCGTGCACCTATTAAGGAACTGTATGCAAGATTTTGATTTTAAATTTCATAAACTTGAAAATCAAGTGTAGGTTTTACTGATAACAATTCTAATGTTGATTTATTAATAATTACAAAATCACTGGACATGGTGTCCCATTTATTTGTGTTACGATTTCCAATCAGAAAGCAGAAGAGTGTTTCTCTGATTTGGGTTGCATGTTTCAATGCTGAAATCCAGTTCGTGTAAACTTAAAAGTATTCATTCTGATATGAGTCATCACTATCTTAACTTGGAATGTCTGTCCTCCATTTACAGGTTTAGGCACTGGTAACTAAGGTTCATTTGTGTTTGTAGTACCTTTTTTATTATTGTTAACGGTGAGAATGCAGGCTACATACAGGTCTTTTAAATGCTTGAATAAAAATGCATCTATGCAAGTTTAAAATATGAATTATACTCTGAATTTGTTATCAACTACATTTGTTTTTTGTGCTAAAAGCAAAACAAAAGAGACACAGACCTGTTGCTGGGAGTGGATGCCCAGGGCCTTCACATCTACAGCCCCAACAGCAAACTCAACCCAAACAAGTCATTCCCCTGGAGTGGCATCCGCAACATCTCCTACAGTGAGAAAGAGGTGGGATCAAAAACCTCTGTCCACACTCTGCAGCCTACTGTACCATGATTTGGATATTTATTGTTTTATTCTATGTTTTTTGTTTCACTAAACGTACCCTATATAATCATTGCAGTTCACTATCAAGCCTCTAGACAAGAAGAAAGATGTTTTCAAATTTTACTCGTCTCAGCTCCGAGTAAACAAACTGGTCAGTTTAACTTTTGGTTTTCTGAATATTGCCACATTTAATAATCAGTCATTTTGTTGAGCAGAAGTTCCTCTGTTGTAGATCTTGCAGTTGTGCATAGGAAACCATGACCTGTTTATGAGGAGGAGAAAGGTGGATTCTATAGAGGTTCAGCAGATGAAAGCTCAAGCCAAAGAGGAGAAAGCTCGGAAAAAGGTTGGCTTTAAATTTACACAGAACCAGCTGCATGCGTTGCAGCATTCTAACTGCATAATTTATTACTTTAATACAAATTGTGGTACTATCTGTTTGTAATGGCATCTAAATGACTTATTTTTGATCCCTTTCAGATGGAGAGGCAGATCCTGGCTCGAGAAAAGCAGATGAGGGAGGAGGCTGAGCGAGCAAAGGAGGAAATGGAGCGCAGACTCTTCCAGCTGCAGGATGAGGCCCGACTTGCCAACGAGGCTCTGGTGAGATGTTTGTCCTTTTAGGGCTTTAAGGTCACCATCTACACCTGTCCCTAGCAGATTTTTTTTGTGTGTACTATTGGCATTATGTATGCTGTTAAATCGAAAAACCTATTATGCTTGTGTCTGCTATATATTCATCTATGACAGCTGTTGCTCATTATTATTTTTAAATTTTAAATTGCAATATTCATCTAAAATAACTTAATAAAAGAAACAAGTCCACAACTTTCATGTTAGAAAGCTATAGTGCCCAGTGGGAGCTGATGTTGCTGTCATCACAACGAAGCTGTGCAGCTTAAAAACTCTCAAAAGTGAAAACAATCCTGGTAGTGTATTTAAAGATGTATTACGTAACTTTTCTGGTAGGAAGTCACCATGGAAAATTTATCCCTGTAATGTTTCACAGTATGGAATTTAACATATTTAACTTGAAGTTTTACAATTACAGCGTTACATTTACATTTTTTCATGGCGTTGCAAGAGCTTAATGCCATACTTTGGAACATTACAGGCAAGGCAATAACATCTCCATGGAGGTACGCAGATGGCAGCCCCTCCACCAGAAAGGTTACATAAACATTTCAACTTTGCAGAGAGTGTCATTGATGATTTTATCATTGATGATTTTGGCATTTCCTCTTAATGTCATTATTAAGATGTGTTAAATTGAATTAGTCTAATCTTGGAGCACCCCTGTTTAATTGTCTACCCTTTGCCTCAGCTGCGTTCAGAGGAGACAGCCGACCTTTTGGCGGAGAAGGCTCAGATTGCAGAGGAGGAGGCGAAGCTTCTAGCTCATAAAGCTGCCGAGGCTGAGCAGGAGAGGCAGCGATTGGAGGTGACGGCGCTCAAGACCAAAGAGGAGAAGAGACTCATGGAGCAGAAGATGAGAGAGGCCGAGCAACTAGCCGTCAAACTGGTGGAGCAATCCGAGAGGAGGTCAGACACACACAACACTGGGGACTATAGATCTATGAGCACTGTTGATGCAGTAATACTGGCAATATCAAAATGTCGCACTAATATTGCAGACTTTTTATAATGTATTGATTTGTAAGCTCAAAAATGTGCACTGATTTTTGCATCTATGTAGACCATCATTATTTCCTCTGACACAAAGCTGCCAGTTTAAATAAATCAGTGTCGGTAAACAAATATTCAAGCATTCGAAATATAAAAAAGACAGATCTTGTAATTTCTCCATTAAATCCGTCACACACTACAGGAGAATTTGGCTGCGATTTGCTTCTCCCCAGGTTTGGGGAGGCGTGACCCGAATTTTTTTCTTCGTATGCAATTTTGAAGTCACTGTGCTCCTCGTGTGTGGTGTCAGTGTGACTCAGCTGCTCTGTCTAAACTTCAGCAACGCTACAATAACAGACAATAAAACAGAGTGTCAGGGGCAGAGGAGTGACGGACACAGAGGCGCAACATACAAACTCAGGAAGTAAAGTAGCTCTTGTCTGTTTACATCCACACAGCACATGATCGGAGTGAAGCTGCAGATTAGCAATAGTGACTCTACTTCCTGTGTACTTTATCGACAGCCTTCTGTGCATTAAAAATCATGTATCTGAAGTATTGCACCACATTTCACAAATAATAACTCAGTTTTTACTTGTAATTAAGCTAGAAGTGTAGTGCTCTGATCTTTTGAACACTTAACAGTCTCAAAGCGAGTGGTTTTACTGTAGACAGGAAACAGCTGACATGATCGTGCTCACAGCTTTGTAACCTGTGGTCTGCAGCCATATCCCACTGCAGTCTTTGCAATCGGATATTCTCATAAGATTCTCCTTGTATCTGTGGTGTACAAGAGAAATCTGATCACCAAAACACCTGGTGACATGTGACAATTAACTAGTACTTTACTTTACAATTTTCTATGTCATTTTTGTCTTACAACATTAGTTTGCCCTTTTTTCTCAAACATTTCCTTGTCAAAACCTGCACAGGTCTGCACAATCATAAAGAAATCATCAGTGTTTCAATAATCTGTTTATTCCAGAAATCAGATAATGATCAGATTTTTGTTTTATTTTGGTGTAAACATGCACACCACAAACTTGTCACTTATTTTGTCATGAATTTGTGTAACCCTACAGACATCATAGGAATTTAAAAGATAACAAACAGCAAGGTGACTTTTTTTTTTTTTTTTTTTTTTTTTTTTTTACATCATTTAACATTGCATTTCTTTGGAGCTGTGCAGTGATGTATTTTTTACTGCAGTCTTTCATATCACTATCTAATTTTCACTACTTCCTTACATGCCTTACATTTATTTAGTACCTTCTTGTTCCTTTCTGATGGATTGCTGTCTGTAACAGTTATGTGAGGTAAATAGGGCTCACCTCCTGGTTCTCAAAAGGAAGGAGCGGCATGACCTGTTCTTCCAGCTCCATTTACTGATTAATGACCTCCTAAATCTAATCTAGTTTAAAAATCACACTCTTGAATAAAAACACTATTACCTCCACCTGCTCTTCTGTGGTCTACTGTAGATGCCTTTTTTATTAATCTCCCACTGTGCCCCGTTAGCTCTGGAGTCACTAAAGAATTTGTATTTTCAGGTTAAAAGAGGCCGATCATCTGAAACAGGATCTGACCGAAGCCAAGGATGCAGAGCGCAGAGCCAAACAGAAGCTGCTGGAGATCACCAAGACGACCTACCCGGTAACATGATGGATAGACCTGTTTCCCTGCCCTTTGTTACACTATTTATTGTCGAATATAGAAAGAGCTACTTTATATGTCATGTATCATATTTGTAAAGTACATGATGGTAATTATTATGGTTTTAGAACCAAATTAAGACTGCACAACTAATCAAATCAAGGTCCAATGGTTTGAAATCATCACTGATCATCTTGGATCTTTTTAATCGGCTCCAGACCATATGCATTTATTCGCTAAATGCATATGGTTTAGAGCACTGACAAACTATGGTGCACAAGCTGCCTCTGATAGTACGCGGGGCCCTGTGCAGTTTGAGTACTTAAGTTTAATTTAGAGACAAATTATATATTAACTACTTTTTCCATGGTGGTACTTGGAAAGCCAAATACTATCTTATATGGAACTATACCTAAACCACAAATACATTTGAATACTTTTGTGTTAAATGGCCCTGATTAAAGGCCTTAGGCCTAGTTTATGTTTTTAAAGATTTATTTAAGATTATTGTTTATTAAGGACAAAAAAATAAAACTAATCAGTAATCTTGATGCACTGTATAGTTTTGAAATATCAGCTGACTCAATGGTCATTTTACAAGATAAATATTAAACACACTGTAGTAATGCAGAGGTCTTAGTGTTCTTAGTGTGCTATGAGTACAAGTAGGATTATAGGGTGGCTGAGTGCTCTGTTCAAGATAGAGTGAGGAGCTCAGTCACATGGGAGTAGAGCTGCTGCTCCTACATGTTGAGAGGAGTCAACTGAGTCAGCCCATGGGGATGAGGCCTTGAGGAAGACCTAGGACATGCTGGAGGGACTATGTCTCTCGGCTGGCCTGGGATCACCTTGGGATCCCCCTGGAAGAGCTGGAGATAGTGTATGTGGAAAGGGAAGTCTCTGGGCCTCCCTGCTCAGACTGTTGTCTATGCGACCTTGCCCCAGATAAAGAAAATTGATAGATGGGTTATAGTTATTATCTATTTAATTAATTTACTACTATATCTCTGTTTGACCCTTCTTTAAAAACAATTAAATATTTTCTTTTACCTTAGTTAAGCTTACATTGTCAATATTACATTTTTGCCAATTACAATTTTTCACATATTTTGCCGTTTTAAAAAGTACAATTTTCATGATGCTTTCAGTGAGCCTCAGTGCATTTGGAAGTCACTTCATGTTTATTTATGCTGCAAGCAATGCCAGCACCAAATCCCACTAGAGTGACAGAGAAAATGTAAATTCAACATCTCTCTGAAATGCATAACAAAAGAATATTAGTTTATTCCTTCATTTGTAAGACTGCTACATTAACTATGGGCCATAGATGGGCACTACCTGGAGAGGTTGTGTATACTTTGAATCACCAAAGCCTTCACAGACTTCATATACTTCCATTTGACCCTAAACATGTGATAAAAAAAAAAAAAATTCTTAAAGGCATAATGCCATCAGAATCTTATGTGTCTGACTTTATTTCTAGACTTGTCATTTTTAAGCACGCTATATTACTATAGAAATATACTAGGATAAATGATAATATTGAAACTACTTCATGCCTCTGATACAATAATAATGCAAGGTAATCCCAGTAAACCATTTTTAAATGGACAGAATCATTAAAAGGCATTAACCACAAGTATATAATAAAGTGTTTGTTATTTGCAATTATTTGTGAATAATTAGACATAGAAGTCACTTATTAAATCTCAGATGTCATTGTATTACAACAAAAATACCCCAAAATCTCCCCACTTTTATAAAGAAATTGAACACACGATACATTTTGTGCCCCAAAATATATTGTACCATACCAGCTTTCATATATTAAACAGTAAGTTGATAATATTTACTGTGCCGGGCCTATTTTTTTTTTTCATTTACTTTTTGCTTAATAGCTTCTATAGGATTCACAACATAATGCCTATAAAAACGAATTTAGATCTAAACTTCTAAATGTGTTTCTTCCGAGGGCAAGGGCACTAGTTTACTTAAACTCAGGAGAGAGCCATTTATACCAAATTTCAATCACTTCGGGCAATTTTTATTCATCTTGTCATCTTTGCGAGCTTGTTTTTGGACATTTGGACATTTGGACCCAAGCCAGCCTGAGTAAATTTGGCCAGTTGGTATTGGGTTCATTTAAACAGAAGGGCTAAATTCTCTGCCCCGGAAGTTTGTTTATCCTTTCATCTTTTGATCAGAAGGGCTAAACTCTCTGCCCCGGAAGTTTGTTTATCCATTCATCTTTTGATCTTATTCCCATTTTGGTCACAAGTGGTAGAATCGATACAAGAAATATGCCTGGGAACAGGTACAGCCTGGTCCTGAACTAAATGACACACATACAAGACATTATTAGAGCTAGAGTGTTGCTACTTTTAAAAGAAGTAGTAAGTAATTTAGTGGTCATATGACTTTATTCAAACATGTGAACAATGTTCAAATTGTACAGGGATTAAAGTTCAGCAGCAGTGAGTGTGTGTTTGTGAGAGAGAGAGACTTTATTGATCCCAAGGGAAATTCAGGTTTTGCAGTTTTGCTGCAGCAGTTGCTCTGCGCTTCTCATTGGCCTTTGTGTCTCAGTCAAAGGTCTCAGTGCAGTTCAACAGTAATAATAGAAAGATTTAGGCAATGTTTTTGAGATGGAAAAACGCAAGTTATTTGTTTAATGTGGGATCGAGTAGGATGCCGAGGTTTCAGATGAGTGAGGGTGGAGTGAGTGAAGTGTTGTCAGAATTGAGACAGCCTTAATAACCAATCATTCAACAACTAACTACCATACACAACAAACATATTCTAATTCTTCTCACTTTGTCTATAGCTACGGTAATACACACAAGAGCTGATCCAAATTAAACATTCTCATGTAATAAATAAATGTTACTCTTACACTTGTTTCTCCGCACCCTGTAAAATTGACAATTTATTTTATACAACTCTTTACTATCTTTTATCTTTTGTTAAAGTTGGGTGTAGTTGAACAAATTTTATGATTTGATACACTAAATCCATTTTGTGTCCAGCTCATAGCAGCCTACTCTGCCCCTCCTGCTCCTCCTCCTGAAGCCTCAAACTTCTCTTACGACTCCACTTCGATGCGTTTGGACTTTAAAGACCCCGACATGAAGAGACTCTCCATGGAGATTGAGAGAGAGAGGTGAGACGCTTCAACAGGCCTACACTATGAGACACACTGCTCATGATTTTACATTTCTTCATTGTAAATGACAGTATTGATCTAAAATGGCTAACAGAAACGGCTCTATTGACTTCCTGTTCAACACTGCAGAAGTGAAAGCAGCATTCCACTGTTGTTCACTTGGCAATATAGAAAAACATGAATTTAATTGCTGCTGACATGGTTAACCATAACAGCATTGAGGATTGGGTCAAACACAGAGGACAGATTTTGATTTAACCTTATAAACTAGTGAGGAATGAGCAAAGACAAGTTTGTAAATCGAGGAAAGTTAGTTTAGGAGTGGTAGAACTGGAGTTAGCAAATGATGTTGTCCTGAGGGCTTCATCGAATCAGGACTTACAGCATGCACTGGGGCGGTTTGCAGCTGAGTGTGAAGCAGCTGGGATGAAGATCAGCTCCTCCAAATCCGAGGCCATGATTCTCGACCGGAAAAATGTGGCTTGCCCTCTCCAGGTGGGTGAAGAGTCCCTGCCTCAAGTGGAGGAGTTCAAGTATCTTGGGGTCTTGTTCATGAGTGAGGGAAGGAGCGTGAGATTGACAGGCGGATCGGTGCAGCGTCGGCAGTGATGTGGTCCCTGTATCGGACCATTGTGGTGAAGAAGGAGCTGAGTCGAAAGGCAAATCTCTCGATTTACTGGTCAATCTACGTTCCTACCCTCACCTATGGTCATGAGCTTTGGGTAATGACCGAAAGGACAAGATTGCAGATACAAGCGGCCGAAATGAGTTTCCTCCGCAGAGTGGCATTAGAGATAGGGTGAGGAGTTCAGTCACACGGGCGGAGCTCGGAGTAGAGCCGCTGCTTTTCCACGTCGAGAGGAGCCTGCTGAGGTGGCTCGGGCATCTGTTCCAGATACCTCCTGGACCCCTCCCTGGGCAGATGTTCTGGGCACATCCCACTGGGAGGAGGCCCCAGGGAAGACCAAGGACACGTTGGAGGGACTATGTCTCTCGGCTGGCCTGGGAATGCCTTGAGATCCCTTGGAAGAGCTGGAGGAAGTGCGTGTGGAGGGAAGTCTGGGGCGCTCTGCTCAGACTGCTGCCTTCGCGACCCGACCCCAGATAAAGTGGAAGAAAATAAATGGATGGAGAACTGGAGTGGGCAATGACTTCAGAGATTTTGATAATATGCTTAATTTCTTATTTCAGGCTGGAGTACATGGAGAAGAGTAAGCACCTCCAGGACCAGCTGAAGGAGCTCAAATCCGAGATCGAATCCCTAAAGCTGGAGGAGCAGCAGCAGCAGGCCGGCCTCTTCCACTCAGACCCCCGCGGGTACCACCCAGAGTCCCACTATGTACCTCACAGCAACGTATGTGTCAAATGACTGTTTGTATTTAGTAGTCTGAAAAGATTTATCTCAGCAACTAAAGAGTTAAAAGGCACACCAGTGTAACTTTTCTGGTGTGGATAGTCACTTATCCACCTTGCATTTATCCAGGTTTAGGTGTTTTCATTGGAGAAAACACCTTGAAAATGCATTCTTACTGAATTGCCTCTCTACTTATCTGACTTGTAACTTGATTTTGTGGTGTCACCTGCTTGTGGAAATGGTTAAGTTAAATAGACTTGGACAAACTTTATTGATCCACAAGGGAAATTATCTGGATACAGCAGCTCACTCATCACAATATGATAATGGAGAGTAACAAAAATAGATGGTATAGCAAAAAAGATAGCAAGAGACAGGTGTCAAATGAGACATAATTATCAAAATAAATGTATATGTACAAGTCAAAATAAAATAGAAAAATAAGTAATAAACTATCAAATAAACTATAAAATCACAGCTGTTTACAAGAGACAATAACAACAGTGCAAATAATATGCTGATTGACAGGGCGTAAGGTTATCCATTACTTAAGACTGAGCTGTTGTACAGTTGTAGGGAGTATTATCTGTTACATAAGGGTGAGTTGTTGTACAGTTGTAGGGAGTATGGTATGAATGTAGTCCTGTATCTCTCACTGTTTGAGCGGAGCTGAAGGAGCCTGTTGGAGAATGAGCTCCTCTGTCCCTCTATAGTCTGGTGCAGTGAGTGAGTTGTACAGTTGTAGGGAGTATTATCTCCTCTGTCCCTCTATAGTCTGGTGCAGTGGGTGAGTTGTTGTACAGTTGTAGGGAGTATTATCTCCTCTGTCCCTCTATGGTCTGGTGCAGTGGGTGAGTTGTTGTACAGTTGTAGGGAGTATTATCTCCTCTGTCCCTCTATAGTCTGGTGCAGTGGGTGAGTTGTTGTACAGTTGTAGGGAGTATTATCTTCTCTGTCCCTCTATAGTCTGGTGCAGTGAGTGAGTTGTACAGTTGTAGGGAGTATTATCTCCTCTGTCCCTCTATAGTCTGGTGCAGTGGGTGAGTTGTTGTACAGTTGTAGGGAGTATTATCTCCTCTGTCCCTCTATAGTCTGGTGCAGTGAGTGAGTTGTACAGTTGTAGGGAGTATTATCTCCTCTGTCCCTCTATAGTCTGGTGCAGTGGGTGAGTTGTTGTACAGTTGTAGGGAGTATTATCTCCTCTGTCCCTCTATGGTCTGGTGCAGTGGGTGAGTTGTTGTACAGTTGTAGGGAGTATTATCTCCTCTGTCCCTCTATGGTCTGGTGCAGTGGGTGAGTTGTTGTACAGTTGTAGGGAGTATTATCTCCTCTGTCCCTCTATAGTCTGGTGCAGTGGGTGAGTTGTTGTACAGTTGTAGGAAGTATTATCTCCTCTGTCCCTCTATAGTCTGGTGCAGTGAGTGAGTTGTACAGTTGTAGGGAGTATTATCTCCTCTGTCCCTCTATAGTCTGGTGCAGTGGGTGAGCAGGAGTGTCCATGATGGAGAGCAGTTTGTCCAGTGTCCTCCTGTCCCTCACTGTGACAAATGTCTCTAGCTCACAGCCGATCACATAACCCGCTTTACAAATTAGTTTGTCAATCCGCCCAATGTCCCTTTTACTGGTGCCGCTCCCCCAGCAAACCACAGCGTAGTACAGGGCTCTGGCCTCCACAGACAGTCTGCTCATGCTCTTCTTGTACACCGCATAACAGTTGTCCCTCCAGTCCAGCCTGTTGTTCACATGGATGCCAAGGTACTTGTAGCAGTCCTCTATTTCCACGTCATGGCCTGGGATGGTGACAGGCTCCACAGGTGTCCTCTTTCTCCTGAAGTCAATCACCAGTTCCTTGGTCTTGTCAACGTTCAGGAGCAGATAGTTTGCTTGAGACCACTCCACAGAGCCCTTAACACTATCCAGGTTAGAGTGAGCCTGCTGCAGAAGATAGATCAAAGCATCATCCACACTAATGTGGGCCTGATAGGCAAACTGTAGTGGATCCAGGGATGGTGCCACCAGGGGTCTGAGCTGAGCCAAAACAAGTCTCTCAAACACCATCATTACATGAGATGTCAAAGCAACTGGTCAAAAGTCATTAAGTCCAGATGGGATACGCTTCATGGGCACAGGCACAATGCAGGAGGTCTTCCACAGCACCGGTATCCTTTCAAACTCAGTGTGAAGAGAAAGTGCAGGATCCCAGTGAGCTGTGTAGCACATGTCCTCAGCATGCGCGGGCTGACTTGGTCTGGTCCAGGAGACTTGTTTTGGTGAACTTTCTACAACTGCCTTCTCACCTGCGCAGGTGACAAAGACACTGAGCTGGGTTCCACCGTGGGGGTGGGAGTAAGTGTGGGAGCAGAGGTGATGGGCTGATGAATGGTCGTCTGAGTGGTCTGTGTGGATTAGGCGTCTGGGAGGTGTAGAGATGGGGGTGCCAAGGGATGAGAAACAATTAAAATGCTAATTGAGTAGGTTTGATCTGTCTGGGCTATTGTCCTGCTGCTTTGTTTTGGAGAGACCAGTGATGGCCTTCATTCCCCTCCACAAATCTCTGGTGCTATTCTGTTGGAGTTTAGCCTCCAATTTCCTTCCTTCAGCATTGCACCTTCTTCACCTCGTCCTTGTCACCAGAGTTGAAGGCCTGCTTCTTCTTATTAAGTAGATCCTTCAGCTGGCTGGTGATCCAGGACTTGTTGTTGGGGTAACAGCGTGCATGTGGGGATGGCTGTATCCTCACAGAAGTTGATGTAATCTGTTATACAGTCCGTCATGCTGTCAATGTTGTCCCCATGCGGCAGGCAGAGCACATTCCAGTCTGTGGTCTCAAAGCAGTCCTGCAGGGTATCGCTGGCTTCCTGACTCCACTTCCTTACAGTCCTAGTGGTGACAGGCTGCCTCTTCACTGCAGGGACATACTGAGGCGTTAACAGGACAAGATTGTGGTCTGATCGTCTCAATGGGGGCAAGGCAGTGGTACTGTATGCCTCCTTAGAACTGGCATACAACAAGTCAAGAGTTCTGTTGTCCCGAGTTTTACAAACTGGGTAAAACACTGTCCAAGGAACATGATTGAAGTCTCCAGAAATCAGTAATAAAACCTCCGGGTGTTTAGACTGCAGCCCAGCGACCACAGTGTGTATCCTGTCACACGCTGCATCTTCGTCAGCTGAGGGAGGGATGTAAACTCCGATGAACAGGACAGAAGTAAATTCCCTTGGTAAATAATATGGACGCATTCCCAAAACCATAAGTTCAATGTTCGGCGCACAGATACGCTCCACATTTCACATTATTATGGCCAGGATTACACCACCTCTCGTTCACCAAAACAGCAGTCCCGCCTGTACCAGGCTTTAAGACGGTACGCATAAAGTAAAAAATAAAATAAAATCTTAAAGTGCAAACAAAAGTAACTTTAAAAGGTAGTTGTTTTCAGGAAAAACCTCAGGAGCTACTGTGTCCAGCTGCCACTCTCTCAGGCGCTCAGGGTGTTACTGTGCCGTACTGCCATACTGTGGTACATTCCAGGCAAAGCAATGATGGAGATGAGGATGTGGAGGACCCTCTACCAAAAAATTGTTTTTTCTTTAAATTAAGTATACGTGGTACAGTTAATGTCTTCACTCTAAACTCTTGAGGGTACAATCCTGTTTTATAACAGGACTTCTATTTACTAACACTGTATGTTTTGTTTTGTCTTGTCTTTCAGAGAAACTCTGCTTACATGTCACAGATGGCATTTTATGAAGAGGTGTGATCAGTCCAGCACAAAAGTACTGCATCTGCAGAACAGATACTAAGTCAAACACATGTGTGTGCTTACAGAGACCTTTGCCATTTTGTGCTTCACGCTGTTACTCTAAAATGGACCTACTGCGCATATACGG
Organism: Taenioides sp. WSHXM2023; assembly: GCA_029959045.1. Classification (NCBI taxonomy): domain Eukaryota; kingdom Metazoa; phylum Chordata; class Actinopteri; order Gobiiformes; family Gobiidae; genus Taenioides; species Taenioides sp. WSHXM2023. The sequence goes on along the minus strand of CM057098.1, from coordinate 11,020,192 downwards.
TGTGGGAAAACATATGCCTAGTGTTGATCTGATGTTTTTGGTTAAAAGATGCCGAGCCTTAAAGTGTGCCTTATGAACCACATATGGCTTTTTGCAGTTAACATTTTGAACAAAACTAATATTTAGTTTTATTAAGTTACAATTTTAATGGCATTTTTTTTTTCATTCTAAGAGTTATATTTTAACACTGTGCTACTTTGTTATTGAAGTATTTTTCTAGTAAAAATGGAGTGATGCTTTTGTAGTGGCAGACATGGACTGTTAAAATTCAGTATTTGCCCAAGTGTTTCATTTTCAATTTTTACTGTTGGTAGTTTATAGTAACAGAAATACAGAAGTGGCTTTATCATCTCTATGTGCCATAAATACTTTGCATTATTTGTTACTAGATTGACGTCATTTCAGTTTTTTATGGTTTTGTGCCTTAAATTGTATTTTTTACATTTTTATGATAGTTTGCCACGGTTTTGATAGATATTATCTTAAGGTTGCATTTCTCAGGACTGTTCAAAGACAATCACACAGCAAATGTATAGATAACCTGAATGTACAGATAGCCTTGATGACTGATGGACTCCAAGGTCTTTTTTGATATCCTGCTTGAAACACATGCCTTGAGCTAGATTAAATGCTGACCACCAGTTTACTAATGGGCAACAAAGCACTTCAGTTTCATTTTCATATAATACATTTACCTTAAAAGGCATACAGTGTTCCCAATAACAATATTGCTACCATTTATTGTTGTGATTTCAGATTCACTTGTGTCTTGCCTAATTTTCAGTATGCATTCAGTGCTTTCCATTCATATATGAGATGTAACCTGTTAAAATACATCGGCCCTTTAACACTACTTTGTGTTTTGTTTTTTTGTTGTACATAGATTATTTTCTGTTATACAAAAACAGCAGGATAACATAGCTGGACCTGTCTCCACACATGTCCTATTGCAGCCTGAATACAGCTCTGAGGATGAAAATAGCTTGTTGACCTTCAGAGAGGCACTGCTTTTATGAATGGCCTCAGTGGGAAACTCTGCCCTCTGATGGGCACAGGCAGAACTGCTCCACAATGTTAACATGTTGTCCGACTGTCTTCTGGGGTAAATGTTTCTGCTGATTGATTTCATCAAAATACATGTTTACTTCACAGTCTAGATTGTTTTATTTAGATCATCATTAGCTACAGAAAAACTGTTGCTATTCTTCCTGGGGTCTACATTGGTACCAGGCATGAAACCTTTTGGCCTACAGCAAACAGAAAGAACTACATGTACAACATTAACACAGATAATTGAACTAAATCAGAACTAAGACAAAAATACAAAAATATACAAATAATACAAATTAAAATAATAATAGCTCTACTTTCATAAAATTTGTTTAGGTTAGAGATGCCATAATTACATGTTTAAGCCCTACACAAAGGTGCAGAATAAATACAATCCACAATTACAAAGTTCATTATATCATCATTTTTAATATACTGTACATATTCTGGACTGAATATGAAGAGTCTCATCCTTTTATAAAAATGAACAGACCACATCCTTGAGATCAGAACAGTCATTATCAGAAATTTGTGCCAGTGGAGCCAAATCTACAATGGCCAAATCATGTGTGCATCACTAAATTATCTGTATCATTTTTGTTTAGCAAACCAATCGAGGAGTCTTTCCTGAAAAAATTGTCCACAAATCTTCGATAGTGTTGAAATGGCAGGGTTTTATGTGACCATACTCAAATTGGCATGTTACGGAGGTTATAATAGATAGGGGTCAAAGGTCATGTCAGTTTATATGTGTCATTCATAAGATTTGTATCATCTTACAGTGATTATCATCTTTAAAACATAACTTTAAATGAAAAACACAAAGAATTTCTTGTGTTCAGTCTTCATAGCCAAGTAAAATTGATTTATCGAAAAATACAAATTTTTCCAATATCGATTTTGTGTATTTACACCACAATGCAATTTCAAATGACATGCACTGGATGGCTGACAAGGTTAATTATACATGTGATTCAACACATCAATAAGACATAAATATATAATAACAATACCCCAAATCCTCCAGAACATATGTATGGCTTAGACTTACTGAAAGAGAAGGCAGTGTTTTGTTACGGAGGTTAGTCATATTCATAGGAACAAAGAGCATTGACATTTTCTTTCAGTTTTAGCATGTATATGGGATATTCCTGGTTCTACATTGTTATATATATTTATTGACAACAAGCTGCTTAGTGCATTCATAGTAGATCTATCTCTGCCCAAATGACATTAGACATTTACAATGAACAAAAGACAATCGTTTCCATGACAACAACAAATGTTAGATGCCTGTTACGGAAGTTAGATGTTATGGAGGTTATAAAATATGCTCTGAATCTGTATATGGAAAACAGATAGAGAATTATTATTTGTTTTGTTGATATTGTCAACAAGTCTACCCCATTATACAAACATTTTCAGCAATGAATCACATAAACTTCTAAGTACTGTGTGTGTAGTGGGTGTTATGGAGGTTATACTCTTAAAAGTGACAATCTTATTTTGGCATATTGACCGTGTACAAATACAGTATCAATCACAGTGAGCAAAAATAAAACTTTTTATGATATAACTCATGGATGTTCATAACTTTAAGCATACAAATATGCAGACTATGGCTAATATATTAATATTTTAGGATCACTGCAATGTCTTGTTACGGAGGTTATTCTGCACTTGGAGACAAGCTTTGGACGTCTGTGAATACATGTTCAATGAACACTCATTAAAAAACCCACCAGTTTTCTGTAGAAGTATGAGAAAGTGTACCAAAGGACATCTACAAGTATTTATTTGTGGTATTTTGACAAGTAAAACATGCCATTGATGTTTGGAATAGTCATTGGAGACACTCAAAATTCTATCACAATAGTGTATAACCACTGCCATGGTAAAAACAAACCACGAGGCCAGCATGATCCAATTTGTATCAGTTATTGGCACATGCCTTTGGTGTCCAGGAAATGTACAAAGGGTTGTGTTGGTAAGCTTTAAAAAATTCATTTAGGTGACATGGAAACTGGAGACATGATATTTTTCAGTTGGTTCAGTTTATTGATAATGACTGAGAAACAGTGGGCTTGACTTCCTTGCCACCATTGCTCTGCAGTGCACTGACTTTTGGGTTTGGTTTGACGACAAAATCATCTATTTGATTATAGGCAACAAATTTAAGTAATTCTACCACTATTACCTCAATAATATCACATTGCATAGTGATACAGACCTGTTCCAATTCTCATAAAAGCTACTGAAAATACACCCATCAGAATGAGAATGTGTTTCAATACATCTTTGTGAAAGAAGTAGCTCACCTTTTTAGATGATCCATGGAAGCTTTATAGAAAATATTTGATGCAATTCAAGAGGCTGTAGTGGTCACCAGATCAATTGGAGCCCAAGGGAGTGTCCACTCTGACTTCCCCACAGATTATCTTTGAACAGTTGTGAGACCACTGGAGATCCCTCTCATGTTCTCAACACACAGTATGAGCTCCTGCAGTTTTGGAGAAGATATAAAGTTATGCAAAAATGACAGGTATAAAAACTAATTTGTATCCCAGTCTATAAAATGTATTAACAACATGAAGTGATTTTGCAAATGTGTGGAGTCTGAGTGATTGTATATTGTCTACATATGTTTTGTCATGTCTTTATGTTGATGCTGCTGTTCCCTGCTCTGAGCCACATTTCTCCACGAGACGAAATAAAGGAAAACCTGAAACCTGAACAATTAAATTCCAAATTAGTGGACAAACTATTATTTTGTAAATTGATTAGTCATTAAGATCTTGATTGGCCTTTTCATTGTTCTGTTCATACATTCTGGTGTCTTGTTCTTCTCATGGGGAAAAAGTGAAATCAGCTAAAATGACTAGGTTTTTTGTGAGCTCATATACTAGTAACTCAAATCAGATTTATCTATATCAAATGTTTTCATAAAACAGTTTGCTTGCTCAGCCACAAACTCCTTGTGGCTTGCATTAGTATCTCTGTTCTACAACACCATATTTGTGATTGAGTAAGAGGTATTTACAGCCACACAAAAAAATAACTTGCACTAGTAACCTCTCCTTGGTGTTTCTTGTAATACTGCAGAGGACAATATTTTCTTTGGCTATGTTTTTTTTACATTACATTTTTACCTCCGCCAAGGAGGTTATGTTTTCGCCTGAGTCTGTCTGTTTGTTTGTTTGTTTGTTAGTTAGCAAGATAACTCAAAAAGTTATGGACGGATCTTGATGAAATTTTCAGGAAATGTTCCGAATGGTAAATCCAACAGATGATTAAATTTTGGTGATGATCCAGAAGAAATCCTGGATTCTGGATCACTTTGAAAATTTCGTTAGCATTGCGTTAAATGGGGCTTGGCGGAAGTTTTTCTACTTTCAAGTTTATTGTGCGCTTTAAAGGCTATCTATAAAATACAAACCACACAGTGATATAGAGTCAACATTTTTCTTCTATGGAACAGTTTCAGAACTTTCTCAAAGGTAACAATCTCTTTTGAAAGCTCATAATATTTCCTAAAACTAAAGGCTCAAGGTGAGATTAGTGGGTGTCAAAGACAGACCACAGCTGGACATCCAGCTAACAGGAAAATATCAGATTTGAGGAAATGAGATGGATAGAATTCATTTTGGCCTGAATAGCCCAAGTCCCATCTGCTCCAGCTACAGCCTGTCCTGTGGCGTTGGGACATAAAGCCACTGTAACAGCAGAAATAGGGCACTGGGACATTTAGTGTATCTGAATTGCATTTTTTTTCTTTCTTTCAAATGGGCCACAAAGACATCATGAAGTGAAATCACGTTGTGCGTACAGAAGACAGGAGAATAAACCTTTCAACGTGTTCTGCAGCGAAGGCATTTGAAGGAGCGAGATAATTGGATGCTGGAGGCTCATCTCAGCAAAAAGCAGGTATTTAAAACCATTTTATAAAAAAAAAAGTAGAGGAATGAAGATGTGAACAAGGATTTGAATGGCTGAAAGTAGCAGTGCTGAAAGTAGCAGCACTTTAGCATGACCATTTGTAACCTACATTTTAAATTCACAAGTCCTCGTTGATTGAGAAATTGCAAATAACAACAACGGAGTGGTTGGTTGCTTTTGTGGCTACCTGGCTCACACACTGAGCAGTTTTTGCAAGTGCAGGTACAGTTCAAAGGACACAAATAAGGGTCTGGTGGATTTTGTGAAATGAGCTCTTTGTTTTTGCTGTATCCATTGAGACCATGGAGGCTGGCTGACAGGGCCGGCCCAAGCCTTTATGGGGCCCTAAGCAGAATTTGATTTGGGCCCCCTCCCCCCCCCACCACCACCAAAACATAGCCAGAACATAACTGAAAACCTTGATAAAAATAGTATCATTGGACATTCAAATTTACCTTTTTCTTGCTGCTTTTTTTCTTCCTCTTGTCTCTTCTTCTTTCTCTTCTCTACTCCAGACAGATAACCTCGTTTTGAGACATGGCTTCACAGCCAACTAGTCCACCTATCTTCCGAAAATTAAAAGTCAATCACTCCTGTCATGTACGCCTAGTTGCGCAGCAGTGCAGTGGAAGCAACCGACAGCAAGAACTGGTTAACCTATATTGTACCAACTATGAAAATGATACAAAAAACGTTGTTTTTGTTTCTTTTGTTTCTGCAATATCATATCATTGATATTACACGTTTCTCTGTTCGTTTGCCTCCCATTACGCAGCAGATCAGTGTCTATCTCATGTGCTCCCCATCCCACAGCAGACCCGCGGACCACTGCTGTCCCCCTAGTCGCACCCACTCGCACCCACTCCCACCTGTCCCAGCAGTCACATTGTCGTCTCACAGGTGTCCACTGAATTTGGTGGAAATCGACCACCAAATGCAGTGGACACCTGTGATGCAAATGGCTCAAATCGACCCACGGCAGAAACTGACGACTGCTGATCCCTGTCAGAGTCCGGCTGCTCCATGGCTCCATGCACAGTTTTCTATGGTTCTGATGGTGGCCTACCTACTAAAAACTAACTAACCAAAGCGGCGCAATGGGAATAATTTGGTCACGAAATTAAATGGAGCTGATGACAGAAAGGGTACGAGGATGTGAGGACAGCGCTGTAAACGGCCTCATGTGAATGAGCAGCTTTTGTACAGATCCAGATCAAACCAAACTATAGAGCAGTGTTAACCAATATATGAAGCGGACAAGGGGCTGTGCTTTGCTGTGGGAGGGCATCTGGATGGGGCACAAACATCCTGCACGGCACATGAAAATGTTATGAATGTTAAGCATTTATCATCCTAATATATTTCCAAATAAAAGAAGCCTTGAACATATTCCACTTTGTTTTTGAGTGGACTAGTTTGATATTCAGGCACCGCACACCTCTTATTCAGAGCTCCACGCCCCACACTTGTGCTAACATTAAGATCGGGGGCAAGACAGGGCCCTTGAGATGCTGCAGGCTTTTTACACCATATGTGGCATCAAATGTGTCGGAAGATCTTCCAGAAGAAACGTTGAATTAACAATACTATCACAATGTAAAGTAAATAAACTCCTGCATTAGGACTTCAGCCTCATGTCTCTTCTTACAACTCTCGAGCTGCTTAAATGTATTCTACAACACTGGGTTATTTTCATATTCTAAAAATATCCAATTAGCCTTCAAATTAAGAAAAAACAGTCCAGCATTTTTATTTTAAGTATTTTGTGCATATGCTAAACCTGTTGTGCGTATGCTAAACCTATAATCATGAATGACCATGGACACTTGCTGCCCTTTCCTTATAGGTTTCCCTAGCTACAGTGAAGAACGGGTCAAATGCAGAAGACACATTTGTCAACAGAGCCTCAAAAGTTATTTTATATTAACAAGACAATACAGTAGCAATGGTGATTAAAAAAAAGTAGCATTTTTAATAGATCTGCTGTTTTCCCACTTTCCCCAATATAGTAGGTGGTTTAAATGCATTTTCTTTGGCAGTATACCATATGCTCTATCTAAACAATGTTAGGGCCATATATCTGAGCTGCATTGTGTGGGATAGAGCACAGATTATAGGCAGGTACCAGGGGATCCACGCTCCAAATTGCTTCTTCTCTGATATTGATCTCTTCATAGCTATTCAGGCCCTCTGCAGATGAAAGCCTGGCCCGCTTCGCTCTCTGTGCTCTGGTCAAAAGTTGGCGGGGCATGAATGAATTTTGAGGAAGAGGAGTGGTGTGTAATCCTCTGACCTGCTGTAACCAAGAGAGCAGCGGTTTTAACGAACAATAGAAAAACAATTGCTATTCACTCTGAGGCTAAGGCGATAGCAGCACAGCCTCTTTCACTGTGCATTTAGGAGGAGATACAGACAGAGAATAGCCAGTGATGGTTTTTAGTTGAGTTGTCAGGCCTTGTCATTTTATAGTGAACCATTTTACAGGATAAAATACTCAAAATTATAATGTTTTAAAATAGAAAAGAACATAAAGAATGTTGTATTTCTGGTGACAGAATCAAGATCTGGAATTAAGACCAGGAATTCTTGGACGACTTCAAGATGCCTTTACACTTTATACTGACCCCTATCTGCCTGAAGGGAGGAGCTATATACACTGAAATGAACACACAGTATCTGATATTAGTTGATATCTTTAACCCTGACACTTAACCCTACAACTTCATTAGTATAGTTAAAGAATGATTGAATGTTTCTTAATAAACTGTTAATAAACTCTGTTCATTATTAATTAAGTCATACTTTATTAAGGCAAAAGTGTAGTTATTATAAAGTGTAACTGGAGAGTTTTAACATTGAGAAGGGCATCTGCCATAATGGCTTCAAAGTGCAAAACACTGCAGATATTTTTCAAGTTCTCAGATCAAACATTGATCCAACTCTGGTCCAAACATTTGTGTACATTTCCGTTTGTATAAATCTAAAACCACGTTTTGCAGTGCCTTATTAAGAACATGTGGAATGCTCTGTACCACAGCACTATTGATCCCCCCCTGCCTGTCGTGTCCCATAGGTGCTCAGCCATATTGATTTGTGAAGGCCGTACACTCCAATAGGTTTTATTCTGAAACCATCCCATAAGCCTCTCTATTTGAGTTTGTCAACACTGTCCATTCAGAGCCAGATGGAACCCATGCAGTTTTGACATGGCCCAATTCATCAACACAAAAGGCTGGCTTTAATACAAAACATACAACATCACAGCAGCGGGCGTGTGCCTCACAGGTCAGAAAACACACTTCACACTGTGGTCTACTGTTCATGAGGGAATACTGATGAAATACACTAACAAAGAGACAAGCGAAAAGGCCTATTGGCAAAGTGTTCCAAAACATTTCCGTGTTTGTAAAATGTCATTATTATAGCATTTTTACTCAAGCTTTGCTTTGCTTTGATTGGAAATCACTTTTTTCACCTGGAGTGTTAGGGCACTATAATAAAGGTTGTCACTGAAGTAATAGAAATACAATTTTATCATGTCAAAAGTTACTCTTTGGTATTTTATTTTGTGTACACATGAATCTTGGTGACTAAATACCATGTCTTTTTAAGACTATCTCTTTAAAGTCTTTGTGCAGAGCACCAAACCAGTTGAATGTTGACCAAAAGTTGAATGGGTATACAGTGTTTGTGCACACTTCATGACATGTGCACATAAGCATATCTAAAGAGGCTTCTGTGTGATGTCAGACGCACATATGTTTGAGTGGTGTGCCACACAAATGGCACATAACATAATTCATAAAAAGCATCACACTTCTTTCATTCTTTTGTTCAGCGTTTGTAAAGGCCAAGGTCCCTCTCTGAGATCTGTCTGATCAGTCAGAACAAACGTGCTCACAGAATGCACTCAGAATGATTCAAATGCACACTGCATTTTCTGAACACTCCCATTGTCCTGCAGTGCAAATATAAGACTTTGATTAACCATTTTATTGATGCTAAAATGAATGTATTTGATTCCATTTTAGTGTTTAAATGTGAAGTGGAACTATTGTTTATCAGGTCTGACCTGACCAGCAGGTTCCTGTTTGGCTGCAAAATAACAGACAAAACAGTCCAGATTAGCACATAAATCAGAAGACAGTCTACAGTATAGAGTTTGAGAGGAAAAAATTTGAGTTTGAGAGGAAAAATATTTGTGAGTATCAAATAGAAACACATAGAATAGTGCTATATACTATAAACCACACTTGGAATGCCACAAGAGAAAACAAACATAATGACATAATAATATATAGATATTATATAAAGATATTATATAAATAAAGAATGAATATTACACTTTTAAAGATGCACTGTGTAACTTTTCGGGTACTCACCACCAATTTCTCCATGGATGTTGTGGTATCACTTGGAATGTTCCACAGTTTGGCATAAACATAAAAAGAACAGCTACATAGTGTACCTCTGTAGTATAACACGTTATCATCAAATTGACAGCAGCAAATTTACAACAATTTCATCTTATCATGATAACTGGGAACACGGCTCAGCTTGAACCATTCTTTCACTGTTTATCTGATGGTGTTGTCTTGTTGCCGTGGGAATACATGAGGGATGAAGAGGTTCGTTTGGCTTCACATGGGCCTTAATCGAAGTATTTTGGAGCAAGATGCAAAGAAAGAGCTTCCTTTTGCTGATACATTTTGTCAATGAGATGCAAATCCATGCAGCAGTGAGACGGGAAAAGCCAACTCACTAAGGCAGACTTTAAAGTCCTGCTACTTCTTCAAACGCAGAGGCCATAGCAGAGACACGGAGAGCTAAAAACTGTCTTTCTTTCTTCATCAGTCACTCAGCGGTTCAAAGGCACATGGAGAAGAGGAGCTAGGAAATCCTGGGCACGAATTGAATCAGGCTAATCAAAGCAATACTGAATGTAATCTTCATGCATTAGAGCTTTCTCATAAGAATTACTGTAAACTGTAAAAAAATCAAAGCTAAAAATTGAATAGTTTCATTTATTAAAGAGGCAGTATTATACTTAGGTGTATTAATTGCTAACATGTTTAGATCACCTTGTTGCTATATTCACTGAAAGCAACGCAAAGCATGTTTTATGAGAGTCTCCCCTCCCTTCGCTCCCCACGTCACATTGCAAATCAGCGTGCTTCCTGATAATGAAACTACTGCACATCATATCAGGTTTGTCAAGTTGTTGTGTACATGCATGAATGGCATCTAAAACCTCTTCAGGCGTGTTTTTGATTAGGGGACAATGTTATAACATGATGGAAAGCTCAAAAAGTATTAAAGATGTGTGTAACTTTTCTAGTGGAGGTCTGTCACCTGCTTGTCTCCATTTTCATGATTTTTATTGCTTTTCTTGAATGTGCCACAGTATGGCATTAAATGTATTTATGTTTTTCAAGATATTTTTGAGCAATAAATAACTACTAAATAATATATAAAGTTAATTTAATAAGTGTAAGATAGAAATGTGATCAATTCAAGGAAAGCTATAACATCTCCATGAAGACTTTACAGTACCCTATTCTTTCAGAACAGTGACAGCCAACCAGTTGGACAGTGATTTGGCAGTTTGTTTGTTTTTATGCCAGATGCCCTGCCTGTCATGCCCAGCAACATATAATTATCACTGTGAGGCAAAGCAACTTCACTTCACTTATCAGGAGCAGTGGACTCATCTCTAGATCTGGAGCTAGATTTGGTCAGAATTTTACTTATAATGCATGTTGACCGCCAATCTGCTCCAACAGCTGCTCCGATCACTCAAACACAACCATTAGAGACATGACAGATGAAATATCTTGCTCAAGGGCACACCGGCAGTATATCCTGTTGAAGAACGGAGCTGCCAACCTTTTAGTTATAAGATGACTGCTCCACCACCTGAATGACTGATTGAATCACTGTATATTTTTTGGCCAGACTGGGCAACCGTGCGTCATTCCATCCATTTCATTGCTGCAATTTCTGCAACGTCATTTATCCTAATCAGATGTGTTCTGACATTAGACAGAGGGACACTTATGTGGGCAATCACGTATGTTCCTCTGAAGGTTGTGCAGTGCTGTCTGTGGCCAAGGTTATCTCCAAAGTGTCCCATATTGATTTGTTGCTTTGGCTGTGGGTGAGACAGAGTTTATCAAGGGACACTCCACTTTTGGCTTTATCAATACCATGGATTATTCAGCATCTATTCACCTCTGTCCACAGTTTTCTGACTTGGTTGAATTTCTCTCTCTCCAAGTCTATTTGTTTGAGTGCGGCGATGGAGTCTGCAAATATGAGATGATTGATTTTCATTTACAGAGACAGGCGGGTGGTGACAGCCCAAGATTTGTTATGCAGCTCACTGTGAAGCTCCTGTGTCTTTGGTGTGACAACAGATCAATACAACATGATCCCATCCAATCAGAGGACGACATTGGCTCTATCTCTCCCCTATCGCTCGGTCGTCCTGCATGTCAACTTGCTATGATATAGGATGTTTGCTCGCGTCTAGTTTCAAATAGTGAGTCTATGGTTGGGTTTCCATGAATCAATAGAACATGTCCTAGCAGAATACAGTTTTTGGCATTGGACATATGACTTCCTTTTCTCCATTACTGTTTATTTCGTACAGTACCCACATCTTTTTGTAACATTTTTACATAAATTCATCTTAAATTGCAGGTCATATTAATTCTAACATATGATTTTGGAACACATCTATAGAACTTTCTGTCCTCTTCCCTTCTGGCTGTACTCTGTCTTTAATCAGATGCCCTTCCTTTACAGCCCTGTCCATTTATTCAAGAACCCACAAGATCCCCTATGTTAAGAATCAATTATTAACAGGATTTCTATACCACGTCCTATTAAGCTGCATCATCCATTTATTTATTATGCCAGGTTGTCCCAGTAGATAAAATAGGTACATAATGCTAAATGTATGCTGTAGTGATTCACTTCCAGCTACCACATGCGTATATTTTCATTGTGCTCTTGGGCAAGACACTACACCCATTGACTCTATATTGTGATCAAAATGTCTAAAGATGCAGAAAGTGTGTATGAAGAGAATTATTGTTTTCTCATACTGAAAAACCAACCAATGACATGTTGGAAGGGTAGAAATTTTGATAAATTGATGTTTAATCCAATCTACTTTATTTATATAGCATATTTTATATAGTGTAATATTAAAAATAAATAAATAAATTAAAACAAATGCTCTACCAGTGTAAAATCATAAAACAATAAATCGAGGCTAACAACAATAAATAAAATAAAACCAGTTTAAAAAAATAAATACTATCATAAAAGACACAAAGGACCACACAACTCACACGGTGATAAAACCCAGAGAATAAAAGTGGCTCCTAAGGCGAGACATAAAACACTCCACTGTGCAGGATATGTTAATGTAACTCTTTCAACCACTAGATGGAGTTAAGAGCAGGAACGTCTACAGAAAACCCTGCAGATGATCGATATTATGATTATAATGCCAAACCTCTCTGAATCACCTAAAATGTTGATATAACAGGTACACATTTAACTGATTTTTTAGTATTGAATTCATGTGGTGAAGGCTTTATTGAGTCCTCATGAGAATAGAAGACCGTGTTTATGTGTGTGTCTCTGTGTGTTTTGGCCCGTCTTTCTAAATCCTCGGGCTGCTCGTTGCCTCTTTGGAGACTTGGCAGCTCCTCGTGTTTGTGCTGTATATTTATATATTAAACTGTGTGAGTGTTAAACGTGCACAAGTAGCTGAACAATCCTTGGACTCCCTCTCACACCTCTCCTGCCGTGGCCTACTTCCAGGTGGTCATGTGACACAGGCTGCCGTGGTGATTAAGTGAGACGAGCTCAGGTCCAGCACTGCTCCCGGGCACTACAGGTCCCATGATGCCGAGGGGCACCTCTCTGTTTTGCAGTACCCTTGAGACTGCTGCTGTCAGTAATTAGCCAGCGTTGCCTCGGGTGTGAATGTGTGTCTGAGTTGTTTGTGAATTTATCAGGAAATATTTAGTCAGCCTGTTCACTGTTTTCGCTGTAAATCTTCACGCCTCTATCTTTTGTATGTGTTACTGGCAAGGTAACAGCGCACCTCTGTCTGCTGTTTGTAGCAGCGTTTAGCTCAAGTGCTTTAAATTTGCAATGAGAGTGCACAGTCTAAAGTGCCCTGTGACAGCACTCATACATTTGAGACAAGGTTAGTTCAGGCGAATGTTTAAAGAGAGGGTATTTTACTTCTGTCAGGTATTATCTGCTAACACATAACATATTTAGATCAGCATGTTACCTTTTATTGTTTTGAAAATGCTATATTTGCTGAAAAGAACAAATGTTTTATAAGTTTGTGTTTGTTTTTAATTTCCTCACACTCTCTTCACAGCGCTATCACAACACAATCAGCATGAATCCCGCTAATGAAACTACAGCACATTGCATCAGGTTAGTCTAATTGTTGTGTACAGTTCTGTATCATGTTTTTGTAAATTTATGGAGAATTGTCATGTGGGAGCATTGCACAGAATCTTACAGCTAACCGTAAGGAAGGTTTATTAATAATAGGGCCCATAGGAGACAACCAAGATGAAAACCTCTTCGGGCATGTTTTTGATGAGGGAACAATGCTATAACATGGTAGAAAGCTAAGAAAGATTTCTGCTCGTCCGCTTCCAAATATTTTCACCTGAGAAATTTTATTTGCCTCACACAAAGAAGATGAATTTATGTTGGACTTAGGAGTTTGTAGAGTTTGGGTGGGATTCCTCCTCTGAAAATACGCAACAGGCAAGTCCTCCTAAGTTACCAAGAACTTCTATCTCGAGAGGGGCAGTGCACTGTCCCTGAAAGGAGAGGAGAGTGCCTCTGTACCCCTGTGGTGTTTAAGAATGGGTTCAAGACAAAGGTATTTTACTTAATATTGCCCTATATATTCTGCTAAATGTATATACAGTATCAAAGACTGCATCAGACAATGTGTTCTGCAAAAAAAAAACCCAAAAAACCAAAAACAAAAACAAATAACAAATAACATACCAATAAAATATATGTTTTAAAATATGATTTAAAAAAAAGTGAAATTAAGGGAATGAATATTGGATTTCATGCTTTCATCACACACAATTTACGTGTTTCCTCCATCAAACCTAAAAACATGCACCAGAGGTGGAAATTAGCTCTAGTGCTGCAAACTGGCACAATGCATCTCTCCTGTTAAGGTTAATATATATTTTGCACTGTCCCTGTCTCATAAATAAACTAAATAAATTATAAATAATGATAATAACACATTCAATTACTATGAGCAATTCACAAAACAGACACACTGTGACAACTTTGGAAGAAAATCATTAAAACAACATGATCTCAAATGCAAATGTATGAAAATGAAGTTACCATGGGTTAGTGTTGTGTCTGGTGAATCACTGATGTGTTCAGGTGCTGCTGCCTTGTTGGCGGGCAGTTAGCTGTCATGTTAATGGGGAGCAGGCGAGCTCCATATTAAGTACGTCCTTGATCCCTCTGTCCTTCTGCTCATGTGTTCTTGAATCACATTATGCATTTGACAAACACCTTCTATCTGCATTGTTTTAGAGTTTAGAAGTGCAAACCTTACTTGAAAAAAAAAGAACAACTTCACCAACTAGTAGTTGAGCAATGTGGCGGCACAGTGGTACACTTGTACGTCACAGCAAGAAGGTTCCAGATTTGACTCCGGGGCCACTCAGGCCTTCATGTGTGGAGTTTGCATGTTTGTCCCTGTGTCTGGGTGGGTTCTTCCACAACAGAATCCTCCATGAGGTAGTCCTGACAAAGCCAAGCTCAAGATCTATGGGTCAATAACGGGCACAATAAAGTGTTACCTGTCCAGATTAGAGCTGAGTACCAAAATGGAGGATTATATCACCTAAAATATTTTTTAATAAATACAAGTAATGCAAAATGGAGATGGCCACAACATGGCACTAACTGATAAATAAGACTTTAATGCTAATAACAGTAAAATCACTGCCCTCCATGCGCTAAGTGGAAAAAGTTTGATAAAAGTAACTTTTGCAGTTAATATTTAATTTGCTGCTCCTTCCTTTATGTTATTTTCAGTCCATTCTTTATTCCACTGACAGTTATCATAGTATGAGCCCCTCATAGTGCTTGAATTAATGTAAAGACAAAGGAAAAATCCATTTAGTCACAGCGCTCATTATTTCCTCTCTCGTAGCAGTAGTGACACAGTAATTACAGAACCCTCGCATGTCTCCTGTTTAAGTGTGAGCCCTGAACACCACTGCTTTTGATTGATGTTGCAGTGCGCTCGCTCGCGTTTCATTCACTAATCTGTCTTTGATGGTGTCCGTGCTGCAGCTGCCCTACATACACAGAGCAAATGAATATTAAACCAAAGGAGGGGGCACTGAACAAAAGGTTGAAGCTTTGAGAAGACCTCCTGTGAAGATGCCTAATTGTTTACTTGACATATCCATTTCCCCCAGTCTTTGATGGTCCTGTTTAAAGCAGATGGTTAAGCACACACACAAAATCGATTAAGACTGTATACTGTACCTTCTTATCATTGTTGTATGTTGTACACAGGGATTTACCATAGAGTCTCTGCCAGCAGTACCATGCAAGTTAATACATTTAAAATCATTTTGACCTGTTCCTAGCTTTCACAAACCATTTGGCACATTGCTAGCTTTTCTGACTACCAGCAGAACTTTTTCGGACAGAAAAGTGAAGCAGAGTGGACCTCCCCTGCATAGCTCTCATGACTCTTTCAAGTTTGCAGAGATAATGTGTTTTCTTGGGTCATTTGAATTGTATAAAAATCATAGGAAATGTTTGGCATTATTTAATGAATATGTTTTTTGTTAATTAGTTATTTTGTATCCTGATGTCAACCTTAAATCTGAATGTATGCTTTCAGGCCTAGCCAGTATCCACAGTGAACACCCAAGAATAGAAAGACAGACTGGGCTAAGTAAGCCAGGCTTTCAGGAACTTATCCAGAACAGAAACTTGGGTTTAGTTATTGGTGCCTTATGCATTAATAAACTACTTTTTGCTTTGTTTGCTTGTGTCTGTTATATACTTAGAAACTATGACACCCTTGAATTATTATGTTATAATTTGCACATTTTAGATCGCAATATTCATCTAAAATGACTTAATAAAAGAAATGAATCTGCTGACTGTCACTTTAGAAAACTGTAATGCCCAGTGGGAGAAGACATCGCCATAAACATCATCACAGCAAAGACCGATGAAGTTGTTGCTACCTCAGATGGATAGCTGCACATCATGCTAACAACTAGCAAATTTTTTTCATTGTACCAAAATGACTACATGATGCTGCTGAATCGTATGCGTATCACTGATTAAGAAAATAAAATGGGAGAACAAAGAAAGTACAGATCAGTGGCCGTGTACCATGGCGGTGAAGACGGGAGTTGACAAGCAATATGGCGTCTTGAAAATAAAATGAGATTAAGATTAAAGATTGCTCAAACATGCACAAATCACTCCAAATACAACTTCAAGAGGGTAAATGAGAAGGGGAAACAACTGACATGGTTAAAAGCTCTGAAAAGTTAATTTTGCATAATAGGTCTGTGCTAACATTTAATGAGATTTTTTTTTTTTTTTTTTTATGTCGAGTCTCAGCTTTTTTGCTTTAGCTTCCAGAAATAACTGAAAAATGGAAGTAAACTTTGAAACATCTGCCCCACATTTTAACTGCTTCTTCTGGTCCTTTCACAATAAAACTTTCTTTGTGAGACAACCACAATGCCTTGATTTAGTCCACCCTCCAGTCTTTTTCTACTCCTGTCAGAGCTGAGACAGACAAGCTGGCCTGTGATTGGCTGTCAACATCAAGGTGAGCCCGTCCCCTCCCGCCCACATCTCCGCCTCTGCGTGTCAGTCTCCACCACCTGTCACGACGGGATACCCTGCACACCCTGTCGCTACAGGAACCCCATTGCCCTTGTGGAGCTCAAACCTTTGCATCAGATAAGTTCAGGAAGAATCTCTGAACACATTTGTCTCATCCATGTCCAAAGATAGGCCTGAGGTCCACGGTTGCATTTTTGAATGTGCTGTGTTGTGTGATGGAGTAGATGGAGTGTGCTGGTAGGTGGTCTCTGTGGATCGCGCCCACTCACTATGATTACAGCTTGGCTTACCTCTAAACTGCAGACTGACATTTCTGGGTTTGAGTGGGCGACTCTGACCTTTGCTGCTGTGGTGAACAGTCATTTATGTAATTGTGTTGAAAACATGTTGATGTACACAAAATCCAGTGTTTGATAATATATATTTAATTTTAATTATAATGATAACATTATAACCTTATATATTTCGAGCTCTGATTGGTGGTTTATTTTGTGGTCTCTTAGTCTTAAAGGTCCTATATTATGCAAAATTTACTCTTGTGAGCTTTTAACCATGTTATAATGTTGTTACCTCATCAAAAACATACTTGGAGTTGTGTTTTGTTTCATTTAGTTTGAGTAATCCTTTATTATTAATCTATCTACATCTCCAAAGCTCAAAATTCTCTGTATACCTTGAGATGTCATGAAGTGGTAGTTTTTAAGTTAACAGCTCCTTTAACCTTTTGTTCAACAGAGATTGGCAATTTCAGGGCTGAAATTATCCAAATTATTCTAGTGAAGGTGTATGGAGTTTAAAAACACAGTGGAGCACTTCCTGTATTACCGCATGGCATCACAAGGTGGAGTGTTTTGTCTATAAGAGAAGATCTCTGCCTAAATATGCAGGATTTGTGTTAAACATGTGTGAATGAAACAAAACACAACTCCTTTTTGATGAAGAAACAACATTGTAACATAGATTGGAAAATAGCGCAATATGGGTCCTTTAAAGATTGTGAAGTCTATTGTGTTAGAAAAGATGAAAAAAACCCAAAAAACAATATTGAACCTCTAGCGTGTTACCTATTTGGGGAAGGATAAGAGTGAATAATAATAATAATAATAATAATAATAATAATAATAATAATAATAATAATAATAATAATAATAATAATTGACTTTGTCACTGGCGAGGGCCAATTACAGAGCACTGGGTGTGGATTGTGGATATTGGAGGATTTTGTGTAGGTGAAACCTAGATTTTTTTGAGCTAGACAATAAAGGTTACACAACCATGCATGAATCACTCAAAACACAACTTGAAGTTCATTAATGATGATGGGAAACCATTATGAATTGCCAATGGGGATGAGTACAGCTTTATGAATCTTAATCTGAATCACTATAACATGATTAAAAGCTTGTACAAGTTAATTTTGCTTTAGGCTTAGAACTTGTTGATAAAATGTCTGATGAACTGATTTTAAAGTCAGCATGTCTCATATGTCCATGTGTTAGTATTCACATTGATGGTTCAATGACACAGGGACGTGTCTACATTTAGAGTCAAATGAGACAGGCACAGAATGTTAAGGGCATCACATTACATGGAGGTGGTGAAACGTTTAAGGACTTTAGGACAAAAGTATTTATGATCTGTAACATTTATGAAAGTTAAAGTATTGAGAGCATCAAATGAGGACAGAGGAGATAATAAAAATAATAATAATAATAATAAAAAAAAAAAAAAGCACTGTTCCGAGAGAACACTTTGCTTTATTGAACATATCTCCTCCACAGTATGGAACAAAGCCAAAGTCACAGCTAAAAGCATATTGTCATTTTTACAGTCACATAATATACAACACAACACGTGAGAGGTTCTGGGTTCAGTTCCAAGCTGACAGAACTAGGTTCTGTCTGTCTTTTCCCCCAAAGTCACGGTTAAAAAAGTTTGTCTAAAATGCCAAATGAGCGCTGGTGTGAATTATTGTCCAAATATGTTACATTTGTATACTTTTGTCTAGAGGCAAAACCCTATAAGGCCTAATTTCTTTCAGACACAACCCTGAATAAAATATGTATGTGATGCAAAAGAATGTACACGTATTTATTATTTACACGTTATCACACTCAAAAAAAACTTAATAAAAAGCAATCAAACTTTTGCCAGCTGGTAGGAAAAAAAAAACATTCTGCTTAGTAAAGTATTTATAAGGCCTTATTAAGTACTAGTTATTTGTTTATAAACACTTATAAAGCATAAATATCATTTGTACATTATTTAATACTGTACATTATTTAATACTGTGAGCCATTAACATGGGTGTCAGTAATATTTTAACATAAATAAATTAACCAAACAGTCCTCTATATGGCCAATACTTTATTAATAAAAAAATAACAAATCACCAAATAATACACAAACTCACTGCAGTGGTTTAGTCCATTTTGTGCGTCCCAGAGTGCACTGGCAAATCCAACCACTATTTACAACCTCACTACTGCCTGTGCAGGCTTGTGACAGTTTAGTTTGATTCTTGATTTTGTGTCTTGGTGTTTTAGCTGATTTACATTCATAAGTGAAAATACTGCCTCATACATTACACTAGACAAATGGTTCTCAACCTCCAGGGCCTCTTGGAGGTTGCAAAATGATTTCAGGGGGTTCCCAGATAATATAGGGAAATTTCAATGAATGGAATATTCTCAAGGCTTGACACCCAAATGCAGTGAGAACTGTAGCTTCTGGTCTGATAGTAAAAATCTATCAGACCAGAGGAGGTCCCTCGACTAGAGGAGCTCATGGTCCAATAGAGCCCCCTGTCCTCATTCATTAATGAATATATAATAAATGGCTTGTGTTATGTACAAAATACAGTTGTGGTGTTTTTCCCCCAGACTTTTCTCCTAGATTTAGATTTTCTGAATCATTTATGCTTGTCTGAGCAATCTTGCGATCTCCCACTGGTACTATTCAAAGTCTCCTTTTGGTTATATGAGACCGCGCCTGGTTGTCTAAGACTAAGCCCACAAGCCGACATAACCAGGAAGTTCTCTGCAGCTCTCCCCATGCTCCCACCACACAGCTGCTCCCTGCTCAGCCCTCCCCCTACAGAACAGCGAGCAGCAAAAACAAAACAGTTTTCATAATAATAATTATGGATACTGATTTTCCACCCTTTATTTGCCTTTCTTAAAAGTTAAATCAAGATGACACTTTGTCAGTTTGTTCCCCATCACAAATAAGCTCTCTGTAATTTGTCCACGACAAGCAGATTTTTAAAAATAAATAAAACTTTGAGAGGGCACTAGATAGCCTAATTTATATAGCTGCTTGATTTGCATAGCATTTTGTCCAGCTCACAAATCTGCACGCGTGCTCTATTGGGCTCATTCCAATCAAAAGTAAAAAGTTTAAAAGTAAAAAATTATGAGTTTAAAAGTCATAACTTGTAAAAAGTTTAAAAGTCAAAATTATGAGTTTAAAAGTCATAATTAGTCATATTTATGACTTTCTGTGAGGCTTTTATTTTTTATTTACTGGCGAAAATGGGCTTATATTAATGCCATTACCAAAAATTAAATTCAACTGGACAAAAGATGTTTCACTGCTCATCCAATCGGTGTCTTCATTTCCCCATGCAATGAATACTACCTGGGCAAATGAGGGATTACACAGATATTACCATCTAGTGTGTATATTTTGTAAACTTATAGCTTCCTATAGCGTTAGTAATGTCACTTATATATATATATATATATATATATATATATATATATATATATATATATATATATATATATATATATATATATATTATGGCATGCCGTTTAGGAAATTAAAGAATATATTGAATGGATGTCTGAATATATTGAATGAACGCTTGAATATATTGAATGAAACCTGAATATATGGAATGAAACTTGAATATATGGAATGAACGTTTGAATATATGGAATGAAACTTGAATATATTGAATGAAACTTGAATATATTGAATGAAACCTGAATATATTGAATGAAACTTGAATATATGGAATGAATGTTTGAATATATGGAATGAAACTTGAATATATTGAATGAAACCTGAATATATTGAATGAAACTTGAATATATGGAATGAAACTTGAATATATTGAATGAAACCTGAATATATTGAATGAAACTTGAATATATGGAATGAACGTTTGAATATATGGAATGAAACTTGAATATATTGAATGAAACCTGAATATATTGAATGAAACTTGAATATATGGAATGAAACTTGAATATATTGAATGAAACCTGAATATATTGAATGAAACTTGAATATATGGAATGAACGTTTGAATATATGGAATGAACGTTTGAATATATTGAATGAAACTTGAAAACTGACGTCATGGCGGCACTGGCGCCATCTTTTGTTTTCGATGTCAGTTGGTACTACGGTGGCCGAGAGGTGCAAACCAAATTTACAAACTGTAAAGCACTTTTACAAAGTTTGAGACAAATTTACATTTTGGAAACCATTTTTACATATCATAAAACAAAATTACAAGTTCTGAAACAACTTTGCATTTCAGAAAACAATTTAACAAGTCGCGAAACACTTCTGCGATATAAACCGGCTTCATTCAGTTTGCTTTTCAGAGACCTCAAGCTGATGTGAACACCGTGTAAACATGACATCATGTCCACAATTACGGCGTACGAGTGTCCCTCATTAAAATATCTTATACACTGCTGCAGCATATCCGGTCTGTCGGTCTGGTCTGTGCCTTTTAAAAACTCTAAAGACCGACCACACGAAAAACAAAATCGCGTTAATCGGCTCATATGTTCCCCACAAAACGGGCAAAACATCACTCGCTCGCTGTCCATCGTGCTTCACCATAAACACCATCAATAGTTCTCATACTGGCCGCGTCTCGTCATCACTTCCGGTTAAACCCGACAGTTGGGACATTCCCTTTCCGGTTACATTTCGCTTGTAAAATGTTTTGGGATTTGTAAAAGTGTCTCGGAGTTTGTGAAAGTGTTTCACGACTTGTTAAATTGTTTTCTGAAATGCAAAGTTGTTTCAGAACTTGTAATTTTGTTTTATGATATGTAAAAATGGTTTCCAAAATGTAAATTTGTCTCAAACTTTGTAAAAGTGCTTTACAGTTTGTAAATTTGGTTTGCACCTCTCGGCCACCGTAGTACCAACTGACATCGAAAACAAAAGATGGCGCCAGTGCCGCCATGACGTCAGTTTTCAAGTTTCATTCCATATATTCAAACGTTCATTCCATATATTCAATCATTCATTCCATATATTCAAACGTTCATTCAATATATTCAAGCATTCATTCCATATATTCAAACGTTCATTCCATATATTCAAGTTTCATTCAATATATTCAGGTTTCATTCCATATATTCAAGTTTCATTCAATATATTCAGGTTTCATTCAATATATTCAAGTTTCATTCCATATATTCAAACATTCATTCCATATATTCAAACATTCATTCCATATATTCAAGTTTCATTCAATATATTCAAGTTTCATTCCATATATTCAAACATTCATTCCATATATTCAAACGTTCATTCCATATATTCAAGTTTCATTCAATATATTCAGGTTTCATTCCATATATTCAAGTTTCATTCAATATATTCAAGTTTCATTCAATATATTCAAGTTTCATTCCATATATTCAAACATTCATTCCATATATTCAAGTTTCATTCAATATATTCAAGTTTCATTCCATATATTCAAACATTCATTCCATATATTCAAGTTTCATTCAATATATTCAAGTTTCATTCCATATATTCAAACGTTCATTCCATATATTCAAGTTTCATTCAATATATTCACGTTTCATTCAATATATTCAAGTTTCATTCCATATATTCAAACATTCATTCCATATATTCAAGTTTCATTCAATATATTCAAGTTTCATTCCATATATTCAAACATTCATTCCATATATTCAAGTTTCATTCAATATATTCAAGTTTCATTCCATATATTCAAACGTTCATTCCATATATTCAAGTTTCATTCAATATATTCAGACATCCATTCAATATATTCTTTAATTTCCTAAACGGCATGCCATAATATATATATATATATATATATATATATATATATATATATATATATAATAGCTAGAATCAGTGATAAAGGAACTAGAGAGATTGTCGCCATGGTAACCTATAGTGTCGAGTTCCAGCAGACATGCTGTGAATGTAGAATTCTACTCAAGAACGTAACACATTCTTCTTTTATAAGTCATAATTAAGTAATATAAGTAATAGGTGTAAAATACACAGAATAATTATCAATAGTTGTGTCTATATGGTGTACTGACACACAAACATAGTTTAATTCTGCATAAAATATGGACCAGTTCAGTGTTTTTAGGGTAAATATTTATTTTTATAATTCAGAGGAAATGTCCTGACAGAGACATGGCAGTTCCCAAAGTAAATGACCCATTAAACAAAACACGAAACAACTTTGCAGTTTATTATTTCAAAAATATACTGTATCTACATTTTGTATATTATCACCACATTAGCCTCTATCAAACTTTTTTCCCCACAAATCTATGGAAACAAATGAATGGGAATTTTGGTTTGGAAACCCTAGAGGTGGGTGGGACTGCTGAGCTCCATATGAGTCTAAAAATAAACAGTTCTTAGTGTTTAGATGATAAACCATGCAGTGGAGTCGTCCAGATGGCCAGTTATGACATTTTACAATGGAACAATTTCCACTGTGTTAAACTGAACCTTTATGATTGAGAAGCTCTGGCACATAATCGCTCTGGTGTCTAAAAAGTGTCCAAAGTTTGTCAAACTTGTCTTATTCTTTATTATGTGCCTGGGATATCTCAAAGGCTGGGCTTGCTTTGCTTCTGGTGATTGAGGGTGTTTTGTTGGGAAGGACGCAGGCCCATAAACGTGTTGTTATGAAGCTGTTATTGATAGACAGTGCTCTGAGGTTTATTGGGCATTTAACCAGCAACAGATGGAGCGCTTTGGCCAATGTTTTCTAGTTCAGACAAGGTCAACATCACCTTCTCAGTACAGTTTATGTCCCTGGCCTGACCCTGTTAGCCTGTTTTAATGTGAGGCCTGAGTTATTGTGGCGTACAGTGCTCAGATGGTTGGAAATGGCTCACTTCTGTTTTCTCATTAGTATTAATGAACAACAAACTAATTTAGCCTGTTCATTATTTCAGCCTCCCTTGATTCAGTTCAAAGAGCTTCCTGGTTATTGTTAGTCATTGAGACATAATGTAAAACACAGGAGATTACAAGAAGATTACACTGTAAATTGTTTGTGTGCTGATTTAAGTCATTTGTATGTATACTTTATTTTCAGATGGAAATTTGACCCATTTGATCATTCCAGTGTTGTCAATAAAGCTGATCAAGTTGTCACGTGAGAGGTTCATGATGTGCTTCTTTTGTATGATTTAGGATTTTTCAGGACACTTAAATGTTGCTAAAGAGCTATCTGTCAGGAGCATAGGATTCAATGACCAGGGTCTTCCTGATGTGATGCTAACTTCATGTTCAGGGGTACCTAGTTGAAGAATCAAATTATTAACCACAATTTTTAGACTATAGTTTATGAATCAAGTTGTTGAAGAGTACCAAAGCCCATCCAGTAATGACTCAAACTGAACCTGTAGATATGTCTTAGATCATTTTGTGCAGTGGTTTGCAAACTCTTCACAAATACTACGTACCACCAAAAATCTTGGCTTTCCGAGTTGCACCTGATTCAAGGTACATAAAAGTAGAATATATGGTGTCAAAAAGGGTATATTAGGTCAAAAATATCACTAAACTAACACTAATAACACATTTCCAATTGAAAAGCCTAAATAACAAATGATTTCCGCTGCAGTACAATGTGTTCTAAGCTCCAAACAACAGGATTTTACTTCAACACGATTGGCTGCAGACCAGTGGATTAAATAACCCCAAGACAATAATAAGAAACTGTGGATTTGATAACAATGTATACATTTTGCATAGCCTTAAGTCCTCGTACCAATACCACCGACACTCTGGCTTCCAATCCCTTTAAAACATCATCTCAAATGCTTTAGCTCTGTCCTCACCTGCATATAGCTCCCCTCACACAATGCCACACACTATATATGTCCTCCTTTACCTCCTGCCTCACTTCCATTTACGTTGCAATATCTTCTTTTTAGATGATGTCTCTCTCAGCTCCTTTATCCGTACTCCAAACATCCCCGAACCATCAATCCAGCTGCGCGTTGGCAGCTATGGGCCCAACGCTGAAATGTGAACCTGTGTTGTTACAAAGCTGACCTCCTTTTCTCATCCCATTGGGGAATTGGCCAACAGGAAGGGTGCAGCGGGGTACAGAAGAGAGAGAGAGAAAGACGGGATGATAGCAGAGGCGACTGACGACAGAAAATTGGGTTGGTGGTTGGAGAGAGTGTGGAGTTAAATTAGATGTGAGTTTGAGGTACTGGGATGAGATGAAGCGGGTAACAGGGCCTGCCGAAGAGGCTCATGTAAAAGGCTAAAGAAGGGAGACGTGTAAAAAGCAGTAGTCACCTTGTCTCAGTGTCTACTTACACTTGCATAAGCATGTGTGAATACTGGATTTGACCATATCATATTTTATCTTTACATTGACCTGTTATTGACCATTTAGAAATAATTTCTCATCTTCATCAAATTTGTTTAATGACATTAAACACAATATAAGTTTTCTTGTGGAGGATCCACAACCTAAGCATCTCCATGAAGATATCATTGCTTTGCCTGGAATATATGGCATTAAAATATCTATCGTGCAATTATTCAATTTGAGGTGTTTTTACTGCTTAAAAATGTGGTCCACTCATCTCTCCACAGATATGACCTGTAACTTGGCCTGGTAGCTCCACCTGCTTATCTCCATGGAGTTATACATTTAATAACATTCTAGGCAGAGCAATAGCATATTTAGGCTGAGTTCTGTTCCACCTTGTGATGTCATGTGGTAATAGAGGAAGTGGTCCACTGTGTTTTTAAACTCCATACATCTATTATATTCATTTGGCTAATATAACCCCTGGAATTGCCAGTCTCTACTGAACAAAAGGTAGCTATTAACTTGAAAACTTCATGACGTCACAAGGTGGAACTGAGCATTTTGAGCTTAGGAGACAGACTAATAATAAAGGATTACTCAAACATGTGTGAATGAAACAAACACAGCTCCAGGTCTGTTTTTGAGGAGGTAACAACATTATAACATGGCTTAAAGCTTTCTAGAGTTAATTTTGCGTAATATAGGACCTTTAAAGAAAATATGTCAAAATCGTACCCCTGTGTAGTTAGATCTGAGCTTTTTTTTTTTATATATACAACTGCAATACAACACATACACATAAAATATAAGCATGGAAGGAGGAGACGGGTTAATCTGGGGGCATGGTAGCGCGGCAGGTTTGAGGCAGTAGCAGCTGAGTTTGATGCACTCCATCACACTGAGATTTGAGCTCCTTTTGCCTGGAGCAGAGGCTGATTTACTGGCCACCTCTGGATGAAGACCTCTCCACACTCGCCTGGGCCCATCTCCACTTTAGCGCTGCATCCCCAGGGCCGCATTAAGACCACAGGAAACATACAGCTCCCATTCACCTCCTGCAGATGGGACTTTATATAAATATACCTCCACGCACCGCAGAGACATAGTATTAGTCACAAACATATTCACCGGTTGTGGGGGATACGCTGAGGTGCTGATAAGAGCCTTTGGTTGAGCATGAATGGACTTGAATGGTAAATACAGGAGGCTTGGTTAAATGATGTTCTAAAATAACATAGCAGGAAATAGCCAAATCACAAAGCTTATATAAAAATAAAGAATCAAAAGACATTATATACTAGAGTAACTTTGTATAGACCTTGTCAGCCCAAAACCTCCACTTTTTTACTTTTGGTCCTGAAGAATAATTTGAATACGTTTTTATTACAGACAGGCCAATATCAATATTTTCACCTTTTTATATTAAGCCTTTAGCATTAGGAATGTAATGGTATCCAAATCTCTCGGTACGATATTTTCACAATATACATCTCACGATACAATATTTATTGCAATATTTTGTGGAGGCTACCTAAATTATGAACATGCTACTTTTTAAATAACTTTTTAAAATGCCCTGATAAGCCTTTGGTACTGTTATAATATAAAGAATTCATATTTAAAAATGCTTAATAACAGTTATTTCTTCATGTAGTCTGCACTGAAACAGCAAAGGATCATAGTCTATGTAGTTCCAACAGTTTTTTTTTAGCTATTACTGCACCAAAACAAATGAATTTAAGAAAAGAGACTTGTGATTCCATATATTGTGATAGCCTATGATATTATTGTGAGACTTTTGGTGATATGATATCACGATATTTCGGTTATTGTTACATCCCTACTTGACATATGCCAATATTTTGTTTGGGACAGAACATGTGCCTAAAGGAAATTAAATGAGTCTTACAAAAATCTTACAAAAATGAGATTACTCTACTGTCTAAAAGGTTTCTATAAACAGCCCTGTCGATGGCAAAAAAAAAAACAACAAAAAAACATTGTAATGAATTTACAGTGTCTGCCAGAGGGAGCATTGCAGTACGCATATTTTGTTTGCTGAGTTTGCGATAACAACTGTCTCCTTCCAGCTCTGTCCTTGTTTGACCTTGCCTTCACTCAGAATCTACATAAATTCCACCCCTCTCTTCCTCTGCAGACTCCGCGCACAGCCCCTGGTCCCTGGGCTCCTCAAAGTTTCATTTACTTTAATCTAATTTGATGTGATTTCATTTAGAGCCGTGACTTGTGATGGCTCAGCAGGGATGCATCTGCGTGGCTTCACTGTCGGCCATGCTTCTCAAAATGTATTTTCTGATCACCAAACTGCAACTACCAACACAAGTGTCCTTGGGAGGAACTGAAATGTCTCCGAATAAGAAAACTCACAACCACATTTAAGATGATTATGACTGCAAAGGAATTTTCAATGAAGACAGTGATTTATTACTTACGTGTCCTGACCAATGTAAACACAAAGCCACTAAAAGGAATATAAATTTATTTATTTTTAAATTTAAAAAATCTAATCTAATCTAAAAATTTAAAAAGTCAAAACAAAATGAGCCACATGAACGCTCAAACACTCAAAAAACACTGCAAAAAAGTTGGATTAGTCTAGACACACATCCCCCATAGACTTGCATGTATACCTGACACCCCGACACCACAGTCAGAACACAGCGCTGTGTTCACCAGTTGTGGCTAAATATCACAATATATAAAAATATAGATGATAAACGATAATATTGAAAGTAATTTATGCCAATTACACAAAAAACAAAAAGCAGGATTATCCCACCAAAACCTATTCTACATGTACAGTAGTTAAAAATATGAGCTGCAAAAAATAAATAGCAGAATTAAATACTTTAGTGGTTAGCACACATCTAGAATTTGTCATTTATTTATTCAACCCTCTTCAGCTAAAATCTAATTGTAGTACAGCAAAACAACTCCAACTCCACCGCAAGTACAAAGAAAAAGTACCCACAATTTTGCCCTCCCAAATAATTGTTCCATCGTTCCTATATTGTACGATAAATCGATACAGTGATCATCATGACATGCCTAGCTTATCACAGCATAAAGTGAAAGATTTGGGTGTCTTGAAAGCCACTTTAGCCCAGAATATGAATACTAATATTGTTAAGGCTACGCAGTTATAGATCCAAAAATAGACTGAAGGCAAAATGCAAAAATTAATTAAGTTTATTGTCCCAAAGCCAGGAGGATAGGGAGGTTTCCAGAAGAGGACCCAGCAGCTGAAACACATGAGTCTTCACCACAGGAACTAGGAACACAAGAGATGCAGGTAGATATATATGGTAGAGTGGTAAGTATCAAAAATCACAGCTGACTGAAATATCACAATCTGGCAGAGACTGGCAGGAGAGGTGGGTCCTTGTAGCTGGCTTGGTTGCAGACCGAGTGCAGGTAACTTCCCAGCAGACTCCGCCCACGTCCACACACACCCAGGGAAGAGGGAGGGGGCCAAATATATTATTATTAAAGCCAGGAGACAAATCATCCACCCACACAGATACCCCACAACCTCTAACAATCAAATCTAATCCAGCTAGAATATGTATGTATGATTTTTTCCTCATAGTTTACCCTATATGTGTTTGTTCAGACAGCCTTGAGAAGTGCACCATGGGAAATATTAAGAACCGTCTGAATGAGGACTGTGACCTTGGCTGAGTCAGATAAATGCTTTGTGATTTATAAGTCTACATGCATTATTGACAAAAGAATTACGATGTGCCATAATCTTGAAGCGTTTGTGACATGCAGCTGAAGATGATGATCAAAACCAGAGAACAGCAGTCATTAAAATTCAAATGAAAGGACCCACCACAGGGAGCATAGGGCTGATCTCAACACAGATAAAGAATAATAGTGTCCCTAAACCCATGTGATGTATATTTGACAAGTGTATTAGAGGATCTGATCTGCACTGACTGGAATATCCCAGTTTTCCTTCTACATTCTGAGCATGAAAAACCTCAGTCCAAACTTGAGACTGTCCAACCACAGCTGCTAATTGTGTATCTCCTCTCCAAAATCCTCGTAACATTCAGAACAAAATATATAACTAATACCTGAGAAAGTTAACAATTTGGTGCTTTGATTGTTGATTCTATAAAAATATGCACTGTGTCTTTTGTGTGTTTTTTTTTTACATGTAGCAGCCATATTTGTTTTTGATGTAAACAGAGCATGTGTCTCTCTGATTGGTTAATCCGCTTGTCAGTCATGTCTTGTGAAATCCAGAACCACTTTGCAAAGTTTTGTCAAAGCTTGTGGTTCTGGCTGGCCTGGTAATGAATTTATAGGATTTGATAGGACTTAAAAATGTCAGAATCAATACACTCTGATAATGTATATGTAACACTAATGGAATCAAAGTGAGTCCAGGCAGTGAGTGTGTCAAAAGTTGCATTTTGAGAGTCACTGCTTGCTCTGCTATAGTAATCCCACAAAATATATTCTTCTAACGTGTTTGCTTGTAGATTATTACCCCAGACATATTTGCACCAAAATGTTCCTTGTACTGTGATCGTTTTACTATTTTCTCTAATTATGTCTAAGCCTTGAGAGCATCCTAATTACTCACCATTGTCTATAGGGTGGAGGTTTGTATACTTTTAAGAACTGGGGAAGTTTTTAGGCTCAGATGAACTTGAAATGCTGTTCATTTTATCCTCTAGACTTTCTGATGCCAAAGACATTACCATATCACAAATGAGAAGGCATTTAATGGTATTTTAATTAAAGCTGATTTGAGGCTGTTACTAGTGCAGGGCTAAGTGTGTGTGGACAGTTTTACTGTATTATGGGGACCTTAGGACATACTTCTTTTTTCAGTGTGTTTCACAGACATGGGAGAGAGCTGTGTAAAGCATGTAGTTTAGATAATTACATAATCATAATCAGCCAATGCTACAGGAGGTTAATAGGCCCCCCATTCATTTGACACAAGGCATTCATCACAGCTGATGGTCAAAATTAAATTAGGGCTTTGCATGATGGGTGTCGTGCCCCAGGACACAATGGCAGTAAATGCATTAGCTGACATTTGGGTTGGTGGGTGAATGCTTTGACCAAAATAATAATCTTCTGAAATCTGCAGCACTCTCACTTATACAAGTTGCACTTAACTATAGCGCCTTGAGTGCAACTTGTTCGTTGTTAAACTTTAGCTGGTTACCTCTGGAATTTGAAGAAGTCAACATCTTCCAGTCTCTATTTACAAGAGCTGCTGTTGTTTTTGTCTTTTGAAAATCACATAACTCCCACTGATACAACAGGCAATCTCCAATGGCTCTATTTGTTTGTGGACGGCAGTGGTGCAGTGTGCAAATGCGGGCTGATTCAGGCTGATGGAGCTGACAGGATAAGAGGCAAGCCTCTGTCGGGATGTGGAGCTCTATAGAGGAAAAACAGAAGGGAGCAGCTTAAACTTACCAAGGTGAGAGATTTATTCATAGAGTTCACAATATCCCCACCGTCCAGCCAATAGACAGGGCTTTTGAAGACATTTTGGGAGATTTCTATAACACAGCCAGGACTCTAGAGCATTTTCATATCCAAATTGAAAATATTTCTGTCTGTCACTTTGGATTTTGTCTCTTTCAAGGTGGAAGAAATCAAGAGAGCACTCAGACTGTAGAGGAGCAGTAAAAGTCCCATTAAAAATGAAGTAGTCCTGGGGCTCTGAAACCTCCATTGCACTCATTGAAATGAGAAAAGTCTTTCTAAATGATGCTTTTAATTTGCCAAAACATGACCAGATAATAAAAAGCACAGTGGATCCCCCTGACTTAATACAGAAGGCATTTGCGTGTAGTCAAATTTAGTTACTCTCTTTTGCTTCTAATATCTCTTTTGCTTCTAATTATTTTGCCATAACATCATTTTAGAATATTTCTGCTATGCTTAAACAAACAAACAAACAAACAAACAAACAAAATGTATTTTTTAAATATTTTATAATTAAAGCAATACAAAAAGAAAACATGTTTTTTGTCCTTTTACATCTTGATACCCCTGTGTTGGCCAATGTGAGTATTGATACTGTATTGGTTAGAGTAAGTCTTTTAATAATAGCCTGCATCAATGGAAATGAATCAAAACCTTCTTCTCTAAATAGGAGCCATGTTTCATTTGCAGAAGTCCTTCTCCTTATGAGAAGAAGCTGCTCGTCTGGGCTCTCGCTTCACTTCTGCCTGACACTTTCACAAAGTTGGCAGTAATTTGTAATTTTATGGTCTGTGGACAGCAGAGGAGACAAACGAAGCTAAAGTTAGCGTGGCTAATATTGTTAGCATTGTCACAGACTGTACAGCAGAGTGCTGTGTGCAAAAGGAGCTCCACTCTCCAGGAAAAGGGACTGTTTTCAGAGTTTGTCCTTGAAGAATATTCAAATAGATTTTTTCTGTTTTGCTTCAACAGTAAAACTGCCTTAACTACAAATTTGAGCAGTTTGGATTCATAATTATACAATGAGCAGTTATTTTGAATCATCAGTTTGAATTTCTTTGAAATTTTCAACTCATAGAATTTTAATTTCTCTAACCATGAGAAAATTTGTGATTCTGAATAAAATAAGCCTAGAGTAACAGTGTGCCAGAGGACATGTACACTGTCCAGAAAAACTTTAGCTTCCATATTTTAGCTGGGTGGTGGGTGTCCTGGTTTAGTAAATGTGTGTATATACCACTGTTCAAAGTTTGGTCA
The DNA here is from genome assembly GCA_029959045.1 of Taenioides sp. WSHXM2023. Classification (NCBI taxonomy): domain Eukaryota; kingdom Metazoa; phylum Chordata; class Actinopteri; order Gobiiformes; family Gobiidae; genus Taenioides; species Taenioides sp. WSHXM2023. The sequence goes on along the minus strand of CM057098.1, from coordinate 10,987,947 downwards.
TGATATAAACTATAGTCTTACTCCTAATTGGATTTGACTGCTTGATGGTTTAGTTCTGATTCAAGTTTAGGCTTAGTTCTGTATATTTGTGTCAGCCTGAATTAATATAACTCAAAATCGCATTGTCTCTCTGCCTCTCTGTCTCTCTCTCCCTCACCCTTATATCTGTACAAAGACATACAGAAACTTGCCCTCTTTGTTGCATAATTCATCCAGCCTCCCCGTCCGTAACCTTAACCTGAGGGGACCAGTCTTCACTTTTCCCCGGGCTCCTGAGTGTGTTGTATATTTTAAGTGTTTTCTTTTTTTGTTTTGTTTTTGTCCACACTCTTTCTGTGTGACCTTTACGGCTTCTTCTTGAAGTTTATTTGTATTTTTCTTAATGCCTGCCAGAGTCCCAGCATGCAACAGCTGTCATCAAAAAGCAGAAGTAACGTTGACATTCAGGGTGGAATACAAATGTGCCTCAACCTTCTTATACTATAACTCCAGATTAATTATTTACTGTACTCTGCAAATGGTAAGCATGCATGTACAGGAATATAGGAGAGTTTTAATAGATGTCATGGGGATTTCAGTCCCAGAGTAGACAACAATAACAGAATTTATTTCATGAATATCTTTATTGCACAAAATTGGGTGACTTGACCATGGAGATGTTATTACGTTGTCTTTAAAGGTCATATAATACACAACATGGATTCTTGTGAGCTTTAAATTAAAGTTATGTTTTAATTCTGTTACCTCTTCAAAAACATACTCAGAATTGTGTTTTGTTTCATTCACACACGTTTGAGTAATTGTTTTTTATTAGTCCCTCTACATCTCCAAAACTCAAAATGCTCTGTTCCACATTGTGATGTCATGACATTTAGTTCATTAGAGGCTGGCAAATTTAGGGCTTAAATCATCCAAATGATTCTGTTGAAGATGTATGGAGTTTAAAAACAAAATAGGGCAATATAGGGCCTTTGTTGTGTATATATATCCTTCCTGTTTACTGCTGGATCCTGTAGTTTTTCTAATGTTACTAGCAGTGGCCACAGCTTATGAAAAAAAAAAAAAAAAAAAATAACAGCTTTAAAACTGTTTTGCGTTAACTTGTGATATTTTTTTGACAGCACTAATATGAATAAATAAATAAATAAATAATATATATATGGACAATGTTGCAAAGTATGGGTTTAAAATTGTATTTTGCATGTGTTGTGCTTGCCTCTAGAAAAGTTATTGTGTGTTGCAACAAAGGATATGAATCCTGCATTGTTTGGATACATATTTTTCTGCACTCTGAGTCATGGTATTTTTTGGTGCAGACCAGGGTTGTCAAAAAAGCAAAACCAAGATTCTAATCGATACTATTTGAGAGAATGTTTACAGTTTGAGCTTTTGCAGAAGTTATATGACAATCTGGCAAAAGATATAATTATTCTGGTAAATTTACACAAAAACATGCAATTATTAATTATTACCATAATGGTGCTAATAGGAGTTTTAATTAGATGACTCACTGTATCATAAAATTTACATTGTTCTTTTCATCACAGTATCAAAATCAGTATTGAGAACTGGGTTTATATTTCAATATTCAATCAAATTTAAAATTCTAGTATCACCCCAACACTGGTGTGAACCACTAAAAGATTACCAAATAACCCTAGGCAGAGAAAAATATGGTGCTCATTTGGCTCTCTGGGTTTGGCAGCTGCTCATCGCTCTCATTGGACATGCGCCCTCAAGGGAAATGTTTTCAGTCTGAAACTTTTTTTATGCTTGATTCCAATGAGCATACACATTTTTGAGTGTAATTGACACAAAAAATGACCTTGTGGAACTTTAATTGTCTATGGTATTTTCTTTGCCCCCACATTTATTTATTTTTTTTTCATTCTTTTCATTCTGTTTTTTTTTTCCAAGCTTTGTTTCTGGCCCACAATGTGACTGAATGTGATAAAAAAATATGTTACTTATGTATTATAATAAAGCACTTTTTGCAGGGTCATGATCTGAAAACCTATTTACAATTTCAAAAGTGAACCCACATCTTTTTGGTTTATTTTTATGCACTAATAAATCTTAGTCTATACCCTTATTTAAACACATGCCTGTTTTGTCCCCTAGTACATACAAGGGAATATTATGGATGTACCTGCTAAAGCCTCTTAAATTGAATTTCTCGTGATGCCCATGGTGCAAAACCAGAGCTGACAGGGACCAGTTTTTTTGTCCCGTAGAAGGTCATTGGCACTGCAAAAGATGGGTCCTGGAAGTGTAGTGGGATAGATGGGAGTAATATTAAAATGCTAATGAAAAGGGCTAGGTTTGAATGTATTATGAAGTATGAAGTCTGCTCTCTCTCCTCTGGGCTGCCAATATCTCACAACAAAGTCAACCAAGTTTAGGCCATAAATAAATGGCACCACTTTGTAATAAGTACACCTTAAAGGGCCTATATTACAATATTTTCTGATCTGTTATATGATTGTTTCCTCATTAGAAATATAGACAGAATTTTGTTTTGTTTCATTCACACATGTTTAACACACAATTCCTGCATATTTAGGCTCAAACGGAAAACCCTCTGTTCCATCTTGTGATGTCATGAGGTAATACAGGGACTGCTCCACTGTGTTTTTAAACTCCATACACTTCATTAGAATAAATGAATCGGCTCTGGAAATGCCAATCTCTACTGAACTAAAGGTAAAAGGTAGCTGTTAACTTGAAAACTTCATGACATCACAAAGTGGAACAGAGCATTTTGAGCTTTGGGGATGCAGACAGCCTAATAATGCAGGATTACTCAAATGTGTGTGAATGAAACAAAACACAGTTCTGGGTATGTTTTTGATGAGGTAACAACATTCTGAAGAACAGTCAATTTTGCTTAATATACGACCTTTAATTAGCTACTCAATTAAAGGTTTAGGGTTAGTTGTTTGGATATTAATTAGGTTGTTATTAAGCCTCAATCATGCTAATAAACTATCTGATGAGGCTTTATAAAGGTTATTAAAAGTGTGATTATTACAAAGTATTAACGCTAAAATATTTAACGCTAAAAACATAGCAACACCCATATCTCTTTTGTCTATCATGAGCATTTGGAAACCATTCGAGATAATCCTTTCTTTGTAAAATACTGTGAAAGTGGATATTAAATCTGCGCATTATCATCACCTTTGGAAAGTACGGGACAAAATAAGCCGTCAAGTGTCCCAACTTTGAAATGCTAATATCACAGTAGCTGTGACCTTAGGAGTCTAGCTTAGACTTTGACTCTATCTGATAAGCTGCACCATGACTCAGAATGTCTCTTAGTGTTCAGTCCTGGTTTAGGCCTGGTGGACGCCTACAGGAGCACTAGAAGTAATCTTAGTAAGTTTAGGCGAGTAATGTTAGTGTCTAAAGGAAAGTTTAGTAATAATCAAATTAAATAATATCACAGAGTTAAGTCGGGTGATGTTACTCTTTCAAAAAACACCATATCACTCAGTATATGTTCGGTAAACAGCCTGTTTTACGGCACTTTTGTTAACTAACTTTACTACACATTCATCTGTTAAAGAATGTTATCCAAAACATCAAGACCTTCACCACTGCAGAGGTTGGTAAAACACGCACACACGCGCACGCACGCACACACAGACACACACACACACAAAAGCTCAAGTGTAAATCCCATAGTAGCACTAACAACATAAGAGAAAACGCTCATGGTGGAATAGTAATGTAAGTACTGAGCAAACATTTGATAGAAGACCTTTCTAACCTTCTAACTGGTATGCTGTAATTTCTGACTGATATTTCAAAGAGGCTTGCATTGACTTTACATCATCTTTATTATTTTTCTACAAGGCAGGGTATAGACTCTATCCTGCGGCAATGCAGGTTTCAAGCTAGATACCTCAATACTTACCAGTACATGTGAATTTGTGCAATGGGAGAACATTACAGGTACACCTTATGTATTTCCTTTTAAGAATCCAAGGCAATCTAACCTCTTGAAATTCACATCACAACTTCCTTTTGTATTCAATTTAAAGTAGAATTGTTTCTTAACGTGCTAAAACTGGATTGGAATTGCAAGCACTGGGCTGTATCCTCTAGGTGCAGCTAAGCAACTGTCTAGTAATGCTTGTTATGTTCAATTGCACTATATATTCTTCTTATCGGATTTGCTTGTTGTTCTGAAAATGCCTTTGGAGCCCTGAATCTGCAATATAGCTAAAGGTTGTTGCAGTTAATATAGTGTGAATGCCATTAATAGGGCCGACATAACTGTAATGTCATCTGCTAACAGTTTCTATTGAATCAAAGATATAACCAAAGATATAACCTCTCTCTTTGACTCTTGTAGAAGTGTGTTTGGTGAATTACTTAATCAATAAAACAAGGCACAGACAAGAGAGTGGAGCTCTTCAGTTTCACCTACATGCATGGGGGGACTGGAAGATTGCTACTTACTTCTAATCACTTCTCCACCATGCGCCCCATTACACAAAACATTAAACTATGGATTATTGTGTGGTAATTTGGTGTTTTCTTTTCAAAACCACAAGTGACAATCATTCTGGCCCCAAGTAAAGTATTGCTTGAATTTGCGTTTTGCCCCCACACAGTTTTTCATTCAGAAGATAGAATATTGAGTTTTAAATAGTTCATTGCAATGTTAATGGTCCCAGTTTGGATCCTGTTATCACAGTTTGGACTTGTTTAGTTAGTTTGCTAAAAGGCTCATATTACACTATTTTCTGATCTATGCAATGTTTTTTCTTCACCAAAAACATGTCTGGAGTTTTGTTTTGTTTCATTCACACATGTTTAACATATAAATCCTGTGAGTGCTCTTCTCACAAACAAAAAACACTCTGTTCCACCTTGTGATGCCGTGTGGTTATACAGGAATTGCTCCACTGTAAACTCCACTCACCTTCATTAGAATAATTTGGATAATTTCAGCCCTGGAATTGCCAATCTCTACTGAATAAAAGGAAAAATGTAGCTATTAACTTTGAAACTACCGCTTCATGATATCTTAAGGTGGTGGAGTGTTTGATTAAATATCACAACAGATGAGATTAAATGTTTTGGACATTATGTCACCAGTGACCTCTCAGATGACAGAGACATGTATAGACAGCAGTGTAAGCTTTACGGCCAGGCCAATATGTTTCGTCCGTACGTTCTCCATGTGCTCCAGTGATGTCAAAACTGCACTTTTCAAATGTTTCTGCTTGTCCTTGTAATACTGCGCATCTTTGGCACAACTACAAAAAAATAGAATTTCCAGAGTTTGACAGTGGCCTATAATGACTCTTTGAAAATATTGCTGCAGTGCCAGTGAAATGTTTGTAAACTATGGTGTGAGATCCTGTGTTGTCACGATTAGATGTTGTATTTATTCATTTATGTGTAGAGCCATGAATCTGAACAATCAAATCATTCAAGCTCTAGTGTGTCCTGTGAGGTGCTCTGTCAGATTCACCTCTAAGCTGTGGAGACATTGGCGGTATTGTCTGTATATATTATAACATGCATTGTATATTTAAATTTTTCTTCTTCTTTTTGTATATACTTACTTACTATGAACCAGATATTATGTGTTCTTAATCAAGATTGAATTGAATTGAATTGTTTGAGCTTTGGAGATACAGACAGACTAATAATAAAGGATTACTCAAACATGTGTGAATGAAAGAAAACACAACTCAGATATGATCTGATGAGGTAACAACATTCTAACATGACTTAAAACTGACAAGGGTCAATTTTGTGTTAATATATGACCACTAACAATATTGAATTGTTAAAAAATTCAGTGGTAGTTTATTACATCTTATTATGCAATACTAGCAATGCACCGATGATCAAGCAAGTATAATTCTTCCACTTTGATCGCCTAGACTATCATTGCCATTTTAAATAATAATCCCAGGTGACATGATTCATTTGTCAAGCTCTCCCTGTAAGCATTAAACAAACACAGTATAAACCCTGTTTGCAAAATTCAAATGAGACCTTTAATGGCCTATTATTAGATGTTTTGGTATATTTCCTGCCCCCTCCCTTGCTCTCTCCTTCCTGTCTGCGTCTTAATTTAAAAAATGGACAGTCTGTCATTTCAGGTTGTATTTCAGTCACAGCCTGGTTAGGGTAATGATGAGGGCTCAGCAGGCAGGATAGACACGAATCTCTATTAGCGCGCAATAAGTGCGGTGACTGTGTAAACAGAACAGAGAAAGCCCGGGTGTGAATGTGTGTGATTGCCTGCTATTGATTTACTGTAGGGGTCAGAGTCCATGTTAGCACGTCCCTTTTGGCGCTAGCGTAAATGTTTTCCTCTTAGTGATACCTGTCTTCCTGGAGCTCGGAGGTTGGTTGTTATGTATTGATAATAACTGGGAGGGATCATATTTCGAATTTGCAATAGACCTAGTGCTCAGGGTGAGGAGTATTAGTCAATGAGAAACAACTGCACTGTGAGCCTTGGGAAGCAGCAATGAACTCACTGCTGCTGTGTATGGGCAGGCTGAAAACAACAAGAATAAGTGAATTATTAACGCTTTGCTCCACAGCACAGTTATAGAATGGTTAAAAAAACATGTGATTATGGAAACACTGTCATTCTGCTTTATTTCATGATAATATCCTACAAAAAACACATTTTTGTATTTTCTTATAAATAATATCAAAATCACAGCAAGATACCCAGTCACCACTACACTGTGCTACAAAGGTGGAATCTGTGCAAGGAAGTAATTACTGTAACACTTACACAGACTGTTACATGTCTGTGTACATGGAGTAACTTTACTGAGTGGCTATACAAGCTTACTAATGTAGAGTTGACATTCAAGTAAAAGGTAGTGGTAGTAAATGTTGCTATTGTCTTTAGAGAACAAACGTATAATCTGAATCACTAACTGCAGACATCATGACCTTGGAGGAAAGCTGAGCTGCAACAGTTGTGAAACATGTGAGTTATTCCATACGAGTATAGCAGTACTTCATGGAGAACTACTAATACTCTTCTTTGGGTGCATTCACACTTTTGCTGCTTTGGTCCTATAGATTAAACCCAGTTTAGTCATTAAGTAGACCTCGTTTGGTCTTACTCTAGATATAGTCCAGGTCCAGTTTTAGCTCCAGATTCAGCCCCTATTTTGGTCTGTATTTGTGCAAATGTGAACAAACCTTTAGTCAAAATAATCTTAGAATAATAGTTATACACTGCCAATTACAAAGAGAGGTTTTCATACATTGAAAAGGCTGTGTTTTTGGCTATATCTTACTTGAATATATATTTTGGTCTTCTGTCACTGCTTCACTTCTGGAGAAACTGACTGGATCTTAAGTGAATGGCTGAGGCCAAGGAGGGGGGCACATTTCTGACTATTGGAGTTTCATATCCCCCTCTCTCCTTCTGTTGCTTTCTTCTTTTCTCTCCATCCCTTTCTCCTTCATCCTCTCTTCAGGTGATCACAGTTTGGTGCAGTCCCATCCTGCTGTGCGGTGTCTGCTTGCACCGACCTCATGTGAACAATCACAAACTTCCATTTCAAGAGTTCAGTTATTTCTGTTGGCAGTGTTTGAACTACATGATTCTCCAGCTGTGGATTCATTGTTGCTTCTCCTGTGTAAAACGTGATTAGTATGGGTGAGACAAAGCAGACCTGAATTCACAATGCAATTTATTCCATCTTTCTACTGATTTTACTTTTGAGCCCCTTCGGCAACAGTTCACAAATGTAATTTTGTTTTGCTCCTGTGACCCAGACCCAGCTGTCTCTCAGGGCACCTCATGGAATTTGATATTATGAAATAGAGACGCACACAACCAGAATCTAAGCAAAATCATTCCATGAAATATTTAGTGATTCTGTTGAAACAAGGACACAAAAAAAAACAACTAATTGAACATTTGTTAGTTTGAGGTTTACAGTTGTAACTTCTGATTAGAAAAATATTCCCTAACTTGATTCACAATGTTTTATTTTGTTAACAAACATGCTGTCCGATTTAAGCTATCACTAACTAATTAGTCACAGTAGCTGAAAAACGAACACGCATCTCAACATATCTATTTAACTCATTTGCTTTTTGTTTGGCTCTCTGTTGGCTTTAATATTGTGGGATTGAATTCCAGCTTCAACAATTTACTTAATGTCTCTCCTCACTTTTCAACTTCATTTGACTGGGCACAGATGTTAGTCCAGACAATGGTATATTCACATTTGTTTAAATGATAATTTACTTTACTGACAAAAGTATGTGATAAGTATGTGGTAAGTACGGTAGAAGTTCTTTTAAAGTAGAAGTTAATTGGGCATGATATATTATGCAGTTTGAGCCCAATAATTAGGCTGGAATGTTTTAATTAAGCAGTGTACGTGTCACCGTCATGGTTTCTAAGCATTTCTGAGCAGGAGGGTTGCATTCAAAAAACATTGGACATATACTTGAATATGTAGCCTGAAATGTTAAATATTATAGTGTACTCCTTTTTGTTTAATCTATTAACAGTATTTGTGGCATATATTTGATCTTGTCAATGCTTTCTCTCTTTTGTTGTTGTACAATTTAACTTAAATGAACTTTACAATGTGAACTTGACAGTTGCTCAGTTTCTATTTGTATTTTTTTTATTATAGTTACAAGTTGGAAAGTGGTGCATCAGTATGAGGTACAGAGCCCATTTTCTTCACTAAATGAACACTTTTTTTTTTAATCTCAAGGCCTTTGCCAAAACAAAAGAGTCAAATTAAATGAGACAACACATGTGCAAAGATGCCAAGGATCACCTGTCCAGACAGTAGCACCACAGCTGGCTGGGCAAAACATCCACCCGGGACAGCAGATGGACTAGTGCAATAGAGGCATTAAGAAAATGGATAGCACCCTGAAAATGGTTCACAATGAATGCTAAGATGCTACTGTGCCTTTCTTATGCTAATCTGCAAACATTTAGATGAGATTAGTAAAGGATTAAGTTGATAAATAGACTTTCTCTGGCATCTCGCTTTTTTTGACGAATCAAACTAATGTCCGCAAACACACAGTCATTGACCTCATTCATATTTCTAATAGTTGTCAATGTCAAACGATGGAGGAGTGTTTTGTGTTAAAGGTAATGGCCTCAGTATCTCTATGAAGATAATCCAAGTGCCACTGAACAAACTGAAATCTCATTTAAAGTCATTGAGGTTACGCTGTTTGCAGATACGTGGCACCAGCACTTCACCTTCACCCTGTCTACGGCAGCAACTAAGAAGTCCTTCAGCACCATGGACAGAGCTACTACCCAAACAATACCTCAGACAAGTATTTGCAGTTTTTTGAAAATGAGCTCATGTTACGGTACTTTAACATCACAGGCTGGGTTCACAAAATGTTACAATACACAGAAGGGAAAACTAGTACAAATTACAAATTAATATTTTAATTGCTTCTGTGTTATTTATTGCTAAAGTATATATGTATGTATGTAATTGTAAATGGTCCAATTTAAGTAGTATTTTACAGCCTCTGTGACCAGAAGGGGAAGCTGGCATGAGCTAGGTGGCAATAATTACTCTAGTTACCATGTGGCAGGCAACACTGGGCACTGGGCACACAAGCACCCCTCTCTGCTCATACTAGAGGAAAAACTAAAAAATGATTATTGAAAATTAAGTTAAACATACTGTACATCTATGTTTTTTGCACATATGGCTCCTTAGCACCATGGACAGAGCAATGAAGTCTACTTGGCCAGCTACTTTACATGAATAGTCAGTATTGCTCAGTATTACAGAGCAATACTGACGTTGTTTTGGCAGTAAGTGTGAACTGTGTTAGAAGAAGACAGATCATGCACTTGATCATGCACATTATAGGTGTGTACTGTGATACTTCAGTACCATAGACAGGCAACACAACGTCAATCTTTTGCCAACCGTGGATCAAAGGTGGCGTGAATATGAAATGTGAATCCATTAATATATTAAGTTATATGTTGATATATGTATTGATATGGATGTATATGGACCATGAAAACACACACACACACACACAAACACACACACTGAAAACTGCAAATCAGACTAAATTAATGGCCACAGTGTCCTTCAGCACCACAGACAACTCAAACAAAAAAACAATTCTATTCAGTTTGTTGAGGATTTCAGTCACAAACCACAGGTGAGTAGGAGGCATTGCTAACATTACACTTAAGTTGAAAGAAATTAACAAATGGGTTCTATTGCCACATGACATTTCATTGCCACTGACAGAGCAAACTATATTAACTCCCTCTGAATCTTGAGTGAAATGAAGCAATAATTTGATAGTTCTTAGTGTGTGTGTGTGTGTTTTTTTTTTGTTTTTGTTTTTTCCCATGGGGCATTTATCTGAGGTCATCCAGAACCATGGACAGCTCATACAAGACCTCTGCTGTTACATAAATCATCAGAGTAATAGGTCTTAATTACAGAATGCGCGTCTATTGATTACAATTACAATTAGTACTGAATACAAGCAATCTAGTGGTTGCTTTCTTGCATAAAATCAACCAGGATAAAGTGAAGGGGCTATAGAAACAACTGAAACTATTGAAACTAGACTTGAAAATCAGTTCATCAGAAGTACATTTTACATAAGAACAAAAAATGGCGGATATGACTCTATATTCTCTACATTGTGTTCCAGATGGCTGATTTTGCAACTAATTTAAAACTGGTGACAAGATGTTTAAATGTAATTAGGTCTTATCTAGGATTTGTGTATTTTACATGTTCTGAAATCCCTTTATCTGCTCCATTAGCTCATGAAGTAAAATGTTCCTGTCCTACTTGTGTTATCCCTAATACCTCTTAGTGAGAAAACCACCCGCCCTCTATAGCACAACACAAGCTTTATTCATGATGCGTTAACCCTTTAAAGTTAGCGGAAAGGGCAAAAAAGCTAACCACTTTTAATTATAAGTCTTCACAGCAGAGACAGCACTTTTCTGAGAGACAACAGTTTCATCAGTTCGTTTGAGCAGCCTCACAAGGTCCCACAGGCGAAGAACACATGATTCAGATATTGTATAATTAGTATATGAGGGGCGCTTGTAAATGGGGAGAGTACATAGGCTGCTGCAATCACTGGCAGAGAAAGGGAAAGAGAGTTTGATCAGCTGATAATAAGAACAGGGTCCTAAAGGAGAAAGATGACACATAAATGAGGAATGAAGCTATAGCCAGAGTTTAGGATGCCGCTAATGGTGAGGATTATGCATTGTTTAATTCAAGTGTTGATGTCATTTCCTACGCCCACAGTTGGTCATTAATGAACCACCTTGAAGAAGAATGGCTGAGTATACACATACACACATATGCTGGTCTCTAAGAGTTTTGGTTTCTGTTGAATATTGAGAACATTAATTAACTAAACACTGAAAAGTGGGGTATCTATATATGGGGACTGTAATTAAATTTGCAATGTGGGAAGGTTTTCTTAGGGTTTAGAGAGAGAAAGCCCAACTTAAGATCTTTTGGTGAGTGAATCTATTGTACATAAAACTTGCAAGAGGATGGTCATTTATGAGGGCAAAAACAAGGAAAAATACACAGGTACACAGTGCCAGTGAACCAAATATTTTTACTTTTGTGTTTTGATATTTTTGGGACTCTGCATGGACTCTGTGTCTTCTCTTTTACCTCCATTAGTGCTTTCAAGTACAGTAAATAAATAAATTTGCCCCCTCTGGAAACTGTTCCATTAACAGCTGGTTTCCACCTTCAGGTTTTGAACCAATTAGCTACATCTATTTTTCAGCACCATGGACAGCTCAGACCAAATGAAACTGTGCCATTTCAGCACCATGGACAGACAGCTCACTGTAAACATACTACTACAGCTCCAGCAAGTATGTGATCATAATTGTTGTTACTGATGATTTGTAAGTAGGCTATAAGTGTTCTTAAGACATGTGTCTTCCACGTTGTGGAAGTGGAAAAAAAAAATAAAAACAAGTTGGAAAAGGTGCACCACTTATTTTCATAAATCGTAACAAATCACAAATGGCACGGACAAGTATTTTTTCCCAAAAATAATTCTTTCACACAATTGATCGTTTGCAAACGGTTGCTAAATTATTAGGAGTTTGATGAAGAGCAGTGGCTTCTATGCTTCAAAAGTTGAAGCTACTGTTGCTTTAATATATTTTTTAATGATGAAATGTCTGCATTTTGTGGTGACCCAAATACTCCCATCACCAGAATTCACTCTGAATAGTTTAACGCTCCATACGCCACTGGAACGTTCATATTTTTCGATTTTCTGAATAAGCTTCTATAGACTTGATACATTCAGATTTGGCACGGGAGATCATATTACCCGGGGGACATGTTGCATCCCTAATTGCTCACACCTCCTCTCTCTCTCTCTCTCTCTCTCTCTCTCTCTCTCTCTCTCTCTCTCTCTCTCTCTCTCTCTATCTCTATCTCTCCACTCTCTCGCGCACACCTGAACGCAGGGAGAGAGGAGCGTTTCCCATTAACGCCGTGGTCCGACCGTCGCATATCCCACATCTACCACCAGTGGCCCCCGCGCGTGGCCCCTCCCTTACCGGGACTGCACCGATATATGGGTTAACTACGGGAAAAGCCGTGATAGTGTGTTTAATAGACGCTGGGAGTTTCCTTTCCTTTCGTGTGTCTTCTAAATGACTAATGCGCTCTCAGTCAAACCGGACATCATCACCTCCTCCGCCTTTTTCTTCTTGTTGGCTACTGCTCATATTCTTATGTGCTGTTGATTCGGCATAGAAAACTCCACTCAAGCGGTGATTTATGCTTTATATAAGGCGAAGCAACAGAAGCGGATTTTGGGGAGCCAGACCCGTGGGCGGCTGGGTGGCGTCCGTCTGGGTGAGCTAAAAGAGAAGAATTTTAACCACTTAAACCCAAATAAAAACCCAAGACATGACGTTTGAAAGTCAGATATAGCCACACGCATGGACGTTTATACATGGACAGTCAGAACGGCTTCCACCTTTACCTCTCGGACCACTCTCCTCGTCTAACCAGTTGATATTTTTGGGGGGTGGCAAGTCGGTAAAAAGTGAGAAGCGCATGACACAGCGGTGAAGTCCTCGAGGCGCACACTGACTGAATGAGTCCATCTGTAGCCGCGGCTCGCACCCCCGTAAAGCCCCACAGCCCTGCACAGTTGACGCGGACTGCCCGATCAGCGTCTCGGCCGGTGCGTCTCGCCGAGTAAAGCATCCGAGCAGCAGCGGAGGAGGAGGAGGCGGCAGGGGCGGCGAGGAGCAGGGCTTTTCACCGCAGCCAGGTAACGCATTGCCGCTACTGCACCTGTTGTGACCGGCGGAGGTGTGAGAAGGCGAGTGCGTGTGCGTAATTGTTATGCCTTTTGCCTACCTACCGCATGAACTCGATCTGTGTTTCAGTAATGGCTGACAACAATACATTTGGTCATTTGCATTCATAAAACACTGAATGTCACTGTGTGTTTTGTGCGCGTTTGGTCTAAGGACATAACCCTTGTTGATCCATTTGAATAAGCTGCGTTTGGCGAGGCACTTCAAAGTCCCCTAATATGTGTTAAGAGCACTATTGTTGCCTGGACACAATGTGGCAAACGAGCTTATGAAGTGCAAATCTCTGCTGCCATTCTGCTTAATCACCAGATAGACCTCCCCCAGTCAGTGTAGCTCACAAATATTACCCATTTGAGGGAAATTAAAATACATTTTATTGACTAACGCCACTGAGTTATTTTAAAACTGCAAAAGAACAGTACGCCAAGTCTATACGGGGCTATCTGAGAGGGCTCTTGCTGTTACACGGCAGGTGTGCTGTGAGTGGGTGTGATATTGGTGATTATAGGTCCATATCTCACTGCTATAAGTGTAATGACACAGTAATTGGCTCAACACGCAGCAGGAGGCCCGACTCTCCGTCATCATCGCTGTGATCCTGCATCAAGAGGCAATGTACTGACTATATGTGACATGGGACTTCATAAGCCATAAAATAGCTGTTTAGGTGTGTCTGGCCATGTAATTTTGTTAAAATAAATGTCCATCTACTTATATAGCAACTGTTGTTTGAAAACTATATCATGTACATAGTAATTATATTTAACCACATCTAAACACTTTTCTTTAACCTTGGTCCTGATGACTTCACAAATGGGACCCTCATCTTCAGCAGGAAGTCATACAGTAACAAATGGGCAAATACTTTACAAGTTACTGCATTTATAACAATATTTAGATATATCTGTTATATAAGTTAACATACACATTAGGTCTGCATTTACTCTATAACATACACATGCAATAATTACATACTACACTCAAATAAAGCTGATAAATAAAGCTGATATTTGTGCCTGCAAGATTATAAACAGGTTGAGAATCACCTCGCAATTCTCAATATAATAAGATTTGGAAATCAAAAAATATTGTATATGAATAATGTCCAACACTGGCCTCTAGTGGTATTTCCATCCTTTCAACTTCCAAAAATCTTTGATTGATGAATTGCCTATACAACTCTCTAAAAGGGATGTATTGGTAAAGTAAAATGTCAAGTCCATTGTATGTCTAATATTATTCATCAGGTAGTTGACTACTTAGAACTCTACTTAGAAACCTCACAATTACAGTGTTACAGTGAAATTTGTATATTTTTAGTGCTTAGGAAGGGCATCTGATCTAGATACTATGCCAAATTATATGGTACTTGGTTACAGATGAGTCATGTTGCTGCACCAGATGGGAAAAGCGGAATGGAAAGAAGGAAACACTTATATATAACTCATAACAACAAATTCTAAAATATTTTATTGTCTAAATTTCAGTCAGTAACATCCAAACTTTAGAGAAATCCCCAATAATTCATAAAACCATTCCCCCTGCATTCTGTCCGCTGCAGCAGGGTGCACATTGGAATCTGGACTGGTATCAAACCTCGATTGTGTTAACTCTCATTGCCAGATGCTCCGAAACTTCACCGCTATAAACCAATGTCCGACTCAGTGACACGCAGACACACACACATACACACACTGCCAAGATCCTCACACACCATTTGCGAGGGAGGCAGCGGTCCGTCTTTGTACAACTAGACAGCGCTAACGTCTCGGATATGTTTATGAGCTTGGGAGCAGCTGTGCGCTCCTCTCCTCTGCAGACATAGACTTCATGGGTGGCCAGTACTTTCCGACAAGCAACGCAAGCTCCTACTAAAACCATTTTTGGACTTTGTGAACCATTCTGGGAGCATCACCGCTTCACTGATTTCAGATTTTAAGGTGCCGTGACCTGAAGCGACCTCTATGGATGTCCTGGAGGAGTTGTTTTTGGAGTCCAGATGTGCAGGGTAAGGGAGATGGGGTAGTGGACGGTGGGTGGGGGTTTGTTGTATGTGTGGTGCGGGTATGTCCAAGGTTACTGAGGCAATGTCACGCTGTCTGAGCTAATATGAAAGGACAGCAGGCTATTTCAATCAATCTAACAACATGTGTGATTGGTTTAACTGCTAAATTTAATATTGCCACATGTGCTGTCATATTGTTGCTTGTGCACGTCCATGTATTGAACGAGAAGTGACCTTTTTGCAAATAAAAATGTGTTGGATTTTGTCTATATAACTTGGAGGTGTTTAAATTGAAATATGACAAATTGCTATTGTGGTTACGTGGCTGGTGGTGAGGTTGAGTTTCTGTTTGGCAGTGCTGCAACTCCAGTTTGATCCCCCAAAAAACAAAAGAATGAATTAATTTGTAGTTTTATCTAGAAGAAACAGATCGAATTCAGGCGGTCTTGGATGAAGTTTAATCATGACAATTTGCATATTTGGATAAGCAAGCAACAATGTGAACATGTTTCCTGTTAGAAGTTTTGTACAAAGCTGGGTACTGTTGTTTTATAATGTTTTTTTGTGATATCAGTTTAGTTCGTATGTGTTTTTTGGGAATAATAATAATAATAAAAAAATGATAAAGTTGTGACTGTTGGCTGTGCTGTGCTGCTAATGCATTTGGGTCTGTGGGGACAGAGGGAGGTGAGGAAGCAACACCATCATCCTCTCTTTCTCACAGTTTGTGGTGTGAGTTCAGTATCCTCTGACAGGGACACAAGCAGGACTATAAAAATGCCTGAATGCAAACGATTGAAAGAAGATAAAACAAGGACTGTAGTCTAACCCTAAAGCAAATCAATGTAAAGACAACATATAGATTTATATGCAAAACGTCAGTTCCTTACTGAAACAAAAACAGAGGGTACACATGAGAGAATGCTTTTTGCAACAGTCTCAAGCCTGAATAAATATTTGGAAACACAAAGAAGCAAATGATCTTGTAACATGTAATATTTTGCCCTTAATAGCGTTTTCAGGTACAGTAAAAAAATAAAATAAAATATAATAATAATAATAATAATAATAATAATAATAATAATAATAATAATAATAATAATAATAATAAACTGTCCCTCCTAATAAAATGGTTCCACTGACTACTCATAACTCCCCCCTCCATTTGTAGACCTCCATACTCGAGAAACTGTTTTTCAACACCATGGACATCTCACAGAGCATGAGACACTTCAGTCACAAAGAAATAATCAGCTTAACTATACTTGCTAGAAAGAGAAATTCATTCCACTCTTTTAACTTATAGAAACTTCAATTGTGTGTATGACATTTCAGCACCATGGACAGCTCATTTTAAATAGCCTCGTGAAAACACTAAATACAAATAGCAGAAATATGTTATCACAATTGTTGTTACTAATGTGTTTGCTGCATAGAATTGCTATAGTGATTCAGTTATCCTGAATATAAATCTTACATTACAAAATGAATAAAACATAAAAGAAAACTGAAAACTGAGCAAGACAAATAAAGAGAAAAACAATGCAATTCCAGAAATGTGCAGAACTTGTAATAGTCAATTTAAGATTACATTTTTATTTACCCTAAAACAGTCACTCCCTTAGATCTCTGGGTTCCTGCTGCAGTCCCTCTCCCCCCTCCATGGCTCTGGTCCTTTGGCGTTTAATCTGCTGTGATCACCGTGGCAAGGACTTTAAACTGGACTCCCTGGAGCCGCTCTGACCCCTGGTTTCAAACAGCGGCAGACTCATTCACTGCTTTCATCTTTCCACCTCTCCTCCTACTCACTACCCGTCTACCTGTCGATCTGTATATCACTCTATAGGTATCTACTGCAGTTGCCACGTTGGGTTTCATTACACAGTGAGTTTTTCAGCAAAAGTCTGTCCTTGTCAGTGCCAATATCAGTCCATTAAGATGACAGATGTTACTTTTTTTTCTTCCCAAAAAGTAACATCTGCGCAAGGGTTGATTGATTTTGTGATTTTGCCACCAATCTTTTTGTTGGAGTCTTTACTGACACCTTGTGGCTGAAGTCCATATCTTTGGCTTTCTCTCTTAATAGCACTTACTCAAGAACATAAACAAGAGCTCATTTGATTTTACGCATCCTGCAAAACTACTGGGAAAACATGTCAGCAGTAATGCGGTGGTTTATGTATTGGTAATAATATATATTGACATTGTGTTTGGACACACTTCTGTGTTCCTTAAACCTTGACAATAATATAAATTAAACTGAAGCAAATCCAGACTAACAAAGGTATGGGAAGATTATATGTCCATCACAGGAGCAGAATAACTAAACTAAATAAAAAAATAAAAAATAAAATAATGCTACAGAAGCTATTATGTACAATAGATAGAAAGATATGATATGATAAATTCAAGGGAAATTCAAGTATAAGTGACAATGTAAATGTACAGTATCAGATATGTGTTTGAATTTAATTAGGTTCTGCTGGTTTTGGCATGAAGCAAGTGTCTCTCATGGGAACAATTGCGTGAGCAGATGGACTGTTAAAATGCGTTCCTGTGTTAATTTTGTATCATATGTCTTATTAATTTCACTACTGATTCAATAATTGTTAGTTACATTTGTCAGAGTGTGAGAAATTGATGCGTTTCATCCCACTGCAGTCTATTAATTACATCTTAATCAACAATTTGGTCCTGAAATGTGTGTATGTGTATCTACAATGTATTCATAATCATTTAGAAAGGAACCGCATGCATGGAAACCAGCGTATGGATATTTGCATATTCCCTACATGTTTGTCCCAATGATTGTACCAGTATGCATTCCTGTAGGCACGTGAGCCAATCTAAAATCATTAAAATGCATATAAGGCAGTTGAAATATAGAAAATGAGACCCAGATGGCCGTCTATAACCTCCCCATAGAAATATATGCGCAAATGAAATGTAACAGGTATTCTGAAATTGTATCTCATTAGATCAATACAGGCTGTCAGTGAACCGTGACACTATCATTATGTGACAGTTATAACTTCAGTCCCAGTCGAAGCTAGTCATTAAGTCTATTATTAAAATTGCACGCTGCTTCCTGTCTCCTAAATCAGCCCCTTGCAATTTTTGACAACATTTTTTGTGAATCTTGAATCTTGCTAAAAAGGACAGCAGGAATGTCTTTCAAATCTTACGCTGGATGCAATTATTTATAGAAGAGGTTTATTTTTATGTTATAAAATATTGGTATTATTGTTATTGATGATGGGATGTGAATGACACTTGCTAATATTAAATCTACAGTCGCCACTACTCTTCTAGGTAAAGAGTCTATTCATTATGGCATTGATAGAATGTTCCACAGCATGGCATTAAACTTATTTATCTTGTGTTTATTCAAGCAGATGTCACATAGCACACCTGTAAGATACTATAGATTAAAATGCATGATTTGTTCTTTTCAGACATCTTGAGGTTGAAGCAACATTATTTGATTCTCTCTTTCAGTGATACAAAACTTTAAACCAACATGAAAAAATACAAAAACTCACTATATATATTTTGAGTACATTTTATCATACCATTCTTGTCAGATCAAATCCAATCTATTCCCTAATTCACTGAAACTGTATTTCTTGTCCTTGAAAACTGCTAACTGCTGTCATCATTTATTTCGTGAGTCATACTTCAACACAGCAAATATGAAGCCGGTGGTCAGGGTCTAGTTTATTAATGCAGTTTATGTTTTGTTTAACCTCAGACTGGCCATTTTTAATAGATTTCCAACAGACTCTTTGAGATTATTAGAACTTGATGTGTGTGTGCAGAATCACAGCAATCTGCATTCTGTAATGTTGAAAAACATGCAATTTTCATTCAGTAAGAGCTTTTGGTCCAGCCTCACATCTCAGTAACAGCATGCTTCAGTCGCAATATCTATTCAGGTCTAATAAAAGGATGATTTTTGTTGACTATTATGTTCACCAAAGCCAATTAACTTAATGATTTGTTATGGACGACACACAGCCTTTTACAAAACAAGATGACATTTTGATGAGACCAAAATCTGTTCTAATGCTAATTTAGACCTCATTTAGATTGATTTTAGTCTTCGGATACTTTTTTACTACTTGTTTGGTCCTGGTTTGAGCCCAGTTTAGTCCTGATCATAGACTGTATAAAGAAGTAGACTAAGGGAATGTGACGTCACCCATAGCGTTCGGCTCTAGTCAGATATAGCTCACGAGGCCAGCAGTTATAGGAGCGAATTTGGAGCCAGGTCTGTATAAGGAATAGGAATTTATTTATGTACAAAATAGTGAAATAAAAACACCAGGATCATATAGAGTGGGTTAATACGAACATTTGAAGACCAAAATGACAAGGCTCACTGCAGCAGTTACAGAGAGACATTTCTCAATGTAAAGTCAATTGGAAACAAAGTTGATGGAGCCAGAAGCAACCCATACTTACTTCCTATTTGGAACATTTATGGTCCTGATGAAGACTTGTTTTGGTCCCATTCTAGTCCTATATAGTCTTGGTTTAGTTGCACTGTAGTCCCAATTGTGAAAATAAAGTTCAGTAAAGTGCGAAAAGATTAATGATTTATTTTCCATCTAACAATTTTTTCTTTCCAGTGTCATTGTGTCTCATTCTGAGCACACCAAATTATATACTATTCCTTTCTCTGTTGGTAGAAATGACTGAACGTTGCTATGGTAACATCAATAGAAGTTTTGAGTTTGCCCAGAGGTTAGTATGCATCTGTACACCTGCAATGAGGTGACATTTTTAGCAATATTTAAGGAGAAAAAAGCTCTCTTAATGGTATCCTCAAGGTTTGTATTGTGTGTTGTGTTGTGTTTTTATGTTTACATATATGGACTGATATGTATAAAAGGTAGCTCCCAACCTTTTTCACAAATGGCATCAGACTGCAATCCTCTCCACAGAAAATGACCAATGAGTAGATCATTTTGTAGACAGATATAACAGTGGCTCTGCTGGTGAACATTTGATTGGAGTGCAGGAGGTAGAGGGTTATTCTGATCCTGTCTCTAGATACTCACAGTAATTTGTCTATTTGTGATAGGAAGGGCATCTGGTACTCCCTTAATGGTTGGCGGTTCAATTTCTACTACCAGCTACAGTCATTGTGTCCTTGGCCAATGTGATGTGTTACTACAAGAATGCATAATAAAAAACAGACTAAACCAGGAGAGTCTCATAGTTCCAGTAGATACATTTTAAGCATAGACTCTGTATATAAACAGAGCTAACCTGCTAGCCATCGCATTCCAAATAGGAAAAGAACATGGTGCCCTTCTGCCTCAATGAATTGAAAAATTGTCACCCATCTCTCTGTAGCTGCTGCTGTGAGCCTTGTCATTTTGATTTTAAAATTTCCATATTAACCAGCTCTACATGATCCTGGTGTTTTTATTTTGCTATTTTGTCTATAAATAAATTCCTATTCCTATTATGGAACTTGGCTCCAAACTCGCTCTTATGACTGCTAGCCTCAAAGAGCTTCATTTGACTGGAGCTGAACACTATGGGTGAAGTCACACTCTCTTAGTCCACTTCTTTATAAAGTCTATGATTCTGTCATCTGATCTGTGTTGCTGTGGTGACCTGGGGGTTTGAATGTGCTGGTGGGAGGACTTTAGGACCAGTGGCAGATGGACCAAAGAATACTTTTCCTCTGAGTCTGGCACGTACACACTGCTTCTGTTTGCTCTCATCTGTCTCTACAACACACACGCGCACACACAACCATTGTCACACCTGATATCCCCCACAGATCACTGAAACAGAGCTACTCCATCCCCAAGGCCCCTCACCTTTTAAACTGTCTTCTCCCTTGGCACCGCTCTCACCAAGGACTCGGATCTCAAATTTAAGAGGGGGGCGTTGATTAGTTTCAGCCTTGACAGAAAGGTGCAAACTTCTGTCCCTCTAGGTCATAGCAAAACAGCAAATGATCTATTAAGTTTGGTGCAGAGTTATGGCTGGAAGTTCCCAATATCTGA
The DNA here is from genome assembly GCA_029959045.1 of Taenioides sp. WSHXM2023. NCBI lineage: Eukaryota > Metazoa > Chordata > Actinopteri > Gobiiformes > Gobiidae > Taenioides > Taenioides sp. WSHXM2023. Next base: position 10,966,547 of record CM057098.1, on the reverse strand, counting down.
AGTGATATAAAGTAGCCATTGAAGAAGGTCACAGGAGTAATCAGAATCCACTGGTGCATGTAGAGATGTCAATTATGGTCAGTTATTTCATTAGTCAGACCATTATGAAATCACATGCATGAAATGATCTTAGTGTTACCAACAGGGGGAACATGTAAAGCACTTAGACACGGACTACACATACATAATCACTTATTCCTTAATGCATACAGCAGCGGCCCCATCCTAATTCTGTTTTCTCATCTACTCGACTCCTTGATTCTTTGATTCCTCAGCTGTCAGTCATGTGTACTGAGTCGAGAGAGCCAATTAGAAATGTCTCTCTTTTATATGACCCTCTTTCCACAACAGGCAGGATTTACTACTGAGGAATAGAGAAGTCAAGGAGACAAGGAGGTGAGGAGACGAGGAAACAGAATTGGGATGGGGCCAGTATGAGTCAAAACTATAAACAGTAGCACCTGTAAGACGTTATTGTAGAAGACCATCTGTGTTTGTGTAGCCTACAGGTGGGGAATAATAACATGCTTTTGCTGTGTTGTGGTGGACATCAGGTGCAAGTCCTCCACCTGTGTGTTTCAATGGAGGTTTTTTTCCAAATAAAGAAAATATCTTGAAATACATGAATTGTTAGATGGGTTTAATGGGTGTTATCTATGGTATAATGTTGTTTCCTCATCAAAACATACCTGGAGTTGTGTTTTGTTTCATTCACACATGTTTAACACACAAATCCTGCATATTTTGGCAGAGCACTTCTGAACACTCTGTTCCACCTTGTGATGTCATGTGGCAATACAGTGTTTAAAAATACAGTGTTCCACTGTGTTTTTAAACTCCATGCACCTTCACTAGAATCATCTGGATAATTTCAACCCTAGATTTGCCTGTCTCTACTGAACTAAAGGAAAAGGATAGCTGTTAACTTGAAAACTACCACTTCATGACATCACAAGGTAGAACAGAGCATTCTGAGCTTTGGAGATGAAGACAGACTAATAAACGAGGATTACTCAAATATATGTGAATGAAACAAAACACAACTCCAGATATGGCATGGTTTCATGCTCGGAAGAGCCAATTTTGTGTAATATAGGACCTTTAAGGATGGCCCCTTAAGCTAATCCATCTCTTTCTATGAGGCAAAGCAATAATATTTCCATGGAGACAAGCATGTGGCCAAAAAGGTGCACAATGACAATATTCAACAGATAAGCAGTTACATATTCAAATAACCACAAAGTTTAGGAAATTTTGGCCACACTATTTTAGTGTAGGTGCTTGTTGCAGATTTTGTTGCTTAAACTATTGGAATTTCCTGTTCTCATTGTGTGTAGCGGTCTTGAAGCACTTTATTCAATGTTTATTAGAACAAATACTGGCTTTCTAATCAGTAAAACGGCCATTCAATTGGATTTCATTTGCAGTCATTTGTTGCTCTCTCTAAAAATCAAACTCAAATCGACAAAAAGTAACCAAATTATGCAAAAGCAGCATCAGCATTCCCCTCTGGTACATTTAAACCACGAACTATAAAATGTTACACCCTGGCTCTTAGTGTGAATTCTCCAAGAAACATCCATATATATTATTTTCTTTTTCCTTCCACTCGCTCGGCACAATGCTCCAGGGATCTCCTCTGCTGTCTCTATCTCCTCACCTCAGCTCACCTCAGCTCACTCCACACCAAAGGCATCAATACTAAAGACTTTTGACCAGAAAGAAAAAAATAATCTGACAACTGATATGTATCTATAAATGTGACGATGCCATAGATCCGTATCCTGGTGTTTTGTTAATGATGACGAAGAATAATGCGTCCAGATAGACCACAAAACATTTCCTAAGGAGGAATGAAGTCTGACTGCGGGAATGCAGATACAAAAAAACAGAACAGATAAATAATAGGCATGAGCTATAAACAAAAGTGAGCTTAGAGACTTTCAAGTGGGTCTATTTTTCACAATTAAGTTACAGAATATATAACTGTAATAATAAAAGACCACTATCATACAGATAGAAGAGCACAAGAATGAATAAAACTAATCCCCATCAGGCAGAGTTGCCCTCTGCCTGGTGGGGATGGGGGACTTCAGTTACAGATGATTTTATTGAATCTGTGTTGTAAAACACAGGTTTTTATGTGAAAGAGCTCATTTCTCCTGATCTGGCAAAGTCAGCTGCTTGTCTTCATAAAGATAGATTTTTAGTGTCATACTGAGGTCAAGCAGTACAATCCGTCGTGACAAGCAGGTGGTGGACTTTGTTTGTTTGAACTTTGTTTGTCTGGTGTAATCCTTTCCTTTCCAAGTGATGGTTTGGTTCTTTGTTTAGTCCCACTCTGATCCGTTTTGATTGCCTGGTAAATCCAGAATGACTTCTCTCTGTATTTTTATACAGGATATCAGTCTGGTCACCACACCCTCTGTTGTGTCTCGAGCCAGAACCAATGTTAGTGCATGTGATGCATGTGAAATGAAGGAGCTCATTGGACACCCATCATTTTAGCTAAAATCTCACCTCAGACTGAGTTTAGAAATTTGCTCATTGATTTCTGTAGAAATCTGTGATGCTTTTCTGTCCCCTGTGATATATATTTTTTCCCCTCACCCAAATTTGTTTTGAAATGGACAGACCATGTATTGGTTAATCCACTTGTCAATCACGTCCATCTGAATTCAGGGAAATTCACCGGTCACTCCCATCTTCATTAAGTGTTGGAAAAGAATATTTTCCAGGTCCCAGAGAAAATTTTGTGGTGTGTGCAAAACTGAATGTACCCTTAATCTTTACAAATTATGTAGTAACCTAATCTTAAAACCTTTTTAACATATAAAGAAACATGCTACTGGTATTATTATTTGCTCCCTTGTCCATGTATTTAAATAAACCTGGGTGAAAAGGTCTCAGTGGGACAGAGTTTATTGATGGCCAATATTTGCTCTTCTTGACACAACACATGTCCGCAGATACAGCCCGATGAAGCGCTGACAGCTGCCCCATATCAAGACAGAAACCACAAGAAAGATCGCTCGATAAAAGCTCATGATTGAACGGCCTGTTATTTATCTGAACAATAACAGTGGAATATATTTTTATGAGACAGCCCTGAATTATGGAGAGATTACATAATTTGTCAGTGTGGCACGAGGAGACAGTGGCAGATTCTCCAGAAATGAAAGGAAGAAAGACTGAGATACAATGTGCGGGTTTCTAAATGGAGCTTCAGACAGCACCAGGGATTTAACACACGCACATGAGCCTCACTTAGCATCCCAGTTAATGTAGACAGACTAACACTGTGTTACAGAGAGGATACTGTCAGGATGAAAAGGATGAAACATGTTCAGTTTTAATGATGTTTAGCTGATTAACACACTTCATTTAAGATACAAGACTGCTATGAATGTACGGCACATAATGAAATTGTAAAATGTCATCTTATATGTAACTTACTCCTCATTCTGTTCCAGTGTTGCTATAGTAAATACAGTTCAGTACAAACAAGACTAGGTGTGTAATTCTTAGCAATGGATGTCCTCCCTGACTCAGCCCTGGCTTTTATATTGAGTCCAAAGACAAATTTGTCCTTTGCATTTGGTCATTTCATTTGAAATCAAATGCAAATCTGTCAGATGCAACCCATCTTAAGTTAGTCAGCGGAAAAAATATGTGCATTGTTATTTTCTACATTGTTTATTTTGTGTAATTTAAGTTATACTCTGTAGGGGCACTGTGTAAATTTTCTAGTGGAAGGTTGCCTGTCTCCATGGACAATAATTGGGTTCTCTGGAATGTTCCACAGTATGGCATTCTACCAATCCTGCATGCATTTGTTGTTTTTTATGACAAAAAACAAAACAAACAAAAAAAACAACAACTTGTAATCATTGTGGGTGGACTCACCTTCATGTTTGTATTTTGTATTTAGGGAGAAGATGCCGTTCCACCATGTGCGGGCGGGCCTGCTCTATCCAGACAACTACCTGAGCAACTCCCTGGCCGAGGGCAACGAATCCTTCCAGCTCACCAGTATCTCCACTGAGGAGCTGAAAGGTGAGTACACTACCCTTTCCCACCCTCTCCCAAAAATACAGTCCTGTGTGGAGAAGTGAGAGGGAGGGAAAGAGGAGGGAGGGGTGTATGAGGTGGGAGGTACTGGCAATTAATGTTACGTTGCCAGAACAATGCAGTTACAATGGTGAAATTCTCATGGGGAGAGGTTTTCCCATTTAGTTGATCACTCAGTGCTTGACTGGCTGCATTGCTTTCCAATTATGTTTCTGAGGAAATCAAATCAGCAGCATGACTTAAAACGACTTCAGGAGATAAAGTATAGCTTGAGCCCTGGTTGAGTAGAACAACACTGTATTTAAAGTGTAAGCATATAGCTGCATCTGTATTTGCATTTCATTACTGTACATTATGACAATTTTTTTGTTTTTGTTTTGTTTTGTTTTTTCTCATTAAAAACACATTAGATTGCAAACAATGAACAATGAAATCACACTGACGCTCTTCTAAGGCCATGTTTATCACCATATGTTGCTACAAATATTTCAGACCTGTAATATTCTGCTCAGAACAAAACACACATCTATATTCAGGAAAGCTCTGTTTGTCTTAAAGAGCCTGTACCTGAATTTTTTCATGTCTTTGAGCAAACATTGTTACCCCAGTACAGATATATTGTATAAGCAGCTGCTGAGGTCAAAATAATTCCACTGTGCACTGTCTGTATCTAATTAGAAAGCATTTTATTATCCAATAATCAGGAAGTGCTTGTTTCCATTTTAGTTGTCATTGGCTTTACTCAGGGCAAAACTTTGGTCTCTGAGAGTTGTGAAAAGCACTGTAAACTTGCTATGAATAATTAGAAGGCTTGAAATGTATAAGTGAAGTGAAGGATAACTTTGGACCACTGCAAACCATTTAAAATTAACTAGTTTTCACATTTTCAAGACAATAAAAATCTGTTACAGATCTCTAGATTTGAAGAGAAATAGCCTGAATTCTGAGTGCAGTATGATAGAAATGATTTGTGATGATCTGATGCACAAATGTGTTGGTGTCATACTCTCAGATGGGGGGAAGGAATGAGTAATCTTGTATTGATTTAAGTGAACTCAAGAGTTCAAAAGGATTATTCACAAATGCACAAGCTCCATTATCTCGCTATGACCAACTGCTACAAACACTACATATTAAACATTCACCACTGCTCTCTATTAAATAATAATGCTATGAATGCTGCCATGATCAGAAATGTTCAAGAACAGTTCTTGTTACATTTTTTTCATTACTATAAAATGTACATTATGTAACTTTTCTGGTGGGGCGAGTCCATGGAGATGTTATTACTTTGCATGGAATGTTTACAATATCACATTAAACATACTTATCTCTTGTCATGCATTGTATTTAATATTTTTCAATGACAGATCATTTATATTCTCTATTTTGTCCCTAAAATGGCCTGAAAAACATGCATTCTTGCTATGAGTAGGTCGGCTCCCACAGACCTGACCTGTAACTTGGTCTGGTGGCATTACCTTTTGTGTAGATAATAAGTGTAATGCCATGTGGTGGAATATTCTAGACAAAGCAATGACAATATCTATATGGAGACAAACAGGTGTCAGACCCTTCACAGAAAGCTATATAAAGTACATTTTTTTTATTATGATGAAAGTACTCTGGAAGTAAAGACAGAGCTTATCTCGTCTCTATGTTGAGCTAGTTATCTTGTGTTTCTAACTGGAGTCGCTCTCTTGTGTTCAAATGTGCGGCCCATTGTCGTTTGCTCGAATGCACTTAAGTATGCAGTACTTTGTAGCATAAATCTTTTAATCCAGTGTCCCTTATGCGCAGCTTGCCTCAGCCTGGTGCATGTAGAATGAAGGAAATGTCTCTTCAGCTCATCAGTCTGTTGTTGTTTTGAAGGACATGGCGAAGGTGGTTAAGATAGAGTTATATAAGCTTTCATTATGAAGCATTGGCACAAAAGCAACAAACAGAACTACATGTTTGCTTTTTTCATGTAACTGGGATGGCCATGTCAAATGCACTCGCTCTATGTGCACAGTCAATTGCACATTTGTATATGCTAATTACAATGTTTGCATATTTGGCAATGGTTTAAGCCAAATGGCCTGCCAGGCATAACCCCCTGCAATTATAAAGACTTGGGAGTGACATAAAATCTACTAATTAGAAGTATTTATAGGAGCAAGGTTTCAAGTAACAGTAGTAGTAAAAAGTGATTAATAGTTTAAGATTAAAGAACACTTTATGTAAGACCAGCTGTTGTTAATAGGTGTACTTCAGTGTCCATGTAAATAAAGTTGTAATCTGCAAATTGCCAGGACTTTTTTTCCAGATTGTATTCCAGGACACTACATGAGTACCTGGATGATTAAAGGGCCCTTATTACGCTTTTTTCTGATCTATGTTTCATGTTCTTTCCTCATCACAACACACAACTCCTACCTGGAGTTGTGTTGTGTTTCATTCACACATGTTTAACACACTCCCCCTTGAACTGCCACCTTAGCGTGGTGGGGGAATTTGCGTACCCGAATGACTGTAGGAGCTATGTCCACCTCCTGTGGCCTCACCACAGAGGGTGTCATATGGGTTGGGTGCGAAGAGGACTTGGCTGTAGTTGAGGTCAAAGGCCACGGGCACAGAACCTGGCTGTAGGGACGTGGAATGTCACCTCGCTGAGCTTGTGCAGGAGGTTGAGAGGTACCCTCTAGATATAGTTAAGGTCACCTCCACGCACAGCTTGGGCTCTGGTACCCAACTTCTCGAGAGTGATTGGACCCTCCATTTTTCTGGCGTTGCCCACGGGGAGCGGTGGCTGGCTGGTGTGGGCTTGCTCAGCCGCCATGTATTGGAGTTCACCCCAGTGAGAGACCTGTGCGCCTTCGGGTCGGGGACAGGTCTCTCAGTGTGGTTTCGGCCTATGAGCCGAACAACAGTGCAGCATACTCGGCCTTCTTGGAGTCCCTGGGAGGGGCACTGGACAGTGCACCAACCGGGGACTCTGTTGCTCTACTATGGGACTTCAGTTCCCACGTGGGCAATGCGAATGACACCTGGAGAAGGGTGATCGGGAAGAACGACCTCCCTGATCTGAACCCGAGTGGTGTTCTGTTATTCGACTTCTGTGATAGTTATAGTTTATCCATAACGAACACCATGTTCGAGCAAAAGGGTGTCCATCGGTGCACGTGGCACCAGGACACCCTAGGCCAGAGGTCGATGATCGACTTTGTTGTCATGTCATCTGAACTTCAGCCATGTGTCTTGGACACTCGGGTGAAGAGAGGGGGAGTGCTATCAACCGATCACCACCTGGTTATGAGTTGGATCCGCTGGCAGAGGAGGAAACCGGAAGGACTTGGCAAACCCAAGCATATTGTGACTGTCTGTTGGGAACTTCTGGTAGAGGCCTCTGTCAGCAGGACTTTCAACTCACACCTCCGGGAGAGCTTCTCCCAGATCCCGGGGTAGACTGGGGACATGGAGTCTGGACCATATTCTCCATGTCCATTGTCAATGAGGCTGGTCGTAGCTGGTCTCCAGTGCCTGTTGCGGCAACACTCCCCAAACCCGATGGTGGACGCCGGAAGTAAGGGATGCCGTCAGACTGAAGAAGGAGTTCTATTGAGCCTTGATGGCTTGTGTGACTCCTGAGGCAGCTGACAGGTACCGACAGGTGAAGCGTGCCGCAGCTTGTGCAGTCACAGATGCAAAAACTCAGGGCTGGGAGGAGTTTGGAGAGGCCATGGACAAGGACTATCAGTCAGCCTCAAAGAAATTCTGGCAAACCAACACTGTTTACAGTGCAGGTGGAGAGCTGTTGACCTCAACTGGGGATGTTGTTGGATGGTGGAAGGAATACTTTGAGGATCTCCTCAGTCCCACCGTCACATCTTCTAAGGAGGAAGCAGAGGCTGAGGACTCGGAGGTGGACTCATCCATCACCCTGGCTGAAGTCACTGAGGTGGTTGGCAAGCTCCTCTGTGGCAAGTATCTTAAGTTTCTAGATGTTGTGGGCTGTCTTGGCTGACACAACTGCAACATTGTGTGGTAGTCGGGGACAGTACCTCTGGACTGGCAGACCAGAGTGGTGGTTCCTCTGTTTAAGAAGGGGGCTGGAGGGTGTGTTCCACTACAGGGGAATCACACTCCTCAGCCTCCCTGGTAAGGTCTATTCGAGGGTACTGGATTTTTCATCCCGGTCGTGGAACACTGGACCAGCTCTATACTCTCCATCGGGTGCTCTAGGGTTCATGGGAGTTTACCCAACCACTCCACATGTGTTGTGTGGATCTGGAGAAGGCATTTGACCGTGTTCCTTGATGTGTCCAGAGCAGGAGCTGTGTTTGCATTGCTGGCTGTTCCCAGTGCATGTTGGACTCCACCAGGGCTGTCCTTTGTCACCGGTTCTATTCATTGTTCATATGGACAGAATTTCTAGGGTGTCTCGTTCGGGGACGAAAGGATCTCATCTCTGGTGTTTGCAGATGATGTTGTCCTGTTGGCTTCATCAGGCCAGGACCTGCAACATGCACTGGGGTTTTTTGCAGCTGAGTGTGAAGCAGCTAGGATGAAGATCAGCTCCTCCAAATCCGAGGCCGTGGTTGTAGACCGGAAAAAAAGGTGGCTTGCCCTCTCCAGGTGGGTGGAGAGGCTGTGCTTCAAGTAGTGGTATCTCGAGGTCTTGTTCATGAGTGAGAGCGCCTGCAGTGATGTGGTCGCTGTATCGGACTGTTGTGGTGAAGAGGGAGCTGAGTCGAAAGGCAAAGGTCTTGATTTACTGGTCAGTCTACGTTCCTACCCTCACCTATGGTCATGAGCTTTGGGTAATGACACAAAGGACAAGCTTGCTCCCTTAGAGGTAGGGTTAGGAGCTCAGTCACACAGGAAGAGCTCGGAGTAAAGCCACTGCTCCTTCAAGTCGAGAAAATCCAGTTGAGGTGGCTTGGGCATCTGTTCCAGGTGCTCCCTGGACACCTCCTTGGGAAGGTGTTCCAGGCACATCCCACCAAGAGGGATGTGCCTGGAACACATCCTGGGTCTTCCCCAGCTGGAGGGACTATGTCTCTCGGCTGGCTTAGGAATGCCTTGGGATCCCTCGGAAGAGCTGGAGGAAGTGTACGTGGAGAGGGAAGTCTGGGCCTCCCTGCTCAGACTGTTGCCTCCGTGACCCGGCCCTGGATAAAGCAGAAGAAAATGGATGGATGGATGTTTAACACACAGTTCTTTGAGTTCCACTTTGTGATATCATGTGGTAATATTGGAAGAGCCCCACTGAGTTTTTAAATCATCAGAATTTTTTGGATGATTTCAACCCTGGAAGTGTCAATTTCTATTGAACTAAAGGTAAAAGTTAGCGGTTAACTTGAAAACTACTGCTTCATGACATCATAAGGTGGAACAAAGAATTTTGAGCTTTGGAGATGTAGACAGATTAATAGTAAAGGGTTACTCAAACATGTGTGAAAGAAACAAAACACAACTCCAGGTATGTTTTTGAGGCGGTAACAACGTTATTAGAATCAATGTTATGTAATATAGGCCCTTTAAGCTATTACATGTATGGTGCGTGTATATAAATGGGAAAAATAGTATAGCCAGAGGAAACCCTATAAGCATCCTCAAAATATAAGTGGTAGATGTAGTAATTGTAGCCATCCTAATGAGAGCCATAATTAGACATTATCCCTTTCACTTCTTGTACCCACGGGGAGTACTAGATGGACAGACGATCGGTGGCAACATGAGCCTCTCCTAATCCCCTTTACAGAGATGCCCTGGGTCGGTCGGTCTTGGATGATTTGTTCCAACAGATAGAAGACAGAAAGAGAGTTAATCACCGTGGCGATTGGTCTTCCTCTGTTCTTTTCTCCTGAAGTTTGGAGGCATTTCATCCATCACTGAAAGAGCTAGTCTGGTCCTGGGGGGGCTCTGTGGGTCCACACAGGAGGCACGTTCATCAGAGAGAGGCCCATTTGAATCAACTCCCGTGCTGCATACAAATATATTTCACTGTTTTTTGGAGAGATGGAGAGCTTGATATTACCACTTCCCCGAAAGCCGCTCATTCACACTTTATTTAGCGAGAGGAGAAAATGAGAGCTCTGTAGTGGCACCAGCCTGGTTATCACCAGCCTCAGAAGAGATTTGGAGCATTGGATAGAAAGAGGAGAGTGGACTTGTAACGCTTTGGTTTGTTAATATTACCAATCTTTATGTGAGATGGAGAGTTAGAATGGCTCTGTTGGTCTCTCTCTGTGGATTTTAGCATTTTATTTTAGACTACACTCTATCCATCAAAACCATGGCAAAGTACAATATGACCCAAATGTAACATAAGCATATCAATAATAACTCTAAACACTCTAACACTTGTACAGTGTAATGGTGCATTGTATAACTTTTCTGGTTGTCCTCATGAAGCTTTGCCTGGAATGTTCCACAGTTTGGAAACTCTATCTATTTTGATGGAGGCAGCAGGTGGCCCCACGAGGCCCAGTTATAAGTCAGATCTATGGAGAGGTGACCACAATCACAGTTTGTTTTTTCAAGTAGGTAGCAGAGAAAAGTTATATAGAGATGCAAAGGGCAATCTTTTGACCAGAATTAAAAACAAAGTTAAAATAAACCATTACTGATACATTGCAGGACATGTCATCAACATTCTCTGGGGGTTGACATCAGCTGGGGGTGTGATGCTAACTGTAGGCACAGCTCTATCTGAGGCTAGTTAGACTTTAATCTGAGTTTTGCTTTAACATAATCTGACCACAAAGAGACGCCTTAGTTGGAACTACAACAGATGAGATGATTTGTGCTGTTAAACAAGTCAATCCCACAGAAAAGTCACTCTCATCTTTTTGTTGAAAATCAAATACCTAAACAGGAACATGAATGCTTGCATTGATCACAGGCTCCTGAAAATGTGCTGTTTAAATCTATTTTGTATTTTCTCTTGAGTTTTTGAACAATCTTAAAAACGTTTGTGTCACCATGGTAACATTCCACCATACAGATACATGTATTACATCCCCAGCGTGATGTCACTTCAAAGTATCAATATGCATAATAACAATATATATCCTCTGCCTTAATATGTCACTTCATAGACAAAGTGATTCACAGGTCAAATGGTTCATACAAAGAAATTGGGATATTATTGTGAGTGATCCTCTATTGAGAAATGTCTTCCCTGAGCCACCTGGAGTCAGCTTTAGAAGGGGTCCCACCATTAAGGACAAGTTTGTGAGGAGTTACCTTCCAGCGACCAAAACAAGTACTTGGCTTTCTCATCCAAAGGGAAATTTCTGCTGTGGACACTGCAGATACTGTGAGAAAATGGTGAAAACAGACACTTTCATGGACATTTATACAAATAAAACATATTTAATTAACAGCTTTATCAGCTAAAACACAACCCATGTGGTGTGTCTAGGTGAGCCTCACTAAACCTAAATTATCCAGTGGCCAGACATTATATGGAAGCTCACCACTCAAATGACTCTATCCTGAAAGTATATGGGAATGAAGCAGTCACACTGGATGCCAGAGTTGGGAACAAGATCTCAAGGCCACAGAGTACCCAGGCCTAAATGAAGACTTCGATCTCTCCTGCTCCCTATAACCTACCTTATGCCTTAATTTGTATGGAAATGTCAAACAAAACTATCTGCCCTAAGTAAAAACAGTCCAATTTGACCCTACCCTCTAATGCTTACTGTAAACCTGCTAAAATAAAATGACTGCCCTCTAGTGCCCTCAATGAAATTGTCCTGAAGCTAAGAAGTTACTACCCCTTGTGCTCAATCAGAAGAACTGAATGAGTGAAGACACTGCCCTGCACACATGGAGTGTGTGAGCTTAAATTGGTCTCCGTCTCTCATTCATGATCAGACCCTGAAGAAGGCACAAACCAGCATGCATCACTGTGTTTTTAATGCTTCCTGCCCACTCACAATAAAGGCTTTTAAATATTTTGTAACTAAGTGAGTGCCTGATATTTTTCTTTTTTTCAATGATTCACTGTCCAGTTTAATTGATTTGATTCACTATATGTCAGATCAGGCAACATGGGTCAGTCTTCACGTCGCTGTTCCTTTTTTGGACCAATTTTGTTTCAGACTGACCACTGCAGGAACAGACCAAGTCCAGTTTTGGAGATGTTCAGACCCACTAGACAAGCCATCACAATTAGGCCCCCGACAAACTCACATCCGTGTACAGTATTTGTCAATTTTTCCTTCTTCTTACATATCACGTCTGTGGACAAAATGTACACTTGCAGCTTTATATATCGCAGCTGCTGATATGTGCTCTCCACATCACCTGCATGTCACATTGTTATGGCTGATATTTTTTTTGTTAAAGGTACAATGTTCAAGTTGGAGGGTCCATCACTTGCTTGTCTCATGAAAATGTTATTGCTTATGTTACTGCACAGTATAAATCTAGCCATCTTTCAATTATTTCCTTAGTCATTTTTATTGCCAAAAAATACTTGGTTGGGTGGAGTTACCTGCTAAGTTTTATATTATCCAAATCCAGACAAAACAATAAAATCTCCCTGGAGAAAAGCGGAGTTTAGTTTAGGACCCTTCATCTAAAAATGAAAACAATGCCCCTTTAATTGTAATGATTATTCAGTAGCAAGAATGAAAATCTAGTTCTTAAGATCAGAGGACATTTAGAGGTCTGAACAAAGGGAATGAACTTTTCACAGGACTCTCCCAGAGCCTAGATAGCCCTATTACACTGTAAGAGATGTGATAAGAATAATAATGAAGCAGAGAACTTCATGTAAAATTCATTGTTTTGAGTTCAGAAAAAAGGATTTAGGCAAAGTAAGATTTGTCCACCCTCTGTCTCCTCCCAATTATGTGACTGCAGAGGAGACTTGACACCATCGCCCACCAACAGAAACACACAGAGCAGAGTGGAGCTGTGAAAAGAGTAATAAAATCTGACTCTTCACTAGTGCTTCTCAAACTGTGGTGCAGGGACCAGTGGGGAGAGATTTTTCTGGGGATACTTTGGGAGTTTAAGGCTAGGTGTTGGTTATTCATATATAAAGTCCAGTTGTAGTTAAGTTTATCTCATATCTGCTCTTATTTCATTTAATGCCATTGCTATATTTATTTATGCAGGGAGAGCCCAACGGCAGTACCAGACTCTCTTTTTCATAAGTGCCCCAAACAAATAAATAACTGCACAAGTCCACTTAAACATGTGAAATGTTTATTGCCAGATTATTAAAATAGTAGTACCAATGTATCCACTTTTGCATGTCGCTGAAATCCGTTTTGGGAAGCAAAAGCTTTTTTCCCCCATCTTAGTTTTAATGTGTCCAGTTTTTAGAGGTAGGCAATCATGAGACGTGTATTAAAAGTTCCTATATCAAAGTTTAAAGGGCCTATATTACACTATTTTCTGATCTATGTTATAATGTTGTTTCCTCATCATAAACAGACCTGGAGCTGTGTTTTGTTTCATTGACACATGTTTAACACACAAACCCTGCAGATTTAGGCTGACTTCTTCTCTCTAACAGAAAACACTGTAATATAGAAAGCGCTCCACTGTGTTTTTAAACTTCATACACCTTCACTAGAATCATCTAGATGCTTTCAGCCCTGGAATTGTCAATCTCTACTGAACTAAAGGTAAAGGAACTGTTAACTTGAGCTCCACCACTACATGAAATCACAAGGTAGAACAGAGCATTTTGAGTTTTGAAGATGTAGTCAAACTACTAACAAAGACTTATTCAAACATGTGTGGTTGAAACAAAACACAATTCCAGGTATGTTTTTTAAGAGGTAGCAACATCATAACATGGCTTAAAACTCACAAGAATCCATTTTGTGGAATATACATCAAACAAGTGAGATTCAGGCAGTCTATCAAGTCATGATTTATTTGTCTCTCTATCCCCCTCATCTGGTCATAATAGTTTTGACTCACACACTTTGTCACACTCACAATCTGAAGTCTGTCCCCATGCAGTCATCTTTGGTTTGAGACCTTTTGTCTTCGCTTAATGATCAGTTAGACATGATTTAAGACCAGTTTTTGCAGTCCTTATTCAGTCATTGGTGATTTACAGTAAGAGTGATTTAACCCTGTGTAGATTTATATAGTCCTCTTTAGTCCTGCTGTCAGACATTATGAGCCTCTGTTGTATTATCTGAGCTGACACTGCAGAGACACACCGGCACTCAATCTTCCATACATTTATCTGAGAACCCGCCACCACCAGTTTGGAGGAAGGATCTAACACACACTTTACTTGGAGGCAGAGTATTAATTGTAAGCCACCAAACCCCCAGGACCTGATTTAGTCTCTGCTTTGTAATTAGTGTATATAGCCCAGCTTTTTATCAGTCTGTTTTACTCCATGTTTTTGTTTGTTTTGCAGATAGGTCTGTTTTGGACTCATTAGTTTGGGAGAGATACTCCATGCAAACTCAAATATTTTCTAAGCAGGCATTGTGTGAATCACTGGTATTACAACCTCTCCTCTTGTAGCCGAACACAATGAGGGACTGACAGGTACAGTAATTAGGTGAGCACTGACTTGAGTGTTTTGTAAAACTCTTTTGGGACCATATAGTCTGATTTGGTCTTATGTATTGATTATTCTTTAGATTCTTTTGTACAGACCTCTATTTGTTTCATACTTGGACAGTTTCGGTTGTTTAAATCAGATGACCAGCTGACACTTCTGAGGACAGTGGCAGAGTGCAGCCGAAATTGTCAAGGTATGAGAAAAACAGAGGTCTGTACATAAGAATCTCTTTTTTTCTTCAAAATGTTGAAGTTAAAGTCATTTACACTGACCTCAGTGCAGTGGGTGTGTGGGGACGGATGAGGCGAAGGTCTGTGTAAAGAATCCACAAGAAGTCTATTTTTCCTGGACACCACAGCGGTCTGGTGCAGTTTAGCATATAACCTATATGTGTGTTATCATAGGAATCCACATGAACCCACGCTGCTTTTAGCAAATATGCACCGCAGTCGTCTTAGGTGATGTAACAGGCAATCTGTAAGGAATCTCTTCAAATTATGAGACAGACCAGCCTTACAGTCAGTAGAAATCTGATGTCCAGCTGTGTAAAAACGCTTTATAGGCTTTATAGGCCTATAAAAACAGCACTCAAAAATTACATTAAATATATTTGTACTACGGAACTGTTATTTTACAATAACAATGCAAATTTTAATAAAACACTAAGTTCAATATTCCAGGCAAAGTAAAAACATCTCCATAGAGACACACGTTTGCGTTTTAAGTTTTACTACTTAAAATGTATACTTTCAATTAAAGTGGAATAGATGGGAGAAGATGTTGTAAAGCATTTATTTCAAATCAGCATTTCATACTTTTGAGAGAATATATAGAAACGAGAAACTGGCTGAGAAAAAAAGGATCATTCATAACTTGAATTTGTCTGACAACAGCTCTTCTTATGTAATCTCACACATCAATGCACATAATCCTCTAAAGTTATCTGGTATTTGCTGAAGACACTTATTGAGTCTGAACCGCTTTTAATAGTTCCCATTTATTAAAATCAACAATAAAATGATGAAAGCGCTGTTTGTAATCACACGCTGGATACAAGCATTAATCAAGTCATTAGCAACAGCTTTCCCTGTTTTACAATGGAAGCAAAAGCCATTAGTGTCTGTAGATGTGATGCACTGGCAGCAATAAGCAAGTCAATGGAAATCAAAGGTTAAAGTGCTATGCTATTGGAGCAGAGTTTGCATTAAAGGAAAATATTAAGCCTAGGAAGTATTTGAACTGTGACGAGACAAACAAGATCACTATATGACAAACTGAACAATGCCAATTTATGTCACACTGGATTCAAACAAGAATTTAATCAAGGATGTCTACCATTTGATAAAAACCATCATCAATAGGACTGCGCTCATAAAGCAACTACTGAACATTTGTATCCACCTGTCATGTATTCTGGCAGCACTCTTAAATCACAGATAAACTGGTATTTTGGTCAAGTATGTGAACAAAGAGCTGCTGTCCTGCTCTGAACCCATGTTTGATAAATGCAGTAATAATAGGGACGGAGCAAAGACAAACAAACAGATGATGGGAGCCCACAGTCACAGACAAATGGAGATTGAAGAGCCTCTTTGTGCAAATAAGTAAACAATATCACAAAGAAAAATGATTTCAACAACAAACTCTGATTTTTATTACATGGATTTGTCACTGGTCCTGGCCCTTAAAATGCACAAGTAACCTTTGGCACAGTCACAGTCATGCTTACACATTTATTTCAATCTTTTTAAAGTTTTAAAGTCTCAGGTGTTGCTACTTTAAAATAATTTTAGTAGAGCAGTAAAACTTTAGCTCAGAAAATCAACTTTCCATCAGATTTTATTGTTGTTTCTTATAATAAACACACAAGTGCAAGTTTTAGAAATCCCACATTCCCTGGAGCTGAGTTTCTGTAAATCCACAAAACTCATAAAAACAATAACGAGGGCAGCCAAGAATATATGTTTTTCATACACTTCAGAAAGAGCATTTAAAGGTCCTATAGTGCACAAAATTGATTCTTTTGAGCTTTAACCCATGTTAGAACTTGTCACTTCCTCAAACACATGACTGGAGTTTTGTTTTGTTTCATTCACACATGTTTGAGTAATCCTTTATTATTAGTCTGTCTACATCTCTAAAGCTCAAAATGCTCTGTTACACCATGTGATGTCATGAAGCTGTAGTTTTCAAGTTAACAGCTACAGTTTACCTTTTGTTCAGTAGAGATTGGCAATTCCAGGGCTGAAATTATCTAAATGATTCTAGAGAAGGTGTATGAAGTTTAAAAACACAGTGGAGCACTTCCTGTATTACTACATAACAGCTCAAGGTGGAATAGTGTGTGAACAGTGTTTTCGGTTTGAGAGAAGAACTCAGCTTAAATATGGAGGGTTTGTGTGAATGAAACAAAACACTTTTTGTTGAGGAAACAACAATATAACAGAGGTCAGAAAATAGAGTAATATGAGCCCTTTAAACAAAAAGCTGGCTTACCATGCCGACTGACATAAACACTTGAAGATAAATTATGTTATCTTCAGTTCAGATGCAAGGCCACACTTCACACAGCACCTTCCTGTCCCTATACTATGTCCTACCAGAAGCTCCCTTTCACTCTGCCTTTTTGTTTACAATTTTGTCTGACTGTTTTTAATTTCTTGCTGTTTACAACTATTTATTATATTTTGATTACTCTGCTCCCTGTTGTAACACACCGTATGAGATTGCTTTTACACATTTCCATACTGCAATAACAGTAAATCATTTACCAGTTGACTCCTTTCGACATCTGGATAGCTAAAGCAAACCAGGCTTTACCTTTTATATAGGATTGATCTTATTTAAATGTATTCAAGAAACCAGATGCCTACAACTTCTGTCCATTTATTTGTTTTTGTGGGGCATTGTGGTCTTATCGCCAAGCAGAGAAATTGGAAATTCAATACTTATGCCACAACAAAGGCTGGTTCTGTGTTAACAAGTCTGTGTTCTTTGGCTTCCCTTTCTTTCCAAAAATATGGAGAATTTGTGAGTCAAACATTTACCCACAATGAATGAATGGCAGAGAAATTTCAAAAGCTGAAGGAAATGAATACATTTGACTATTAGGGTCTGGAGCGACTCCTGTAGTTACAATATAATACCAGCTACATATCCACATGTGAAATCAACACGAGAAGCCCACACATGTACACTATTCTCTCAAGCCAGTCACTATAACACAAAAATATTACATTAGCATATCCAAATAGAACTGCGGTTACATTTCCAAAACATGCTGAAATATGTTTGGTATTTCATCTGAGTATTTCTCCAGACATGTGTTGTGATGTGTTTGTGTGCATGTTGCAGAGATCCGTGAGGCGTTCAGGGTCCTGGATCGCGATGGGAACGGTTTCATCTCCAAACAGGAGCTGGGGATGGCAATGCGCTCGCTGGGATACATGCCCTCAGAGGTGGAGCTGGCCATCATCATGCAGCGGCTGGACATGGACGGTGAGAAAGTCCCTCCTCTGTGTACCTCATGTTCAAAATTGACCTGTATGTTTTAGTTCAAAACTGCACACATTTTTGTAAGACTAGTTTGTTTCGGTTAAAAGTTTCCCTGCACAATAGAGGTGAGACCATAGGGACCTGTGTCTTCCTTGATCCCTCTTTCAAACATTTACAGATCCTCAATAAAGATCTTGTGAAAAGACAGACCAAAACTATGCCCATGTTACAAATGATAATGTGAAATACAGTGCATTAAGTGATCCCAAGCAGTGTGAGTTTCCTCCAACTGTCTCCACAAAGCACTCATGCAGCAGGTGGGCCCAGTCTCAGATAAATTCCCCAGAGACAGTGAGGCACAACCTTTTGTCAAACGACACTTATAAATCTGCAGAGAGCAGCGATTACACAAACAGCTCCTGCATCACAACCTCATCTTATCTGCCTCCTCACTCAGCGCTGCATGGGTCTGCTACACAAAGGTCACATATAAAGGCTTTTTCCTGCTTAAACTCTCATCTGACTCGAAGGGTCCTATTTATTTATAGATTATTGTTAGTGATATTTTAGGTTTTCTGAAAAAAATACATTTTACAATATTACTTGTACAATCATTGTTGTACAATTGTTACCAATTTAATATGGTGGTCCAAAGTGAATAGAAATCATTATTTTTTGGACATTTTTAGATCTGCCGTCTCAACTTTTTTGCCTTAATAACAACTATAGTTGTTATAGTCTGGGCCTTAATAACAACTATAGTTGTTATTAAGGCCCAGAAGAGTTCAGTGCAACATTTTATTCATTTTACAGGGACAATGCAGGTACTGACATTTTTCAGAAGCACATATTAAGACATATTTAGACTTATATCATAAGCCTAAAAAGGTCAGTCAGATGCCATTATCATGAGGCTGAACACTTAGAGTAATTCCTTGTCTTTGTTTACCCCAGACTTCACAAAAGCTTGGTGCAATTAATTAGACGTGAGTGTCAGAGGAGACACAACAGAGCATCAGCATGGAAGCAACTCCTCTGCACTATAATCAGCTATAGAAGGTCAATACAACAAGGCTCAAATTACTGTACAAGTGTAATTAAGAGATTAGACCTACTATTGCTAAATGCAGACAGTCATTAACGTGTTTAGGATGTGCTCATGGCAGTTTAACCCAGGCTGAAATCTGGTTCAAATTAAGAAAGCCAGTTTTCTATATATGGTTCCTCTCAAACTCCACCCCTCTGTCTCTTCTCTTACGCTAGTATTGCACCATGACAGACACATATCCGTCTGGCAGTCTCAGACAGTTGTTTCCATATGGTCCTCACCCAACAAAATACCAAAATCATGATAAATAATTGTCTCTGTTGCTTCTTTTTGCCTGCATAGAAGATTTCCTTCAGTGCCATTTTTACTTTCAAATATCTGGTCTTACTTTGCACTAGACTATCTGGACTAGAAAGACAGTCCAGTGCAATCATTCTCTGCTCTCTCTCGTTAAATAACCAGATCTAAAGCTGTAGATCTGACATTTCTAACATACAAACTTATATCAGGCTATAATCGTAAACCACATTGTACTTCATTGTGCAGTAACTAGTTCATGGTTCTCTGCATCTTGAGCATGTTGAGTGAGTACTAATTCTGCGGGATGCTAGCTCCTGATTCCTATCTCCAACAACACAGAGCCCCTGAATACAAACACTACTCGACAATGTTGAATTTGACTTGAGCAGTTATTTCACAATAAGAAACACACAGAGCTCTGGCTTCGATCAAATGCCTGCTACGGTTGAACGCACCTGTATCTGTCCAAGTTTTTCTATCATTCGGTTGAGAAAATCAGCTTTCACTGCATGCCGGAGTCCATGTTTGGGATAGAAAGCAAATCTGTGTAGAGTTTGGGCTGCGAAATGTTGTTTTGAAAATCATTTGAGTGTTACAAGGACCAATAACTACTAAATATAAAACAGCTTCACACTCTAGAATTGCGTGATTGTCAGTTTGTTGCCATAACTTTTGATCATTCATGCTTTGAGACTAATGCATGTTCTTTCATAAAAAATACATGGTTCTAGTTTATCATTCTTGTGTGTCTTCCTGTGAAACATTTTCTATGGATCACAAGGAGAACACATAACTCATGTGAATGAAGTTTGAATGAATTTGATGCATTTACTGTTTATTTTAGGGGATGGCCAAGTGGATTTTGAGGAGTTCATGACAATACTTGGGCCCAAACTGCTCTCATCCGACAACAGAGAAGGTTTTCTGGGCAACACCATTGACAACATCTTCTGGCAGGTAAAGGCATACTTTTCACTACACCAGTTAGCTGTACCAGGGACTGGTCTGATTGTGGAAACCTTATCTTATGTTAAATTTCTCTTTTTCAGTATTCAAGACTCTTTTTTGAGCGATATATTCATATACACTCCTCAAAAGTGTATGGCACTATACCTGAGCCACAGTTATCTCAAATAAATAAATAAATAAAAAATATATGCTGCAATACACTGATCAAATCAATATTCTAAATAATGAATTGATACAACTCATTATTGATTATGTTTACATGAAAAGGTAGTTTAATGTCATTAACCCAAAATCACTTTTTCTTTTGGCACAACAGAGACTAAATAAGAACATTTCAAGTATATATTCTGAAGCACAAAGACATCAATAGTGCACACAAACACAGGCTACTTTTGAACATATATCTAAATCCCCTCTCCAGACCCCCTGTCTGCTTCTTCTGACAATACCTCTCTTTCCTTTTAGCTCAGAGAGCGAGTGCATGAGAGGCTTGTTAAGTGTGCTCCTGTATGGAGCAAATACAGACCCTATTACCATAATAAAGATTCAGGGAGGCAGGGAAATGGGCATATACATGATTTAGGTTCTTTCAAGTGACCACATTTGGCCAGTTGGTTGATTAAGGCTTGTAGCTCATGGATATTCTTTTGAAGTTGTTTACTTCTGAAAATTGGTTGTTGGGTTCTCTCCAAAAAGATGTTTTTGTCTGGGAGGTAAGACATATGACAATAATAAAAAGTGTAGTTTTCGTTTACTTTGCATGGTGGAGTAAGGACAAGCACAGAAGAAGAGAGAGAGGAAATGTTGCAATGAGTCACTGAAAATGAGGAGGTGTGCAGGTTAAAATGCATTTGCATAAGGATTGTATTGTGCACACATTTTGTGAATTCAAAATTGAGCAGACAATGGAGAGACAACAGAAAAGGCTGTGGTTACATAGTGGCCAGGCCCATTCACATCACGCTGAAGTGGGTCTCTCCCATTCAGAGCTACCAAGAAGTGGAAATACTGATGTAAAAATAAATTCTACTGTGTAATTTTTAATTGTTTTTTTGTGATAATAACTGTAACTGCAGGGTTTTTTTAATTCCATAGTTACATAGCAAAAATGTATTCAGCTTAGGCCTACACTTTTATTGGAGAATACCACAAATACTTTTCTGTATTACACACTTCCTTTTTTGATAAATTTTCAACAGTAAATTATTCAAGTGTCAATTTATGTCCCTCAACAAAGAGAAGAGATTGGTCCAAACAGTTGTTTTATCTCAGGAGAGAATGGCTTTATCTCCAAGCGTTGGAGCTTCATTTGTATTGTAAGGCTGAATGCTTCTCTTTTTTCCAAATCTAATTTACAGACGTCAGCAGAAATGTGGCAACTGGAGTCAGGACTTTTTCAGACGCAGATCTCAATCTCTCCATGCGTTCCTCTCAGACGAACAGGAAAACACTGATACACAGATATTGGAACGAAACAAACTGCACTCAACCATTAAGACATTATGTATTCAGTATAGGTAAAGATGTTCTCTCTCAGTTCTCCCATGAATAAATGTGATGAGCCAAATGTGCCATTAAAACTATGCGACATTCATGATTTTTAACACAGTAACTCGAGTTTTCTCAGTGCCCTTCTTGCACTATAAACAAACTTGTATCTTATATCCCTCCTGCCACCACTCCTGCCTCTGGTCTATAAGGCTGAATATGAAATATTTAGTAGTTTTTACAAGGTCTGTGTAAACTACTGGATTACTCTGGCGTATTCAAATATACATTGCCTACAAGTAAAGAAAGATATTACAATGTCCAATTTAAAAGTCCTGTTGTTGTGACAGATTATTCTGGGTTTTATTTTTATTTTATTTTTTGGAATGTAATCCAGCTAAAATTTGGCTAATAGACAGAAAATTCAAACTCTTGCCTTTGCATTGATATAATAAGATTTGATTGATAAAATTAAATCCTGAAAGTCATCACTTTCTACTATGATTCATTTTATTAAAGTCTTTGAAATATTTTGTAAAAGTAAATTAGATTGCCATTGAGTAAAAACACTTCAAAAATGTGGCATCAAATGAAATTATCAGCAATTGTTATCTTACTAATTTTTACAACATTCAACATAGTTCACCAGTTGTTTTCCAATTAAGATGCAATAATACTCAGAGTACCACAGTCTCTCCTTTTTCCAGCAGTCCCTGAACTCATCATCCATGCTTGCCTTTGTATGTTGTGTGTGTTTCTTTGAAGGAGATTTTAAATCACTGGAGACTCTAACTGTCTATGACCTTCATGAATTGTTCTTTAGTGATTCTGCCTTTATGATCCTGTATCTTTATCTGGGCCACCCTCTCCTCTTTACCCTATTGTCCAGCAGCCCACTTAACGTTTCTTTTGTGCAGCTAGGGCTTTACTGTTCAAAACAAAGCCCACACAAGGATCTTCTATTGTTTCCTTTTTTCACTTTATACTTGATGATGGCAGGCTACTACCCCTTACTGCAGCTGACCTGAATCTTGAGTTAATGGCTTTCTGACCATCACCAAACAGACTCACACACAACAATCACTCAGCTACAGAGGCTGAAGTGTCTGGATACTTTGATTTTTTCCCTCAACACTCCTAATCAGGATAGAAACAGCAACTACAACAGAAGTACAGACTATTTTGGGGGGCCCAAGGTTTGTTTTTATATTGTTATTATGCAACACCATGCTAAAATGACTCATCTTAATGAGGAGAGAATGCAGACTGGATTATTAGTCCAGAAAGTCACGTAGTGCATATCTAATCAAAAATGTCTGGCCACAACAATTGCACATTTTGGTGATATTTTCCACCTCTTGTGGATTAAACTTCCTAGTGAAAAATGAATAAACAATAAAATTATGTTCTGATATGGCATAATATTCTTGTTCTTGTACATGAGGTTTGTAAATTATTTGTCCATTTAGTAGTATTTCAATATAAAATAAATAGCTGATTGTTCTGATGTTATTTTTGTTTCTATATTTTGAGGTTTCTGGTCTGGTTGGCATATTGTTTGTATGTTTGCAGAGGCTTTGTACTAGCCCCCTATTGACACTTTTGTTGTAAATGGCACTTCAAATTCATTAAATAGACCAAACACCTTCTTTCACCTTTCAGAGCCTTTCAGAAATCAAACTGGATTGCTAACCGGCCACTGTTCCTTTGTGACTTTTACTTTTTGCACAAACTGACAGGAACATTGTAGGTTTGGGGTGCTCCCGTCCTGAGCTGTCATGTCATCTGTCCTGAAGTCCAAAGAGTCTTATTTCCAAGCATCCTTCAGGGTACACACAGAGCACTGGCTGCACAAAGAAAACTCAGCTTTTTATTGACACTGGCTGGGGCGTAAGTCTGCAGTGGAGTCAATGCATCTTTGTCGACAGTTAAAGGGGCACTCTGTAACCTTTCTGGGGGATGTTTTGCATGAGATGTGTGAGTGAGTGTCCATGGAAACCAGCAAATAATGTCATCAGAAGTTTTAAGTCAGATTTGAGGAGAGGCCTCCCCACTCAGAATAATAATAATTGTGAAAAATAGATTAGTTTATTGCCCTAGTGGAAAGCATTTCAGGCACAAAAGTAACATCTCCATGAAGATAAGCAGGTGATGGACCCGACCACCAGAAAAGTTACATTGTGCAACTTTAAGAGTTTGAGTCACATATCGAATAGAAGAATAAAGTACACATTTTAAGATAAGATAAGATAAGATAATCCTTTATTCGTCCCACAGTGGGGAAATTTCAAACCATTTCAACCAAATTTTGTCATAACTAACACTATTCATCCAGTAGCACACACTGCACAACCTTCTAACCCTATTTGCAAATAATAATCCAGGACCATAAACCAAATAAATGTAATAGTCAAAGTAAAATTGTTCTGAATTGTCCATTTTTGCAGTACACTGTCAGACCTAAAACAGCAGAAGCCATCATGAAGCTGATTATTGTCCTTTACTAAAATGAGCATCTCTGTCCATAATAATCTTCTGCACAATCGTCTGTCATCTCTGTCCTCCATCTGGGTCTTCTGCTACTTCCTGATTTTTCCTGACCTCAATATAATATCATCTTGCCCACTTTAATTTTTCTCTCTCCATTAAATCTCCATTTTGCTCAGAACAGGTCCGTCTGCTTTGAAAAAACGATCACCGCATTGTATTTAAGGTTGCTTAGAGACATTTAAGAGACGCAGATGCCTACAGTGTCGTTTTATTATGATGTCATACTGTCACTTAGAACATAAGTGTATGAAGGGGGAGTGAATTATGGCTGCTGTTAATGTATAGTGTCAGACAAGTGGAAAATTCTTAGTATGAAAAGGGGTTTGACATAGTGCAGATCTTCTGGATTGTTATTTAAAGTTGCACTAAGTAACTTTTTTGATCTCCAAGTTTGTTGACTCTTCACTTAGCTTCACAGATCTTCCATGTAACTTTGTTTCCATAGAGACAGATGTTTTTGTGTGATTTGTTAGAATAGTGGCTGCCCTGTGTGTACCAGTCTTAAACTATATACCAAATAGCAGAACAAGTTAATAATTGTTGTAATAAACAGTCTATCTCTGTGTTGTGAAATGCTCATTGCTTAAAGGGCCTATACCAAATTGCTTCTTCTGAGCTTAAAGCCATGTTATAATGATGTTACATCATCAAAACAATCCTGGAGTTGTGTTTTATTTCATTTGAATCTATATCTCCAAAGCTCACAATGCTCAGTCCCACCTTGTGATGTCATGTAGTGGTACCGTTACCTTTTGTTTGGTCAAAATTGGCAGTTCCAGAGTTGAAATCATCCAAATGATTCTAGTGAAAGTGGAGTTAAAAACACAGTGGTAAACTTCTTGTATTAACACACGACATCACAAGGTGGAACAGAGAGTTTTCTGTGTGAGAGAAGAACTCAGCCTAAATATTCAGGGTTTGTGTGTTAAACGTGTGTGAATAAAACAAAACAAGACGGGTAGTTCTGTGAGGAGGAAACAACATTATCAGATCAGAAAATAGTGTAATATGGGCTTTTTAAATCATACTCTTATACGTGATGATTGCATGACATCAGCATATAAGGTCATGTTCATTGGGGTGGTCCTCGCTAGAACAATGTCAGTGTGGGCACAGGGGGAGGAGCTGTGCCTCTCAGAGGGTCGTCCCATCATACCAATGATGTTATTGGGGAAGGGCACACAGAAGGGGACAGCTCTTGGCACCTCAGCAGCAGATTGGTCTAAGCTTCATAAATCATTAAAAACATTTGCATACAACCTAATACAATCATCTACAAGGCAGTGAGTGTTCAGGCTATTTCCATTTTAACGGGCCTGTGCTCTCCACACATTGTGCATGCATACATTTAAGGACCTATATCCATGCATGCAGCAGACTGGCATACTGATTCAAGCTCCAGAAATAGCAGCGCTGATGCATATGCAAACACACACACTGATATCTCCCCTATTTGATCAACATGTTTAGTTAATGCAATCTTTACTTTGTCTTACGTGATTGTAATGCTAACTTTGATTTCTTTTTAACCTAAAATTAAATTGAGTGTATTTGTAATAGGTTATATAATCACTTGTTCAATTGGTGTTTGGAAAAAATGCTATAATGAATCACCATAAAGAAGAAATGTAACTTGTGTATAGGATATTAAAAGGGTTGACTGGCTAGAATTAAAACTTAACTACTGCATT
Source organism: Taenioides sp. WSHXM2023 (assembly GCA_029959045.1). Taxonomy (NCBI): domain Eukaryota; kingdom Metazoa; phylum Chordata; class Actinopteri; order Gobiiformes; family Gobiidae; genus Taenioides; species Taenioides sp. WSHXM2023. The sequence continues at coordinate 10,940,395 of CM057098.1, read as the reverse complement.
GCTCTACTTATTTTACACAATAATTAATTAATCTTATAGGCCCATGGTAAATTAAACAATATACTCTTTTCTCTTTTATGTGATAGCAGTAATGTATAATAATGTTTGGAAAATACTGTAGTAGCACCATCAAAGCCCATACTGTCACTGCATTCCCAATACAGATCACATGGCTCTCACTTACAATATGTGTGGTTAATTACACTGAATTAGGGGAAACACAGAAAAATCCAAGAACCATAATTTCAGAAAACTCCAGCGTTGTTGTTTTGTTTCTGTCTGACAGTGCCTATGTTTACATGCACACCAGAAATCTCATTACTATCTGATTTCTGCGTTATCAGATTACTGAAATAACATGTAAACAGCCATCTAATGTGAGTAATCTGATTTTT